>OW028583.1:11235068-12437568 GCA_932294295.1 Alitta virens | reverse complement strand
GGAGCTTTATTGCATAACAAGATGATTTGTCGAGCCTCTGACTAGCATTACAATATCCACACCATTTTGTGCACATCATATCATTACTTTTTTTTATCATAGTATTACTAGTATTACATGTAATGATTGCATATATTTGTTCATCTTTTCATGTTTTGCTGATATTAATGAAAAGTTATGTTTCCAGCATTACAATTAAGCTCTCACTAAGTAAAACTCATACTTAACTTGCTATGTCTCAGTTACATTTACAAATATAAACATTGCTTTCTTTATTTGCACCCATATTAATCATGTTATATAAGCACATTGTATCATTACTTATATTTTACAGCATTATTACTAGAATTAGATGTATAATTGACTTCCTTTCTTGTTGAACCATGTGTGCATATTTAGTGTTACATTGTAACTTCCTATACATGTAAGATCATAAACATTTATGTCGTATTACATTCAATCATGTTCTGCCCACCAGTAACGAGGTGTTACATCTTTCATATTTTATATCCTATGTACTTTCATACATTTGTTTATATTAAAACTTCATTATAAATGATGTTGTATTTACATTCCTTAGATTTCACCCTGGACCATTCAACACTAACTTATCTGCTTAGTGCCATCATACACGTCAGAATTAGGACTATTTTGGAGTGAGCTGTAGGTCCTACATCTGCGACTATACTTTACCTAGCTATAAAAACTACATCATTATTAAGGCTAGTGAACTTCAAATAAGCTGATAAGAGGTGGTCTTAATAGTGAGGCTTGCTGTAAATGTTTCTCCTCATGCTCTAGGGGATGTCAATGTGGAAAGCAGGAAGAATGAGAACACAGTTGCCTTGGTTCCAAATGCAATGTTGACACTGTGTGCTCTCACCTCAAACCTGATTATGTACATGTTTTGCTTATTTACTGGCATAAACCAACTTAATCAATGTATTGTATGGTCTATAGGCTGGCTTATGGATTTCAATTACAGAACAGTTAGATGTTCATGTGCGGTGTTTATATAATTCTTGTAAAGAGTAAGCAGATAGTTCAGGAAAATTGTCAAAAAAAAAAAAAAATTAATCCATGTCTCTGACTGACTACACGCCGCTGTCGGCTCTTATTAATATTGTGATGTTTATAGTGAGCCGCCATTGGCGGTGATCAGTCAGAGAAACTTACATAGGCTGAGTTTGGCCACCTGAAATTCCATGTTGCGCGGGTTTTGGGGCTATCCTCAGCCTTCCTACCTATCAAAATGTGTGTTGCTGCAAATTGTTTACATTGCCATTATGTTAATTACCATTGAATTAATGGTCATGAAAATCGAAGATGATTTTAGGTTAAAATTGACAAACTTGGCTAGTCACGGGGGCGGAGCTATGCAGTGTGCGATGTGCGATGTGCGATGTGGCTGAGAGTAATGAAGCAGCATGCAGAGATTTATGGAGAAAAACAAAAATATTACTAATGAAGAGTTTAAAAAATCAATAAAAAGTGTCATAGACTCCAAGGACTGTGGCAGACCTCTATATTGTAAATAACCAATCAAGTCCTGACATTCATTTGATGATTTTCTAACTTGTGTATTGTACAGTTTTTTTATAATTTATACAATTAGGACTAACATCTGCATTCACTTCCAAGTCCTGTTGTGCATAACTGCGTACAACCAAGTTGTGTACTAAATTTGGGGGTAAAAAAAAGTAATCAGCAAATAATCAGAGAAAGAACTTTTTTTATTAGCTTTGGAAAAAAAAATGTAATGGTTGAGAATTGACAAAGTTATATTAGAAAATGACTGGATAGTTCCTTGCTATATGTTGTTTCACCATTTTATAAATAAATATATGGGTCATTCCACAGAAATTGTGCACCCCTCAACAATCAATGTGATTATAACATGCAAAATGGTTTTGAAAATATGAATGTGGTATGAAGATGGGCTGACCAATGTTAAGATATAAATACACTCAAGAAATTTTAGCAGGAGTCTGTTATAACATATTTTGGTTCTTTTTCCTGTAAAAAGCAGCACAAATGGAATGTCCCACACCTCATTTTATAAATCTCTTTACCCTACTCAATGAATGGTAAGTTAAAAATCATTATAATATTCACATAAAAGGGGAAGTTGAATTTTCAACTTGTGGGTGAATGTCCTTCCTGTTACCATGGTATTAAAATGCCGCTAGATGAAAAACAAAAATATTATTAGGTTTGTGCACTTTTCAACTGGTATGGCGGACCTCAGGATGTCTGCTTATCTTGTAAACATAATTGGAAAAGTGTGTTTCTAGTATTCAAGAAAAGGGTTTGTAATGGCAAAGGGTGAATTTTTGTTTTGTCCTGCCTGTTATAATGCCCCCTTCACACATAGCCGGATAAGACGCCGAAGTATTACTCCGGCATACTCCGGGTTACTCTTGGTGTAACTTTTGGGCAACCTGGGGGACACATCAATGTACCTTTTTCTCATGTCATGTGCCATACTTATAATGTCGGACATACCCTCTGAAAATGTATGCTTTCTGTTGGTTTTGAAGGCCTTGATTGCAACTCAGACTGAAGTAGCCATGTGATCTCTCAGGCCTTAACTTAACTTTACCATGTTTAGCCATCATTTGTAATCGAGAATTTCTATTTTTGAATAGATGTATATGCCACTTGGAAGAAAAAATTATTATTATTATTATTATTATAAAATACTAATAAAACAGTAATAGCAAATTGTAAAACTGAAACAATACTGGTTAGAATATTCCAGTCTTAATTGGAATAAATCAGTTGGATAGGCGACGTACGTTCAGTTAAAAATATGTATTAATACATGATAAAATAATTGTTCCAGACTACAGAACTGTTACTTTTGAATAGTTTTGAAGAAGCAATTTCAACAATAAGTGAAAAATATACACACACAATAACTAAAATTTCATAAATGAGGATAAAGTTCGAGTTCTGGGCAGCTTGAGCTAAAGATATATATATTTTTTTTAGGTGCAACATCATTTAGATCTATATTGTATAGCTTGAAGAGTGGCATTATATATGTGATGATTGTTTTTTCAAATCACACCACCATTGCTTATTGTTCACATTGTACAACATACACTGCAGCCATCCAACATACACCCCCAGCTGTCCAACATACACTGCAGTTGTTCCGTAAATGCTCTGCTGCTGTACAACATTCAGGAACATGTTGGATGACAACGAAGCAATCTGATTGGCTCACATTACAAAATCTTTCTATGTTTAGATTTTTTTCTCCAGGACACTAAATAATTCAGTGTTGATTCTACAGCAGTCAAAATCTCATTGAACTCAACATAATTGCGCTGTCAATTATTTTACATGTTCTACATGGTCTAGGCAAGGTTTGCATGCCAAGAAATTGTAAAAAATTTAGACTTGATTGTTGATTTTTTGACTGGGCCCGCTTAATCCTTTCAAGGTCTTGTCACTGGGTTGTTGAACTTTGTGCATTTGAGTTTTAGATCGCAAATAATTATGAAGAGTGGATGAAGGACAGAGGCTTTGCTTTTTAAAAACCCTTCTGTCATCACAAGGGATATGATAACTCGTTAAAACTACTTTCTTTTCAACCATTCTCTGTCATTAGGATTATTTTATAATTCATAAAAATTAGAGTTAATTATAATCACATGTTTATGTAATTTATTTTCAATTGAGATTCATTTCACATGCTAAAAAGCTAAACAATGCTACATCAACCACTGTTGATCTGCCATAATTGCATTCTTGTCTACCCTTCTACTTTATTATCTGGCCTATCATGAGTGAACATTTGCATTCATTAAATCAAAAATACGCGAAAATCCATATAGTCTAGATAGGAAAAAGGCATGTCAACTGTGTCTGTTAGTTTAACTTTAGAAATAACCTTTTTTTTTTACTAATATAAACTGTTACATGTAGCCAAGGCCTATTCGTGACCGAAATCCTCTTATTCTAAACTTTCAGAATGTTTTAAATTTTTGACAACTGTTAGAAGGCCTATAATAAATGGAAATGAATTATTTTAAAAAGGTTATACCATCTAGGTCTATTTATACAGAGCCCCCAGTGTTTTTTTGTTTTTTTTTCTTGTTTTTTTACTCGCTTTCTCTATGCTTGCAACTTGCTAGGGGTACCCCGGTATCTCAAGCAAGCACGAATTCATCGAGTCAATTGTCTCACCGCTTCTGACAATTTTGGGAGGTGTTTTCTGGCCTAAGATGAAGTCATGCATGCGTCTGTGTTTTTGGCCTGTTTTTATGGTATTAGGAAATACCGACAAGGAAGAAAAAGAGTTATGACAATAGATTGTTGTGTTGTTGGTTACGATATGCATTCACTTTCATCATGTCCAAATATAGAGCTAAACGCATATCGGATTTCTGGGCTAGGCTTTGATATATATGTGGCCTGATTCATACAACATATACTTTTCTATAGACCATTTATATTGTAGACATACATATAAGATAAAACACACATTTACTAAATATTGACTTGACAGTAACATAGTCATTGGTTTTCTTTGAAAACATAAGACTTCTAAGCCATTAATGAAAACGATAGAGGTAAAAAAATGAATAGAACTTAAAACAAAACAGTTTCTGGAAGAATTAAACATCTCTCAAGAACACATTTCAGGCATATTGGATTCAGATTAAGATTGTTTATTCCATTTGCACAGGGACTCTCTAAGACAGACAAGCTATTAACATTGGCGCAATGTCGGCGATGTCAAAACGACGTTGTACAGACAGCGGCCGATATAGAATTGCCGTAGGTCAGATTTGGAATTTTATCTGGAATATATATTGAAATTAAATATAAATCTTTAAACTATAAAACGGCATTATAATATGAAAATAAGTAATTATATCAGAGACAGTGGTAATAGCAGCGCTAAGTATAAGTATGCTGGATCCTGAGACCTATATGGCATAACAAACTATTTCTTTAGTGGTCTAATAATCTCATAATATAAATAAGCCATGTTTAGAACACTTTTTATACATATAATATCAATGATCTTTGCCAGCTGTGTTTTAGTTATTTCTTCCAGCAGACAGAGTTGATATCAAGGTTGAAGGGTATGTTAAGTCACATAGGCCAGTAAAAAATTGACAAAGACCCTGGACTAGCTCATAACAGGCATTTTTTTCTACAAAATCACAGCCCAGATTTTGTAGTTTCTGAAAATCAATATATTTCATATTGCCACCTTGGGGAAAATGTTCTAGTTCTGTTTCCATGGCAACAAGCTTGATAAAAAATAACAATAAAAAAATTTACTAAATGAGATATAAACTGAACTACTTATCCTATCGAAATAAAATAAGCATTGATTTATATGTTACCTTGCATGGTCATTTTGAATAAATAGCCTATTTTTAGATCAGGGGTAAACTTCATTGCATATAGAACATTTTTAGACAAATTTGGTTGTTATTTCCAATTGTCTTTAAATAGTTTGTCCCCAATGTGAGCATATTTACTAAAATTGAATAAAATGTAACAAAATAAGTCTTAGCTTTTAAATGGATGCCTCATCTGTTCTCTACATCAACAGAAAATGGTTAGAATTGCCTTAGAAACCAAAAAGGTTGTTCTGAATGCCCTTTTACCACAGACAGCTTGAATTATACATAAAAAGGAGCTTCATGGCATTTTTTTTTTTTTTTTAGTACACATAATGTATTATTATCTTGATAACAGCCAAGAATGCCATAAGCAGTGTTGACACTGAGAAAAAGGTGCAGATATGGTAATTAACTTGGTTTCCATGTAAACAAATAATGGCCTTCTAATACATGATTCTAGTAGAGCAGCAGGAGGCAAATTTTGTAATATTTGAGGTGTTATACTGCATGTACAACAGCAAGTTTCAGATATCAAAATGCTCCCAAGAATGCCAACTTACTGGAAATGGCCATGAAAAAAAATAATTTCCTGTGAGGTTACCAATGACAACTTTTTCCTTGGTAACAAATTGATGAAATCATGAATAAATAATTTCCATTGATGTTAATATTGTGCCTCTTTGGGTCCTGCAAAGTACAAACCAAGCATCAAGTACCAGGTTGACCTTATGTGTAACAATATTGGTCAGCCATTGCGCTGGTTTCCGTGGAAACATATAATCATCACAAATTTGACCTTGTTTTGAAATAACTTCACCTCTTTTTCATAAAATATAAATAGTTCAGCAAATCTCAAAGTTATCTGTCATAATTCAAGATGCCCACGTTATGAACTATCCAGTGATATCTTATTTTCATACTTTTGGGCTATATTTAGATGCAAAATGGTTACCGAAGTAACTAAACCTCCCATACCTTTCCATCATAATGCCATATTTTCAATATGATCAACATATTACATTGTCAACTATGTAGTCAATAATTTATATTAAAGCATGGAACTCTAGCCAAGAGGGGGTGAATCTCGAAGTAGTTGATACTTTCACACTCTTGAATAAGCAGGTTTCCATGGAAACAACTATATGTAAAATACATTAAAAAAAATGATAGGTGCTAGTTTTTAATATAAATAATCTGGCATATCAGAAATTTCAAAGTATATTGGTGTTATGTAGTCTAATTTGACAGATGTTTCAACAATTCTGAAAATATGTTCATAAATGTTTGAACCTGGTTGCCCAGACTAAAGTTGCGTTTACATACATAGCAACAGGTTTTATTTCATTTTGCAAACAAAGCAAATTTCTGTAGTTTCTAAAACCATATGATGACAGTTTGTTGCCCTAACACATTCAATACAAATGTGTAAGCAAAACAATACCTTTTTAACAATGCAAAAAAAAAAAAGAAAAAAACAATGCACAAACACGAAAGAAAAAACTGTTCAACATTACAAGCAATTACATAGAATAAAGTTATTACGATACATTACTATTACATCCACAGTAGCTGCTACAAGGCAATCCATATTTTGAGCAGGTACATGATTTACACAGTTGAACTGCATGTTTGCAAGCACAGCGGATATCTTTGAGCAAAACTTCAGGAGCAGCAGCTATGTCTGTCATCATTGGAGTTAAACCTTCTTCTGTTCTAGTGAAGCCATACTCTTCTTGTTTAAGTGTTGTGCTCAACTGCTGCCATGTATTAACTTGCAGATGCGCTCTAAGGCTATGAAAATAACAAGCCGGGCTGGTTGGTGGCAAACGCTCAAGTGGTGTTCAATAAGCAATTTATGGTTGTACCTGTCATAGGTCCAGAGATATGAATAATGTAACATTTCCACCTTTCAGGGTCTCTTACTGTTGTTTTATGGTAACACAGTCAAAATAAAAATATATCCGTGCAAGGTAAAATGGGTGTCAGCCTTCACAAAAGCCTGTATTACTAGCAATTGGCAGTTTTCTCCTCTTTTACAGACTGCTTATATCCATCTAATTGCAAATTTACCCATATAAGGAAACAGGGGTCAGATACACATTTCCATGGCAACCAGAGACTGAAAAAAGTATATTTCTTTAATCAGTGAGGTGTTTACATGCAAAATGTTAAATATCACTTTCCTATGTTCAATATATCTTATAAAATGTTTATTCCCATATTACTGAGTCTTTCTCTGAAAATGTGACAATTTTGAAAAGTGTTTCCATAGCAACACACAAAAAAGAAGGAACTTTCAGTGATGCTTATTTTCTGAGAGGGTTTCTCCTAAGGTGCCTTGAAATACCAAAAGTATATTAATTTACTGTGTTATAAACACTTGACAGTCAAAGATATCAAAGCAAATTAATAAAATTTATGAAAATATTTGTAAAACTGGTACCATAGCAACAGGAAATAGAGAAAAATCAGTGTTTACTGCAAAACTTTAATGAGGTCAGCCATGCAAATTAGTCATGGTACCAACAATTGTCAAGCATTGTAATTAACAGCATACCACCAAAATAATTTTTGTGAATTTGTTCTATACAAAAACATACTTGTTGCCATGGATACCAGAAAAAAACATGCGGTGGATCGGTGCAAACAGAAATCCCAATTTTGAGGGGCTGGCCCCCTGACTACACATATTGGGGAAAGGAACTGTTGACAACGTAAGCTATTTAGTGACGTTTCAGCTGCCTTTCCATTGTAGATTGCCACTATCAGTGCTTCACCAGCTTCTGATAGCTCCTGTTTGGTTGCAGTAGCATGACCAAATAAAAGTGCTTTCCGCTGCATTGACGTGTCCGATGATTTTCTTCTTGCCATATCCATAAATGGCTGATGTTGTATCAGAGCCAGACATAGCATGTGCAAAGGGCAGCAGTTTCCTCATGTCAGTTCCAAGGGCTCATTGAGAATTTTCAATGTTGAGCAGACTTGTTTCTGTCTCCATGTAGTTTTTCTTTCCTGGTGATATAAATACAATTATAAAAATATGCTTTCAAACAAATACATTTTGAATACATAAGAAAATTGAAAACAATACCTTTTTTCTTATGGTGGATCAACAGGACAAGGATATCTGTATCATCTGCTATGACTGTGACATTCTGCATAACTGACAAATCAATTGCCTGACTCACAATGACAACATCTGCATCACCTTCATCTTCAGCATGTAACACATGCACAGCACATGCTTGTAGATACAATGCCAAGAATTTGATGAATGCTTGTTTGTTGCATTGATTTTGAAGAAAACCCATCTTGTCTGTTGGTATTGGTGTGTTCTTTGTTATGACGACACTGGGATGCATTGGTTTGTTTGTACGCCTGCTTTTTTTTCTCTGGTTCTTTGGTAGATGTTACTTCATAGTTGTCAAAAACAACTGTCACTAGACGAGGTGGAAAATGGTCACCCAGGATGAATTGGTTTTCGCATGATTGCAAATGTTTGAGCCTGTGTTTTCTTCAGTACAGCTTCAGGAAGACTTTTTCCTACCAGGCTGTCCTGTGCTTTCTCGTTCCAATGACCAAGCTATCATCAACATTGACTCTTTCATCAGCAATAAGACCAGAAGCAATGTTTTGTAGAATTCGTTGAACTTTAAATGGATTGTTTGCCAGAAATTCCAAAAATCTGTTGAAATCATCCTCATCGTTTTTTTGCTGGTTGGCTGGAAACGCTGAGAGATAAGGTTGCATTTCCTGCGTACTATGTAAATGCAGCTTCCAGATCCCAGTGCGCTCCGCCCTGACAAAAAGTCGTACTATGTTGACCATATCCATGAACATAATCCAAAGTTTGTTTGTTCTACTCTTTTCTTTCATTTTGAGCTTCACCTCAGTGATACATCAGTAAAGATCTACAAGAGCTGGCATTCCAGCTACATCCTCATATATCAGCAAGCTGTTGTCGAGATCACTGAACTGGTGCAGCTGGTGCATGATATCAGTCAGGATAGGTGTGTCAGACTGAAGATGTTGTAATAATACTTGGTGTAGTGCAGCATCAGTCAAAAGACATGCCCTCAATGCTCTTGTGTAATGTTTGCCTTCTAACATTTTGGGAATAGTGTTTTGTGCATATACCATTGCACATATTTCTTCTGTGTCACTGCTCTCCATCAATTTCCCAATAGCTCCGAGATAGGACATCAGCAAATGAAAGCCACCGAGATGAAGGAACATGCTGGAAAACATAGAAATATTTTCAACTTTTATCCTGGATGGCTTGAGATACAGGGGTTGGTCAAATGTAAGTGATGCACAGCAAATCCCTATCTGCTTGGCTTGTTGCAGGATTGTATATCACAGTGGTACACTGGCTTGTTTCCTTGGTTAATTGAGACATGAACCCTTGCCAACTAGGTGGATGCTGGCTGAAATGCCTCATAGATGCCCAGAATGTATCAACTAGTACAAATGTCGCTTTATCCATTTTAATGGGCTCTAATTGAACAAATTTCACTTGATCCATTTTGGCCTAGGAGGTAGGGTTTAATGGTGCTGGTAAAATCTCCAGCAACGACAATGTCATCAGTGGACACAGTTTGACGTTTCACTTGCAGTTTGGGAATATTTGTTGCATCACTGTTGCTCACCTGGCATGTAATTATGCCAATTGCGTGTGTTGTATTGTGACCAGTTTGTGTGTCTTCATTCAAATCAAAGTTATCTGCAACCCAATGACAGAAATCACCCCCATTTGCGTTCTTTACAATTTCTGGAAGATCAGTCACTGTATGCGATGTCACAGAGCGTGTTGTCTGGTGAATGAATAAACCAATTGAAAGTAACAATGGTGAAATGAAAGACTGGTTTGTGATGGAGTGCATGAGTATGTGGGCCACAGAAACCTGCTTCAATAATGAAGGTGGCACTGACTCTTCAAGATGTTGTACTTCTATATCATCTGGGTGAGGGTAAATCTCAAAAGATTGCTTTAACATGCAAAGCTCACCTTATAATTTTACTTATTTCCTGAATGAGACTGTTCGAATCATAAGAAGTTGGTCCTGGTTCTGAACATACATCTTTGAGAATTTTGTTCACCCTTTCCTTGAAGAGAACTGTGCTAGCTTTCCCTGGCACTTCAATGAATGTCACAGAATCTTCGAAATGCTTACAGAGTTTACTTTTGATGCACTTATTTGTGTAAGGATTAACATCTTTAGGTAAGAAGGATGCCATCTTGTTTTGCAGTTCTGGCAATGCAATTTTACCTAATGTCTATATGTCAGAAGTGATTAAATAGAATATTCACACAGCAAGCAGAATGCATCACTTCTCAACTTTTCATGATTGAGTCTTTTGGCCAGTTGGGCATTGTCTCCTCCAGGATGATCTGAGAAAAGTTTCTGTAAGCAGCATCTATGATACTTTGCCAGTTTGGTGGTAATGTTGCCAACATTTAATATCCTGAATTTTAAATTAACTGCTGTATCATCGAATCGACCAACACCGATTTGAAGTAACCAATCCTGTAGTCCACTTTCTGGTGTTACATAGCCGAATTTTATATTTATACCAGGATGTCGCTGGTCGTAATGTGTACTTTCTCGAGATAATATAAGTTTTTCTCATAATTGAAGGACTGTCTAACTTCTGTTCGATTATCCATGTTGAAATGGATTTTCTTGGGCTGCAACAAGGACACAAAATATGGTCGATGGCTTAAAATTGGAAAGCATGCTATTGTTTAGTGGTGACATAAGGTTTGCTACGAAGTGCTGAGAAAAATTATGCAGTTGGTTTAATTTTGTATAAACAGGATTGAGTCTATTGTTTTTACTTTGAATCAATATATAGTCCAATAATATATTATTATTAACATATTATCATTGTACTTTGAAACTAGTATTAACTGAGCTCACCTTTACTTCCTAAATCTGAAGTCATCCATACTCAAAAAAGTCTGATATTTCCATCTTGTTTGGTGGTGTTATCAGTCGCTTATTTCAAATGACCAGAGATAATTACTGTTGACTGTTAATAATGGACACATTATGACATCACAATGTAGTAATCAATGGACATATTATGTTCTGCCCACCAGTAATGAGATGTTACATCTTTTTTTATTTTATATCCTATGTACTTTAATACATTTGTTTATATTAAAGCTTCATTATAAATGATCTTGTATTTTCATTCCTTTCATTTCACCCCGGACCATTCAACACTTAACTTATTTGCTAAGTGCCATCATGGACCCTCCTGATGGCTCCATGGTCCCAATATCATGTACAATGACTACTGTCTACTGCTAATATTGTTCACTTTGCCAGATATCTATTCTTTTTTTTTTTAAAGAATTTTTTTGTTAAAAGCTGTGGCCTCATTGTAATGCTATCTATATTGCAATATTTCGCATGTAATTTACAAGTGTGTATATGTAATAACTAGCATTTAGTAGCTATTGTGCTATTACAAGCACATTTAAGACGTGCCAATGTGAGATGAGGCCCATGCGCCAAGTGTGTATGTGCAAAAACGAGCGTGTGTATGTGCACCATTACATTTATAACTATATGCTGTGAGGACCATGAAATTTCATCTAATCTGTGACTCAGAGGACCAAGCTAGTTTTAATGATATAATGGTTTCATTTGCATAATCAAAACAAGACCTTATTGTCCAACTTATAAACTCAGTAAGCAGACGGATACCTCAAATAATAATCAAATTAAATAAGGATCTTTCACTAGAAACCTTGCTATACCAATGACCTCACACTTCCAGAAGTGACAGTTATGTCACACTCCCCTTTAACACACTCAGCAATTACCATCTCAGTGAGGACTTGGTTCATCCACCTAGATTATACCTATGAGGATTGAGCATGCCATGAAGAAAAATGACTGAAATTCCAGCTGTCAGCTCAGTTGCAAAACTTTCTTGACTGGGCTTTTTTAGCTTCAAGCTAGCATTGCTTAAAAATAGTTAAATTGAACATGTACCAACATTCCGACTATGCAGTTGAACACTGTACTGCACATACATATAGTACGAAATATGTCTGCAATTGCTTGTAATAGCCGATTCATGCGTTTGTTTGAAATATGGTTTGTTTCCAATGTCAGATATATATTACAAAGTCTTTGTTTGAGAGTGAAAGTAATTAGGTCAAGGACCCAGGCGGGGTAGTTTTGCTGACTCTTTCATTCGATTGGTGTTCAATTATGAAGAACCCGTCGGGGGCCTCTTGACTTATTTTAATGTATTCGACCCCGAAATTCTCATGCTCAACTAATCTAGGCAGTATTTACCCTAATTTTGGGTTAAAATCCTTGGTTACAACTTCCAAAGTTTATAAATTAAAGATTTAGGCATAATTAAACTTGTAACTATGGAGTATTACTGCAGTAAAAAAAGTAAACATATTGTGTGCGTTCACTGCTCAGGTGAGCTATTTATAGAACACAGAGCCTATACTTAAAAAAAAAAAGTAACAGATTTGGTGGCGCAGTGAATAAGGCGCTCGACATTGTGAGTGTGATACTTTACTGACAGTGGTTCGAATCTGGCTCAGTGAATTTTTTTTTTCTTTCATCAAAGTTACACATTTAATTTTTTGTACATTTGAACTGGTCATAGTGGAGCTTCATTGCATAACAAGATGATTCGAGCCTCTGACTAGCATTACGATATCCACACTATTTTATGCACATCAATGTCATCATTTGCAGCTATGCGATTCGCCGTTTGAACTCGTGCCGCCACTTTAAAACAACAGCCGGAGTCGCGTTTTGACCACCATTCAAACGATAAAATTGTCAGCTCTCAAAGAAACTTTGAAATTTTGAAATCGGACCAGTATTAACGATTGTAGAGCCACGTGAAGTCAGTTGTCTGTTCAATCCACAGATACAATCTGTTGTATATCTGTGTTGCTAAGGGCAACGTCAAAGCAACGTCGTCACTTCGGTAAAACAACTGGCCAAAACCAAATAAATAAATAATTTTCTATCGCAAATTATAAAAATAAATTCTGACAAGAAATATTTAATTGTTTGTAAATCTCCTTCGTAGAAGTTCAGTGAGGACGTTGTATTGCAGTTTTGTGACGTCATGCAGTGATCTGATTGGTTGATAGATGATAATCGATATTCATGAGTCTTTTTATGCAAAAATTACACAAGATAAAGAAATTGTGGGATATAAATAAGACCCAAGTGGATATGTGGTATATTTTTATATATTCCCTCACTCGTGGACAGATTGGCTTCAAAATCCTGGCCAATCTGTCCACTTGTGAGGAATATAAAAATATACCACATAACCATTGGGTCTTATTATAGTATTACATGTAATGATTTCATATATTTGTTCATCTTTTCATGTATTGCTGATATTACCAAAAAGATGTTTCCAGCATTACAATTAAGCTCTCACTAAGTAAAACTCACACTTAACTTGCTATGTCTCAGTTATATTTACAAATATAAACATTGCTTTCTTTATTTGCACCCATATTAATCATGTTATATAAGCACATTGTATCATTACTTATATTTTACAGCATTATTACTAGAATTAGATGTATAATTGACTTCCTTTGTTGTTGAACCATGTGTGCATATTTAGTGTTACATTGTAACTTCTTATACATGTATGATCATAAACATTTGTCGTATTACATTCTATTATGTTCTGCCCACCAGTAATGAGATGTTACATCTTTTTTTATTTTATATCCTATGTACTTTAATACATTTGTTTATATTAAATCATTATAAATGATCTTGTATTTTCATTCCTTTCATTTCACCCCGGACCATTCAACACTTAACTTATTTGCTAAGTGCCATCATGGACCCTCCTGATGGCTCCATGGTCCCAATATCATGTTGAATGACTACTGTCTACTGCTAATATTGTTCACTTTACCAGATATCTATTCTTTTTTTTTTAAAGAATTTTCTTGTTAAAAGCTGTGGCCTCATTGTAATGCTATCTATATTGCAATATTTCGCATGTATTTTACAAGTGTGTATATGTAATAACTAGCATTTAGTAGCTATTGTGCTATTACAAGCACATTTAAGACGTGCCAATGTGAGATGAGGCCCATGCGCCAAGTGTGTATGTGCAAAAACGAGCGTGTGTATGTGCACCATTACATTTATAACTATATGCTGTGAGGACCATGAAATTTCATCTAATCTGTGACCCAGAGGACCAAGCTAGTTTTAATGATATAATGGTTTCATTTGCATAATCAAAACAAGACCTTATTGTCCAACTTATAAACTCAGTAAGCAGACGGATACCTCAAATAATAATCAAATTAAATAAGGATCTTTGACTAGAAACCTTGCTATACCAATGACCTCACACTTCCAGAAGTGACAGTTATGTCACACTCCCCTTTAACACACTCAGCAATTACCATCTCAGTGAGGACTTGGTTCATCCACCTAGATTATACCTATGAGGATTGAGCATGCCAAGAAGAAAAATGACTGAAATTCCAGGTGTCAGCTCAGTTGCAAAACTTTCTTGACTGGGCTTTTTTAGCTTCAAACTAGCATTGCTTAAAAATAGTCAAATTGAACATGTAATAATGATAACACATGAGGAAGGTGTAAATGTCACACAGGCATCTGGTATTCATTTATAGCCAGCCAATCCATGCAATTTGATTGTTAATTGCAATTCCTCTGCCCAAAATAATAAATTGCAATTGACCCCAGAAATGCAATTGATGTCATAGGTAACTGAAGTTGACTTCAAAATTGACAAGTGATGGCTAGTAGAATGTCTGATTGCTGCATGAGGTGCATTATGATAGTAGCTTACAAGTCTAACCAAGATTAGAGCATTTTGCCCTTCGAGGACTGGAATGCTTTGATAAATATTGTATGCACGGACTGTTACAATTTCGATCATTCTATTCTGCTACGGCAAATACATGTATTTTTCATTAGAATATGCAAAATTTACATTTACGCCAAGAAATCCCCAGTGTGCTTTTTCCCCAGGAGACTATGCAGTGACAAAGAGACTATAATGTGACTATGTGACTGAATGGAGACTGGGACTACAGAGCTATCATAATATCAGGAATGATCCAGCATTAAACTTTATATAATGTTCTCTGGGGGATTTGAATTAGGGAAGTCCTGATCTGAAGCTGAGCATGCTACCACTAGACCACAGACGTAGACAAGTGTACAAGAATAGTTTTATGGCTTAGATCACCAGAAGGCACTGTCAACCTATCAAAACTCAAGTGGCAATGGTTGAAACTGAAGCAGGACTACCATGGGACTGAAGGGTGACTATGAGAAATGTGACTGATACTAATGTTGGTCTCAGCAAATGTGAGGTTTCAAATTTTTTAGCATTGGGAGTCACTATCGGTCCTTGAACCTGGAATGTCAGAATCAGAAATTGAGCACACTAGACCATGGAGACAGATGTGGGTATGAGCAGTGAATTTTTAAGATTGCTGCTGAAACCTTACAGAAGATAGCATTGCCATTGCTAGTTAGACATTTGGATATGCTGGTATTTACCCACTAAACCATGGTGACTGCTGTTCAAGAACTGTGTCGAATGACCATATTGCTTCGTGGTATTCCAGTTTCTGTGGATTACCAGACAGTATCAGTCATGTGAAGGTTATGTAATATCTAATTGTGCAACCCACATTATTATACACAGACAAACCTTCAAAGGCTATCAGCATCAATTCAAAACGAAAGGTAATTGTTTGATTTTGTTTTTGGATTACAATGGGCTCCGGCCAATGCATCAATGCAGACAAGTAGAAATTGAACTTATGTAATAATATATGATGGTTGTTTAATTTTTCTCTTTACAATTTTAGATTTATATGTACAAACAATGTTTAGATGTGTCCAGCAACTCCTACAGATAGCAAGCCTTGAATGCCCTTGATCAAGACCACCTCAATATCAAGACCACTTCACTATTAAGACAACCTCACTATTAAGACCACCTCACGGTTTAAGGTCATATCAATATTAAGACCACCATACTCATTATTAATATCATAGCCACCTCACGATTAAGGCTACCTGAATTTTAAGAATATGTTACTATCACGAAGCTACATATCTGATGTATGGACTGATGAACTGGTCTAACAAAATAAAGTGTTTGTATGCCAAGCCTTATCTTCTCATCATTATGTCTGCCTTTGGCGGATGGTCATATAAGCTGACTTTAAGTTTTAGTCACAGTAGCATTGAGACATTGACGTTGTGGTCTTTCCATTACCTCACAACTAAAGCCGGGTTCTCACATAGCCGGTTTTCCCAGTGAAGCCATATTGCTCTCGTAGAATTATGTAATACCCCATTTTGATGACTTCACCAAGGTTGTTGGAAGCAAAAAGGGGCGGGGCTTAAGACGATGGGGGAGTTGGCGGCAGCGAGTTGTGAATCAGGGTCACCCGGCAGATCACACGTAGGAAACGTACCAAACCCGACGGATGATGCCGGGTGAGCCACGGGTAAATCACGTTTACAACGGGAGACTCCACGACATCTACATACGACCCGCAGGCTTGTACATGCGAGGGGCATATCAAGCACGTGTCAATCACGACTGTGAAGGTTACAAGGAATGACCTGGTAGGTTAACTATGTGAACTACGTTTACTAAGTTTTAAGGCCGTCTGGCATGGTGGAGGGGCAGATGTGAATATATAAGTAGTTGCTTGTCTGTAACCTTCATTTTTCTCCTTGTTACCACAGAGAAAGGACCATGGCACATGCAGTAGACCAACCAACAGCCATTGTAAAATTGGCTCAGGGCAGCTTGGAATTAAATGGGCAACTAGCAACTATTGCACAGGCTATTATGCAATGAAGAACAGTCCAAAAGAGCAGCAGAAAGAAGACAAGCAGTCATTAAGAGGAGGAGAAGGAAGAGATTTTGGGTGAGACGATGTCTATTGCGAAGACCTCAGATGGGCCAAAACGAATGCTTGATGAATGAATTATTGATGGAGGATGCAAGAACTTTGTGAGAATGGAGCCCGCCATGTTCCAGGAGCTGCTTGCCAAAGCTGGGCCTGGAATTAGCAAGCAAGACACCTTCTGCAGGAAAGTTTTGGAGTCAGGACTCAGGATTGCCATCACCCTGAGGTATTTGGCAACTGGCAACAGCTACAAGTCATTGATGTATGGCTTCAGAGTGACCTTGTTTTTGGATGTAAGCTGCTGTTTCATTTATGCCGTTTTCTACTAAAATATTTATAATTACAGCCACTGCACTCATCACTTGGAAGTTGCTCGCAGGCTCTTCTCTCACAAAACTCGTGAATGTGGACTAACGAGCACGAGTGAATGTGCAATTTAAAGCACAACTAGTGAATGTGATAGATCTAGCACTTGTGAATGTGCATAATATGACATATAGACTATTAAATTCCAAGTGTCACATCTTCCTTGTACACTAGTAACAATAAGTTGCATGTACACGAGTGTAAGATATAGCATATACACAAGTGACAGTTATGGTATATACACAAGTGTGCTAATCATGTCACATACACACGTGCTAGTAAACGCATATACACCAGCAGTGTGCGAGATTTTGCACAAACACACGTCCACTCGTGAATGCAATATCTCGCAAAATATATATATGAGTTATTGATGTATGGCTTCAGAGTGGCCAACAACACCATAAGCAACATCATTCCTGAAGTGTGTGAAGCCATCATAGCCGAGTATGCAGAAGATGTCATCTCCTGTCCAACAACACCAGAAGAGTGGAGAGAAGTTGCACAGCTGTTTGAGGCAAGATGGAACTTTCCCCATTGTATTGTGCCATAGATGGGAAGCATACGGCCATCAGGTGTCCTCCCAAAGGAGGTTCACTCTACTATAACTACAAGGGCTTCCATTCCATTGTACTCATGGCTCTTGTGGATGCAGACTACAAGTTCATCTATATGGATTGTGGAGCAAATGGTTCTGGATCTGATGGAGGAGTTTTTGCTGCTACAGCCCTGAGGGAAGCTCTAGAAGATGGGACCATTGAATTACCTCCACCTGAACCTAGTGCTGGTGGTGACAGACTTGTACCATACTTTGAGAACCTGGCTGATGAAACCACTGCCTCTGTGCAACATGACCAAACAGCAGAGGATCTACAATTACAGACTCTCCAGAGCCAGAAGAATTGTGGAGAATGCCTTTGGTATCCTGGCATAAAGGTTTAAGTGTCTGCTAACCATTATGCCCAAGAAAACCAAGATGGTGGATTCTTTAGTCCTTGCATGCTGCCTCCACAACCTCATGAGAATCAGATATCCGACAACCCAGAACAACATGCTTGACCACAAAGATCCAGTCACCCATGAGGTCAATCCTGGGGCTTGGCGGGAAGCTGGAGAAATTCCTGAAATGCCACCACATAGGATCGGAGGGAACTATGCTACCATGAGTGCCAAATTACAACAACTGCACTTGGTGGAATATGTCAACTCAGAGGAAGGAAGTGTCCCATGGTAAGACAATATGATTTGAGAAGCCTGCAAGATTTCACAAAACAACCCTGGCCTTTTTCAAGGCCACCAAATCCTGCCAAAGGAGCAAACCATGTACGCATCTTTGTGTTAGGAAAAAAAAGTTCCCTACCCACCAACTCTGTCATTCTTAAATGTTCTTGTCCCTTAAAATCACATTCAAATACAGTTTTTGTTAGCCCCTTTTATAAAAGAGACTTTACAAGGAGTAACTTTCTCATAGGATAAACACAGCATTTAAGTAAAATGAATGAGGAAAAGTGGAATGTTTTTAGACCAAAATATTCTACTTAAAGGACAAGAACATTTAAGATAAACACAGTTGGTGGGTTTTGGATGAAACAAAAAAGAAAAAAAAAACATTTTTATTTCAGGGGCCAAAATATTGGAAGAGTTTAGACTGTATTGGCATAATAATTTACAGACAACTTAGTTATTTAAGGGAAAAAAATATTGAAACGTTAGCAGTGTTTGGGCAAAAAAAAAGAAAGAAATAAAACCTAATTATTTACAGGGGGAACAATTTGGAGATGAGATATAGTTGGTGGGTCAGGGACTAATTTTTTTATTTGTCTCACAAACTGTACATGGTGTGCTCTTTTGGATTTGGTGGCCTTGAAAAAGGCCATACATTTTTTGGAGTTCATGTTTTTTCTGCTGGAACATCTGCTGGAACAGGAACAGGAAGAGGAACAGGAACAGGATAAGGTGATTACTTCTTCGGAGACATCTGAGGCATAAGGAAGGACGAGTTCATCAGCTGGCTGATGTTGAGCAGAGTCGAACTGGCAGGAACGTTGTCACTGGCAGACAGCAAGGAAGAAGTACCAGGCACCACTGGAGAAGGTACAACAGGGAAGACACCCAATGAACATGAAGGTCCAGGTCCAGAAGACTGGTAGGTACCTGCAGGCTGGAACGTGGCAACTGAAGAAGAAGCTCCTGCAGGCTGTAAAGAAGCAGTTTCTCAGGAGTAGCCTGCTGGAACTGGCTGAACGTCGGCTGAAACATCTGGACCTGCTGCTGCTGATGGAGCTGCTGATGGAGCTGCTGCTGCTGAATAATCAACTGCTGCTGTTACTGCTGCTGCTTGTTCCTCCTGACTTGCGCCTTCAGCTGCAGGAAGAACAAAATCAGCTGGGCTTCGACGTCGTCATACGTGTCTAAGTCCAACTGAAGTCACTCAAAATATATATAGTCAGTCATCGAGCGGATTCTAAGGGTCTTCAGATCTGCAGGAGGAGGAGGCTGTGCGATGGCTTTGATGTGCTGGTCAATCCTTGCAGCTGCTGAGCAGTCTGGACAATGTGAGCTAATCAGAAGAATGATCACCAGTATTTTTTTCTTTTCTTGAAGGGACCACCCTTGGTTGTTGCTGGGAAGACTGGACTTGGCTCGACATCAACTTCTTCCAATTCTTCAGGCCCAGAATCTTGCTGCCCTGCACTGGAGCTGTCATCAAAGGTGGGCAGTTGCTTGTTGCTCTTCGCAATCTTCTTCTGTAGGTTGACAGCTCGAGACGGCACCCTGGAGATGTGTTGCTCAAGGAACCAAAAGTTGGAGATAATCCACTTCTCCTTCTCTGTCGGATTTTTCTTGGCTGTACCGGAAGGGCCCTGCTTGATGAGCTTCCCAGCACTGGTTCTGATAGAATCAAGCCAGGTCTTCAACTGAAGCCCAGCACAGGGGACACTGAGGGTCTGTGCCTTGTCCTCGATGAGCCTCATCTTCCTCTGATGATCCTTGTAGTCACGTCGGGTCCTGTCATAGAATATGTCATTCTCCCGGTACCAGTCAGCAATGTCTTGCTCATCATTGGGAGGTAGAAAAAGCTTATCAGTCTTTCTTCTTGGCTTCTTCTGAGATGCAGCAGGAGCATTGGCAGAGGAGGCCTGGG
Source organism: Alitta virens (assembly GCA_932294295.1). Lineage (NCBI taxonomy): Eukaryota > Metazoa > Annelida > Polychaeta > Phyllodocida > Nereididae > Alitta > Alitta virens. The sequence goes on along the minus strand of OW028583.1, from coordinate 12,416,744 downwards.
TGGCAGGAAATTGACTGACATCACTATCATCATCTTCTTCTTGGGTGTCTTTCTTCTCCTTCTCTACATCAAAGTATGGATCTCTGTTGCTGTCATCCATGACAACATCAGAAGACTTGGCAGGAGACTTGGCAGAAGACTTGACAGAAGACCTGGCGGGAGACTTGGCAGGAGACTTGGCAGACTTTGTTTGTTCCAAGATTGCGTCTCTTCTTGGCAGAAGACTTGGCTGAAGACCTGGCAGGAGACTTGGCAGACTTTGTTCTTTCCAAGATTTAAACACGAGGAAAACATCAGTCAATTTTGGCGGTTGTTCTCGGTTCAAGGACGGCTGCGAGGAATTGAGTTAGTGTGTTCACCGTCTTCTATGACGACCTTCAGATAACCACGGTTGCAGTATGGATGCCCAATTTTGCGCAATATTACATAATTCTACGAGAGCAATACGGCTTCACCGGGGAAACCTGGCTATGTGAGAACCACTCTTAGGACTGATTATGGATTATGAAAGATGATGTTAATTATGAAATGACTAGGTTCTACTAAATTGTTTAATTTAGTACCATTTTCATAGCTGATAATGCACTTAAATTAAGAAACTGATATCCACAAAGTCACATAGCTTAAGCTAGTTTATGCCATATTATGTGTATGTTGTAAATAAAAATTATTTACATGTTCTGTTTGTCTGTCATACCTGTTTTAGATGTAAATTGTTGTTTAATTTATGCAGTTATCTAATAAAATACTTGCATCCATTGCACTCGCCATTTTAAAATTGGGCACAGTCTCTTCTCTGCCAAACTCATTAATGTGGAATAACAAGCACGAGTGAATGTGCAATTTAAAGTACAACTAGTGAATGTGATATATCTAGTGCTTGTGAATGTGTCATGACATATTAACTATTACATTCAAAGTGTCACATCTTTTCTGTAAATGAGTAACAAGGATTTACATATACACGAGTGCATAATGTAGCATATACACACGTGTTCATTCTGTACACGAGTCTGCTATTAATACCACTTACACACTTGCTAGTAAACTCACACACACAAGTGGTGTGCGAGATTTTGCACATACACGTGAATGCAATATCTCACAATATATATGTGACTGAGGCAAGTAAATGTTAAGCCTAGTTCACATCACGGACAATACCTAAGAGTGACCACTAGGGTGTGGCTGGTCCCCTACTTCGTCAGATTCAGCCGAACTTTTTTTACATTTGTAACTAAAAATTGTGTATATAATATATACAGAAATTGTGAAGTTTCTGGAAATTCTGGTAAGGTTTAGATGTGGCAGTTATGATATGAAGTTTACAATGTATTTTAATATAGTGAATATGTGAAAAAATCACTAAGTGGAGCTATTCATTAAAATAAAATCATTCTGTCATGAAACGTCCAACAAACCCTCCCCCAAGCAATCCTCATAGCATCATTATACTAGAAATTTGGTGTGAACAGTACTTATGTAGAGTTAACCCTCATTTATCCGCACACTCATTTGTCCCCAAGTTACCTGCGCGGGTAAATGAGGGAACCAGATAACTGAATATATATAAATGCACTAAATAGGTTTGTTCCCAGCCAACTGTGTGCTGATAGCGAGGGAACCGGATAAGTGAGGCCCGGATAAATGAGGGTTGACTGTATCAATAATGACCTGTAAATCAATTTTTCGCCAGTGTATTGGCCCCACTACTTCAGCGCAGCCCAATGTCTTTCTAGTATCCTTTGATATGTTACAAGATTCTAATTCCAAATGCTAAGACTTGCATTTCCACCACAGATAGCAAACCATTTTTCAAAATTTCCAAAACTAGGTCAATTTTTTTCTGCGTGAATTTACCTACAATCAAATCCAGGCAATAAGATCACACTAGTTGTAGGTTATTAAACAGAACCAAATGCTGTCAAACAGATGGAAGCTTAAATTACAATTTTAGGTTTAGTGAAATATTGCTTTAATATATAAAAAGAAAAAACATTCTATATACATAGTATACATAGTACATTCTCACATATTACCCCACATATTAAGGCCATATGAATTGCAAGCAACTTTTCACCTGGTTGAAAAAATCATAGAGGCAGTTATTGATGTTGCAAAATAGCAGAGTGCTAACCCCATCTCCTAATTTCTAAAACAACCCTTAGCCACAATTTGTCTGGTGAACACACTTTTGGCTTCTCATTTTTTCATTTAGGTGTACCATGGAGTTTCGATGGACACCTTGCATCACATTTCAGCAATGTTGTGAATGTTATTACTTATTTTTGACCTAAATTTTAATCATGTCAACAGTAGATTTTGTCATTAGATTGTAAAATGCTACCACACATGTCCGATATGGCGATACAATCAATAAATACTGTTATCTCAGGCTGAAACAAGATTTAAAGTAAATTTCCCCCCCCCCCCAAAGAAAAAAATTAACTGTGCAGGTAAATGAGGGAACCAAATATCTGAATATATATAAATGCACTAAGTAGATTTGTTCCCAGCTAACTGTGTGCAGATAGCGAAGGAACCGGATAAGTGAGGCCCAGATAAAATTAGGGTTTACTGTATATTCAAATGTCATACAGTGTCAGGGATTTTCTAGATGCACTGGCAAGATAAAAGATTATCCACCCTGTAGTCATAATCATCCATCATCTCACATTGACAGGACACACACCAACTGGGCCAGGAACATATAGTATAAGAGTAAACTTTTTGTGAAATGATAAATACACTGCCTAATATCAGACCATGGGAGTATTATTATACAGCAATGCAGTCATAGATGTTAAGAAAAATAATATTGATTTCAGCATTCCGCGGCTCCATTGACTCAATGAGTGATAGGTTTATTTCTAAAAACTGCTACACCTAAATCTTGTTAAAATTTCAGAAAACTTAAATAATCATTATCAACCTCATCACCAAAAAAAGTCAGGCAGGCTCATTTATTTTTTTTCAATTTGAGGTGGAACAGCCACACCCTAGTGAGCACAGACATCAAAAAAGGGCTGTACGTGCTCACTCGTGGCTCTGTTAATCACGTATAAATTCTTTTAAGGAGCGTTCGAAGGACGTCCATCTACCGTTCAGCGAACTTCTCTTGACTGCTCGCCGAATGTCCGTAGACCGCTCAGTGAATATCCGTTCCTAAGTATCCATGAGGCATCCATGAAGCATCCGTGAGGCATCCGTGAGGCATCCGTGAGGCATCCATGAGGCATCCGTGAGGCATCCGTGAGGCATCCGCAAGTGCCTCAAGAGTGAATGAGCTACGGATGGGCACGGAAGACGGCAAGCGGGCCAAGGAGGTCCGCCAAGTGTTTTATGAGTGTTCTATGAGCTGTACAAGCATGAACACGAGTGGATTGCGAGTATACACAGATAGACAGCCTCCCTTGTGTACCCATGAGTTAGCAAGAGTGGCCACATATGTACAATGAACGCACACTGATTGACTCCCGAGCAATTCCTACAAACTATGTAAACAATTCATTCGTAGAACGTTCGCCAAATTCTTAAACATATTTCTAAATGTTGCCCTCCCCACGGCTGGTCACAGATGGTCACGGATGTTTAAGCACTAACAGAAGCATTCTACGGATTAGCGCGATTATCCGTACATAGACTGACGTATGGCCTGACGCATGGCCAAGGATGAACAAGAGTAAAAAGATTATTTTGATCCGCTCTCACTCGACATGCCCATCCAAGACAGTGTGAACGCTGCCTTAGGAGCATCAGAGCTCACACCAGTGCCATCAGTATCAATTGAGACTGGTGTTTTTATGGTTCATGATCATACAGAACAGCAAAATAATTTAAAGTTTCATTAATATTTGTAAAACAATATGGCAATTTTTGGTAAAGTAATTTCACCTCATGGGCTGAATGATATTAGACCAAAAGAGAAATAAAACCAATTGCGAGACAAGTTATCGTGTAATTTCTGATGAGCCATCCGGTTTTCAAATTTAAATTAATTGGCCTGTTATTCAAGGTATCGTGTGTCATTTCCACCTAAAATTGTTTCATTAATTAATGAACCACCCTTCTGAGGGCCATAATTAAGATCACTTTAGTTTGCATGTTGTATTACCAGATTTTAAATTACAAGTATACCTGAAAGTATAGCCATAAATAAAGTGATTAAGCCCATTTTGCCAGAGTGAACCCGTAGTATTACATAACGGTTATGCAACAGCTTTTTTCGCCGGGTTGGCAAAGGATTCTGGCGGCAAAAAGGGTTCTCTGGGTGACTCGGCGGGTTCTACGGGTAACCCGCCGGGTTCTATGGGTAACCCAGCGGCTTCCACGGGTGACTCGCCGGGCAGCGGCTTCCACGGGGGACTCGCCGGGTTACGGCCACTGTGGACGAATTCCAGGGGTGACTCGCCGGGTTCTATGGGTAATCTGCCGGGTTCTACGAGTAACTTGACGGCTTCTACGAATAACTCGACGGCTTCTACGGGTAACTCTAATTTCAAAATATAACGACAGGAAAGTCGGCGGGTTTAAAGTAGTAGCCGTCGGGTACCCGTACAACACGTCGAGTGTCTCCTGGAATTTGACGTTTTTCCCGTACATTAATTACCAAAATATATAAATATGGGCTGCATCTCTTGCTCTTGATCATTTTGTCTCCAGCTGCAGAAGAGGAAAGACCATGTACATGCATCAACAAGAATGAAATAGAGCCTTGCTACTAGTAGCTGCTTAGGCCAATTATACATCTAATTTACATCTTGCTTGTGTGATGACAGCACTAGCTGAGGAGGAGGAGAGGAAGAGAGAAGAAAGAAAACTGGCAGCCATGAGGAGGAGAAGGAAGAGGAGGTTTTTGGTGAAGCCCTGGCTGTTGAGAAGACCTCAGGTGGGATATTATGAGCATCTACTGAATGAACTGCTCGTCAAGGATACCCAAAGTTACACCAATTTTATGAGAATGGAACCAGCCATGTTCCAAGAGGTCCTTGGCAAAATTGGCCCTAGGATTACCAAAGAAGACACCTTCTGCAGGAAAGCTTTGGAGCCAGGACTCAGACTTGCCATCACCCTCTGCTATCTGGCAACTGGAGACAGCTAAAAGTCCCTCATGTATGGCTTTAGAGTGGCCCACAACACCATCAGCTTGATAATTCGAGAAGTCTGTGAAGCCATAATTGCAGAGTATTCCGATGATGTCCCAGCCTGCCCCACAACTCCAGAAGAGTGGAGACAAGTCGCTGAACTATTCTTTTCGAGATGGAACTTTCCTCATTGTGTTGGAGCCATTGATGGAAAGCATGTGGCCATCAGATGTCCTCTCAGAGGTGGTTCCGTGTACTACAACTACAAGGGATACCACTCCATTGTACTCATGGCTCTTGTGGATGCTGACTACAAGTTCCTCAATGTAGACTGTGGAGCTAACAGAGCTGGATCAGACAGAGGAGTTTTTAGCACGACAGTCCTGAGGGAAGCACTTGAAGAAGGGACCCTTGGGTTACCTCCACCTGAACCAATTCTTCCTGGTGGCAGACCTCTTCCCTACTTCATTGTCGGAGATGATGCCTTTCCTTTGAGAACCTGGCTGATGAAGCCACTGCCCCTCAGAAACATGACCAAGGAGCAGAGGATATACAATTACCGAATCTCCCGGGCAAGAAGAATTGTGGAAAATGCATTTGGGATCCTTGCAGCAAGGTTCAGGTGTCTCCTGACTACCATGACACAGAAAACCAAGACAGTGGAATCCATAGTCATTGCATGCTGCTGCCTCCACAATCTGATGAGAATAAGGTATCCAACTGCCCAAAACAACATGGTGGACCAGGAAGATCCAATCACACATGTAATCACCCCAGGAAATTGGAGGGCAGCTGGAGAAATTGATGAAATGCCACCACCCACTAGAGGCCATTCTATGACTGATGCAGCCAAGAATCAATGGCAGTACTTGGTCGACTATGTTAATTCAGAGGAAGGAAGTTTGCCATGGCAAGATAACATGGTATAAGGATACCACAAAACAACCCCGGCCTTTTTCAAGGCCACCAAATCCTCCCGAAAGAGCAGACCGTGTACACTTCTTGTGTTAATAAAAAAAATAGTACCTGTCTGACCCACCCAAAATAAACAGCATCCCAGGTGAATTTCGTCTCTCCTAAAATCTGACGTTTTTCCCGTAATTAATTACCAAAAATATATAAATCATTGTAGTAGTTGTTCAGAACTTTGTATTATTTTTTTGCTTCAGAAGTGCTGTAGTTGTTTCTTGTTCAGAAGTACCATATTTTTTTTTTGCTTCAGAAGTGCCGTAGTTGTGTCTTGTTCAGATGTGCCATATATTTTTTTTTTGCTTCAGAAATGCAGTAGTTGTTTCTTGTTCAGAAGTGCCATACATTCATTATTTTTTATTATTTTCATGGCAGTATACAAGGAAAAAGTACGGCAGTTCCGAACCAAAAATAAATAAAAATACGGCACTCCTGAACAAGAAAAAAACTACGGCAGTTCTGAACCACAAAAATTATGTCTTCTTTGCTCAAAATTATTAACCCTGACACAACCACACTTAAGTTAGTGGCAATTTTGTTTGCTAAAGAAATATGAAAACTTTATTAAAGTGTGATAATAAGCAATTTACTGAAAGATAGTTCAAGTGTAAAATAAAGAAATATTACAAAATAATTGACCAATACGTATTTGTGCTCTAATCAAAAGGAAATATGAACAAGTTACTTGATGTGAAAAAATTTTTTTTTTGGACTATATTATATTTTGTTGGACAAAGATAGAGAAAAGTTTGGAGGGTTTTGGAACTTTTTTTTTTGATTGTTAACACAAATATGTGTACAAGGCATGCTCTTTTGGGAGGATTTGGTGGCCTTGAAAAAGGCCGGGGTTGTTTTGGGTGGCCTTGAAAAAGGCCGGGGTTGCTTTGGGTGGCCTTGAAAAAGGCCTGGGTTGTTTCAAGTTTCTACAGGTTGAGAAACTGACTAATATTCAGTGGTGTTGACGTACTGCCTGCCATCTCAGAATCATTGATGGAGGACCCAACAGAGGCAGTGAGGAAGGTCCAGCTACTGATGAGGATGGCCAATTCTTTTCCGGACTTAAGATCGACTGGCTGTAGTGCAGCTGCTGATGAGGCCCAGGAGGAGGAGGAGGAGTGTAGTACTGCTGCTGGTGCTGCTGCTGATGCTGCTGGGGTTGCTGCTGGTGCTGCTGGGGTTGCTGCTGGTGCTGATGCTGCTGGGGTTGCTGCCGCTGGATTTTTGCTCTCTGAATATTCCCTTTCAGTTGCAAAAATATTGGCAGCAGTTGGGCATGCAGCTCATCGAAGGACTCGGGATCCAGAGTCATGCATTCAGCAACGATGAAGTCACCGAGTACCCGGATTCGTCTTTCTGTAAGACCCTTTGGAGGAGGACCAACCACTTGCTGCATCGTAGCCTACAGCGCTCCTGAAGATGACTTGGCAAAATCGACTAGTTGATCCATCCCAGTGTGCTGCTGTTCCGGTTCCTTTCTCCTTTTCTTGTAGGGGCCACCCTTGGTTTGCTCGGCAGGAGGGGCATCCATGGAGATATCCGGATCGGAATGATCATGGATCTCAGATTCCTCCGCTGCAGTGGAGCTGTCCTCCAGTTTCTTCTTTGTCTTTGCAATGCGCTTTGCAAGCACATTGGTGCCCTGGCGACTAGGAATCCGTGTGATATGGTCTACCAGTAAAAATTTGCACAAATCCATTGTTCCTACTCTGTAGGATTTCGTTTCGCAGTACCGGATGGCCCCTGCTTCACCAGTTTTCCTGCACTGGTTCTCATAGACTCCAGCCAGGTCTTCAGTTGAAATCCATTGCAGGGAATACTGTCATAAATGATAGGATTGTCGCGATACCAGAAGGCGACATCCTGTTCGTCACTGGTTGGCAGGAACAGTTTTTCCTGCTCTTCCGAGCACCAGCAGACGAGCGAGCAGGGGAAGGTGCTGCATAGCGACCAGGTGCAGGCGAAGGAGCAGGTAAAGGAGCAGGCGAAGCAGCAAGTGCAGGAGAAGGTGAAGCAGCAGGTGCCGGAGAAGGTGCAGGCACAGGAGCAGGAGCAGGAGAAGGTGCAGGCACACGAGATCGAGCGCCAGCACGACCAGGAGCACGAAAACGCACAGGAGCACTAGCAGCAATGGACTCATCAGAGCTGCCAGAATCTGATGAGGTCTTTGGAGCAGTTTTTGTTTTTTTCCTAGCAGGCGACTTCGCAGTCCGCTTTGTAGGCGACTTGGCAGGTGCAGGCCACTTTCACGGGAAGAGCACTCTTCTTCAGCTTATTTTTTGATCCCAAAGATCCATCCTCATCGCTGGGTTGATGAGATGAAGACGCCATAGAAGAAGGCGACTTTTCTGTATCCAAATCAGTCAGAACTGCAGCAGGGATTCCTGGATCTAGTCTATTTCATAGGCATGATGAAAAAATTTCTGGAGCGGTGTAATAATGGTCTTTTCTGCTAGGTAGCAAGATGCTGAATGATCTCATAGCCACTGATCAATCTTTATATACTGCCTGAATAGTATACCCCCGCTGTGATGACATAATAAACCCAGTTTGCATTGCATCACTAGCTCTAGAGCAAGCATATTGGATCAACGGCCGGCGTCACTGGGCAAACTCAACGGGTTACTTATGGAAGCCGTCGAGTCACCCATAGAACCCGTCGACTTACCCGTACCACCCCAGAACAAGCTGCCGGGTTTACTACGGGTAAAATTAGGCATTGATAACTCGCAGGCTTCTACGGGTGACTCGCCGGGTTCTATGGGTAACCCGCCGGCTTCCACGGGTAATCCGCAGACTTTTTGGACACCCGAGAGTTTGCCATGCAAGCATGGCATACCCGGTACAGGCTCCGAAACTCCCAGGTTGGCCCCCGGGTCCCACGAGTGACTCGATGGGTATCGCCGGGTATCCACGGGTATCCACGGGTAGCGCGTTACGTCACCGTTATGTAATACTACGGGTTCACTACAGCAAAACTGGCTAAGTGTGAAAGGGGCGTTACATGACAAGCTGCCAGAGTCAGACTTAATGATGCGATGAACGGGATTGGAGTCCACACCATGTTGCACAATTACCCCATGTGTGGGGAAGTTTACTTGCCCTAGCATAGACTCCGAGTACAAGGCACAACAGGTTTAACGTCTCATAAGACTGACATTCAGCTGAAATACGAAGTCCAAGCACAGCTGGATATCGTTTGGATGAGACGTTAAATTGATGGTTCCTTATACTCTATGGTCTATGCTGAGCAAGTAAAAGATCCCACCCGTGGGGTAAATGGTAGATGTGTTACATGGGTGGACTCCTCCTCTCTCTCACCTTATCAAGCAACCATCAAGAACTTACCTTAGAGTGCTGCACTTTCCATAATGGACATGAGATTGAATCCAGATATGCACACAGAGGTCACACTAGACCTGCTCCAAGTTTGAGCTTAATGTCCTACACGCAAATACAGTTATCAAATGATAACTTATATTAATGACTTTATTTTAACAACACTCAATGTTTTATAACATAACTTTTACTTTATTAATTCACAGGTTACATATATACATTATTTGTCATATTAAAAGATATTATTACAAAATGTAATGTCAAAATCACAAATATCCTGATATCTTATCTTATTTATTAGTAAGCCAAATCAGGCTAGCTTTGGGTTGACTCAATGCCAACCTCAGGAAAACATTGATCCAATATAGCATATTGTCTGGAATAACTATTCATGAATGTTATATTTTGATGGAAACAACATAAAACTGATCACAGATACTACAAAAATGTGTCGAAGTACAACAAAACAAAATTATCATTCAAATAACATTAATTTCTCTATGCGTACAAATTTCATTATCAGACAGTGTTAGCAATAGATTTAATCTGTTAAATACTTAAATCAAATCACAATGGATTAAATATCATATATGAGGTAATAGGTATCACTACAAACTGTCCTTTGTAAGTAAATAAGCCCATAAATGATTACTGTATGTAGGCAAACAAAACCTTATTACAGGATAGAAGATCATACAATATAATGTCTCTGAGTTTTCCTTATGAATTGTAATGACTAATATTGACCAGAAATCGATCACCTAAATGTGCTCTTGATATTCATCTAACACTGATGTGTCATTTTTGTTAGATGTGCATCAAAATATTTATAGGTGATATCAAAAACACCTCTGTGTGCTGTCACCTCAAAGCCAAGTGACCTAATTATGGAATTCTTTGCTCGTTTAATTACTATAGTCTATAAGCTGGCTTATGGCATTAAAAATTGCCTAAACTCGAGATCAGAAAATATGAATCAATTTCTCTTGTATTTTAGAGAAGATTTCTTAAGTCAGCCTGTCGGCCACATAGTGGTCACTGGGCTTTCAGGCGACAGCACGCAGTGTATTGCCAATGATGATTAAGTCTAAAAAAAACTACAGTAAGACTTCTACAGCTTTTGAAGTTTTTTCAGCATAGTGCATAGTTATACATTTCTGGTATGTGTTAGATATCATATGATCCTATATAAAACATTTAAAGCTATTGCAGCTGATATTCAAAACTTGGAAACTAAGCTGCAGAGGACATAATGTGAATCCATGTCTCCCATTGGCTGAGGAACTGACTAAACTATTGGATTTAGTTCATGATCCTACAGTATGTCAAATCAACAGCAGATTTTTTTTTTTTTTTTTGTATCATATTTTTCCTATTTCAAGACCTCCAATGACATCCTCGAAGTTTTGAAATTTGATTATGATTGTAATTTTAAAATACAAATATATACACATTTCATAACATCAGTTGCCATTGTCTTATACACAGAGGTATTCTACATATATGTGTGTCAATTTCAGATTTAACTTTCATTTGTAATTCTTATATATTAAGATCTATGCCCATTTCAAACTGATTTGAATTGCACATCCTCAAAAGTACACAAGATTGGTCATACGGAGAGCAATAGTATCATAGCCACAAAGTAAGATATTATCTGTGCCATTGTTAACATGGCAACTGGGTAAAATAACCAGATGGTGTCATCAATGAATAAAGAATAAAAAGTTAAAACTTCAAAGATTTAGTGGTAGTCTTCATACCATAAAGACAGATAAGTGTATTTCCTAGATTATATGTATTTAATGAGATCCTGGTGTCATTTAGCAGTTTGCCAGAATCATGCTGCTGTCTATAATAATTACCTTTATTATCGTATATCGATACAATTAATGGTGACATCAAATCACGATTGTCTCCAATGTCTGTCGGGTGCCACATGAGCTGGACAATTGTTCTTCACAAATATGCAGGCATTGTTATCTTATTCCACAAAAGCAAACTGGAGACGATGATGGGTCATTGGTAAGGCAATTTTCTTGTTGCAACCGTACACCATTGCGATCAGCTTCCAAAGTCTTCCTTCGGAAGTAGTACTTAAACATGGACTTTATTTCTCTCCGGTAGTAAGCCCCAGTCAAGCAATACATGAAGAAGTTTATACAATAGTTTATGCAGAAGATCATCTTGGTGATGTACAGCTCTCCGCTAATCCGGTCGGCCAAAGTCGGTGATCCCGGGTTCAGCGATTGCTGGAACTGCCGACACCAAATGACAAAATAAGGCAAGTTAAGCCCAATGAAGCAAGAAGATATAGCCAGCATAATAATGGTGAATTCAAGGCGAATTCGGTTCTCTTTTAGAACCAACCTTGATTTAGTCCGGGCTTTATCCCAGCTTATAAGTTTGCTGAGAATTGGCATGTTTAAGAACATGATGACTAGACTGGGAACTGCTGTGATTATTAATCCATATATAGAGTCAAGGATAAAATTCAATTGGTGATATTTACTGTTTCTTGTACATATCCTTTCTTTGGTCTCAGTCACTTCGCTCAAAATTGGTTTGTAAAGGCAAACCAAGGTAGCAAATACTACGACGGCAGCGATTAATTTTCCAGCTAGCGATCTTGTGCAATAACGTTTTCTCTGTAATGGCCAACAGACAGCTAAATATCTGAAAAATAATGCAAACACGTTTTAGGAATGTTTTACCAGTTAAACCAGTTTACTCCATCTGTAATATAACAAAACGCAATTGACGTTAAAACTTAATATACATTCATTGTCTAGAAGATATCTAGGTATCCGCAAGAAATTTTGACATGCACTTCAAAGTCATTTTCATCCGTTTCAAATTTTTTTTATTTTAAAAGTCTACAGTCACGTTCCTTGAATGAGTTTTATTTAAAACGATATGATTAGTGACTTGGAATTGTTAAAGAGAAATTAATTATCATTTTGGCGTTTTCAACTTTAAAAGGGCATGCAAGTCACACGTGATTTGTTGCATGCTTGTCTCCACTCAATTGATGACATCACCAAAGGTCAATTGATCAGGTCAATGAAAACATTTGAATCATTGGTAACGTCATGATTTTTTGAAGACGGGCATGCAAAAATCACGTATGACTTACATGCCCTATGTTATAAAAGCCAACATGCCATTATCTGAAGAATAATTACTGAATAAAAGAGACTCACCTTTCGACAGCAAAAATTACAATCACCCATGCAGATATGATCCTAAATAGGTAACTGACATAAAGAAACACTTGGCACACCCCATTGTGATTAATTAAATGTAACCTGGAACAGAAATACAGATTATTGCAGAATCAATCAACCTTTTTAAATAAGTAACTAAGTACAGTCTATGTAAGTAAGTAAGTAAGTAAGTAAGTAAGTAGGTAAGTAAGTTAGTAAGTAAGTAAGTAAGTAAGTAGGTAAGTAAGTAAGTCAGTAAGTAAGTAAGTAGGTAAGTAAGTAAGTAAGTAAAAAAGTTGTAAGTGTAAGTTATTTATTCATCTAGTACGTTGCATAATGGCAGAACCAGAAATTGTGCGTGACTTGGTTCCACTGAGTATAACATCACATAGAATAAAATATATATAAAAACGATGAATATTTACTGGAAACCTAAAAACATGTATCTTATTACGAATGGCATATACCATTATGAATAAATTTGTTTTAACATTCAGAGATAAAAAGTCAATTTGGTAATAATTTGTAAATTGTGGAAGTGAGCAGAGAAAGTTGTAGTGACCATTATCAGTAGTAGTGTTGAGTGTGTTTAATGTTACTAGGACGGTCTTTTTTCGTTTCGTGTTGTGTTGAGCATTCCAAAAATGTAGAAAATATGTAGAAATATATAGAGATCAAAAAGTTCAAAAATTTTGACAGTTTGACATGACCTTTAACTTAACCCCTGACCTTCGGGCATCTCCCTGTCACTCAAATAGAGGGTTGAAAGGGAAAAGGGTAGACTTTTTTACCCCTCAAGAAGCAGCCCCTTGGGTGACACTTTTACCCCATTCTTTTAAACAATTAATGTTCACTTAAATGATATTTATTACAACTGATTGGAAATTGAACTTAAGAGAGCTTGAAGGGTGTATTCCTGCTATTAAGTGTGATATTAAGATCATTAGATTAATATTTCAAAACTGTGAATAAAAGTAAAAATATCCTAGAATAACTATGTTATTATCATAAGATATGTGCATCTTGTCAAAGTGTGCTATCATTTGTTAGTTAATATAGTAGTGTGCATATATATCAATTATGAGGTTTACTAAAAGGTTTGACCAAATTTCTCTCATTTACTGTTATTTTCATATCAAAGGAGCAAAACCCCTTCTTGAGAAATTGATACCATGTGACATAGCCCCCCTAGAAAGGAAGGGTGAAGATTTCTAGATAGCTGAGGGATTTACAGTGAAACCTTTCATGTAAGAATATCCAATATTAAAATCCCCTCAATATTAAGACCCCTTTGCAAAACTATAACCATGATGTAAAAAAAACCCGGAATTACGACCTCCATGATAATAAGTCCACTTCAAACCATTTCAGTGATTACCTAGAGTGAAAACATAACTGGGGTTCCACTGTAGTTAAAATATGTGTCAGCTGCAGGGACCTGCATTCTTATTAGACTGTGTGTGTGTTTCCATCAGTGTAGGTGGTTGTGTACATCAAACAAAGGATATCATATTAGAAATTTTCAGATTTAATGCAAGTTTAAGAATTCATGTACTGGAAGGTAAGTTTATTTGTCATTTATGATATTTGCATGTCAAAGACAAAGCTAAATGGTTTGCAATTCATATACATACTGATAAATGAAAGAAGGAAGTTTTCTGTTACAGTATAGCTCAGTATATCCAAGATTTAAGAAATAAAAACCAACTGTTTGGTTCTGTGCATATAATGACAAGAATCAAGAACTACAGAGCTCTCTAGTTCCTGATTGATATTTTTGAGAGGTGTACAGTATTTACACCATTCTCTTGAAAAATTTATATTAAAATAATTCAGGTAGCATATATAATATAATTGATCAGACGTTTAGCCTAGGGCTGATTAAAGACCAAAGGGAATAATTAAGTTCATATTTTAATTTTTGTTCCCTGTGCACTATGCAAGATTCTAAAACTGAGCCTAAATCATGATATTAAGATCACTACTTCAGTGGTTCCAAGGGGTGGAGTCTTCTCTGTATATGATATGATATGATATGATATGATATGATTACTAAGGGTGAGCATAACAGGGATTCCACTGTAGCTAAATGTTGGTCCCATTCTCTGAGCTTCAGCACTGACCTGCATTCATTCATTCATTCAGCATTTGTTCAGACTGCTTTGAAGAAACATACATGTATGTTTCTTTCAAGCAGTGTCCATCAGTGCAGACATTTGTATCAAACATATATACATATATATATATATATAGGATTTACTGGAATGTACAATACCCCCACAATGAACTTTTTACTGAATATTGCCAAAAATATTATCTTTAAAATGATTTAGGTTCCAGGTTGGTGCATGTTGTCATACATTGACAATTTGACATTGAATTTAATGAAAATTGTGTTTTTTTTTTTCAGAATTTCAACCTGTACCTCTCAAAGTTTGTCTGGCAAAAGTAATGAGGCCAAATCTAAAGCATATCCATTTTAGAGGTCTTAACTTGAATAGTTTTTAAGATATAATAATTTAAAAACTGCATTTCATATGACATTGCCAAAATATTTTCTTTGAAACTGCATTTGTAAACCATATTTCATTCATGGTACTAATAAAACCCATATAGAAGAACTCATTTTTAAAATTTCAGCCTTCTACATGAAATATTGTTCTTGGTATAGCCATTCAAAAATGGTGTTTCTCAAAAACGACCAAAATGAAAAAGCTATTTCAAGCAGACAGAATATTATGGAAATTCCACCTGTACCTCTCAAAGTTTGTCTGGCAAAAGTTATGAGGCCAAATCTAAAGCATATCCATTTTAGAGGTCTTAACTTGAATAGTTTTTAAGATATAATAATTTAAAAACTGCATTTCATATGACATTGCCAAAATGAGTGCAAAAAACGGCTAAATCTTAAACTCTTCTATGATTTTTCTAGTCAAAACGAGAAAATATATTGATCTTAAATTTTGCACACCTCCTATAAACTAATGTAGCTTTGCCTCAGAATTTTTTAAGGCAAATCTGAGATGGTGAGGTGGAAAGATTTTCAGAAATATTTTTGAATTGACACGGAATGACTCAAATTTAATTAAGTTCATATTTTAATTTGTGTTCCCTGTGCATTATGCAAGATTCTAAAACTGAGTCTAAAACATGATATTAGGATCACTACTTCAGTAGTTCCAAGGGCTGGCTCCCCTATGTATATCATATCATATCATATCATATCATTATAAATAATATAGTGTCTTTCCTATGGTAAAGATAGTACGTGAATTATTTATAATTATTACACAGTTTAATACCCTCATTCTTACATTATTATGAATTAAGCTATACAATTAAAATATCCAAAACATCCAAGATTATCTTAAACCCAGTAAAGTTCCAGTACATATGTAACTAACCATTAAATAATGAACTTTGACAGATCCATTACAAATGTCATGACCTTTGACATGTCTATAATTGATTCCAGGTTAGATCTTGAAAGGGGTAAAACCAAATACCTTGTTTCTAAAACAGGTATGAAATAATGTGGATAAAATTTGCATTAATCATATTTAAGTGCTTAAGGTCCTTGGTCATATTGAAACTCAAAATCCAATAAGATATCAGGAATTCAAAGATTTGTAAACCAACAACAACTGTATACAAACAAATATTTTTCACTGCATTCAACTATGAGAAAGTATGAAAGGCAGAGTGGTAATTATCAGGGTCTATTAATACCAAACCTTTGAGTTACCACATGTATGTCTCAAGGACATGATCCCTGTTATCACACAATACACTTTCATATCATATAAAGACAATTTCATATGTTTTTGTTTAACACGAACAAGAATACATCATGATAAAATACTTAACAATTTTAGAACTTTGCAACAAACTTAAAACAATTTTAGAACTTTGCAACACACTTAAAACATTTACCAACTACAAAAATTGTCATAGTTTACAACACTGAACATACGTCAAACTTCACAAATACATTAAAACTTGAACCAAAAATTATAACTGCACACTTCTTGAGACACCCCATCAATCAACTCTCAATAGGGGCAAGAACTTGCCTTAGAGAGCTACACTTTCCATATCTATCTATCTATCTTTGTTTCTCATTTAAATCACAAAACTAAACACAAATCAAATTTACAAATTATTTACAATTTTTTACCAAAATTACAATCTATTATGTTACTTACACTTGAAAAATAAGAGATTTGTTGACTTATTCAAGATATTTGACCAATAAAACCAAAAAAACTAAGACTAAGATCTGAAATCTCCCTTTAACTAACCATAGATAACCAATTATTTGACTGATCTTAAACTGCACTGTCCTTGTAATTTCAGTCTTATTAATTGGTTCTTCCAAATATATCTTAAATGATTACCCCATTATCAGCAACTAAAATATACAAACATCCATAAACATAAATATAAGTACTTATTACCCAAAGTGAAACTTCAACACAAAACTAGAAAATAGCCATAGTTAAAATCTTCTTATAACTCCTTTTTAAATTGTCATAGGTAACCTAATTTTACTGATAATTATTTCACACTAACCCTAATTATGTAACTTCCATCTATCTACGGTCATCTTGTAATGTTAACCATCATGTTTTTCTAGGTTAATCCCTAATTATTGGTCTGAAAATGTTCAAATCTGTTCATACAGTGACAAGTATGTCTATTGCATGCAGATGTTTTTCAGGAACAACATGATCAAAGTAATGAATTACCAGACATTTTTTGTTAATGCATCAAATTTGTTTAATGTATTTCAATATAAGAGACTTCAGTTTCATGGAAGATAGTCACAATTTAAGTTTGTTACAAACAACCTGATCTGATCTTGTCACATTATTTGTTTTAGCAGAAAGCATATGATCATGTGACTTGAACAAAACAAGAATAAAGTATAGTTTAGCTTTTTACTTTCCTATGTTGACTTTTACCATGTCTCCATTCTTATACTAAATTGGTAAAATACTGATAGCACCACTGTAAAATCACTCCAAGACATTGACAAAACACAAACTACTAGATAAATTCATATTACAGCTAGAAAATACATGTTTAATTATATAATTAGGACGTGCTTAATGGATATTCACAAGCTTATAGTAATAAAACTGCTGCAAGAAATCACACTTATGCAATGGCTCCGACATATGAATATCGTAAATTATACACTATTTGGATAATTGATTACAAGAATAAGGGATTATCCTTAATAGGAGTCAGTTTGATTTTAATACTTTGCTAGTTTTGAACTTCTTGATGTAGCAAAATCTCAAGGACTGTATAGGTAAAGTCCATAAAATCATATATAATGCAATAAGAGTTTTAGTCAGTGACTTCAAAAGAATATAATGACACTTACAAATTACAAAAGTCATGTGTGAAATAACAATCTATTTGTTTAATTTCCTTCAGAGTTTATGGTAAAATATTGATTTTTACTTTCAGATTCATGATATTATACTTTATGTGCACTACTGACTGACTATTTGATAAGCACAAGCTACAAAATATTCATGTTATTAATTGTATGAGAAAAATAACTGCTTATACAAAGAGTATGTTAAGCAAGTTGCACACATAGAACATCCCTGTATGCAATATCACACACACTCAATTTCCATGGCATGATGTTATATTTGATATTAGAAACAAGCAAACATTTTGTTTGAAGCTTATTAGTCCCTATTCTATTCAACATTGATGCTTAGAATCATTACCATTGATTACTTAGCTAGCAAATTGATTCCACTAAATGATTTTAACTTTATTTATTGGACCAAGTAGTGACTTAGTTGTTGGAATGTTTAGCAAAGTGTTACAACTTAGATATAAGTTTGCATGTTATCTGTGATCTAAACCATAAAAATTATGATTTTGAATAAAGTATCATTTAAATTCAGCTTTTATTTCAGCAATGTATGATTATCATGGTTCATACTAACTAATGCATCTTTCTATTAATTATTTATTGTTTATCAGACCAGAGCTCAGTTTTCTAAGTTAATTGATACCATAATTTCCTACAAAAGTGTGTGGAGACAGCATTTATTGACACTGTTATTACCAATCCATAACTTCATTTAGTATCCTTAGGAGTGGTACAGGAGTCTTTTCTTATCTTATGCATATCCAATACCTAAACTTGACTTGTACGAAAAGACAGAATCTATAATAGGAATGTATTGTGCCAACTTAAACTCAAGCACTCTGACAGATAATAATAATAATTGTAGAAATCCTCCATAAACAATCAAAAAACTTTTATTCAAATTGAATATGATCCAAAACTTTTACCACACAGTGGAAATGTTTAAATTTAACCAGTTCATAATATTTTTTTGCATGTATGTTATTATATTTAACACCACAAAAAAAACAAGCAAAAGGTTGTTTGAAACACAGACATTTGCCAAAATATATGACATTGCTCAGTGATGACACACTTATACTTTAACTAATACCAAGGCTACTGGCTGCCTTAATTGGCTTCTCATCTCAAGAGGAAGCTATGTCATTTGCAATAGCCAATCAGAATGTAGCTGAATACATTAGGAAGTGCCCTGAGCTTGATGGCAATTATTTTGCTAGTTTACCAGTTAGACTTAAATACAAACAAATTAGCTTAATATCATATAGGCTGGCTTATGGCATTGAATGTCTAACAGTGAAATTGCATATCAATTTGTTTTGTTTGCATTGAATACACTCAATTCTTAAACAAAGATTACTCAGTTAGGTCACTTAATTGGCTTAAAGCTGACAGCACACTGTGCTTGGGAGATATTGACCAATCAGGAAGCACCATCATGTGTGTAGATGGTGAAATATGAAAATAAGGTGCCATAAGAGATGAGAATTGAACATTTCCCAGCGTACAGGCAAGGAATTCCTTGTATATAAGTGGTAAATACCCATTAATAATGGAAGTTATCGCTTAGAATAAGAAGGAAAATTATTTTTGTGTATAATATAGCCTTTTTTGATGTGTAATATGATGTTATTGACTGAAACGGGCTACATCCTTGAAGACAGTTGCACAGGGGGAGTAAAAGTTGTTCTTGAAAAAGTCAGTAGCTTTGGACTTATAGTATACTAGCTTGCTAAGGGCTGTCATAATGGCAAACGCCTGTGTTTGAAACCTTTCAGACTCCTAATTATTTGATTCAACACCAATCCCTAGAAAGTATTATCTAGATAACAAATATGTCATGCAAAAATTATTTGGACTTTATTTAATTGTACTAAGCAGTGTCTCATATAAGGAAATATGTGCAAAAGTGCACAACTTCGATTCAAGTTTACATATTATTTGTGCATAAATTCATGATCGATTCAAGTTTACATATTATTTGTGCATAAATTCATGATCATGGTTACCATGAGAATTATGATTTTGAATAAATGTATATCATTGGACTCCGTTTTATGTAAATTCATCTTTCTGTTATTTATTGTTTATCAAATGATAACTTTGTTTCCTAATGTTATAAAAAAAAGTATGAGTATCACAATTAAGTGCAAAATTTGTAGTGAAAGCATCCTCAATGATACTTTGTACCACATTTACTGCATAATGCAAACTAGTTTAAGAAATATTCTCTGCTATAGATCTATAAAAAGTGTTCTTCATATAAATGAGTTAGTGTTTGTGAAAATAATCTTGTGTAGTAACAAAATATACTTCTTTAATTGGAGGATTCAAAGTGAAACTTTACAACCCAACTTAAAATCAAAAACTTTTAATAAATTAATTCGCATTAACTTAATGATACTTTTCTGAAACTTAGCTAATATGTTAATGTGATTGCATGACTTAGTGAAACAAACTCTTAAAGTGTTTTAACAAGTTGGATTAACAAGCTACTAAGTCATGTGATAAACAATAAATAACAGAAAGATGAATTTACATAAAACTGAGTCCAATGATATTATTCAAAATCATAATTCTCATGGTACCCATGATCATGAATTTATGCACAAATAATATGTAAACTTGAATCGATCATGAATTTATGCACAAATAATATGTAAACTTGAATCGAAGTTGTGCACTTTAACACATATTTCCTTATATGAGACACTGCTTAGTACAATTAAATAAAGTCCAAATAATTTTTGCATGACATATTTGTTATCTAGATAATACTTTCTAGGGATTGGTGTTGAATCAAATAATTAGGAGTCTGAAAGGTTTCAAACACAGGCGTTTGCCATTATGACAGCCCTTAGCAAGCTAGTATACTATAAGTCCAAAGCTACTGACTTTTTCAAGAACAACTTTTACTCCCCCTGTGCAACTGTCTTCAAGGATGTAGCCCGTTTCAGTCAATAACATCATATTACACATCAAAAAAGGCTATATTATACACAAAAATAATTTTCCTTCTTATTCTAAGCGATAACTTCCATTATTAATGGGTATTTACCACTTATATACAAGGAATTCCTTGCCTGTACGCTGGGAAATGTTCAATTCTCATCTCTTATGGCACCTTATTTTCATATTTCACCATCTACACACATGATGGTGCTTCCTGATTGGTCAATATCTCCCAAGCACAGTGTGCTGTCAGCTTTAAGCCAATTAAGTGACCTAACTGAGTAATCTTTGTTTAAGAATTGAGTGTATTCAATGCAAACAAAACAAATTGATATGCATATTTACTGTTACATTCAATGCCATAAGCCAGCCTATATGATATTAAGCTAATTTGTTTGTATTTAAGTCTAACTGGTAAACTAGCAAAATAATTGCCATCAAGCTCAGGGCACTTCCTAATGTATTCAGCTACATTCTGATTGGCTATTGCAAATGACATAGCTTCCTCTTGAGATGAGAAGCCAATTAAGGCAGCCAGTAGCCTTGGTATTAGTTAAAGTATAAGTGTGTCATCACTGAGCAATGTCATATATTTTGGCAAATGTCTGTGTTTCAAACAACCTTTTGTTTGTTTTTTTGTGGTGTTAAATATAATAACATACATGCAAAAAAATATTATGAACTGGTTAAATTTAAACATTTCCACTGTGTGGTAAAAGTTTTGGATCATATTCAATTTGATTAAAAGTTTTTTGATTGTTTATGGAGGATTTCTACAATTATTATTATTATCTGTCAGAGTGCTTGAGTTTAAGTTGGCACAATACATTCCTATTATAGATTCTGTCTTTTCGCACAAGTCAAAGTTTAGGTATTGGATATGCATAAGATAAGAAAAGACTCATGTACCACTCCTAAGGATACTAAATGAAGTTATGGATTGGTAATAACAGTGTCAATAAATGCTGTCTCCACACACTTTTGTAGGAAATTATGGTATCAATTAACTTAGAAAACTGAGCTCTGGTCTGATAAACAATAAATAATTAATAGAAAGATGCATTAGTTAGTATGAACCATGATAATCATACATTGCTGAAATAAAAGCTGAATTTAAATGATACTTTATTCAAAATCATAATTTTTATGGTTTAGATCACAGATAACATGCAAACTTATATTTAAGTTGTAACACTTTGCTACACATTCCAACATCTAAGTCACTACTTGGTCCAATAAATAAAGTTAAAATCATTTAGTGGAATCAATTTGCTAGCTAAGTAATCAATGGTAATGATTCTAAGCATCAATGTTGAATAGAATAGGGACTAATAAGCTTCAAACAAAATGTTTGCTTGTTTCTAATATCAAATATAACATCATGCCATGGAAATTGAGTGTGTGTGATATTGCATACAGGGATGTTCTATGTGTGCAACTTGCTTAACATACTCTTTGTATAAGCAGTTATTTTTCTCATACAATTAATAACATGAATATTTTGTAGCTTGTGCTTATCAAATAGTCAGTCAGTAGTGCACATAAAGTATAATATCATGAATCTGAAAGTAAAAATCAATATTTTACCATAAACTCTGAAGGAAATTAAACAAATAGATTGTTATTTCACACATGACTTTTGTAATTTGTAAGTGTCATTGTATTCTTTTGAAGTCACTGACTAAAACTCTTATTGCATTATATATGATTTTATGGACTTTACCTATACAGTCCTTGAGATTTTGCTCCATCAAGAAGTTCAAAACTAGCAAAGTATTAAAATCAAACTGACTCCTATTAAGGATAATCCCTTATTCTTGTAATCAATTATCCAAATAGTGTATAATTTACGATATTCATATGTCGGAGCCATTGCATAAGTGTGATTTCTTGCAGCAGTTTTATTACTATAAGCTTGTGAATATCCATTAAGCACGTCCTAATTATATAATTAAACATGTATTTTCTAGCTGTAATATGAATTTATCTAGTAGTTTGTGTTTTGTCAATGTCTTGGAGTGATTTTACAGTGGTGCTATCAGTATTTTACCAATTTAGTATAAGAATGGAGACATGGTAAAAGTCAACATAGGAAAGTAAAAAGCTAAACTATACTTTATTCTTGTTTTGTTCAAGTCACATGATCATATGCTTTCTGCTAAAACAAATAATGTGACAAGATCAGATCAGGTTGTTTGTAACAAACTTAAATTGTGACTATCTTCCATGAAACTGAAGTCTCTTATATTGAAATACATTAAACAAATTTGATGCATTAACAAAAAATGTCTGGTAATTCATTACTTTGATCATGTTGTTCCTGAAAAACATCTGCATGCAATAGGCATACTTGTCACTGTATGAACAGATTTGAACATTTTCAGACCAATAATTAGGGATTAACCTAGAAAAACATGATGGTTAACATTACAAGATGACCGTAGATAGATGGAAGTTACATAATTAGGGTTAGTGTGAAATAATTATCAGTAAAATTAGGTTACCTATGACAATTTAAAAAGGATTTATAAGAAGATTTTAACTATGGCTATTTTCTAGTTTTGTGTTGAAGTTTCACTTTGGGTAATAAGTACTTATATTTATGTTTATGGATGTTTGTATATTTTAGTTGCTGATAATGGGGTAATCATTTAAGATATATTTGGAAGAACCAATTAATAAGACTGAGATTACAAGGACAGTGCAGTTTAAGATCAGTCAAATAATTGGTTATCTATGGTTAGTTAAAGGGAGATTTCAGATCTTAGTCTTAGTTTTTTTGGTTTTATTGGTCAAATATCTTGAATAAGTCAACAAATCTCTTATTTTTCTAGTGTAAGTAACATAATAGATTGTAATTTTGGTAAAAAATTGTAAATAATTTGTAAATTTGATTTGTGTTTAGTTTTGTGATTTAAATGAGAAACAAAGATAGATAGATAGATATGGAAAGTGTAGCTCTCTAAGGCAAGTTCTTGCCCCTATTGAGAGTTGATTGATGGGGTGTCTCAAGAAGTGTGCGGTTATAATTTTTGGTTCAAGTTTTAATGTATTTGTGAAGTTTGACGTATGTTCAGTGTTGTAAACTATGACAATTTTTGTAGTTGGTAAATGTTTTAAGTGTGTTGCAAAGTTCTAAAATTGTTTTAAGTTTGTTGCAAAGTTCTAAAATTGTTAAGTATTTTATCATGATGTATTCTTGTTCGTGTTAAACAAAAACATATGAAATTGTCTTTATATGATATGAAAGTGTATTGTGTGATAACAGGGATCATGTCCTTGAGACATACATGTGGTAACTCAAAGGTTTGGTATTAATAGACCCTGATAATTACCACTCTGCCTTTCATACTTTCTCATAGTTGAATGCAGTGAAAAATATTTGTTTGTATACAGTTGTTGTTGGTTTACAAATCTTTGAATTCCTGATATCTTATTGGATTTTGAGTTTCAATATGACCAAGGACCTTAAGCACTTAAATATGATTAATGCAAATTTTATCCACATTATTTCATACCTGTTTTAGAAACAAGGTATTTGGTTTTACCCCTTTCAAGATCTAACCTGGAATCAATTATAGACATGTCAAAGGTCATGACATTTGTAATGGATCTGTCAAAGTTCATTATTTAATGGTTAGTTACATATGTACTGGAACTTTACTGGGTTTAAGCTAATCTTGGATGTTTTGGATATTTTAATTGTATAGCTTAATTCATAATAATGTTAGAATGAGGGTATTAAACTGTGTAATAATTATAAATAATTCACGTACTATCTTTACCATAGGAAAGACACTATATTATTTATAATGATATGATATGATATGATATGATATGATATGATATACATAGGGGAGCCAGCCCTTGGAACTACTGAAGTAGTGATCCTAATATCATGTTTTAGACTCAGTTTTAGAATCTTGCATAATGCACAGGGAACACAAATTAAAATATGAACTTAATTAAATTTGAGTCATTCCGTGTCAATTCAAAAATATTTCTGAAAATCTTTCCACCTCACCATCTCAGATTTGCCTTAAAAAATTCTGAGGCAAAGCTACATTAGTTTATAGGAGGTGTGCAAAATTTAAGATCAATATATTTTCTCGTTTTGACTAGAAAAATCATAGAAGAGTTTAAGATTTAGCCGTTTTTTGCACTCATTTTGGCAATGTCATATGAAATGCAGTTTTTAAATTATTATATCTTAAAAACTATTCAAGTTAAGACCTCTAAAATGGATATGCTCTAGATTTGGCCTCATTACTTTTGCCAGACAAACTTTGAGAGGTACAGGTGGAATTTCCATAATATTCTGTCTGCTTGAAATAGCTTTTTCATTTTGGTCGTTTTTGAGAAACACCATTTTTGAATGGCTATACCAAGAACAATATTTGAATGAAATATGGTTTACAAATGCAGTTTCAAAGAAAATGGGATACAAAATTCTGAAAAAAAAAAACACAATTTTCATTAAATTCAATGTCAAATTGTCAATGTATGACAACATGCACCAACCTGGAACCTAAATCATTTTAAAGATAATATTTTTGGTAATATTCAGTAAAAAGTTCATTGTGGGGGTATTGTACATTCCAGTAAATCCTATATATATATATATATGTATATATGTTTGATACAAATGTCTGCACTGATGGACACTGCTTGAAAGAAACATACATGTATGTTTCTTCAAAGCAGTCTGAACAAATGCTGAATGAATGAATGAATGCAGGTCAGTGCTGAAGCTCAGAGAATGGGACCAACATTTAGCTACAGTGGAATCCCTGTTATGCTCACCCTTAGTAATCATATCATATCATATCATATCATATCATATCATATACAGAGAAGACTCCACCCCTTGGAACCACTGAAGTAGTGATCTTAATATCATGATTTAGGCTCAGTTTTAGAATCTTGCATAGTGCACAGGGAACAAAAATTAAAATATGAACTTAATTATTCCCTTTGGTCTTTAATCAGCCCTAGGCTAAACTTCTGATCAATTATATTATATATGCTACCTGAATTATTTTAATATAAATTTTTCAAGAGAATGGTGTAAATACTGCACACCTCTCAAAAATATCAATCAGGAACTAGAGAGCTCTGTAGTTCTTGATTCTTGTCATTATATGCACAGAACCAAACAGTTGGTTTTTATTTCTTAAATCTTGGATATACTGAGCTATACTGTAACAGAAAACTTCCTTCTTTCATTTATCAGTATGTATATGAATTGCAAACCATTTAGCTTTGTCTTTGACATGCAAATATCATAAATGACAAATAAACTTACCTTCCAGTACATGAATTCTTAAACTTGCATTAAATCTGAAAATTTCTAATATGATATCCTTTGTTTGATGTACACAACCACCTACACTGATGGAAACACACACACAGTCTAATAAGAATGCAGGTCCCTGCAGCTGACACATATTTTAACTACAGTGGAACCCCAGTTATGTTTTCACTCTAGGTAATCACTGAAATGGTTTGAAGTGGACTTATCATGGAGGTCGTAATTCCGGGATATTTTTACATCATGGTTATAGTTTTGCAAAGGGGTCTTAATATTGAGGGGATTTTAATATTGGATATTCTTACATGAAAGGTTTCACTGTAAATCCCTCAGCTATCTAGAAATCTTCACCCTTCCTTTCTAGGGGGGCTATGTCACATGGTATCAATTTCTCAAGAAGGGGTTTTGCTCCTTTGATATGAAAATAACAGTAAATGAGAGAAATTTGGTCAAACCTTTTAGTAAACCTCATAATTGATATATATGCACACTACTATATTAACTAACAAATGATAGCACACTTTGACAAGATGCACATATCTTATGATAATAACATAGTTATTCTAGGATATTTTTACTTTTATTCACAGTTTTGAAATATTGTAAATCTAATGATCTTAATATCACACTTAATAGCAGGAATACACCCTTCAAGCTCTCTTAAGTTCAATTTCCAATCAGTTGTAATAAATATCATTTAAGTGAACATTAATTGTTTAAAAGAATGGGGTAAAAGTGTCACCCAAGGGGCTGCTTCTTGAGGGGTAAAAAAGTCTACCCTTTTCCCTTTCAACCCTCTATTTGAGTGACAGGGAGATGCCCGAAGGTCAGGGGTTAAGTTAAAGGTCATGTCAAACTGTCAAAATTTTTGAACTTTTTGATCTCTATATATTTCTACATATTTTCTACATTTTTGGAATGCTCAACACAACACGAAACGAAAAAAGACCGTCCTAGTAACATTAAACACACTCAACACTACTACTATTATCCAAAGCTAATTCAATTTGCAATTTTTGGAGTGATTAATAAAAGGAGGTTGTGTAAGCAACTTTTTGAGATAATCATAAGTCTTAGAGTTAGTTATAAGCAGTTATGTGGGATTTGTCACTTGTAAGGTGTTCTCCTTGTCTTTATCCACAGTAGATAAACTCGTCCCTATAAAATACTTACCTATATCCTCCGGGCCACCGACGAAGGCCATAATTAAGCCAGTCGAACAAGACGTAAGTCAAAAGAACGGATATGTCGGAGATTGACAAGGCGACCAGATAAAGACTGGAAGAAAGTCTTCGCATAACCTTTGAAGTGAAAACCTTGAGGGAAATAGCATTTCCGAGTATTCCGACCACGAAAATCACTGGAATCATGTAAGCGTAGACATCCTTGCCGATCTGCAAAGAAATATGAGACACAATTTTTAGGTATGTATTGTCTAGCTCACAATAAGCAAGGATCGCGTATTGTGAAATTTAAATGCAAAAGTAGCTTAATTACTGATGTGAAATATTAAGATGTGGAAGATGGCTACAAGTCCCAAATCAAAGGCCTTGAGCTAACTTCAAAGAAAGCAGTCAGAATTATTGTTAGTGCTAATTGCAATGCTCACACTGAGCCGATTTTTTTATTTTATTTTTTATTTCTAAAAGCTCCCGTCCTGTGTGCGCTGCATGACCTTAAGTATTTCTTTAAGTATGAAAACCAAATGTTGCCTAGTTATTTATTTTATTTTATTTTAGAAGGAACTCGGACAATCACGCTTTCTTCACTAGACATGTGGACAATTTTCAAACTCCCAAAATACGACATTCCTTTGCAAAAAATAATATCAGATATAGAATGCCAGTGGTCTACAATAGTTGCCCTCATATAATAAGAGATAAAATATACACCCATAGTTTTAAAGGTTTTACCTCCTACTTAAAAAAGTATTATCTTAATAATTATTCTGATGTCTTGTTTAATTCGTAATTGTTATGTGTGCACACAAATTGACTAATTTGTGGTGTTTAATCTTTTCTTGTCGTTTCATTGCCATTCACAACCCCCCCCCCCCCCTTTATCGTAAATAAGACCATAATATAATTAAATTGTAATTCACAGCTTGGCAGGCAGAGGTTTCCCACTTAACACACAGGGACCTCCCCAGTTAGCAACAACTGATTGTTTTTGGGGAGCTCCCTCCACGCAGTAAATTCATATGATATATCCTTTGTAGATTTCGTTTTATAATCGTAGTGAAAAATAAACTACCTTGAATCTTGAGACTTTCAGTTGGGTTTTATGTAATAGTTCTATTCAGGAGTTGACTAACATTTTGGTTGGATTTATCTCAGCAACGAAGGTGGACAGATATAAACAACTAAACTGTTGGTTTATTCCCGACCATGAGGGATATAACTAATTTATAGTCCATTTGGCATATTTACTAATATGTTTGTTTTCATGTCCTTTTTCACATGCAAGAAAAATTCAGTTTGCTCTTAGGAGGGAGATAACTAAACACTTTCGTTGATGATGTCCCAATAACAGTAAAGGTACAACGGTGGTGCGATTAAAATGTCAGTTATTGTCGTTTATTCGAAAACCACCTTTCTGCTGATGTTTTTGTTTCTTGTATTAAAGTCAAATTACAATTTATTCTGATTATGAGTGGAAAATTCATATGGTTTTAAAGGATAGGTTGTCTTAGTCGAGAATAATAACACGATGGCCAATAAACAGTTTTTGCTTTGTGCCACCAAATGTGGTCTCAACGCTACTGTTCTGAAACGTTAACTTTGTAAAGTTATATACCTAGCTGTCATGGCAGGCAAAATGATGATATGACAAAGATTGGAGTGTACACCGTGTGGCACATTTAGCCCATGGACATGCACTGAGTATACAAAAACAACATCAATCTATAATTTCTTATGTGACCGGCATCCAGCCGGCGAGATGAGTTTCATGAACAGTGTCTGGGCATGGATCTACCAACTATGATGTCATGAAAATAATAATAAAACAGGGATAAATAGGTGCTCCTTCCTATACCCCATCAAGTCATCAAAACATAATTCGCTTACTGGCTGCAACCAAGGGATTATTTTCTGCATAGGACCACATGACCCACAGTACAGCAGAGGCTTGGCCTAATGTAGGATATGTAGCATGATGTGAAAATCAGACATTTAGTGGCAGAGACTCGGCAAGTGATCTCTGACATAAAGAAGTTGAACTGATTCACCAACTAGTCTTGGACAGTCCTTGTAGAAGTCACAAATTGCATAGTCTGATACAAGTCATGCACGACTCTACAGACACTCAAAAAGTAGTCCGCCAGTAAGCGACCACTGGGGGTTTTTGTTGAAATGTCCTGTTAATCTTAGATATTTCTCTGAAATCTAATTAAAGTTAAGAGCGTCCCTGTATCTGGAGTGGTTTATTTCCTGCTAGCTTCTCATAAAGCCACTGATTTGGAAACCAATGTTTGCTTGGAGTTATAAGCCTTTCATGGTTATTAAATCATATGTCCACTTAGACAAACTAAAGTTTTATCAATAACTGCAGACGAGATTTGAGGCATTTTGAAATATCAGTAAATAACTTATATTTAATATATTGGTTCCAACTGTTTCAGTTTGTCAAAACAGTTCACAAAGAAACAACAGTGACAAGCGCTTAAAGTTCAATTTCTGTCGGTCGTAGGATTAGTCCGAAAGTCCTAGGAGAGGCTCATGCTTCCGTTTCTTTTCAGCTTACGTTTACTTGTGTTGAATAATTTATTTGCCGTAGGAAGGTTTTAAGTGGTTGGAAGAGGCAGCGTTCTTTCAGTCGGTAAGCTAAAACAGCGCTGAGGAAAATTGGCGGAAACCTGATTTTGAAGGCCTGAGACGCAAATCCAGATGATGCCTCAAATGACTACCTGAGGCATAACATTTAGACTGGCAGACTAAAGTTGAAGCCATGGGAGGATATTTTTGTCACGGTAACATCTTAGTATCTTATGTGGTTTGAGGTCATTATAGCAAGACCAAACACGACTGATTTGGATGCAATTTCCCGAAGGAATCGCATTAATAATCTCCCAAA
The DNA here is from genome assembly GCA_932294295.1 of Alitta virens. Lineage (NCBI taxonomy): Eukaryota > Metazoa > Annelida > Polychaeta > Phyllodocida > Nereididae > Alitta > Alitta virens. The sequence goes on along the minus strand of OW028583.1, from coordinate 12,386,411 downwards.
CATGGCATAATTATATTCTTTTCCAAATTGAAATGTAGCTTATTTAAGTACATCTTTAATATGCTTCTTCTATACCATTTCTCACTATAAACTTTCAAGAAATTATATTTCACAATTAGATGGCAGGTTATCTTTGTTCATAGCTGTGATCTCAGCTAACTGTTTTAAACATAAAATTTAACTTTAAATCAACTTCTTTTTTGCCTAACTCAAAATGTTTAGAAATAAGCGATGCAATACTTAAAGTATTATTTATAACAAAAAAGACAGATACAGTTAATCAGACTCAATATGTCACAATAATAATTGTTTTTGGAAATTAATCATTCTAATCCTACCTCATGCACAAGTAGTTGGTAGTCATGGTGTTTGACGCCATAATATTCCTCATAGGACCCGTTTAATTCCAGACAAGATGAGTTTATGGCCAAAGAATTCCATCTTGAATCTGATTTGTTAGTGGCAAATTGACGAAGTAGGAGCATCAAATCATGGTCACTGCATCCCTGCTGAGCCTGAAAAATATTAAAGAAAGTAATTTGTTTTGCTGGCTGGTTTGTGCTTTATTGGTCACATGTGTGTTGCAAGGAAAAAAGAAAAAAAGAAAAACAGTAAGACAGACATAAAGACAGAAAGAAAGAATAAAGAAGTTAAAGAAGAAGGAAAATAAAATAAGACAGAAAGAAAGACAGTAAGACATGTAAGACAATGAGACACAAACAAACCAAATAAACTGAAATAAACAAATAAACGAAGAAATACAAATTGGAAATATTAACACCAACACAAATATGAGAAATGGTTAATAAAAGAGATACTCCTGAATATAGGATAACATTTAAATCTCAATTTAATTAATAAGATAATCTTAAAGGATATAATAAAAATCTTGAAGATATCATATCCTGTTGTCCCTTGGATGAACTAGAGAAGGATTGGACACTTAGAAAGTAATAAAACAATATTCATTATTAGGTGAATTAAGAGGAGTCAAATTCGCCAGGAGCTTGCACAAGGACCCCTGCTGCTTCCTTAAATACATAAATTCTTTGATGTGCACACTGCGCTTTAGTGAGCACACCCATTATCAGAGATGCGCTCCATCAGCAGCAATTAACTCCCTAAATTTCGAGTTGAAGTTCTTTATTTCCTTTTATATGTCCTTGACATTACTGCCAGTGAATGCCCCATGATCCCAGGATTCTAAAAGTGTTTTCACTAAATTTCTAGCCCTTATATTAAGAAAGTTATGGACTAAAATTAGCCAGATTGGAATTAATATTTTGCGAAACATGTTATTGAATCATGTGATAACTCAAGATGCCTTAAAGAGCCATAGATCAGACCATATCCATTAAAAAGCTGAAAACCTTGACTTCATGCTGGTTATTATGTCTTGATCGTCGTAAGTTGTCGAACGGAGATACAGACCTTCAAAGATGCCTAATTTTCAGCAGATGTGCACACGTGTGTCATTACATTTTGATGAAAACTTGCCTATTTATATATTTCCCAAAATTTAGATGCCTACAGACATAAAATTTTATTTCTGAAAAACAATGAAGGGAAAAAAATGTCAAGTTTATACTGTGTGCAGAGGAAAGATTTGCATGTCAGTCTATATGAATATATTTAGCACCCCTTTCCATTGTTTCCCAGTGGAATCAGTGAGGGGGAGTTGTGAAACTTGGCTCATATTACAGCATCATTAATTGGTCATGTGGAAGGCAGTGAAGCGCAGTGTGAAACTTTGCAGTATCGAAGTGTCCAATCCTTCTCTAGTTCATTCAAGGTTGTCCTATTATAAGTTGCTTGAAATGTTGGTGCTTATAGCATTGGTTGGTTGCTAGGTCAGTCAGTTTTTTTGTTGGTTAGTCATAATCAGACACTTGGGCTTTGGCCATTTAGTTGGACCACTGCCCAAATTATGATACAAAGCAAAGCACTTCCTTAAACTAGACTCATTAGTCAATCTTTTTTAAATCTATTCTGTTCATTAATGAATTATTAAAACACCGGATGTATAGAAGCTGTTCTATTAACATTTAGAACAAACTGATTTACGTTATAATCAGTGGCACCAAATCTGTACATGTTGTATCACATTGTCTGAATGCTTCCGATTAGAATCTTAATTAGGTAATATGGCCAGATGCTGAAGGCAGTCGAATGATGAGATTAACTCAAACTTAGAACTCAGAACAAATTTAATCGACAAAGTATATAAAAATATACAAGATCATGAGGGCCCTTACAACAGTGTATACAATAAATCAATTAAAATGTAATTTAACTTAAACTCACTAGGTACAACTGACGTTTATATAGTATATATTAAAAGACATGCTTGTGATGGAGGAATGATTATGAAAATGTTTGTATGAAATTACAAGGCACCACCAATTTAACATTTTATACGAAAGACTTCCAGCTGAGATGTAGCTCATGAAGAGTGCTTGGGCGTGGAATAGAACCCAGGACCTTCAGTTGAGCTGGCTAGGATCTTAACCCCTCGACCACCCAGCTGCTGCAACCCTTGTTAACAACATTACAGACATTAACCCCACATTATTTTCGCATAAGATGGACATTTGTTAGCAAGATTGCTTCTGGTGTACGCCAAGGAGCAGTTGTTCCACGCTGTTTGCGTGAGAATTGCCCATTAGATTAGACCTGTGTTAAGAGTGTAACATCCTTGTGAGAAATATGGCGAGGTAGACCTAAACAACCTTCTAGTTTATTCCATGCCACATGTGAACAGATGACTGATCCTTTCTCAACAGCTAGTAGCAGTAGAAGTCATTAAAACAATTCAGTTACAGCTGCTATCCAGAACTAGGAACAGCAGCTAACAACTATACCTTAAGCTGCAACCATCCAAAAAAAACCAACCCCAGATAGCATTCCAAATTGTATCAACATTGGCGCAACATCGGTGATGTCGAAATGATGTTGTACCGACTGTTTGGAATGCTATCTGGGACTAATTTTTAGTTTTTGCTCCTGAGACATTGTACTGAATCACAATTGATCAGATGTCGACTATGGGTGAGGAGATAATGTTTATAGTAACATTTCTTTTTTGCAGTCTGACGTTTTAAAGACAGACACATTGTAATGAAATTGCAAGTAGCTGGAATTGTTGTAGTGACAGTGGCATTGTGACAATTGCTGTAATTACTAAGAAGTCAAACCTTATGCACGGCACTGTAAGCATTGGTCTAGTTCAGTCTTGCCTATAAAATACTATCACAGACTGACATTGTAAATTGAGAATTCTGACATAGTTCATCCCAGATAAGCTGTCATGTTCACTTAAATTTATTGTCAGCTTGATAATTGACAGAATGTTACTGACAGGACATCAGCATTGTCAGGCTGGGCTCATTCCGGACCGATTTGGTATGCTATCAAGGCTGGAAAATACCCATATGATTAGCATTGGAACTAAAATCTCATTTTCTGCTGAATGGTTTATGACATCGACATAACTGTGTTTAACAAAATTATATAATATAACACAATTATATAACATTGAGGAATTGAAATAAACTTCACCACTCACTGAACCATTTCCACCCCAACTCTAAATATGTATATACTGTTTTTTTCCTGTGCAGTTATACATCTTTTGTGAAATGCACAGAGCATGGGATTAGCTCAGTGATGTAAGTTTTAGAGTGCTTGACCTCGGAAGCACCAAAATGGCTGCATGTTGGGTGTATACCTTCTGGGGAGTTGAAAAAGACCCAAGCTTGAATAGGTATACCAGGGGTGTAATTGTTAAAGGGAAGACCCTGAACTGCACACATTTATATTAATTTTATATGACAAGAATTTAGAAACAAATACTTTTCAGCAGACAGCTTGAAGAGAAAAACCACTGAGACACATTTTTTTCATATGAATGGAAGTTTCAAAGACTCGGTTGTTTTCTGCAACCCAGATCTATATGATTTTTCCATCTCATCCTAAAGAACTCACTCATCACAGGTGATTTAAGATACAAGATTACCTAGAGCCACATGTTTCACCTCTGTGAAAATCGTGTATTTATTATTGGCTTTCCTTTTTCAACCGTAATTGATGATATATGACAATAAATGCACTGAAAATGGGTGTTTTGGGTAATTTTTGCAGTTAAAAACTCTTTTTGTGTGGTTATTTTCACTGGTAAACATGTGTTTTATAATATATTTATTTTGTTCTTATAGTACATGTTATTGGCTTTCATTTGGAGGCTTAATTGTTGCTTTATATTGTTTGGGTCATGGGTTATGACAAAAACAGTTTTTAGTTGCTTCCAATAGTCAAAACTTTAGGCTCCATGAGCTAATGCTTCCCAATATCTGAGACCAAAATAGTTGTGATATTTCAAAAGCATGGAAACTGTACAGTAACACATGAAAATAAAAAGTTGCCAAATACTACAATGAGGCCCTTTTCTATTTGGGGTATTAGCTGTGACTATTGAAAAGATAGTTTAACAAAGAAGTGGAAACCCATTTGGAACCTAAAAGAGAGGCTATACTTAAAACATTACTCAAAAGGCAACTTCACTATGAAGCCACAACTTAAGTAGATGTGTTAAGTTATATAAAGGCTGGTATGCACCACAAGTTGTCAGTTCATAATATCTTTTTGTGAAATTCAAAAAACAATGCAATGCAATGATATTTCTATCACATTAGTAAGGGCCTGTATGGCATTGCCTGCCTTAGTTGGATTTTGTCGACATTTTCCACCAAATTTACGTACACACCCTTGGCGCGCCAATCCAGTGTCTTTTTCAACTCTCTAGGAAGTATTCAGCCCTCAACACTTGATTAATGCAGGGCCTAAGAGCAACCACCATCACCATCACTCAAGTTGCCTATTGCCAAGTACCCATTACATCTGGGTGGGGTGAGACAGTGGTCATGCCATGGTGGGGGTTCAAACCAGAAACATCATGACATGCTGACAATGTATTGCCCTTACATCTAGGATTACTATAAATACTGGGTTAGGTAATCACCAAAGGAAAATTACAAGTTTTACTTTTTAATATTTTTTATTATCATTATTATTTGCATCATATAAATATGTCCGAAAAATACTTTCCAATTGAACTGTAACATTTATGTTAGGGTTCCTTTTGGGAACTTAATCGGTGTTCCCTGGATCCAAACATAATTTCCTTTGTGTAAACGTTTGTACATATATGTTATTGGATCGAAATATAGTTGTCCGTCCTTCTGTCTGTCTAGCTGTCTATCTCGCGGTCTGTTTAGCTGTCGGTCTGTCTGTTTGTCTGTCTCTGTCTTAAGACAAACGGCTGTTTAACAGAGGGGATAAACAGACTGATTTACAGTTTTGGTAGTGGCCGTTAAAAGCAGCTGACTGTTTTATACTGGTGGCTATGCGGAATGCTACTGAATATAAAATATGTAACCATAAATATTCATTACACTAACCAATGCTTTTAATAAGTATTTACTCCTGAAGCTATAATTCTGTTTGTCAACAATCTCTGACAAGCTGTGGCATAAGCCGAGTCAGTTTCTGGAATATATTAGTTTTATAGTCTGTGTTTAGTGCCACTTGAGTGTGTTCTAGTTACTCATGCAAAAATACAACACATAACACTGAAATTCTGCATCGCTGGGCATATGTGCCTAGTTCTGTGAAAAGTGGTTCCGTTTGCTGTTTTTTTGTTAGTCACATTGCCTGGAATAGCTGCTCGGAGGTTACAAATGAGGCGATCATGTAACGCTGTGAAGTTGTAGCACCACATATGAAGGCAACACTGCTAATAAAGAGGTAATTTGAAATATCTGCAAGTGGATTTCACAAGACTGTTTGTTTTGCTATCAGTATTTGTACGAGATACATACAACTGGGAGGATTGCACTATAGATGTAAATGTAAATGTTTTTGACTCTGGTATAAGACTAAGCACATTACAATTACTTTCACTGCCGAGAGACAAGTCTCCATTTACAGCTGCCCAGTTCCTCAATGTCACTGTGGGGGCTTGAACCCACTGACCACTCAACCATATGGGTCATTCCATGTCAAATCAACCAAATTTCAAGAAGTACCCCACTTGACCTTCTCACATTTATTCTGTGCTTAGACCTCATCATACGAGACCATGCATATTGTAGGCAAATTATTTTGAAATGGCTGTCAATTACTTTAAAAGTTGTGATCCTTTGAAATTTGATGAAATCAATCAAAAATCATATTTTGAGTCATTCTCGAATTATCATATTTCCTAAATGGCAAAAAACCCAGAGCTAGAATTACTCTTATGAAGGTCTATCAAGAATGAAATTGTCAAAGATTGGTAACTGAAATAATTGTTTGAATGTGATGTAGAATGAATGAATTATTAAATAATTTAATTAAATTATATAAAATCAATATTTTGAACCTTTGCCATAGAGCTATGAATCAAGTTTTTTTGTTAATAACTTGATTTTATCTTTCACCAATATAGATTAACAGTACATACAAATAGGCTAATTTTCTGTTTTGTTTGTGAGTCACTTATTAAAATATTAAATATTGATATAATAAGATCAAAGTCTGAAGTTATGGCATATACAATAGCCGAAGGCCCAGAGGTCGTAGGCCGTAAGGTCAAGCTGGCAGGAGCTGAGGGCACGTGGCACACGATTATTGAACATTTCAGAAACATATCAATCTTTAAAAATGTTAAAAGTAATCCTACGCTACAGAGTGGGAGTTCATCACTTAGTATCGTTCATACGGATTCCGCACATATTTTTAGATCGCCAACAGACCAAATATTAAGTGAGATACTCATCTGAGAAGGCAGCAAGGTTGGCGGCGGCAAAAAAACCACGCTGATTTGGCTTCATTTGACACGGAGCTGCAGTCATACAAACAGAGCCTTCGGCTTGGTGCTTCACACTAGGAAAACTTAACCTGAAATCGCATCCGTGCTTCGACAATTTCCGTATTATAAAAAAAGTATAATGACTTGTACAACACTAAAAACGTGGATTATAAGCACGGAATCAAAAAACTATTTAGCGGCCGTTCAGCCAATCAGATTCATCAAAAGACACGCCTGCGCAACTTCATATTAGGTTAATTTCTCCCTCCCTGAGTTTTTTGGGAATTAGCCAGACTGAGTGATTAAATAATGTAAAATACATGGAATGAAATGGGAAACTTGTAAATGAAATATTGATATAAATACGAAAATAACTCAAAGTGAATATCGACCTGACATTTAAACAACGCAAGAATATGAAATTCATTACGAAGAGCTAACACTGTCATATGATGTATTCAATTTAACAAGAAAAGTTCAACTATTTCTTCAATTTGATAAGATTGAACCATGCAATAAAATTATGATATTTAAAAAAGTAGTAAAATGGCCAATGATCCCCATGAATACTTCTCTCTTTTTCTTTCTTAATATAATATATGGAAATTGTGTATGACTCAAAGGTAATATAATGTCGATGTCCTCATCATAGCCACACAAAAAGGTTGACATATATCCATTACAAATTGTAAGTGACATTTAATTTCCTATACAACTCAAACGCGATCCCTGCATATCTGACTTTTTTGCACCGAGTCAAAATCAGGATATATCTGCATTTTGGTGTAATTTGTTCAGAATGTTGATAAAAAAATAATATATTCTTTAAGACCAAGCTGCAGCAGGTCGAAATTTCCACCACAAAGCAATAAAATGCTGATTGGCTGGTTACTGGACACTGGGCAGTCAGCCACGCCTTATGCAATAGCTTGTAAGGGGGTCAATCAAGCCACTTTCTCTCTGGCGATGCTTGGTTGAGCAGGGTTTGTTTACACTGAAGTGCAATTAACCTGCCTGTGACACTTGTCTTATACTCATATCTGATTGCTATTATATTACAGAACGCATAATAAATACTTTGGAAGTTTGGTCAGTTTTATTTTTCACCAATAAGGTGTGGCATTAACTTGATATAACACTAATAAGTGATACCTCAATTTCTCATTTGAACGGCCACTCCCATGAACATGTGATATTTAAGTATGCTAATTATAACTTAGGTATACTTGTCATGAATTATGGCAGTTAGGAGTTAATACTGACCATATGAAATGTTCAAGTATGAGTCAATCGCCAGTTTCTACAATACAATATTCTTGTGACAGATATTGAAAAAAGTACAAAATTTTCTGGTGAACGTTTTACACAATATTGGGAAAGCAAAAAGGCCCACAACTGCTGTGCAATTTAGCATTATGTGTTGCCGATATACAAGCGTTAATTATAGTTCACACGGCACAAAACTCCTTTTTTGACGCACGATTTGAAACTTAATTTTTCCCATTTTATAGTTCCGGCTCAAAACCACTTAAAAATTGGCTCACCATTTGAAGTTTATGTAACGGTATTAAAATTGTTCGAATGAGTTAATCTGTACATAGAAGTAATCCGAGTTGGAACCCAGCGAAGCGACCGTAGAATTTACGCAGAACACTTTAAATATCGAGTTACACCGAAGCATGGTTTTACCAATACAATTGTAATTGACAAATATTTAATGTACTTGATGAATCTTTAAATTGCAATTCGAGTACAAAAAAGTTTGAAGTTTTATCAAATAAACTCAAAATAAATAAGCAAAACGTGTGTCAATATGTCAATCAAATACCCACTGAGTGGTCCCCATGCAGTCACTTTTTCGTCAACAATTAAGTAATTTCCTGTATTATATGAATATTATTTGTACAGTAATTTCTTGGTAAAACAATTACATGGTTTAGTATTTTTCTGTACTGAGTAATGTTTATTTTAGGCCTTATTTTCACTATGCTGAATGTTCTGACATAAACAAATCTAGAGGGTATAACCTTTTACAGCCTAGGATCCTGTGCTGCAGTATATATACTACAAATCGTGATAGCCAGCCTTTCAAGTAGAAATCCGCTTTTTGGCTGTCAGGTGCAGACACACAGACAGATGGATTGTGGATGCCACGGTTTATTGCAAGTGGTTAAAGTGTTTGTCTGTCAATCATGAGGTAGCGGATTCGAATCCCAACCATGGCATGGAGGAGTTGGGCAGATCCTTCTAAAACATTGCCTCGCCTCACCCAGGTGTAGGTGTGAGCTCTTAACCCCCTATGATTTTTCGTCAGGCTAAAACTCCCCAGAGAGCTGAAAAAGACAGATAGATAGACAGCTAGACAGCTAGATAGATAGACAGCTAGATAGCTAGACAGATAGACATATATATATACATGTAGACATATAGATAGACAGATAGACAGACAGACAGACAGACAGATAGATAGATAGATAGATAGATAGATACTCAATTGAACACACTGCTACGATCCATTAAACAGAACGATCTAGCTAATTTTTAAAGCTGGCTGCTGAAGGATATATTGAACAAAATATACCATTCCCGGTTAGATTTACCACACCAAAATTTAACCTCTTTTAATAATCTGATTAACCACCGGTACCTCCCATTGCTTGTTAGTTCGAATGATAATCAAATGCTTACGTTCTCGCAAAGTTTATGTTGAGAGATGAATTTTGACAGATTTGAAGGTCTGTTTCAGCATGAAACTGGAAACATATTACAAAAATCTGCAATCGCTGAAGCAACGCCGTGGTGAAATATTTGAAATATTGAAATAAGCTGCAGGAAATATGACCGTGGGAATAAGGAAATGTGAGCAAGATTTCTTGTGTAAAAACGTTATCAAATTTTGGCAGTAGAGGAAAATAGCATGCTATATAATAATGGAACTCGGTTCAAATATGATGTAAAATGAAAATGTATTCATTTTTATTGTCCTCGTTATCACCGTCCAAGCAGTTTCAACCGACTTTACAATTGCACAATTGGCACAATTGCACAATTGCTTAAAAGACCTGAGCCTGCCCTTTCTGAACTAATGCGTTGTTACCTTGGGGACAGAACGAATAGTGTCCGCTTTCTGACTAATGATTCTAATTTCATACTTCAGATTCAGACTCAGAAATACACCTGTTTTGCTGTATTAGTGAGCACTCGAGTGTAATAAGCTAAATTCAGAATTTCAATTAATGCTTGTGATCAATGATGAAAAAGCATGACTTACCCCATTCTTTGTATTATTCAAAATGCTAATAGCAATTGACATAACGGTCAAGGCAGATTGCTATTACATATATAGGTTAATTGAATTTACAAAACCAAAGGAAAAGTCCTTCCCATTGGCCAGTTGGCAGAATGAGTAGAAATTAATTGAAATAAAGCTCATCCAAACAATGTATCTATATCATGGTCAAAAATATTGACCACACCATTCAAGTCATGACCATACACAGAGCACCTTGCCGCCGCCAGAGAACTGCATTCTCAGACGAATATCTCGCTTAATATTTGGTCTATTTTCAATCGGAAAATCTGTGTGGAATTAGTATGAACTCTACTATAATTCAATATTATTTGACGAAAATCGGATTAATATAAATGGAGCAGCAGCCGCCGCCAGACAACTGCCTTCTCAGACGAATATCTCACATAATATTTGGTCTATTTTCAATCTGAAAACAAGTATGGAATCAGTATGAACTATACTACAATTCTTTATTTGACGAAAACCGGCCTAATATTAGAGGAGCAGCAGCCTTTTAAAGAAGCGCTCAGCTCTGCCTGCATTAATACTGTCCGGGCGCGGACGCTTGAGGGAGAACCAGTGTTTGCCGCCTACCTGCCTTCTCAGACAAATATCTCGCTTAATATTTGGTATATTTTCGATCCGAAAAAATGTATGGAATCAGTATGAACTATACAATTCATTACATTTTTCATGATTTATTTTCTGCAAGGAAACAATTTTCTGTCTTTTAAATACGTTTGGGCAATAGTTGTTCTTATATAAATCAGAGAGAAGAGTCTGGTGGTAACAGTTGCCGATGGTGACAACAGGTATAAGTTATATCCCGAGTAGGAGGGAGTTAACTAAGTAAAGATTTTGTTAGTTATATCTGACGCCGAAGGCAGAAATGTTACTAATTTGTTTGACTGTTTGATATGCTTAATTACAATTAACAATAACCAATGATGATAGTTGCAACTTGCCAGTGGTCTTCACACTCCCCAGTGGTGTTTACAGTGACCTCTAGCTGAACAGAAACACATTTGTCAGCAAGATTGCATTAGCTATTCACAAAGGAGCACTCTGCCTCAGTCTGTTTGCATGAGAATTGCCCATTAATTTAGAACAACCTCCAGAGTGTAAAATGCAGAGACAAATATAGCAGCCTGTAAACATGGACTAAGGATAAACCAGAAAGATGGACAAACAGAGGTGTAGATTACAAGCATAGTTGGTCTAAAAATACCTAATAATCACAGAATTCCAAATAGCAAGGCTGTTTTTGGTCTGTCACCTTCATTATCTACTATCAAATTATCAAGTCTGGTACAGGTCTCTTTTTAAAGAGAGTTTTACTTGTTAGGATTATGGTCATGATGTCAACCAAAAAAAAAAGGCAATCATTGTCAACACTGCATTGTACAATAGGAGTACATATCGATACATTTAAAGTTGAATGCTGATATTGCAATATTGCAACACTGAACTAAGAATGACATTATTGGCAAGCCTACATTGGCAATGTAAATTTGAAAATTTCTCGCAAAATCTGACATGAAATTTATGCCATATCAATACAGTTTTCACGTTATTAGACATAATATGTGGGAGGATTCGTTTTAAGCCCCCCTCTCACATAGCCGGTTTTGCCGTAGTGAACCCGTAGTATTACATAACGGTTATGCAACAGCTTTTTTCGCCGGGATGGCGACGGATTCTGGTGGGGAAAAGGGTTCTACGGGTGAATCGGCAGGTTCTACGGGTGACTCGGCGGGTTCTACGGGTGACTCGGCGTGTTCTGAAAATCGGCCTAATATTAGGGGAGCAACAGCCTTTTAAAGTAGCGCTCAGCCCTACCTGCATTGATACAGTCCGGGCGCGGACGTCTGCGAGAGCACCACTGTTTGCCTCCGCCAACCTAGCTGCCTTCCCAGACGAATATCTCGCTTATTATGTGGTCTATTTTCAATCCGAAAACACCTATGTAGTCAGTATGAATTATATTACATTAGTCTTATTTGACGAAAATCAGACTAATATTAGAGGAGCAGCAGCCTTTTACATTTTATACAAACCCCTACGCTGATGATGCATGTACAAAAAAAAAGGTAGAACTCGGCGGGTTCGACGGATTCATTCCCTGCTGATGCTGGTAGAAGTCGGCGAGTTACTCCTACAACTCGGCGGGTTACTCCTGGAAGCCGTTGAGTTACTCCTACTACTCGTCGAGTTACTCGTACTAGCCCTGCACAAGCCGTTGTGTTCACTACGCCTAAAATTAGCGACGGAAAACCCGTCCAAGTTGTGGAGTCACTCGACGGCCTACAGGGGTGACTCGACGACTTTGAGGGGTAATCCGATGGGTTACACCGGTTTATTGTTTAACTTTGGACACCCGCGATATTGCCACGGGAATTCAATGCACGCATTGAATTTCCGGCTACCAGGCCCGGGAATCCCGGTTTAGGCCCGAGTCCCACGAGTGACTCGACGAGTATCGCCGAGAACTGCCGGATTGCCGTCGGCTTGGAGCCGAGAATAGCATTGCGTAACCATTGCGTAATACTACGGCTTCACTACGGCAAAACTGGCTATGTGAGAGGGGGGCTTTACAAACCGACACATTAACCGGGTGACCTGGGGGATTTGTGGACGCGCAGTGTGCGGTTCGCCCAAACCAGGCCATCTCGGTCTATTACGTCACGTGACTGGTTATATGATAAAATTTAGCAAAACTACTGTGTTTATGAAATGCAATTGTTAGTAAAACAGGAGTATACATTGAAAAATATGAAGATAAGTTTCAGAAGACTAGCGAAGAAACAAAATGGCCACATATTTTATCAGGCATTCACAATAAGAAGAAATGTAAAATTTGTTTGATATTTACGTCAAAAATAAGTTATCTTAATAAAGGATTACAAATTGTAAATTTTATTTAAGATTCCTTTAGTCATAAACTTGTACAACATACTGTAACATGCAATTAGTGAGTAGTGTAAGAATTTCAATGTCATGACAGTATGGACCTGTCAACTGTCAACCTGTCAGCGTCAGCCTGTCAATAATGGCTGTGTCAACCTGTCAACTGTCGACCTGTCAACTCATTTCAAGAAATGAATAACCAAATCACTACAATGTTACTACACCATTGGCACCGAGACTTGACTCAGCCACCTCCAAGATAAAATTGCAATTGGATGGATTAAGCCTAGGTCTCACATAGCCAGTTTTGCTGTAGTGAAGCCGTAGTATGACGTAAGGGTTGTGCAACAGCTTTTTTCGCCGGGTTGGTGACGGATTCTGGCGGCAAAAAGGGTTCTACGGATGACTCGACGAGTTCTACCGGTGACTCGGCAGGTTCTACGGGTGACTCGGCGGGTTCTACGGGTGACTCGGCGGGTACGGCGAATTAGTGGATGAATTCCACGAAAGAATCGACGGCTTCCAGGAGTAACTCGCAGAGTTGTAGGAGTGACTTGCAGGGTTGTACAATAGACTCGCCGGGTTCCCGGTGAGTCAATCGTCGAATGATATTTTGTACTTGTAGCAGCGGAGGGGGTTGTATATACTTTAAAAGGCTGCTGCTCCCCTAATTTTAGTCTGATGTTTGTCAAATAACCCTGAATTGTAGTATAGTTCATACTGATTCCATACATGCTTTTGGATCGAAAATAGACCAAATATTAAGCGAGATTTTTGAGAAGGCAGCTAGGTTGGCGGAGGCAAACAGTGGTGCTCCCTCAAATGTCTGCGCCCGTATTGATTATTCCACTGGTGTATTAGTCTGGGGGCTGACCAGATGAATATAGGCCCAGGTTCAACACATGAGGGCACCACATGAATTTAGTTTCATTTTAAAAGTGGACTTCGCTTATGAAACTACACAGTTTTGCAATATGGGGGTAAAGGTCAATGACCTCTGTAATCTACGGTAAGTCAGGCATTTTTCAACATTATTAACCATATTTTCAAAAGTATTATACATACAAAAGTCAAACTTACAACAAATAGAAAATATTCAATCCTTTTCGGGATTAGTCTCTTATGATGCCCATTGACCTCAGTTTGGGGTCAATTGAGGTCAACAAAGTTCAGTGATAATGAATATTCCTGAGGAAAACGTCCTTACAACTTACCAAAATGTTTGTCACCATAAAATTACATAACACACATATCAAGGTATTTATATAGCATAAACATTTTGGTTGCCATGGATACCTTTTTCCCACAAAGAGGGGTCAAATATGAAACTTCGGTGCCACTCTGTATGACCGAGACAGCAGTGCTGGGCTATTCATTGGATTGTAAAACCATGGAGATTATGTTCTTCTTAATAAAACCCAATTGATGACATTATATTACACATCACTGAGTAAATTGAACATAAAAGATGATTTACCTTCATATCATCATATTGTGACGGGGGGCCAAGGTTTTGCATTGATTTCACCCAGCTCAACACAGTGACCAAGAAGGACTGTTATCCAGTACCCTTGATTCAGGACGTGTTTGACAAACTGCATGGCTCCATCATTTACACCATCTTAGACCTTAAGTCTACGTTCTACCAGTTACCATTGGAAGCATCCAGCATGGAGAAAACAGCTTTTTGAGTTCACGACGATGCAGATGGGCCTTTCGAATGCCACCGCCATGTTTCAAAGGGCCATGGACGAGATGCTGAGGGGATTGATAGGTCAGTGATGTATGATCTATGTTGATGACATTGTGGTCTGCAGTCCGGATGTAGTGTCTCACGCCAAAGACATGGAGGCGGTGATAACAGTACAACCTGACCGTGAACCCTAAGAAATGCACTTTTGGGCAGAGTGAAGTGAAGTTGCTGGGCTATGTGGTCGGCGGAGAAGGCCTGCCAGCTGACCCAGACAAAATATCTGCGATCAATTGGAAAAGTGCGCTTCACACGGTCAAGGACATAAGGTCATTCCTAGGAATGACTGGGTATTACCACACCTGTATGCCCAGCTACGCAGATGTGTCGGAGCCTCTGGTGGCATTGACCTGGAAGCACGCTCGCTTTCATTGGGGAGCAATGGAGTAAGACAGCTTTGAAAAGCTCAATGACTTGTTGGTCAATGAACGTGTAATGGCCAAACCCCGGACCAAGGATCCTTATTTGTTGTATACCGATGCCAGTAATATAGCTATAGGAGCTATATTGTGCCAGAGGGATCCGGGGACCGGGGTGGAGCAGCCTATAAGCTACCTATCAAGATTGCTGTCGCCCAACCAGCAAAGAGGCAGCTATTGAGCATGAGGAAAACGCACTGATTACGGGCTTGAAAATGTTTAGGCAAAATTTGACGCTTATACGGACCACAAGCCTGTCACCTCTCTATTCACCAGTGAGATGGAGAACACTAAAATACAGAGACGGGCGGTGTTACTGGCTGAGTATGGGTGCAAGGTGCAATATCGGCCCAAGGGGTACAATTGTATTGATCATGATCAGGGGAGCAGGAAAGGGATCAATGTATAGTTGAGTAATTCTATGCTCTGGTGACTTTGAGCTTTCCAGGGGAGGAGAATTGATGAGATAAAGGGGTGCAGATCAGATTGCTGTCCACCTACTCTGAAAGGTCAATGGTGGGGAAATTTATGCATGAATGGGTTTGGTCATTGTATGATTCTGAGCTGATGGTCAAGTGTCCAGGGTTAATGAGAGGTTGACTTAATGGCCTCTGATGAGTCAGCTGAGGGGTGACTTCAAGGGGGTTTGACTGTATGTTAATGAGGGTACATAATTGGTGATAGAGATTGGTACCCCTCCAAATGAGGAGGGGCTTGTGATGTTTATGTGAATATAACAATAAACTTGGGGAAATTCGGGCATCTTTGGTTTTGGCAAGATTACAGAACAAACCAGCTTGACACGATTTACTGATAGAGTTATCTTTGATTATTTGGACTATGAACAATTGGAGACTTAAGATGTCACAAATCACACTGAATATCTTACAATAAGGATATCAATGTTATGTACTCTGCCTGCTGGGCCATGTCAGGAGAAATAATTCACTATCACACATTTGCATGCATTTATTTGAATTTCTTAATTTTTGCAAATGAATGTGAAATATGAAAATGCATCATTAACTATGATCCACTTTAAGTAAGGGCTCCGTTAATGATAGAATGAAAATTGTAAATTTTTTTTACAACTAGAAAATCAATTGCTTTGTTCTACAAGGGATTGCTGGACCAGCCATTTTGGAGTGAACAAATATCATCGAATCCGTAAGCAAGATCTTTATGTAGAGTAATAATGAACAAATAGGGGTCAGTGATACAAATTGAAACTATTTCAATGAAATACTTGCAAGGAAATCTTAATAAAGGAAGAATATTGTTCCGAAATTAAACTTTTTATTACTGAAGACCCAGTCGTTCACCGCATGGCTATGTTAAAAAGTTGAAATTGCTGACACTTGCCAAGAAAATCTAATCAACACAAGCCAGGCAGTAAAATGGCAGAATATGAAAAGCAATCAATGAATATTTAAACATGTTTAAACTTTGGGGGACGTTCTAGAGTGAATTGTTCACATTAGTTACATAACTTGCTCGCGATTCACTCGGCGAACGTTTTATGTACGTTCTACGTATGTTCTACGGCGGACGTCCGTCGTTAGTCCGTCATCCATCCGTCGTCCGTCATATTCTTCCATGCTTATACCAATATTCTTATTAAACTGTGCTCTTGGTTCGGGTCTAACACTGATATGTAACCATTGTCGGATGTGCAACACAATGTTTAAGTGATGACACGAAACCCTCCTGCTGTGCCTAAGACCAAAATGTGTCAATCGTGTTAAGGATGCCTTTCTTGAGTCATAGAATGGTTTATCAACTGCATTTAAGATTACACTGTTTATATGCGAAGAATATTCATGTACAACTATTGTTACTCACCCAAATGGTGATTTTCAGGTATACTAGTTTTTGATTTTTTCAATCCAATCACAAAATTGTACTGTCAGGTTTCATTTAATGAAATACCTTTCCCAGGTTATGGTATCACAAAACATCTCTATCAGCTTCTATCTAAGATACAGATGAAAAAAAAGACTCGGATATTTCTTGACTCGAAACCTCCTGAACATGATTGGCACCTTATGATTATCGACAGTAGATACCACAGTGGAACAATTATCAGTCACTCAGAAATTGTATGTTGCGTCAATCAACATAACCAGATATTGAAAAAATGTAATATCAACCGAAATGCTGCGTATGTACATAATATATCCCTGATAGGAATCCCTTTGCATTTTTTTTTCACTTTTCAGAATTATTTCAAATGTACAGAGTGTTGAATTTATGTTTCCATTGTAACGCATTCACATTTGGATTACCCAGTGGCTAAGCTAGATAGATAGATAGATAGATATAGATAGAATAGATAGAATAGATAGAATAGATAGAATAGATAGATTGGACAGATAGATAGATGGATAGGTAGATAGATAGATAGGTAGATAGGTAGGTAGATAGATAGACAGACATACTGCGTGACAGACAGACAGACAGACAGACAGACAGATAGATAGATTGATTGATGAGGCGAGAGGAGTCCAACCATGTTATACATTTACCCCATAGGTGGGATCTTTTTCAGCATAGACACTGAGTACAAGGGACCACCAATTTATCGTCTGAACCTTCAGCCTGAATAGGGTGAGTGGGTGGCCTTGGTAAAATGTCGCTATATTTATAGCCAATTTAATGCATGGCCTCTTTTTTTCATTAGGCAAGACAGGATAAAAGGTGCCATTCATCCAGTTAGCTTATCTGTTGGGTGATATCCGAGATCAATGAACTGGAAGTGAATGACAGCAGATAGTGTCATTCATAATGACAGTGTATGGGATTTATCAGCTAAATGGGGGAATGTGACTATCGTCAAACGTCTGTGTTTTATCACTATGGTGGTGCCCCAACAGTGAGATTGTCTGAAGCTAGGGCTTCTGCATGGCAACTTTCTCTCAATCTGTCACCGTTCAATTTAAAACACCTAACGGGAGACATCAGAATTCTTTACACGTTGAGCTGTCTTTTGACGTCAATCTGATCCAATAGGTTTCATCATCAGCCATCGAACCAGACACTTGGCTGTCTCCATTGTTGGGAAATCCCTTAAATGTAGTTGATTCGTCACAGACGCCTTTGCTGATCGACTTTGAGTTGGGGCCCGTCAAGCCATATCGGAAACCCTGAGACCTTTCAACAATGCAACTGGCTGCTTCATTAAGGAGTTTTAGTGGTGATTTGACATTTTATAGTGTAATGTATTTCATTGCAGTGCCTGAGTAATACAGTCATTCTACAAGTTGACTGTGAAAATAAAAATTGACCTTGACCTACATTTGCTTTTTTTTGGCTTTGCCTTTGTGTCTGCAACTCCACGTGTGTGCTCAATAATCATCTCATTATCATAGTCACTGCCGGTCCTACTTAGCCCATCTGGTGCAAAAATATAGGAGGTAATGCCCAAATCCACTAACCATCCTACCACCGTCACTACAAAAACAATGACCTTGCACTCTGCATGAATATACATTTTCTTAAAGCAATACTACTGAGTTTAACAGCCATAAATGTGAAGTAACTCGCTATAGTAAAAGAGTTTGCACATTATGTGATGCCACCCTGACAGTGAAGTTCGATCTTTGAGAGAATATCAAATCAGGATGGTATCGAACCAAAGATGAGCTGAGATGAAATTTAAGGCCAAAATGCCATCAGGCTCATTATACAATTCTTCTGGTACAGTACTTCTTTCAAACAAAGAACTACAGAATTCCCAACATGTACAGACATTTGATAGCCACCAGCTCGATCAGACACTCAGATTTCTCCATTCTGGTGAGCGTCCGCAATGGGGTTGATTCATCACAGGCACAGTTGTTGATTGACTGTGAGGCAGACCTGACAAGTCATAAAGGAAACCCATTAACCTTCCAATAATGCAACTGGCTGCTTCATTAGGCTGGGTGAGTTTCGAATTGCTTTGGTGTTGTATTGCACTGCTTTCCATTGCGTGAATATTTGTATGTTTGGTCTGATGTACAATTCTGTAGCTTCAGTCGTGGGATAATCTTGATGGCATGTTGACATTAATATCACCTTACATACAAAATTCCTATTACAGGTGCCGAGGGAGATTCCAGTAAATGCCATATTAGTCAGTATTGCTCAGTCGGCAGATTTGCTTGTCCAATATAATCTATTACTGTTTGCCAGTTCATTCAATATACAAGGGTCTTAAGCCCCGTTCCCACATAGCCGAGTTTCTCATAGTCAACTTGTAGTATTACGTAACACGCTTCTCGGGCCCAATACGTACTAAACTCGGCGACTACTCCTCACACTCGGGAGATACCCGGCGAGTAACTCCTGGGACTTGTAGCCAATCCGTGAGATTTGGAGCCGGTAGCCAAGTGTGCTGCGCTGCACAGCACACTCGGTGGATTCGGACGGATTTCCAAAAATCCGTAATGAATCCGTCGAACCCGCCGAGTTCTACCTTTTTTTTTGTACATGCATCATCAGCGTAGGGGTTTGTATAAACTTTAAAAGGCCGCTGCTCCTCTCATATTAGTCCGATTTTCGTCAAATAGGACTGTATTGTAGTATAATTCATACTGACTCCATAGGTGTTTTCGGATTGAAAATAGACCACATATTAAGCGAGATATTTGTCTGGGAAGGCAGCTAGGTTGGCAGAGGCAAACAGTGGTGCTCTCGCAGACGTCCGCGCCCGGACTGTATCAATGCAGGTAGGGCTGAGCGCTATTTTAAAAGGCTGCTGCTCCCCTAATATTAGTCCGATTTTCGTCAAATAAATATTGAATTATAGTAAAGTTCATACTAATTCCAAACAGATTTTCAGATTGAAAATAGACCAAATATTAAGCGAGATATTCGTCTGAGAAGGCAGGTAGTCTGGCGGCGGCAAGGTGTTCTGTGTATGGTCATGACTAGAATGGTGTGGTCAATATTTTTGACCATTATATATACATTGTTTGGATGAGCTTTACTGCAATTCATTTCTACTCATTCTGCCAACTGCCATGACTGTTATGTCAGTTGCTATTAGCATTTTGAATGATACAAAGAATACAGCAAATGCTCAATACATGTGTCAATTGCCTAATTGCCTAAATTGGGGTTATTTGACCTGTCATTTCATGGTTTGTTCAAAGATGACACAGTAATTGCTATTAGCATTTTGAATGATATAAAGTATGGGTGTAGAGAATACAGCAAATGCTCAATACATGTGTCAATTGCCTAAATTGGGGTTCTATGACCTGTCACTTCATGGATTGTTCAAAGATGACACAGTAATATGACATTGTCTTGATTGTCATTCACAATTTGTAAAATTTTAATCTAATATTGATATTGTGATTAGTATTTGTGATTTGATCTGTGATTTTATTTGTTATCTTTAATGTACTTATATATATTTGTCCCTTGCCCCCAAGCAACGACGAACAAAGTAGTTTTGGTGTTATAAATTACAGGGGTTTTATTTGTTTAAAATTTACATGGTATGCCTTCAGCAATAGGCTGCAGGCGATATTGAAAATACAGTGATCATGTATTACACGAAATCATACATAAAATGTCTTAGGTATTTGAAAACCCCTGTGGATATATATAAAAGTAAGAAACATACAAAGTTTGTTAGTAATTTTTGAATTAAACTTGTGGCAGCATGTACAAAAAGAAATGGCCAGAAGCTAAGCAAGGCTTGGCTGGTGCCACAAGGAGAAGAGTGAAAAGGAATAATAACATAATGAAAAGAAATACGTCTAAGGCATCGACTCAACAGCTGCTTGGCTGTCCGAATGATGTGAATGATGATAGTAGTTTAGTATGCTACGTGTGGCTAGTTCGATATACATACATGGAACATTACTGGTAATGATCAAAACAAAATTACATGATAAGTTCACTATCACACAGAACTCGGCGGATTACTCGGCGGATTACTCCTACTACCCGTCGGCTTATTCCTAGGACCCGTAGAACCCATCTAGTGACCCGTAGAACCCGCCGAGTAACCCGTAGAACCCGCCGAGTGACCCGCCGAGTGACCCGTAGAACCCGCCGAGTGACCCGTAGAACCCTTTTTGCCGCCAGAATCCGTCGCCAACTCGGCGAAAAAAAAGTTACATAACCGTTACGTCACTCTACGGGTTCACTACAAGAAATCCGGCTATGTGGGAACGGGGCTTTACACTAAAAAAACATTCGGTCTGCACCAGGTGCGTTTTTTAAGCTGCTTTTTGTCTTAAATGTTGTCCATTTCAGATTATGTTATTAAGTGCCCTTGCTCTCACACTTCTGCGTGGTATTATATGATACGGTGATCACTCCAGAATAAAAACAAAGCACTGTTAACCCCACCGATGCAGTGGAGCATCTACACCACCAGTACCCCATGGGTACTGACACTACCTAACACACAAAAAAAAAAGAACAATTAAGTTCTCGAGAGCAATTAACCCCTGTGAAGAACCGCTGAAATAATAATTGGATGTATCATTTAGTATGGATGGATCTTATGAGGAATATTTAAATTTTTCAAATCGAGCGTTTAAGTAAGGGTGTTTGGAAGTATGAATTGTTTTATCCTAATAAAATGCCCTTCTTGAATATTCGGGTAAAGACAATGTTGCATTAATGTATGTGAAGCATGTAGCACTGACTTCGATGTTTAATGTATAATTCTCAGTTGAAGCAAAGAGCAGAAACCATGATAATTCCTGGCACGTCCTGACATCTTTGAAGTCAGTCTGATCCAGCAGATTAGATCATCCCAGCACCGGCAGGCACTTTGATGTCTCGATTGTGAGAAGTCTTTTAGCAGATTCATCAAGACACATCTGCCCTTCAACCTTTTGAAAATGCAACTTGTTCCTTCATCGTAAATAAAGCAAAATCGGCCAGCTCTGCTGAAGGTCCCAGGTTCGATCCCTGGCCCAAGCACTCTTCATGATGTCGATCGCATGAGACATTAAATTGGCCGTCCCTTGTAATCGGTTTCAACACTGAGGCAAGTAAAATACCCTCACCCATGGGGTAAGTGTGCAACATGGACCCCCCGCAGACTCCTGAGTGAACTCCAAGTCTTATCATCTCATAATGACGTCTGCCTCTGGCAGCTGGTCATATAAGCTGACTTAGCTTCAGATCCAGTAGCACTGAGATATCATCAAAGTATTAGGTTTAGATTCCCTAGAATTTTCATTGTCACATAAAATGCATTTACTTCATATTATTATTAAAAATGAATCGCTACTTATCTCAGCTTATAGATGAAGTACAAGTCACTACTTATTCAAGCATCTTCTGGATGGATTTCAGCTGGAATTTAGTTATGACAGTGCTGGGATCAACCTGCATTTGATAACCTTTTACAAGTCACAATTAATGTCATCTCTTAAACCATTTGGTTTGTACTAAGTTCTAAATTTAGAGAGAATCCCTGGCTTTTCAAACGTAGATCATTAACAAACTTAACCTTTATGGTTTTCGCTTTACTAATGTCGGTTTTTAAATGCCATGTGTGGCATCCAGACAACCATGTTCAAGAGGGTATGGGGAACATATATTTCTTGGGTAGATCATTTGTTGAAACACATGGCGCCATTGAAATTTAGCCGTGTGCACAGTAATCAGTAATAAACTTTTTATATATAAATATGCTACATAATCTCTCAGCCATGCACTTTACAGAATGACACATTCATTTCCCAATAAGGCCCTGTTCATCAGTATAAAGTGATGTTATGCATTTTTTTGCATAAAATTATCATTTATAGATTCAGAGGCTCACTAACCAGCAGAATGATGTAGTTCTACATAAATTATCTGTTTAAATTTTATATCATAACATGTTTACAAGACATCAGACTATAATATATATAAATAAAATAAGAGGAGAAACACCTCCAAGACTAATGTGCAAATAAATCCGTCCAAAAAATGATTATAGATTTAGCTGAAAATTTAATAATATTTAAAGAAAAAACCAAATGAAGGTCAACACACTTTCATTTTTGGATAAATTGGTATTGGTTGGGCAATTGAATATTACGTAAGACAAACCATATTGTTTATTGATTAAATAACTCAGTCCAAAGGCATAATTTAAGCATTAGGGATGAGTGTAATAAAAGAAAGACAAATAAATGAATGAATAAAATATACGAGGAAAGTCTGTAAAGTTAGACTATAATTACAAGCATGAAAGGTAAAATGTTGATGACTATCTCTTACTGAAGTTGTTGCATACTTCTACTTTATTTTGGCTTGTACTCTGACCTATAGGAAAAGAAGTAAGGTCACAAGGCTGGTCCCTGTGCGTGTCTGTAGATGAGATTATTGTGACAAACATTCCTCGGTGACAAACATTCCTCGGTGACCTTTTGGTTTGTTATATTGTCTCATATCTATATATAGTTATTGCCTTTGGGAGGCTGATTCAGGATTTATCACATGAGAGGGCTGGATCAGCCTCCCAAGGTCAGTAACTCACTAATACCATGAGAGTAGTCAACTTAAAATGTTTAACAGAAACCTAATCCCTCTTAGAATTTATTGTTGTTAGTTGTTTGTCATCAGGTGGTTGATTTTAAGCAGAATATGTATTGTCTGCAATGAGTGTATCAGAAGCAATAGTACTCCACTGCACGTGGATCTTATTTTTCGCAATGATATTATTGGATGGTCAGGTATGTAGATTTTTTTTTTCTTCAAAATCATAGGAATAATTATAAAATTATAAAATTCTTGCTATCATGGAAATATTGAACTGATGTAAAACCTGCCAATTTGATGCGAATTTGAGTGGTCCCAATGACGGAAATAATAGTTATTTAAATACAATGGACAAATATTTCCAAATTTAGTGGCTAAATAATTAGGTGCTTTTAATTGTGAGGCGGTGTTCATGAAGTGATGTGGTTTTAATAATGAAGTGGTTGTAATAGTGAGTGGTCTAAATAGTGAGGTGGTCTTAGTGAGTTGGTCTTATATTGAGTTGTTTGTATAGTGGTCTAAATTGTGAGGTTATCTTATATTTAAGTGGTCTTATTGTGAAGTGGCCTTATATCGAGGTGTTCTTATGGTAGTGATGTGGTAACACATCAAAATACCATAATATTATAAAAATGTTATAACTGGTTGTAAATAAAGGTCCATGACAAGATTTAACATTCCGATCTTCATTAGCACAGGAGATATGACATGCTATATGTAAATAACCAAGGTGTGATAAACCAAACATTTTAAAGTTAAAGTTCTAAAATATTTCCCAACCTATTTTTTTAGTTTTATTTTTCCTTTAAGTAAAGTCAAGTTTTTTCAACCCTAAAGTTTGTTCAGGAGCATTGTCTAACAGAAATATCAGCAGAAGATTGCTGATCAGAATTCTGCTCACAATGCAAAGTATTTGGTGTTAATCACATTCAACAGATTCGATCATCAGTTGCTGAATCAGACACTTCGGTATCCCCGTTGTGGGAAATCTCCCCAACACAATACATTTATCACACCCACAATTGTAGACTGACCAGGAATCAGGCGCAAGGACGCATCACTGGTTATCAATTTCACTTTATCATTTTCATAATGCAACTGACAGGGTTGTAATTTATGGTATTACATTATTTCCAAAGAAATAAAAAAAACACTTATTTAACATATTGTACATGGGATTTTGGGAAAATTTAATGAATACATGACACCAAAAATATTGTACGAATGTTACTGCAATATTTTATAATGTGATTCACAATGTTTGACGATCGTAAAACACGCGGCAGACGTCCGTCGCCCGACCGTCGTCTTCCGTTCCCATCCGTAGCCCTTACCTCATTAACTTTTAAACCATTGGCAGGAGCGATCTGCGAGCGATCTGCAAGCAATCTACGAGTGCCTACGAGAGCCTAACGGAAGCCTGATGGATACTTGGTGACGGGTGCTTGGCGACATACGTTCGGCAAGCGTTTGACGTCCACCGAGCGATCTACGACTGGCTCACGCACACTCATCGAAATAATTTATACCTTATTAACAGAGCCACGTGTGAGCAAGTATATTTTTTCGAGCCTCACCCACTGACTTCTGTTTGTGGCCTTTAGCAAGCCACTTAGTCCTCATTGCTATTCAGAAAGCTTCAGAGTAAAGTTTAGGGGGCTGAGTTTGAGGCCAGGGAGCTGCTGTACATCACTTGTTGGTATAGCATCTCTTAAAAATAGTTAAATATTCACAGCTAAAATCCAACCTTTGGGTTGCAATAAAGCCTATTTATGCATTTTAGGGTATACCAGTATATTTGTTGAACTTTCCGCACTTGTGACATGACGGTAACCATATATATTATATCTTCCTTAACAAATGTCTTTAGCACTTGGTATTTCTAAAGTTGTCTGGCACAATCGTGTTATACACTGTCTATCTTTTGTTTCCTGGCAAGTGCATTAAGTTGATCAAAATGCTGCGGTTCATGTCTTCTTTGCTTAACTTTTTATTGTGTTGCAGAAATAATTCTCTGATGACCAATTTATCAAGACTTTAAAATAAACAAAACATTAACAACATCATTCAAATTGCTTAAATTACATGAAAATTAATTAGTGTAATGGTTTTCACTGTGGGTGTCACTTGGAAGCTTTACTTTGCTGTCCTGTAATTAAATTATTCATACTTTGAATTTATATTAGGTGCATTCATCTACGTGTGCAAATGCCTGTATTGTGTGATTTATTAAGCAAATGGATTTCAGAGCATCATCATGATTTTATCCACATCCGACAAGATGTTTCTTGTTAAAGTAGCGCATATTTCCTTTAGGCTGATCTGCGAATTACATAAAACATTGTGACAATTCCATATTGGCGAGCTGTGCTGAATGTCCTGGGTTCAATCCCCAGCCTTGACACTCTTCATGAGCTACATCCCAGCTATATGTTGATAACATGAGATGTTAAATTTGATGTGCCCTCGTCCTCGGGTTTCTACGCTTGGGCAAGTAAAAGACCCCACCCATGGGATTAATGTTTACATGGTGTGGATTTGAAGCTTATCATCTCATCATTATGTATGCCTCTGATGGCTAGTCATATAAACTGACTAAGCTTGAGACCCAGTAACATTGAGACATTGACACTGAACATAGTTACGTGAAAATATCAATAGCGAAGTTATAGCTCATTCTATTTAATTGGATTTTAGGTTCTTGTAAGGAATACAATCAACATCATATTCCTTTGTATCAAGAAGTATGACTGTAAGAAATATGAACTCTCAGAATAGTAAATTTAAAACGAATGGCATTGGCGAAAATTGCTCTTTGGTGCCATGAAGGTAATGGAACTTTCTAGTCGTCCGCATCATACACACTAATATAGATATTGACAAAAAAGGTTTATACCATTGACACATAGATCCTACATGATTCCCCTTCAGTGGGGCCTTGACTT
Source organism: Alitta virens (assembly GCA_932294295.1). Classification (NCBI taxonomy): domain Eukaryota; kingdom Metazoa; phylum Annelida; class Polychaeta; order Phyllodocida; family Nereididae; genus Alitta; species Alitta virens. The sequence continues at coordinate 12,359,767 of OW028583.1, read as the reverse complement.
TATCACAGTATAGTGGGTGCTGTGATCTAGCAGTAAGGTGTTGAACTCGTACACACGGCATGGGGGAACCTAAGACTTTCAGTCTCCAGGGAGTTGAGAAAGACCCATGCTTGAACAAACGTGTCAAGGGTATACAAATTGTGATGTCAGCAGAGCTTAATAATTTCATGAGCATCATCCCAGCTCGATGTCGTTCGGATGACACATTAAATTGGTGGTCCCTTGTACTTAGTAAAAGATCCCACCCATGGGGTAAATTTGTAACATGGGTGGACTCCTCTCATCAATCAATCCTTGATAGAAGTAATAACTTGCCTTAGAGGGCGCCACTTCCCATATCTATATATCTATCTTAATACATATCAAGATGGCAGACAGAAAACCCGCACACATTTACGTTGTGCTTCACTGACGAGTTGAAGGCTCAATTGCCTTGCCACCAATCAACACACTTCATTCGATGGCACATTGAAAACGAACCTAATTTCACAATATGGCTCAATCAGCTCATGCAATTGTCACATTCAGTGGATCATGATCAAATACACATGATCCAATGAATTCACATCAAAGCTGTTCAGAATGTGGCAGTTTCCTAAAAATTCCAGAAAAGTGCTTGTGTAGGGTGGCCACTACTAGTCAAGGAGAAGTCAACGAATTTCAAGGTGAAAAGTCAGAGAATTTCTGAAACTAGTCAGTGAACAAATTACCACAGTAAGGAAAGTCAACGTTGGTACTTTACATCTATCAAAAAACATGTTAGCGACAACAACATTGGCTGGACGTCGCCAGTGATCTCAGATAACAAATTCATGCCCTGGTACATCGTATTCTAAGCAAATGATTAGCAATGTATTTGGGAGGGGGGGGGGAGGGGTTGTGAATTGGATATATTTTGGTGTAAGTGCAATATTATCTAGGTTAAACAAGAAAAATGTTGGTTTAAATTAAAAAATCAATTTTCTGGACGGCAGCAATACGCTGACATAGTTTCGCGTGCCGTTCAAAACATTTAACTATAAAAGTAGTTTCTGGGATATAACTGCCACTGCCCATTGATTTCCATAAACTTGCAGCATCTCATGCCAGCACCTCATGCCAGATCAAAGGGTATGGCCATTGGTTTTTGCACATTTCATGCTTTTACCATGGGATTAAGCATTAGGACAGTCACAGTTTATCGGAAAAAGAATGATGGATGGGACGATGATGAGCGCATCCCATGTGATGGAACAGGGACTGATATGTGGCTGTACCCTGCTAATGTATATTGTTTAGTGCGGTCCCTGAAAAACTTAACATAATATTTTGGCTACATTGATCGTGGATCCAAGGAAAAAATTCAATTTTTTTAGATGATATCACCTAAAACAATGCCTAAAATACTTTCACCATGTAAAATACAGAACCTTTCCACAATATCTTTTGGGATTACTTTATCCCAACAAGTGACCCCAAGCCATGTACAATTTGTTGAAACATATTTTTGAGTTTGCAGGGGTAATCCCAGCAAACACGAACAGATCGTAAGATTCTTGCCGCAACATTTGACTAATAATGTCACAATATTACAGTGTGGACCCTATGAAACTTGCCAGTCATGTTTTCAATTAATATTCCCAAAAATGAATACCAGAACATCTTGACAACATTTAGCATTGTGGAACAATGGACTTCCAAAAAGCTGCAGCAATATCTGAGATAATATTCCAAACAGATATTACCAAAATATCGGCACAACATCTAAATTTTTATATTCACTAATATTATGTCAATATATGCAGAACATATTGTCACATTATGAAAGTGTGGACCATAGAAACGACTGAAGAAATATTATAAATGATATTACCAAACAAACTTGTCTTAACAGTTTCGCCATTTGAAATATATTATGAACTATTGCAGTGACATTCCTAGAATATGTGTTTTTGCTACCACTTTTTAATATGTATTTTCCCAACATGCTATGTAAAATGTGTTGAAAACATTTTGTGTTTGTAGGGAAGAACATGAATCTGCTGTTCCTCTTCATCAAATCAAACGAGGCAATACCGCACAAACTTAGCAAATTGTCTGTTGCATTATTTACAGGTTTAATGGTCTGTTTTATGGCAAATCAGACATTCTGAGCGGTTAACAGACAATTGCATTCCCTGTTAATCAACTGCGCTGCACACATTTGTCACAATGATGCCTTAAATGTGTCTTATTTCAGGCGACCAAAATCAAGTTTATGTGGTTGATCTTAGTCCTTGTCTCATCACTGGAATGGCCAAGTAGCTAGAAATACGGGCTTCGTATGCTCCCTGCACTGCTTCTGAGCCACATATTAGTCCCTGTGCCATCACATTGGATGCACTTATCATATCATCCATCATTTGTATCCTATAATGCTTCTGGTCCGGGTGGTAAAAAACATGAAATGTGAAAAATTCAAGTCATATTCTTTGATCTGGCCGGAGTTGCTGGCCAGTTTTATAGAATTCAATAGGCAGTATTTTCCAGGCAGCTAAAATTTCTATTCAATAATTTGGCAAATGACCCGCATGTGAGATGAATCCTGAAGGAATCAGTCTGTGCACTTGATTGATGCACTACTACAACCTTTCTGAAACTGATGTCCACTGAAACAGCAAGTGGACTTGTTTGATCATCTCAACTTGAGAGAAACCATGTACAGCCTAAGCACTCAAGGTCTGTTTTCAGTGTCCATAGCTTTGAAAGTCTTGAACTTTTTTGTGGCAACTCCAGTGGCCAACACAGAGCCTTCAATCAAACTGAATACTTTTCACACATGATATTTATGGAAGTTTTGATGTGATGTCATGCTGTTATAAGAAGCTAATAAATGGTGATTCCAGGAAGTGCATTAAACTTAATGTGCAGCAAGTTTAATTTATTTGATTTAGGAACCCCCCCCCCACCCACTAATTCACCGCTGGCGTTTAGCCCAGACTTGCATACGTCACATGGTCAGTTATGGTGGGTGGGTTGAACTCAGTGTAGTCAGTTTGATTAAACCAGCAGTAAAATATTTTTAAGAATAACTGACTGCCATAGCCATTTTTACCTGTGTGGAGTGGAGCAAAAAGTTACAGAGGATTTTTCTGTGGGGCTCGTACCAACAACACAGTGGTTAGAAATCAAACATCTTAACCCTTACATCTTGCATTTAGCTTAACCCCAGATAGCTTTCTAAATCATATCAACATTGGCACAACGTCAGCGATGTTGAAATGATGTTGTACCAACGGCCGCGCGACATAGAAACGACACTGGCCCGATTTGGAATGCTATTTGGGACTGTGAGCCTCTTCTGTACTCAGTGGTTTTTGCCTGACTGAAAATAGAAACAAGCTCTCGTGTTTGCTCCGATTATCTACTTGGGAATTTTGTCATTCTTGCTGGGGAGTCTTTCACTCCAATATAATGGATTAAGGGAGCTTTGGAGCATACAAATCACGTGAAATGGGCTGCCACACAGTGAAGGCCTGGCATGCAACTAGGTGTATTCATCTGAAGAGAGTGAGTGTAAGATGCCTAAAGAATGTTAAATATGAAATATTGCAGTTTCCAGAAAACCCTATTCAAGTTTTGCAATCGGAAAACATTTTTAAATTTTTTATAAATATGTGTAGCTTTTGCCAAAGAAACTTCTCATAAAAGGTAAAGGTGAGTGTTACATATGTATAGTCTGTCATCAGTTAATGCTCTCAACTGACTCCACACAATACTTTGTGTGTGTACCTTTTTGTTCTCACTTGAACTTTCTCAGGTCCTTCGGTGGTTTCAGGAGGATATGCTCAGTTCCTCAATACCACATTGGCCGGATTTTAACCCATAGATTATCATTCACTATAGAAACCAATATATTCCATCAACAGCTGTAGGTCACAGGTATGAGTTGCACCAACGCTGCTGTCTCTCCTTTCAGTCTCTAAAACACAAATGGCGGTAGCCAGGCTGTAGTCCAGAATATTTTCAGCAGGGAACCTTTCTTTTAGTTGGACATTGTTTTATCTTACACAACTTGGTCTGCCATACGATATCTTTCCTGGTCTCAATTTATCTGCATGATGGTGAATGATGGGGCTATGTTGCGGACATCCTATGCAATAGGGCAGGGACTGAGACGTGGCTCATGAATGGTGAAAGCAGTAGATCTATATATATCCCATGTACCATGGAAAATATCAATAAATACCACTTGACCACCCAGCTCTCTAAACCCAATTGTACACAACATATTTTTCCATGCCGTGATCACACATGATATGATCACTACCCTGGCTTCTTGTGAGGTTCGCAGGAGCATATGATAGTATCGCTTGCTACATGATCAGATCATGAGCCTTGATATTCCTTGATGAAATAAGAGAACTTCCATGATGCAAACCCAGTGTGCACCAGCTTCTTCCATGATCACACAGTGACATACCCAATAAAACCTAATTGGTTTCTATTCCAAATCGTATCAACGTCGGCGCGATGTCGACGATGTTGAAACAAAATTGTAACGATGGCGGCCGATATAGAAATGATACTTGCCTGATTTGGAATGCTATCTGAGTATGGGGTAAATGTGTAACAACAGTACTCTCGTCCCCATGCTTTGATTCAGTCTTAGAATAGAATAGAATAATCTTTATTTAAGCCGACAAGACTAGAATAAAATTAGCTCAAAGAGCTATTGATTGACTAAAATAACCATCTAATCATATCATCATTAAGGCATCGGCCAATCCCACATTGGCCAGATCAGCTCAAGGTCCCGGGTTAGATCCCTGGCCAAGGCTCTCTTCATGGGAGCTCTACACCCCAATTGAATGTCAATAATACAAGATGTTAAAATGGAGGTGGCTTGTATTTGGTATATATGCTGAGGCAAGCAACTGTACCCATGGAGTACATGTGTAACATGAGATGGACTCATCCCATCATCTCATCATTGCGTCTGCCTCTGGCACCTGGTCATATAAGCTGACTAAGCTTTCACCAAATTATTATTCAATAACGTTGGTTAAAAACAAATCGATGTGTGTTTTTGAATGAATAGTTACATTACAATGGGGCTTGTAGACCTTTTGGCAGTTTTTGTCCCACTATCATATTTGCTGAGCAAATCATTGTTGGAATGGTATATTTTTCATGAAACTAGCCCCATATAGAAGGTGGTAACTTTGTCATGCCGGGGTGAAGACCCGTCATGTAATATTAAATATCTACCATTGCTTTTGACCAAATATAGCCATTTCAAAATGCTCCGGATGAATAATTAACTGAATAGTGGGCGTTGGTAATTCTGTTATGGAGTTAAGAAGATTACACGGCCATAAGTGATTCATTTTTGGTATATGGCATATTAATATTACATTCAAGCTTCATATGCAACAAAGGCCACAGCTACAATCCCAAATAGCCATTTGGAATTAAACAGCTCCTTTTGGCAAACTAGCAAACTTCATAACTACGGGAATGAGTGGCTCATGGTGGGTAATTAAAGGGAGCTGACCTCAAGTAGAGCTTTAACAATTCTGATCAAAGACAATACAGGACAAATAAAAGATAATACAGGGCGTGTGCAATTCGAGTAGAAAAGTAGAAACAATTCTATGCTTTATTGAGATTTCTCTATATTAAAGGGATAAGGCATAGTCAACGAATAATGAACACAAAAGTGTGACGTGTCACAAGCATAACATTTGTGCAAAATGGCACAACCTATGCTGAATGAAGTCCATAATTTAAAAATATTATCCATTAAAGCGGACAAGGAAATCATTTTGGTCAATAAATGTTATTTTGCTTACGAACAACTTAGTAAGAATGGATATCTAATGTTGATTCTTACACCAGAATTTCAAGAAAATAATCAAGCACAAGTAAATAAAAGTCTTCATTAATTGTGGAGTATGCCATTAGCAAAACCTGTACGAAATTGCCCAACTGTTAGAGAGATAGATAGATAGATGGATAGATGGATATGATGGATAGATAAGATAGATAAGATAGATAAGATAGATTTGACTGACTGACTGACTGACCGACTGACTGATTGACGTGCGTACTGACTGGCTGACTGACTGACTGAACAAAGATTGATTGATCCGTGAATTGATTGATTCATTCATAAATATTATTTTAGTATAGTCAACTACATTGCACATGTTTATTGAGAGAAAATCAAATCTTCATTTTCGTAATTTGGGCTCATGTCAAATAGCCCCAAGCAATCTCCTTGTATTTAAAAAATCCAAGCTTCAAAAATACAAATACAGAGAAAAAAATCTGGCTGCCAAATTTATTGCAAGTTAATGTGTATTTGTCTCACAATTCGTAATAAAAATAATGATTAGAATGAAAATTATCCATGGCTTTCAATTCAACATTGCGTGCATTTTAAAATTGAACCATTGCCTCAAGATTAATAGCATGAAATGAGTGAATTTCCTAGAGGAGTCATCTATATGCATGAAGGGCACATGATGTATGAGGTAAAATAAAACCATGTCAGTTGATAATGGGATGAAAATTAATGAAAGTTTTGACAATATTTCCTCCATTGTCAATGCCTCAATGCTGCTGGGTCAGTTTATATGACCAGCTGCCAGAAGCAAACGTAATGATGAGATGATAAAACTTTTACACACCAAGTTACGTATTTTCCCCATGGGTGGGTGGTGGGTCTTGTACTTGCCTGGACACCGAGTGCAAGGCACCATCAAGAACCTAGACCCTTCATATCAGCAATTGGCAGAAAAATTAACGGCCTATTTTACTCAATTATTTTTTTTTGTATTCATGAATTTCGATTATTTTTTAATCTTTATTTACACATGTATATAGTTATATTGGCAACCCAAAACTGTTTTAAGCCCTACCTGTTACACTAAAGGCCGCAAATAAAATAAAGTTGTTATTGTTACAGTGTAATTTGATCTTTTTTAATTTAAGGAAGGTATAATTATTTGTTTAATTCCTATTCTGCCATCTAAAATGTACCATGAAATATAGCCATGCAATATAGCCGTGCAATATCGGAAAATATTGCACGGCTCTCAGGCAATCAGATCTCAGGATTTCTGCTAGCCATATAATATAGATCTATATTTCACAGTCATTGAAGTGTCTTGCTCCGGTGATTAATTTCATAATTATTTACTGTATTATATTTATAATGTTCAAGTCAGCAGTTTGAAGAAAAATTTATAGTTGGCAAGTTACTTGTCATTAGTATAAAAAAATGGTCTTTTAAGTTTATATGCTTACAGTGGTCGCAATTATGAGATTTTATTGTCTACATGATCTCATGGTATCTCACTTTAAGGCTTTACAACCAAATAAAACTTTTATGAACTAACGTGACTCACCTGTTTTTGTGGCTGGTTGTAGCCTGAAATTCCCTGTAGCTACGCGTCAGACGACTAGAATAGAATTGAACACACCTGATCTATTTTTCTCCAAAACTGTTTTTACCCGAAATGTTTTCACCGATGTTCAATGTCACGACAATGGTTAGTTTCGTTAGACATTGCAAGTGAACAAATACAGTTTGGTTGATATGTTACTCTATGTTTTACCTGACTTTTTTTAACCATTGTTTAATGTCATGATAATGATACATGCATTGCAACTGAACAATATCATAAAGCATAATCTATATGATAAGCCTGTTTTGAGTTGCTTTAATCATTCAACGTTCTTTTCAATGTCATCTACCATATAAGATAGTATTTAATAATTTTGTTTAAAAACGGCTGAACGGGAGAGGTTGTGATGCTGGTCCCAGACAGCGTTTCAACATCGCCGACATGGTGCTGATGTTTAAGCAATTTGGAATGCCATCTGGGGTGACGTCAAACTGTATGGATAAGAAAGTTAGCTTAAGTTCAATGACACTCTCAAGGAAAAAGGTAAAAAGAAAGAAAAATAACAACTGTATGGTGAGCATCACCAGTGGAGTAGAGCACCTGTGTCAAACATGACTTCATTTTGATATTATAATATGAGAGTATATTATAACTGTACGCCAAACAGAGCAGAGTGTATATTTCTGTGTTTTCAATATCTCAATGTTACTGGGTCTGAAGCTTCGTCAGCTTATATGACCAGCTGCCAGAGGCAGACGTAATGATGAGATCATAAGGCTAGGGATCCACACCACGTTACACTTAACCCCATGGGTGGGTCTTGCACTTGCCTTAGCATAGACACCAAGTACGAGGCACCTTCAATTTAGTGTCACACGCGATCGACATCCAGCTGGGATGTAGCTCATTCAGAGAGGCTGGGGATTCTAGTCAAAACGCTTTTCGTAGAAAGAAGCCAGCTAAGACACGATTAAGGCACCACAACACATTCAGTCCATGGGAGGGATAGGTCTATTCAATGTCTACAGATTACAGCTGAAATTTATCTCATCTGGGTCTGGAATTGAATCCCATTAGCATAGAATATATTTTATGAGTCACATTTGTGAGATAAGGTTAGCATCGTCAAGACATTTTGCAAGCAAAGCCGAAAAACTCCATCCTGTCTTGAAACATTTTTGTATTCGATTTTCTTTATTGTGGGATAAAAGTGTAACTGCGCAGTGTACATTGTGGTAGTCTTGATTCTGGAACAATATCTATTGTATTGGTAATTCTGGTAATCTTGCTGTACAGTAACTTTCACCCCACCCTGATAACAATAGCTGCAGTTCGCATATGCCAGTATATCAAAATATCAGGTATAACATTGCATAATTGAGACTCAATGACACTTCATGAAGAAAATACCTGATATTAGCCCAGACATTGTATGTCATTAAATGCTTCATCATATTTTCTGTTTCTCAGACAAAAAATTTTGATTTTTACTATGAAGATAATCAGGAAAACTACAGGCAAATATTTCACCAGAACATTTCTTACTGTGATGATGAATCTCCAATGGCTGTTCGGTTCTGTTCGTGTTTAATTTGATGCTCTAAAGTTTAGCATAATGGTGACCAAATAACTTGCTTGCTTTAAGATTTAGCAGGATGGCACCAAATAAATGAGCAATTAAATTTATCCCATGGTTACTGCCAACTGCTGGGTGCTCCTGGAGGTTTAGTACATCTGCTGGTTAAATAAGTATCAATCTAAAAAATCAGACGAGCCTTGTGCCACAAGGCTCAAGCATCCTGAAATATGATTATAACATAATGTATACCATTTTGAAATGTTGCAATGCTATTGGGTCTAAAGAGTGCCAGGGCCGGGGATAGAAACCGGACCGTGAGCAGAGCTAGTCAATGCCTTAACCATTAACTGTCCAAATCAATGTATACATACTTTGACCTATCCTTGAAATGAGAATTCCCCTGAGGATCATTGTGAGTGCAAAAAGGTGTTATATACTCATAAAGAACGTTGAGTTAAAGCCACCCAGAGCTAGAAATACAATCCAAACCAATCCATAACTAGCCACAGACAACTAGTAGTTACAAATGAAGTCCCACTTCAGCATATAAACTGTATATAACTGCTGCCTTGGGGCTTAGCTCATCGGTAGCGCACTAGGCGACCAACAACTGGGTACTGGGTTGAATCCAGCCCAAGTTGAAAGATTGCTTCATAATTTGCCTGATTGCCTTGGCACCCGCCTGTCCTGATCAATCTGGTGCAAAAATATAGGAGGTTAAGCCTGTTTCGCCCACCTACCCCGATGCTGTCTCAGAATTACTATGGAGTAATTTATTTATTTATATAGCTTCTTGTAGATATCTATAACCAGATTGCTTGGTTTAGTGGCAGATAGCAGGATAAATGTAAAAATGTATATAGCGCAAGCTGGTGCCCAGATAGCCTTCTAAATCCTTTCAACATCGGTGTGATGTTGGCGATGTTAATACGATGTTGTAACGGTGGCCTATATTAAAACAATGCTGGGCCGATTTGGAATGCTGTCTGGGTGAAAAGTTCAATCTTCAGATGTGCTTTACAGTCCAACTGAAATAATCCAACTTAACAGTCCAACAAACTGTGTTTAAGCAGAAGCTCAGTCAGTTTTGTCGAAGACTGAATATATAATAATTGTACTGTATACCATATTCTCGATAGATTCCAGCTATGCTCCCTGCACTGTTTATCGGCAGTTTGTCCACCCTGTCCCATCACATGGGACAAACTCATCACACTCTCATCCTTCACCGAGGAGTTGATAAATCGACACCTCAGTGCTGCCTTGTAGTATAAGCACAAATTGTGCAAGGTCAAAAACCAAGGCCTATATTATTTGATTTAACATAAAGTGTTTGTGGGACAGTTTTATGTGAATGAATGGCAATCTTATGCCGACACTTAAAGTAGAGAACAAATATATAAGGAGGAAACTCTTCTTGCTCATATTTGGGTGGGTGGATTATGGCTTTATGTCCTGTATTTTTGCACCTGATGGGCTAATTAAGACAGGCAGGGGTGTTCAGCCATCCAACTTAGGCTCAACCAGGAATTTAACAGTGGCTGGAAGCCCACCGCACTACCACTGAGCTAGGCCCCGACCCTTCTTGCTTATATTAGAATAATTATAAAAGTGAGGATTCTAGTGGTTAAGTCATTGTCCAGCTTCCAGCAATATGTATGAGCTACATTTAGCTACTGTTTACAGCCAGATAGCGTGCCAGATTGGGTTGACACCATGTCAAAGTTGGCTGCGTTTTACCATAGTTGTCCCAATGCTTAGCCAATGTAGCGCATTATCTAAGTATGAAATGTGTCTGTACAGAGGCAATTGAATGAGAGATCCCACGCATTTGGGTAAATATGCAAGATATGGTTCTCCTCTCTCAGCTGCGAGACCTTACAGGGCCTCACTCACCTAATCCTATCTCCACTCAGGAAACAAACAACTGTATAGAGCACACCGAATGCCTGAGATCAGGTGTTTCCATAGATCCCACTAAGTGTCATATCAGTGCTGTCATGTGGTACAGACACGTCAACCTCACTTGTCCTTGGGCAGACAGCAGTTGCTGCTGTGCTATTAATTTTGTGCCCTTTTTGTATATGTTGACAGTGGAAAAATAGGTTAGTAGATAGATAGATAGATGGATAGATAGAGAGATAGACAGACACACAGACAGACAGTAAGATAGATAGATAGATAGATAGATAAATAGCTAGATAGATAGGCTGACTGACTGATTGACTAACATAAATATTATTTTAGTATAGTCAACTACATTGCACATGTTGATTGAGAGAAAATCAAATCTTCATTTTCGTAATTTGGGCTCATGTCAAATAGCCCCAAGCAATCTCCTTATATTTAAAAAATCCAAGCTTCAAAAAAAATACAAATACAGAGAAAAAAATCTGGCTGCCAAATTTATTGCAAGTTAATGTGTATTTGTCGCACAATTCGTAATAAAAATAATGATTAGAATGAAAATTATCCATGGCTTTCAATTCAACATTGCGAGCATTTTAAAATTTAACCATTGCCTCAAAAAAAATAGCATGAAATAAGAGAATTTCACGAAGGGCACTACAGGTCCATTTAAAATGGTTTTATTTTACCTCATACCTCATCACGGTGTGTCGTCACCTCGCATGTACCTGTTTTGCTTGTATACTCATCTAAAGTAAATTAATCAATTTCTCTTATAGTCTATAGGCTTGCTTATGGTATTCAATGTCTAAAAATGTAATTACAGAATAATTAGATGTTCATGTGCCGAGTTTACACAATTCTTGTTCTGACAAGTAGGCAATTCAGAAATTTTTTATTTTTCACAATACTTCTAAAGTCTATACTTAGCTTATCGGCTACATAGTTTAACCAATCATTTTGTTTAACTAGGTAAACTAGCAAAGAAAGTCCATAATTTGGTCACTGGGCTGTGAGGTGACGAAACACAGTGATGAGGTATAAGGTAAACAAAAAACCATGACAGTTGATAATGGGACGAAAATTAATGAAGGTTTTGACAATATTTCCACCATTGCCAATTTCAATGCCTCAATGCTGCTTGATCTGATGCTCAGTCAGTTTAAATGACCAGCTGCCAGAGGCAAACCGATTGATGAGATGATAATTTATTGATTATTTCTTAAACCTTCATGCATCATATACGCCAATTTGGTGTAAAATGGGTTCAAATTATAAACCCAGCTAAGACATGGAGGAACTGAGGTGATCCACCGTTTCACTCCACTCAGGTGCAAATGGGTACTTGGCTATTATAGTCAGTGATGGCAATTGTAGAGTGCTTAGTCTAAGTGAACTGATTATGGCTGCCCGGCTGTATACTCCCCAGGGAATTAAAAAGGCTCATGTTTGAACAGGCCTGCCAAGGGTGTAATTGCGTGGTAAACTAGAGACCACTGAAAATTGTAATTTTCTGATATTGTAGGTGTTGGGGGGGGGGGGTGTTTACTTTATGATTTGTTCTGGGATAGAACAAACCATCTTTCAACAACAGCATATATGTTTGCATTGTAATTGGACTGGTTGGTAGCATTTTACAAACTAATGACAAAATCTACTGATGGTATGATTTAAATTGCAATCAATAATAACATTGCTGAAATGTGATGCGTCCAACGAAAATCCTGGGTACACCCAATGAGAATGAGAAGTCGAAAGTGTTATCACCGGACAAATTGTAGCTAAGGTTACCCAACTTTAGAAATTAGGAGGTGGGGTTAGCAGAAGCAGAATATTGTCGGCAACCGGTTGATCTCAGGTTTTTCTCTGAATTCTTATCCGTTCTTGCTAGACCGCAAATAATGCTCTGCATTTTCAACTGTGAATGAAGTTATTGCACCTTATATATATATTTATATATATATAGGTAATTTCATTGCTTGAGCAACTAACACTTAATTATATTATATTAAATATTTGTTTACTCTCTAATTTCAACTGTGGACAAATAATTATCATTGCACCATGTAATAGACAATGCTGCTCTTTTGTCCCTAAATTAATGCACAACTTCATGAATCCTTTCATGTACATATATTTGATTTTTATGTGTTATGCGATTTTCTATGACTACAACATGCATTAATTACATCAATGATTTGTAACACAATTGATTCATAACATAATTTTTTTTTTTCAGCTTATTAATTATGCTACTGTTATGCACGCCATATTAATTGACCCCCCTTTTGCACTGCTTGTAACAAAATGTCTAGGATTCATTTAATGTTATGTCTCCACAGGGATACATTATTAATATTATTTATTTATTTTATCTTTATTTTTGGGTCCATATACCTATTCTATATCTTCTGTAATATCTTTGGACTATTTAATTCTCTACTATCAATTGTCTGAATGATAACTACACTTAGTCTACTGCAATTCAATAATAATACTGGATTTATATATTTGTACTCAATATCAATACAATTTTCACATTTGTACTATCATATTACTTCACCACTTTATTCCTTTCTGTTGCTCCATCACAAACAAAAAAATGAAAGACCTATTCACCTTAATACACAAACAGAATTTGCCATCTAGGAAAGCAAAGTATTAAGAATAAGAAGAAGTTATATTTCTTAAATCACCAAGACACGTTTATAGAAACCCTGAGAATCTACAGAATTCGAACAGGGAAATCCTACCTAATTGTTGATGTCTAAGTAGGTCAGCCAGCACTGTGACATCTCAAATGTCAATCCTGAGGAAATCTGTGTGGGATAATGTTGGAGAAGGACACCTGTGTCATCTTAGGAAATGTCACACATGTACAATGTGACCCAGTGCTCTGGAAGTAATGAAAAACCCTCACTAACAACAAGATGCTTCATATCTGGAGTGTTTTAGTGGAAGTAGAGGAGAGGACAGGATGATTAGGAGGAGGAGAGGAAGAGGAGGAGGAGGAGGAGGCGGAGGAGGAGGGGGAGGGGTTGATGAAGGCTTTCTTACAAAGTTGCATTTGTGCATTTAATTGAATTAGCCTTCTTTTTCGTGGTGCGAAACCTACACTGTCGGGGGGGGGGGGGGGTCAACATTTTAATAGCTGTATAACTTTCGTGGTACGACAGTACTATCACTGTCATGGTGCGAAGGTGTTGTGGTGCAGAGTTGTTTCCTGGTACGAAAGTGCCTACTGTTGGGGGCGAAAACTTCACACCAGAAAATGTTGTAAATAGGCTAATAAGCAATTTCAAAATATTTAGGATAAAGGTGGCCGTCATATGCATGTTATATTATGTGTCTGCCGTATGGGCCCAGTGTTGGCCAGGGATGACAATGTCTGCTCAATGTTGGCCCATTGGCCAAGGCAGTCCCTCAGCCAATGGGAGCCCTAGATTCACATGTGTTCAGTTGCCAAGTCTATACGTACTGTAAACGCGTTAAAAAGTTTTTAATGTCATTGTTATGGGATTTGCTGAACGACCATTCCGCTAGCATATGGCTCTCTTTGCCAAGCAGCTGGGTGGCCTCATGGTTAAGGCATCCACCAATTCTACATTGGCCAGCTCTGCTGAAGGTCCCGGGTTTGGTGCTTCATGAGCTGTCAATCACATGAGATGTTAAATGGGAGGTACTTCGTACTCGGTGCCTTTGTTCAGGCAAGTGAAAGACACCACCCATGGGGTAAATGTGTAACATGATGTGGACTCCAAGCCTTATCATCTCATCATTACGTCTGTCTCACAGCTGTACATATAAGCTGACTAAGGTTCAGACCCAATATAGCATTGAGACATTGGATGCAGCCTCCGTGATATAGTCCGATGATCATAATGAGCTTCATTATTGAGATTTATCTTAAACTTCACCTTCACCTTTACTTAAGTTATGAACTAGAAATTCAATAATCTCTTCATGACGTCGATGAAATTTCCAATAAATATATTTCTATAAATTGGCAATGTCAGTTTGTTTTCCATAAATGTCAGGCATTGTGTCTGTATAAAAAAACCGCAACAAAGCTTATTGTAATCTTGAGGTTTGCCGAAATAAAACTTCAATTATCTGAATGTCAATCAAATTATTTGAATGTCAATGTGGTTAGAAAATTTCCAGAACTGAGGCAAGTGACCACAAATTCGCATGTATGATTGACCGTGACAGGAGGGATGTCAACCACCCGTGCAAGATGTCAATGTCTCAATGTTACTGGGTCTGAAACTTAATCAGCTTACAAGATCAACTACTGGTAGCAGATGTAAGGATGAGAGGATGAGGCTTGGAATCCACTTCATTTACCTTATGAGTGGGGTCTGTTACTTGCCTCTTGGGATCTTACTTGCCTCATCATGCATGCAGATACCGAGTACAAAGCAAACCCAATTTAACGTTTCAAGCGGTCGAAATCCAGCTGGGATGTAGCTCATGAAAAATACCCAGGCCAGTGATCGAACCCCAGACTTTCCGCAGATCTGGTTAATGTGGAATTAATTGGCAGATGCCTTAACCATTAGGCCACTCAGCAGTTGTAAAACATTATTTCTATAACTTTCTTGTCAGTATAAAAGCTTCCAAATTAGAATAAATCTGAATGGCATAGCCAAGTTGTTATCGGAACGAGTTGGTGATGAAATCAAATCCAATTTTAAAGGATCAAATCCTATTTGAAGGAGAATATATTCCAGTTTCTTCCTTACATAGGCCTATAATATTTGAGTTTCGCAATAATACCAAGCGTACTATGATAGGTTTTCAGCTAAACCCACATTTCTTTGTTTAATATAAAATGCTTAAATAACTCCCTATTATTGATGTACTTCAGCCGTACAAGAAGTTAATCTTTGAGACAAAATACGGGAGATATTGAAATATTGTCTTTTATACATCACTGATGCATTCATATAACATGTATAAGTGCAGAGGTAAACTTTTCATCATAATTGGATAGGTGACTTCTCATATCAGCTGAAGTTGAAGTTTTGATGTAGATAAGGTTATTATGCACAAATCTTTCAAGATTTGGTGTTGCTAAACCGAACCTCAAAATTGTCTTAAAATGATTTACTTTCATAGCTCCGTAACTTCAAAACGTATGATTGTCATTGATAAAGATCATGATCTGTAACCATGGTGATACATTTACGAAATAAAATATACCCTATCCCCGCTAGCATTCCAAACCGTTTCAAAGTTGGCGCAATGTCGGCGATGTTAATAACGATGCTGGGCCGATTTTGAATGCTATTTGAGGTTTCCATGGCAACCACTAGGACTAAATTTAATCAGGATAACATTTAATCAAAGTGCATTATTTCCATATATATAAACGACATTTGCATTAATTAATTGTTGAATTTGCTATTATGTCACTTCCCTCCCAATTTCGAATCAATTGCTTGGATCGGCTTGATGTAGCTTGAGGTAGATGTTACTAGTTGATATCAGCACAACTTTGCACATTTTCATGGGTAGAGCTGTATGTCTTCAACGACATACAAAATCGGACCAGTCAGAACAAGATAACAGATGATGACGCCCTCTACCACACAGCTGTCTTTTGGAGTAGGTAGGGCAATTAATTACATGAGGGATGTGTGTAATCATTTATGTATTGGATATGTAAGTGTGCATTACCCTTTTTTACTGTCAAGCTGTTACGTATGGTGACAGAAGTATAATTAATTTGCTGTTCATCATTACTTCATGATTATCATAGATATATAGATAGATGGATAGATGGACAGATGGATAGATAGATAAATGGATGGATGGATAGATTTGGAACTAGCAGACTCATAAGGGTCGACTGAGGTGAGAGACGAGTCCATCCAACTCAAACATTTACCCCACGGGGGTTAGATAAATGGTTCAAACGGTTTTTGGAAGGTATAACGGTGATCATCTAATAAAGCCATATGTTTATGGGTCAAACGGATGTACACAATGAGACTTGCTATGATTTGTTCAAGTGCCATACCCTTTTTTCGCCGAAGAGAATCAGTCTACCTATCCATCCATCCATCTATCTATCTATCAATCCATCTCTCTATCTGGTCTGTATTCCTCTTTCTTCTACATTCTTCTAGTCATTGCATTACTTGTCATGCCATCATGTAACAAACACAGTTCGGTGTTGCAAACAAGTATACAGGTAACACGTAGTAATGATATATTTTGTGTAGGTCTGATTACAGGGTACATTATATTGCTTTAATGAGGACAATAATTACAGTGATCAATAAGCCAGTAATTATACTAATTATAGGAGTTTGTATTACCATATCGCGTGTCAGAAATCCGTATCATTTTCCGGTACTGTTCTTACACAAGGACATTCTAACAGCTGCAAGTGGAAAGCCTGTGGTCTAAATATTGGTTATAAGGCATCTGGCATCCCCGATGTGTATATGTTGAGGTAAGTAAAATATCCCAGCCTTATCATCATATCATAACGTCTGCCTCTGGAAACTGGTCATAGAAGCTGACTAAAAGCGTGAGACCCTTTAGCATTGAGGCAATGATGGTTCCAATTCTGTAGATGGATGGATAGATAGATGGATAGATAGATACACAGATAGATAGAAAGATAGATAGATATATCCCCTAAATGGTGGGATGATCTTTATATTGAGAATAAATTAAATGCATACATATAAATGACAAAGTCTTGTTTTTTTTTGTTTTGTTTTTAGGTTGTCTTAATAGTGAGGTAGTCTTAAACGGGATTCAAATGTACTGGAATATACCACTGAAGTCTTTATTAGCACCCTTGAAATAACTACAAACCTTGAAATAAATACAAATCACTCGCCTACCTAAGCTGTGGCATAAGCCGAGTCAGTTTCTGGAATATATTAGTTTTATAGTCTGTGTTTAGTGCCACTTGAGTGTGTTCTAGTTACTCATGCAAAAATACAACACATAACTTTGAAATTCTGCATCGCTGGGCATATGAGCCTGACTTTGAAAGATGTTTGGTGGAATATGTTTTTCTGGCTTTGGAATAATACACAAGCCCAAGTTTCCAATATACGTGAGTGTGTATATGTCCTATCTTTATATGGTAACAGCTTAAAAGTAAAATTTGGGATTGTATACTATTACAATAAGACTAAATGTAAGTGCTATAATAAACAAAATTAATAATTCGTGTAAATGTACCTTCCTTTTATTGTGACATGTAGTTGAATTCCATGAATACGAAAATTTCATAAGCAGTTAAATATGAAGATGTGAAAATTGGCCATCGCGTTTCTGCAGTAACTTAATTAGTGTCCAGCCCATGACCATGTCAAAAGTAGAAATATTATTTGTAATATGTTTTTGATGTGCTATAAGCTATTTTAAATCAGTAAATAAACATATTTATTTGTAAGGGGGGTGCTCACAACAGGTAGCTAACCTTTAACACCATTCTCTAGTATACACATTGTCTGCTAACTCGTATGTTCATGAAAAATATAAGAATAATATAAGATTGTCTTCAATCAAATATGTCATAAAGAATAGCAAAGTCAAGGAGCCAAATTTGAACATCGGACAACTTTATCAAAAATAAGGATATAACGTTTCCTGATCAAGGTGGCTCTTCGATATCTGTAGTGTGTTCCCCATGTCCCGGTTATACTATCATTTCTGAACTAAAATAATTATTATATTGAACAAGTTACACACAATTTTACAAAACCATTAGAAATGCGTTCTACGAGGACTAGTAAACAGATATGAGATGTTTTGAAAGTAGATTTTTTTTTTCTTTAATCCAAAAAGTTGCTGTGCTGTGCATGTTATTACTAAACTACCACACTGATTTTCTGGGTTCTTGCGAAGCAAATAACCCGAACGTTTTGCAAGCAAAATATAATTGTAGTTTAATTATGTCTTAAATCAGTTGAATGTGAGTCATCAGTTCTACGAGGGAGGGGGGGGGGGAGGGGGTGTGCAGGACTCGGCAAATTAGGAGGAAGGGGGACTGTTGCGGAGTAGGGGATGAAACCAGATGTACCTTAATCCCACGGAAACACTCCCAGAATACATTGGCTTGCCTAATATGTCTTTCCCTGGAGCAAGAAGAGTGAAGATTAGTTGCATCTGTGTGCATAGTAGGATCTATAATGGATTTCCATTCGTTTTTCGGTCATATTTTATTATAAACAGCTTGGAGTAGCGCAAAATGGACAGAGATGTCCAACTAACTCCAGGTTTCCTTTTTCCAATGATAATATTTTATAATCTTGCCATAATTATGGCAATTTGTCATGGTTACAGAGAAGCAGCAGAAATTGCAATGGAGAAATAGCTACCTTTGAGTTGATTGTTTCTATCTGGTGCAAAATAGACCGATCCATCGGTCCCTACATCAGAGATGTAGTGCAAAAACATAGAACGTAAAGCTCGTCTCACCCACCCACCACCAGTAACCTGAGGATTTTTTTTAATCACAAACATTGACACCAGCTAATCCTATTTCAATGACATGCAATATCGGATACAATTTCAGGAAAAATTGAAATGGCAATTATGACATCTTCAATGCCTCATCAGTTTTCTGCAGTGTCTCGAAATACATTGATCCCCCTAATCAGCGAATGACACTCGACTTCCTTGTATCACATTTCTCAGGTGATTGCAGAGACGTAAGCAATCACACGATAGAAGCTTGAGTAATATATGACAACTTCAGATACCAATTTGTGTTCTTAATCGTAGGGACTCCACTGTGATTATGAGCATAACTCTAGAAGTGTTGGGCAAACATCTTCTTAATTTCTGGTCAACCCCATGGCTTCAGGCCTGATGACAGCTGTTGTCAAACTTGAAACTTCTCAAGCTTCCAAAATAAACCCAGCTTCAAGAAGCAAACTTCCTGAAACCACTAGTTGAGGCGGACGCGACTAGCGAAGAGGTAGTGATTTAAAAGCAAATGATGCTCCTCTAGACCCAATTTAAGATAATTGTATACAATTCCATGGTCCAATCAACTTGATTCCTTTCATCATCGAAAGTTGCTGACTCTAAAAGGTCACTGACGTCATCAAGTGTTCCTGTGGAAGCCAGCACCGAGCGGTGGTTAGGTGAACCAACGGTGTGTAAACTATCTTCAAACAGCTACTACGTAGTACTGCTTTAATAGTTTTGGTCCGATTCTCATTGAATACACCAACAAATCATGAATGATATGTCACCAAAAAAGCAAGGGTTGGAATACTTATCATCTTCAAAAGCAATTGTGAAAACTTCTAAGCAATCGGAGATAAGAAAAATCTATTATCTACAATATAATATTATAATGTGGAACCCATACTTATGATCACATCATTGTTAAAATGACTTAATAAACATAAAGAGCTTTTATAAAGATCATTAAAACTGAACCAACTGCTGCATTTGCATTATTGAAGTTATCTCCCTTACTTAATTTAAGGCACCTTAAGTGTGAAATTATATCACATGTAACATCCAAGATTGGGTCAATGTTGGCCCAACGTTGGCGGACACCAAGTGACACCAAGTAACACCAAGTGACACCAAGCCAACATTGAAATGACATTGAGCCAATATGTTGGCATTTGCCGTGAATTCTTACAAAATGTAATTCACTATTGTTGACATGCACCTGCAGTGTCCCTAAAGCCCCCTTCACACATAGCCATATCAGACGCCGGAGCATCCCAAAGTATCACTCCGGCATACTCCCGGTTATACCGTGTAGACCTCGTGTTTATTTCCGGCATTGTCCGGGGTGATCCGGGACCACCGTGGGCCTCCGGGGGAAAAATTAAACATGTTCAATTTTTCATGCCGGAGGTCCCGGAGTAATTTAATCTGTGTTGATTCGTGTTGATCCGTGTAGACTCCCAGTAGACTCTGCCGATCTCCGGGAATCTCTGTATTGACCAACCGGGGACCTCTCCGTGTTGCACTGGGCACCGCCGTGTTTCAACTGGACATATCCGTGTAGCGACCGTATTCATCCGTGTATGGACCGTGTTGCTCCTTGTTGACACCGTATTGCCATCGTGTACACACTGCCAAACATTAATTTTTTTGTTTACATTTTCAGCTCTTGTTTCCGGACCACCCCGGAGTGAAAGAAATTTTACTCCGGGACACTCAGGCGTGTGATATGGCTATGTGTGAAGGGGGTTTTAAAGCCCAGTTCGCATCTTCACGAACATAGCACAGATTGATGACAATCTCAAAATCTCCATTCTTGGCCTTAAATGAATAATTAGACCCTACGTAAAGTTAATTACCTACGACCTGCAAAGAAGAGTAAAGACCAAACTACGCAGGTCTAGCACCGTTAGGTAGCATGAATCAATTTATCCCATCTTGAATGTTGATATGGCAACCCCACCATTGCAAACAGTAAAGTCAACTGTATGAATTATAGAATTTTCCTGCATCATTATAATGGCCACGTCTCCAACAGGACCATATTTTATAAGTTGTGCTGTTATATCACTAGATTTAGGTCTTAATTGTGAAATCTTACCCAATGTTTGAAGTGCTCAGAGGGCAACACCTCACACTGTCATTATTACTGACTCCGCGATACGATAAATTACTCGCTGTCTGCCTGTTTTGAACCAATATGTTAGGTCTGTTTATTTCTTCTTTTTTTGTGTGATTTTATTTTTCCTCGACTTCACACGTGTTCTGTGATCTTGTCAGTTCACTGCAGTCAATTTCTACCTCAAAATTAAAACCACACTTGCACGATTTCATTGTATTAATACTAAAGATCCGGAGTTTTGGTTCAATTCCCAGCCACATGCACAGACTACCCCTAGTCTGTGCTACAGCAAGTTTCATTGGAAACGGCCTGTTAAATTGAACCTAAACAAAACAAGACCAGTTTTACTATACGATTACACCGACTAGGTGATAGAAGTAGACAGAAGCGGCTGCCTATAGCTGCAGCCAGGAATAGTTTGCTACAGCCATCTAGAGTCGACCATATTTTATGAAACTATCTGTACATCTCAGCTAGGTGTCATTTTGTGTGTGGGTGGATTAGGGCTTTATGCCTTGTATTTCTGCAGCTGATGGGCTAATTAGGATAGGCATCACCATGGCAGCGAGATAATAGATGAAACATGCATCAAACTTAGGCTCGACCGGGAATTAAACCCAGGACCCAGTGGTTGCACTAGTATTAGTAGAAGAGTGGGTGACGGATTTATAGGAGGCAAGGACCATGGCAATGAGACGAAGTAAGAAACAGCTGTACAGCTCAGGATTGACCGGGAACTGAACTTGGGACCCATTGGTTGGAAGCCCATCGTACTACCTCTGAGCTACCCACATAGCATTCCAAATCGTACCAACGTCAGCGCGATGTTGGCGATGTTGAAACGATATTGTACCAAAGACGGCTGATATAGAAACGACGCTGGCCCGATTTGGAATGCTCTCTGGATGTCGTTTGCATGATGTATTAAATTGGTGGTGCCTTATACTAGGCGTCTATGCTGATGCCAGGAAGAGACCCCACTCATGGTGTGGACTCCAAGCCTATCTTCTCATCGTTATGACTGCCTCAGCTAGTCATTGAGACAATAAACAAATTATGCAATACTGTAATGTTGTATGTAAATCATTGACAATTAAAATAATAAAACATTTATAAAATATGACAACCTATATTATTATGTGTTTTGGTTCAAATTATTTGATTCCATTATTTTCATCTTGGCAACATCAGTACGGACAGGTCATATTTTACATAGACTTAGAAATTGCCCATGAAATAGGTTTCAAGGATAAAACACTTGTTTTTGTATGTCATGTTTGCGCTTTTGATATTTGTCTGACAAAATTAATTTGCTTGGGTTTCTCAAATGTTCCTTCTTTTTTGTTGATCTTTTTTGACACTTGATTTCTTATCATCTTCCAATTTTCTTGTTCTGTGTTTATTGTTTGCTTCTTTCCTACTTTTTTATTTTCTTTCTTTCTCTGTCTCTGTCTCTGTCTCTCTCTCTCTCTCTCTCTCTCTCTCTCTCTCTCTCTCTCTCTCTCTCTCTCTCTCTCTCTCTCTCTCTCTTGCTTGTGTTCTTTCCTTCTGTCTGTCTCTAGGGGAGAGTGGGGAACAATTAGACACTTTCTGCATGTTCAATCATGTCAAAAATTCTAACTCAGGGCATAACTGGCTCACAACCTCAGATGTAGGTTAATATATAGTTGTGCAAACTTCCAAGCAATTTCAAGTTCCTACCTTGTGTACGATTAGAGTTATTCAACACAATGTCAATGGGAGTCATTATCTCATTGTTCCCCACTGGGTGGGTACTGTGAGACAGACCAAGGGGTAGAGTGAGACAAGGCCTCTGGCTTCAGAGGAAGATGTAATGATGAGATGATAAGCCTTGAAGTCCACATGATATTAATAATGTTGCTCATAGCTGGGGTCATCCACTTGGCCTGGCATAGACACGGAGTACAAGGTACCATCAGTTCAACATGTCATGTAACCGACATGCAGCTGTCATTTCCTTTTTGAAGAATTACATTGAATTGACTGTCTCACCCTGCCCCACTCATGCTTTGTCTTGCTCTTCCCCGTGCTGGTTTTAATATGAACTTGTGACCTAAGACCACTATCCAAGGTTTGTATACTATTAGATGCATTATCTCCAGATACTGGGGAATAGGATTGAAAACTCACATGCATAAATAATTTACGTTCCTGGTAGAAAACCCAAAAAGTGAAATTTTAAACCCCTCATCCCTTTAATTATTGCAGGTAATAAACATTCTAGTGGTTATGTAGTGTTGACACCAATAACCTTCACTGTGTTAAACTAGGGGGCTTGTCTCACTGTTCCCCACTCTCCTCTATTTCTTTTTTATTTTGTATTTTTTTTTTGCTTAAAAAATGTAGTTTTCTTCGTTTTCAATACAGTTATCTATTCAGGAATCTTCATGTTTTGTATTAAAACAAGAAAAGAAAGGAAGTTTATGGATTTTGTTTTAATCTCGTAACATGCTCTATGTCACGGTATTCTTATGTCGGCGTCATTTATTACTTTTTTATTTTAGCTGAACCAGATTTTAAGGCAATTTGATAATACTTTCATTTGTACACTACTCCTGCAAGCAAAGCTACCATTGACTCATTAATTAAGATTTCCATATTATGTTTTCCCCGACATTGGCAATATATTTAGTATATATAGCAAGGTCTTTATGTATTATATGATAAACACATAGACAATCCATATCAAACACCTCACAACTTGGCCGATCAGCCCTGTGTTTTTGGCAAAACAAAAAACAAATTCTTGAGAGTATTCATTTTCCAAGGCAATCTTTCTGTAAGCAAACAAATATTTTAACGCTGAAATTAACATCAAGGCTGGTGTAACTTGGAAATCCTAAGTTAGTTAGACAGCACTATCTGCTATCTGCCTATCTACCCATCTATCCATCTATCTATCTATCTACCTATATATATATATATATATCTACCTATCTATCTACCTGTCTATCTACCTATCTATCTACCTATCTATCTATCCATCATTCCGGATTATCTAATTTAAGTCATTCTAAATGAAGCTTTATTTGATAAAAACTTAATTATCAATGGATAAGATAAGACATCATTTAAAACGTTTCTGAAACCAAGATAGTTTTTCTTTTGAATTTCTCAAATCGTAGATTAATTTGCAGAGATTTTATATTTAATTCACTGAACATTATTGAGTTTAAAACTATTATTTTAACTGGAGGAAGAAACGTAGAATTAGACATTTGAATGTGAAATGACACCTCACAATTAAAGCCAAAAAACTTCATAACTGCATGAGATCAAACATTTGCCATCGAGTTTATGTAGTGTCCATTGTGATATCACCCATAACCTGGATATATAACGAATTCACTATAAAAGAACATTTTTAGTAATTTATACCTCTCTGTTACATAACATAACCTTACATTTAAGATCATCTCAGATTTGGCAAATAACATCTGAATGAAATCCATTTTATCCTATTCCTTTCTGACATGCTTATGATATGTGATTTTTTAGATTCATGAATCTATTTAGTTGCATAATCTCTACTAATATTGTTTTCTGTGAGTAGCAATTCTATACCATTTACTAGTATAAAATGCCCGCATGAAATGACCGAATATCGATATCTGATACCACGCCCTCTCCACAGATATATTTCTGATATAGGTGCACGCTCAATGATCAACAAAACTGCGAATAACACTGGTGGTACGACGTTTCTCTGAGACAGTCAGGGACGGAGAAAATAAGGAGTTGTTTGTGCCGGTATTTTTTTTTTTTTTAGCACTGTGCATTGAGAGGGCTTGTTGTCAAATGTATTTATATTTATTGCGTGAAAAGAGAGACAGAGATTAAAATCGTTATCACATGTTGATATTTTGATAATACAGGAATTTATTCCACTCAGTTGTTCATATTTCACTCAGCCTTCGGCTTTGTGTAATATATAGACCTATATATATGATGACAACTACATGGAATAAATTCCTGTATTCTCAAAATAAACACGTGATAGCTTATAATATCTCCGTAATTAACAGGGTACAAACAAATATATGGCATTAAATTGTACCCAACAAAATTGCTAATAACACTGGTGGGTATATCATTTCTCTTAGACCGTCAGTTTGCATAGTTTATTGTACAGAGTTTTTAGTGCTGTGGATTCACAAGCTGTCATTTCTCTCAATTTCTTTTATGCGTGAAAAGAGAGACAGAGGACCAAATCGTCATCACATGTTGATATTTTGAGAATACAGGAATTTATTCCATGAAGTTGTCATATAGATTATAGAATAATAATCTAATCTTTAAAAAAAAAAAAAAAAGTACTTAAATGTAATGTGTATTGTTGGAATTTCCGTTCTTTAGCCTACGTAATTGGGGCATGATCAGAAATTTCATAATGTATTTACAAAAAAGTAATTACTTGTATATATTTGCGCATATGTAGTGCAATGATAGCTCATGGCTGAGCTTTGCATCTATTTTTATACCGGAAATTAATTTAGTCCTCTATCGGAAATACAGGAAATTAAGCTCTTGTGGTTGACACGGGAAATAGTCTATTTTAAAGTATTGATAACTTACAATGGAACCTCTGTAACAAGAACACCCTGCTCAAAATATGTTTTTGGAAATATTTAAACAAGCAAATGAAATTAAGACAAATTAAAAAAAATTGTGGGATAAGATAGTCAATTTAGATTTAAACTTTTTTTTTTCCAAGGTTTTTTTTAGATATATCTGTCATACAAACTGGTGTGAATAACTTTAATGTCTGTCTATATAGTGTAAACTAGTCAGTCTGTCTGTCTAGTGTCAACAGCAAATAATGATATAGATTGTAGGAGTTATTTTTAGACAGTCTCACCAACTATAATATTTCCTATATCTATTTCCATCTGCATAACGGTAAAGTATTACACAAATATGTGCTTTAATTGGTCATTTTTACAGCAAATATATTCTATAAAATAATGCTACCCAACATTCTAGATGTCCATGGAAATAAATAAATCCGATAAATAAATAGATGATTAATGGTACTCACAGCTTCCGAATTGTTCAGTAAGGTATCCATGTCTGACGTTTATTAAAGCATTATGTTTCCTTTACAAAGATGTTCATCTGGAAAAATAATATTGATCATGACAAAATTAGGTATGAGAAACTCAAAATCATTAGATAGGTAGATAGGTAGATAGATAGATAGATAGATAGATAGGTAGATAGGTAGATAGGTAGATAGATAGGTAGATAGGTAGATAGGTAGATAGATAGGTAGATAGGTAGATAGGTAGATAGATAGGTAGATAGGTAGATAGGTAGATAGGCAGAGATAGGTAGATAGGCAGATAGATAGATAGAGAGAGAGATAGAGAGATAGAGAGATAGGTAAATAGATGGATAATGGCATATATATACAAAATAGGCATACCGAATTAATGTGAATGTATGCATTGCAGAGACTGGGATTTTCCATACACGACATTTTCATATTAATTTTCTTTTGTCTTGAGTGACTTAATAGCCATTAAGGGAATTTTAATGACATGAAAAAGACTTCTGTTTTCGTCTGCTGATTTCTTAATTGTTTCAAGGCGTCGCTGAGGCACTTCGGTCATTAAAATCATTATAATTACGTCATAGCAAAATAAATTGATTTAATTCGATTTAAATTTTCTTCAGAAATTCTATACAGCGATGTCTCGTTAGGAAGACCACCCACTATTAAGACCTACTCCCCATTAAGACCACTTGTATGTATCTGGTAACAGATTTAAAAAAAATAGCATTATCGTTGTCAACCCACTAAAAAAACAACCTCACTGTCAGGACTGCCTCACTATTTAAGATTAAAACCACTTCGCTATTAAGACCATCAATACCACCTCGCTATCAAGGCAACCTCAATATCAAGATCACCTCAGCATTAAGATACCACTAAATAAGATCAACTCCTATTAAGACTCCCTCATTATTAAAACCACAGCTGAAATACACAATTAAGCTTTTTTTTTTTACCTCACTCTTAAGTTCACCTTGTCATTCTAAAGTACTTGCTTTAAAAATGGTCAATTTTATGAGGTCTAACATTAATGTGAACTCTTTGATCCTTATAATTCAATCCCGATAAATAAAAAAAAAGATAATTTGCTCATTTATGAATCGTGAAACAAAATATCACAACTTTGATGGCTTCTCATTAAAATATGATAGGATGTTATTGCTGTAAATTTAGTTTTTGAAAGATGAAATTGGAATTGTTGTGTAGATGACCAAAAACAGCTGCATTTTATATTATGGAAATTTCCGCAAAAATTCCATTTTAATTGGCTGATTTAGAAAATTTCATATTCGCCAAACAGGTAATTGGAAAATGTTAGAAACTTTCTCTTTTTTATTTTGTATTTAGGCCTATTTCTTTTCTTGCGTTTTTTTAACGTTTTGATTTTAAACTTTAAAATATGTGGTATTGCGTAAGATAAGTTAAAAAGTAAAAAAGGGGATGAATGAAAGGAAATATATAAATAGATGAAAATATATAATCAAGAAATTTATGAAACAGAGATAAAATATTCTCATACATAAACCCTGACAAATATAAACATTACAATTAATGTGCATTTTAACCTTGGTGAAGGAATTTAGCATGACATAAATATGCAATTATGTCATGAGAAACACATGTACAATATTTACATGTAACATTACAATGACATTGATACAAACAAATAACTTTATATCCTGATTTAATTGTATATACAATATCATACATAGACCTACCTATATTCCAAACTGTTGGTAGCTCTTGACTGTAAATACATAATCCATTGTCTGTAAATAAATAATTTATTCCAAGTTTCATTTAAATCTCACAGTACAAACATGTAGTCCGCTCAGGAAGAAAACCCAATGAGTTGTGATGAAGCCCGGGGAAGCGCCAATGACATCGTATTGTTGGGCCAGGCATGCGCAGTGTGCTTTCAGGCTGGCTGGTATTCTCTTGATTTTAAGGCCTCTAAAATTGACAGCGGGGTGAGATAAACCCTGAAATAAAAATCGGCCTAAATGTGACCTATTTTATCTTCAAAAACATTAAGGCTGTTTATAGATATACTTAAATTCACAATTAAAGCTACATCATGTAATGTAAGCATTGACTTTGAAATATTTTTAATTATAAATGAGGTGGTCTTAATACTGAGGCATTTTTGGGTCCTAGACTCAGTGTTCTTAATTGCGAGCTGGCCTTAATAGTATGGTAATCTCACTAATACGAAGCTTTCTCAGATAGATAGATAGATAGATAGATAGATAGGTAGATGGGTAGATAGGTAGATAGATAGATAGATAGATAGATAGATAGATAGAGATATATAGATAGATAATTAGGTAGCTAGGTAGATAGTTAGATAGATAAGTAGACAGGTAGATAGATAGATTTGTGAATTTTCTTTCTTTCTTATTTCTGTTGCTATCTTTCTTCCTTAGTTACGTACTTGTCTATCATTCTATCTTTCCATTTTCCTTCTTCTTTGTTCTTTCTTTCTCTCTCGTTCTTTCTTTCTTTCCTTAAACTTCCCTCCTTCCTAACTTCCTGTCTTATTACTTTTTTTCCTTCTTTATTTCATTATTAAGTTTTATTTCTTTCTTTGCATACAAAACAACAAAACACTGTTTCTGTGTTAATTATTTAGACAACCACCAAAAGTGTTCACGTTTGTGAACCAGAACTCTTAGAAATGTCTCAATCAACTTGGTCCCAAAAATCACTTTATTGTGACCCATTATCTTTCTACGCTCTGCAGATCTCTGTTGAAATTTGAAGGAAACTGGGAGCCTTCACAGTAAAAAAATGAAGTCTGAGTCTGTTATTGGATAAATCAAGGGATTGATAAACATTGAAATGGCTAAATGTTCAATTTTAATTAATGGTCTTTGAAAAGTCATGTATGGTAGTCAGACTACATCAAAAATCTAATTATTTTTTTTTTTTTTTATTATACTTTAAAAGGACAAATGCAGGGAGGCTCACTACATATATTGTATTAAGACCACCTCGCCATCACGACAACCTCACTTACTGGTATCAAGCCATCCATTTCACAATTAGGCCCTCCTCGACATGAGACCATGTCACTTTATGGCCACTTTGATGTTAGACCACCTCACTATCAAGGCCACTTCACTATCAAGGTCACCTGACTATTAAGACCACTTCACTATCAAGACCACTGCACTATTAAGACCACCTCACTATCAAGGCCACTTCACTATCAAGGCCACCTCACTATTAAGACCAATTCACTATCAAGACCACCTCACTATCAAGGTCACCTCACTATCAAGACCACCTCACTATCAGGGCCACCTCACTATCAAGGCCAAACTTCACTATCAAGGCCACCTCACTATTAAGATCACTTCACTATCAAGACCACTGCACTATTAAGACCACCTCACTATCAAGGCCACCTCACTATCAAGGCCACTTCACTATCAAGGCCACCTCACTATTAAGACCAATTCACTATCAAGACCACCTCACTATCAAGGTCACCTCACTATCAAGACCACCTCACTATCAGGGCCACCTCACTATCAAGGCCAAACTTCACTATCAAGGCCACCTCACAATTAAGACCACTTCACTATCAAGACCACTGCACTATTAAGACCACCTCACTATCAAGACCACCTCACTATTAGGACCTCACTACCAAGACCACCTCATTATCAAAACCACCTCAATATTAAGACCACCTCACTATTAAGACCACCTCACTATCAAGACCACTTCACTATCAAGAAAAGCCAAAAAATAATGAAAAAGTACAGACTAATAAAAAGTGCAAACAATGTAACACTCATTTTATGTACATAATTTAGTAAATTTTCTCAGACTGGTTAAAGATAATACGAAGAATGAAAACTCATTTATTAAAAAAATTTTATTGATGTTCACAATTGAATAACAACACGTCATGCAAATAAACATAGCATAGGCTAACTATTGGAGTCATAATCCCAGCTTAGTGCAACATTTGACCTTTATTGTGAAATGTTTGCAATGGTTAGAAATTTGGTAAATATTTATGTCAGTTTAAAGCTAGACAACTTCTGCTATATGACGCTGCCAGCCAGTAAACGGAACTGTCTGGCTATAGCTGGCTACTCAAAGCCGGATCTAATAGTATATGTTTATGATATATCATTTACATGTAAAAAGGTTTTTTCAGTGGTGTTATATGTTTAAGCCGACTATTAGCTAGGAGTAGACAGATGCAGCTGGCTTGACAGTTGTAGCTACAGCCAGCAAAAGGTTGTTACAGCTGTCAAGAGTTGACCATATTTTATGTAACTAACTGTATATACTGAAATCAATAGGACTAAGTGAAGTATTTCATCATGACCCGTGTTTAAAATCGTCATAGTTTTTTTTCTTCCAAAAACGTAATTTGTGCCAGTCGTCCTTTTTCATGAATAATGATACCATCAATTTTTTCAAAGCATCCCTGACTGGCACAGAAGCAACCCAGAGCAAGTTGTTCCATCCACCATGCTTATTGTTGGCACTGCATCCAGAGGGTTGAAGGCCTGACCAGCTTTGGTCCGAACATATTGGCCATCACTGTGGCTGAACAACTAATTTTTTGTCCATCACTTCGATAATCTTTATTCAAAAAGTCACACTGCGCGTCTATGCTGAGGTGGTAAAATTGTGACACAGTGTGGACTCACTTATCATCTCATCATTACGTCTGCAACTGATAGCTGGTAATGTCAGCTGACTAAATTTCAGACCAGTAGCGTTGAGACACTGATCTTTTAATGGTTTAAATATCTGCTAGGAATCGTTAAAATTGGTGGTACGTTGCACTTGGAGTCTGTGCTGAGGTAAGTTAAATGTCTGGGGGTAAATGAATGCATATTATAGTTGAATGAAATTTATGAGTTCCACTGTAGGTGAATAGCTGTGGCAGTTACATGGCATTTTGACAATAGTGGATGGTGAGGAGGCCAACATCCCAGATAGCATTCCAAATCAGGCCAGCCTCGTTTCTACATCGTTTTGACGTCGCCGACATCGCCCTGACATCGTTACGATTTGGAATGCTATCTGGGATAGAGTTTTGTGAGAACATTTAATATTTTTTTCCGAATCCCACAAAACTGAGCCATTCACCATTGCTTATATTCTCCACTTATTGTCAAACATACACACCAGCCATCCAACATACACCCTGGATGAAAATAAAGCATTCTAATTGGTTCACAGCAGCTGAGTGAAGAATTTATTATCATCATGCCGCAGTGGCGTCGGGGCCTCCAAAAACCTGTGGGGGCTGAGTTCAACTTATTCAATGGAAAGAGGTGAGGTGTGGATTTACTATAAAATGTAAAAGGAAATAAAACTATTGGGTCACAGTCCTGGACTTGACAATTACTTAAGTCAGCATATAAATAAATAAATAACACCCTTTTTCAACTGTCAATGTTCTAACTGAGATTTGTGCGAACCAGTACAACACAGGGTCCCGGGTTCAATACGAAGTGCCATCTAAAGTGGGGATCTCACATAGCCGGAAACGTCGACGTAATGCACCATATCCGCCACGTAAAGCATTCTGTGGATTTATATTATTCTATGAAGGAAAATAAATTTGTCTTGAATCTTGAATCTTTGATGTATAATTTATTTACTGTCGTATATGATCAGATTACAACGTAATCACGACAATATACAATGAAATAAGGAAACAATTCAAACTTACAAAAAAAAAGAAAAGAAAATCATTTAGACAAAAAAGTTCATCAGAAAAACAAAAGTAAATCAAATATATATTCAGGCAAATTGAAATCCATCGAAAAAATCCTTGTTTGAATGTTCAACAGATTCTGAAATGAATCCATCTTCTGATCCTGCATCTAAAGGTAAAGAGAAACAGTGTTATTTCTAAAATGTTGAGTATAAGTTACCTAATCCACTGAGTACCTAAAGCTATTCTATCCATATGTGACTGTATTGTAATGTAGAAGGGACATTATTTCATTATCTCTCATTTCATACTGTGAAATCTGAGCTCCAGATAAATCAATGACATATTGTGGTGCCATACCTTTCTTTATTTTATACAGGACGTAAGCCCTAAATTTACTCATGACCGCATACTTTACAGGCCTTAATTGTGAAGTGGTCTTAATAATATAGTAAAGTGCAATGGCGTCAATACAGTTGGGTTCAAATATAGTGGTTTCGTTTGTGAGTTGATTCAGTTCAGGTTTTTAAAATTCAATTGTACTAGTTTGAAACACGAGTGAGGAGGGATTCTCTGAGACAGACTGGCTGTCAGAAAGCCATCCCCTAAAAAAAACAATAAAAAACAACCACCTCATCGAAATCAGACAGAGCTAAATACTCAGCAAAATTAATAAGATGGTCTTAACAGTGATGTAGTCTCAAGATAGATTTACACTGTAGTTTTAAAGTACAACAGAACCTCGCCATTACGACCACCCTTCATCTTACGGCAAGATTCTTCTGTACAATAGCACCCATTTTAAGTCAGTTACCCCATGGTCTTAATAGACGCTGTCAGGTTATATTTATATTTCGTTTACAGATAAAAAAAAAAATGATAAATTCCAACCAGCTGTAGCATGGCAACTGGTTCAAAGGCCTACAATGGATCTGCATCATTGCATTGACATGTCCTATTATCATTACATATGCACGCTATTCAAATTTCGATATAATTAGTTGAAATAGGATGTGTGTTGACCTAAGGGAGATATGTGAGTCAATACAAATTTGTTGACTGTCGTGAGATTTGTTTGTGACATACATGTCAGCAGAATATGACATCATTTGTGCAGTTTGTTTATTACATGTGTTCATGAAAATATGACATGTTATACATATAGTTTAAAGGATCTTAGAATATTCCAAAACATCTCTGTTATGTATTTCGTAGAACATAACACATATCTAAAACATCATATATCTAGACAAATATTCTATGAGTGAAAAGGGAGACACTGCAGAAATGGAGCTGACTAAATTGGGGCCATTTTCATGTATTTGAGAAATTTTTGTTCGATTCGTGTTAGTAGAATGTGGAATTATATTTTTGTAGGTTAATTTGGAGATCAGAAATCCCTTTCAAATTATTGTTTCTCAATATCACATCAGCAACAATACACAAAAAGACGTTCTTCACATGTCAACATTATTTATGATTCATAAGCTAAAAAACATTTTGAATGTATGATGCAATGTAGATTTATATTAGAAGATCTTTCATATAGTGTAGATTTACCAAGGCAACACATACCACAATTACGAAGTAAAAAAAAATTAAAAAAAGGAAAAAAACAAGCATATCGCAATCACAAAGGTATCTTATTACACAAGTTCACTTTGCATTCACACGGGAGTTAACTAACATTTTCGCTGGTTATATCCCTCTCATATTTGCATATGTTTCCTTTAAAGTTTAATATCCTTATCATTACTATCATTATTATTAAAATTTGTTTTCCCCTTTTTGTTCTATGTTATAATTACCCGTATTGTTATCATTAAATTCTACTCATCTATGTCTTTCATTCTGTTTTAATTTCATTCATTTCATTTCGATTTACTAAAATTTGCGTAGTAACTGATTCTTGAAACATTTAGGTGACATAGTCAAGTAAGACATCATGTGTTTGGGTGCTCCAGTCTCCATGGGGTGGCCCTACCGACAGCCGTGCAATGCACTATAGGAGAGTCTCCTCCATTGATTGCTTTTCTTTTTAATTTTTTTTGGGACTGTTGGCTTTTTAAAAGTCTACATGTATATTTGTCAAAATGGAAATAAACTGTTTCTGATTCTGATTCAAAACAGTAAGAAAACCATCTTGAAGTATAATGACATGTTAACTATGAAGGTCAATCGTGTCTGTTATTTGTTCATTGGTTAACGCCTGCTACAAGGAAACCCTGGAATGCAAGGGAGTATTGTTTTAACGCAATTTCAAACTAATTAAATTAAAGAGACTCACTCAAAGATGCCATCGTATTCTCTAATACTATTAACACGATTGCCTGTTATGAATATGCATTCATGAAATCATATGGATTATATTGCACAAGTAAAACACATCTGCATAGTGTGAGTGCCCAAGTATTGTAAGCCATGTCATGCGTAGTCCTTCCTCATATAACATGCTAGGGGTTGCCAGTACATGCCACCCACAGGATTAAGTTTCATTCATTACATGTTAAAGAAGAAACGAGGTCTGCTTCTTTTGTTTTAAGCATCTCATTTACATGCTCTTTGGAGTTTTCTAAATGATGAATTCATTTGTTACTAGATAGAAAATAAAGATACTTAGGGTTAGGATCGTTTGTTGCGTGAATAGATTGAATCAGTAATTATTGCTGTCACAGAATTGATGTGTAAACTTTTCCAACTAAAACTGCATTGATGAGTCAGTCAGACTCACATTCCTTTATGTTTTACAATAGCTGGTCTATCCCATGATGTCACAAGAATATAGTAGTTATCACTCCTCTTTGCGCAATTGAAAGGTCAATCACTGTCAGTAGAGGGCAGGTGGTGTCACTTTATCTGATCCTTGTCATAAGCTTAAGCCCCCTTCACACATAGCCGGATCAGACGCCAAAGCATCCGGGAGTATCACTCCGGCATACTCTGGGTAATACCATGTAGACCTCGTGTTTATTTCCGGCATTGTCCGGGGCGATCCGTGACCACCGTGGGCCTCCGGGGGAAAAATTAAACATGTTCAATTTTTCATGCCGGAGTTCCCGGAGTAATTTAATCCGTGTTAATCCATATTGATCCGTGTAGACTCCCAGTAGACTGCGCGGATCTCCGGGAATCACCGTATTGACTCCGGCATACTTCGTGTTATCTCCGGCTATGTCCAGCATCAACCAGGCATTAAAATTTCACCACCATTCTTCTGAATGCTGCAGCACCAGCATTTTCTTTTTCATCTTCATCACTTCTTCTGGTCCTCTCTGCATCTTCTTGAAGTTTTCTTCTTCTTGATGCAGAAGTATATCCTTTGCAGCAGTAAGTAGCTGCACTTGCATGTCCAGGTTTACCAATTGATGACTTCCTGTAAATATATAATTATATTCTCAGATATCAAACAGGCTGTTTAAATACCAATTTCAGAGCTATCCGTGTTAAAACCGGGTAACTCCGTATTAAGATCGTGTAAAGACCGGTTATATCCGCAACGGCACCGTGTAAAATCAGGTTCACTCCACACTCTTCCGGGACAGTCGTGTTACCTCTGGCAACAACCGGGGACCTCTCTGTGTTGCACCGGGCACTGCCGTGTTTCAACCATACATATCTGTGTAGCGACCGTATTCATCCATGCAAGGACCGTGTTGCTCCTTGTTGACACCGTATTGCCATCATGTACACACCGCCAAACATTTCTTTTGTTAACATTTTCAGCTCTTGTTCCTGGACCACCCGGAGT
The DNA here is from genome assembly GCA_932294295.1 of Alitta virens. Taxonomy (NCBI): domain Eukaryota; kingdom Metazoa; phylum Annelida; class Polychaeta; order Phyllodocida; family Nereididae; genus Alitta; species Alitta virens. The sequence goes on along the minus strand of OW028583.1, from coordinate 12,323,820 downwards.
GAAATTTTACTCCGGGACACTCAGGCGTGTGATATGGCTATGTGTGAAGGGGGTTTTAAAGCCCAGTTCGCATCTTCACGAACATAGCACAGATTGATGACAATCTCAAAATCTGTTGGGTCACAGTCCTGGACTGAAGGGGGCTTAATTAGTGAAACCAGGCAATGATGCCAGTACGAGTCATCATATCGGTCCATGTATTAGCAATGACTCATCATGTGCAATTTTCACTCTACAAGTGACAAACACTCATTTTCACATCTTTTATGCAAATCTATTCATTAAATGATTTCCTGATTATGGTTATATTTCGGTTTTGAAATGAAATTCCTCATTAAAACAATGAAATGGGTTGTTAAAATCAATGATGCCAAAGATTTTGATGTAAATGAACCGATAATATTGTTTGTTGTGAAATTAATCATATCATTTCTGATATCTGTATAAGAAATACATCTATGAATTTTATGTATGTCCATAAATTAGTTCAAAAGTTTTTAGTTTTTTTTTCTTTTATTCTAATATATCTTTTGTTTTCTACACAGGCTCAAATTTTACATTTGCGAATAGAAAATGTGTTCGAAGTGGTATAAACTGAAACAGTATATTTTTATTTTAGCATTTCATTTTCCATATAGTGGTAGGTATACAATAAATATACAGTGATGGAACTGGTGTGAGTTCTTAAGCTCTCTGAATTAGCCTGCCAAAGGTGAAATGGTGAAGTCGGCAGATTACATGTACTATAGTACAGATAGATAGATGGATATGGTAAGTGCAGCCCTCTAAGGCAAGTTCTTGCTGCAAACGAGCGTTGATTGATGAGGTGAGAGAGGAGTCTACCCATGTGACACATTTACCCCATTCAACGTCTCATCCGAACAATATTCAGCCAGTAGACCACCCAGCTGCAGTACTAGCAGCATGTATGTTAACCCCAAAACATTTGCATACATATAGTCGATTCAGAGGGGATGGGGGCCCCATTTCTTTGGAAAGGGGGGGATGATCAATGCAATCAGGAAATTCTCAAAAGAAAATTATCCTATTTCTACACTTTTATTTTGGAACAACTATTGATATCTCATATCAGTGCAAGTCTATCTGTAACAACAGTTTGGCATCCATGATCCACCATTACTTTACCCGTTGGCAGAGAGAAATCAACGCCCCTGATTACATTGAAAGATTGACCCTTTCTATGACAATTTTTAGGTAGCTGGCTCATAAGCTTATTCAATATTTACAAAGGTAGCATGCTTTACTTAAAATGTCAATCATATCATATTGATACTATATTGAACCAAAGACCCATTTAGTTTTCATCTAAAATACATGTTTAGCTGCAGGGGCAGTTTTTCTAAAACAGCAATAGACGCCATCAATTCGTTCAAATAATCAGCTTTGCTAACTTTCTAGTAATTATTTTAACCAATTTCCATACCCGAAGCATATTAGGAGAGTATAGCAGTAAAGCAGCCATGCTTGCCCTCATTGATTCTATGCGAAGCACGTATACACAGTGTATTACATACAAAATATGGTCATACTTACATTTTCCTATCCCTTGTAAAGCCCCCCTCTCACATAGCCGGTTTTGCCGTAGTGAACCCGTAGTATTACATAACGGTTATGCAACAGCTTTTTTCGCTGGGATGGCGACGGATTCTGGCGGCAAAAAGCGTTCTACGGGTGAATTGGCAGGTTCTACGGGTGAATTGGCGGGTTCTACGGGTGAATTGGCGGGTTCTACGGGTGAATCGCGGGTTCTACGGGTGAATCGGCGGGTCACTCGTCATATTCTACGGGTCACTCAGCGAGTTCTACGGGTCACTAGAAGTAAGCCGACGGGTAGTAGGAGTAAGTCGACGGCTTCCAGGAGTAACCCGCCGTCAAATAAAGACTGAATTGTAGTATAGTCCATACGGGTTTTCGGATCGAATTAAGATTTATATGATTATGAATTGCGTTGCGTAACCGTTACTTCATACTACGGCTTCACTACAGCAAAACCGGCTATGTGAGAGGGGGGCTTAAGATCCCCAAAATGTCTACATAAGCCTTGCCAGCTTTTATTTACGGCACGGTACATCAGTTGCAGTGCCTGTGTAGAATGTGAGATAGCCAAGTCTACACATTGGGCATATAGGAAAGTTATGAATATCAATTTCTTCAGGTGACAAAGAAAAAGATGGATTTTTTGTTTGTTTTTTTAATGGAAAAGGATTTATGTCATTTGCATGTACCAACCTGCAACCTAAATTATGACAATGGTTGCACTGCACGACAAAAAAGTGTCATCAACTTGAATGCTGCTCGAACTCTAAAACAGGGATGTGTATCCCTGATACAGCAAAGCATCATCTCATACTCAATGAGGACAAAACATAATTTTTTATCATCTCATCTGCATCTGCTGCTCGGACACTACAGTAATCGTCCAGGTCAGTAGGGGGTCATGGTGTTAAGCCATCTACATGTGCGCTTAATCTAGGTGTTATCATGGACTCCCAATAATCAATGGAAGCTCATGTCGCATCTGTATGTAAGAGCAAAAGCCCTCTCGAAAGTAAGTTCTGGCTACACCCCTGATTCAAGCTGTAATTTAAATAGCTAGTTTAAAGATATCAGATTCTCTAGTCCCACAGTTAATGTGATTGCCTGTTTACGGCTATGCATTCTCAAGATCTTTTAGTGTTCAAGTGAAATGCATCTGGATAATCTTTTTGCGTGAGAGTGCAAGTATTGCGAGGCTATGTGATCCACGTTATGCATAATCCTTTTATAATCATTTTGAGTGTCAACATGTATCCTTACGTTTAATTCATTTAATTAAAAGGAAAAAGTGGGCCCAGTTCTTTAGTTTTAATGTGTCATTTGCATGCTATTTGGATTTTTCTAAATGATAGAGTCATTTACAACTAAATTCACAAAAAGACAAAAGGAATTTAAAAGCCAAAAATCTTGATGGTTGGTTGTGTGAATAGATTGAATCAATTATTATTGCTGGTAATGCAAATGAGTGTTGCGATAAATGACATGCTCATTTTCACATCTGTAATGCAAATTTATTCATTAAATGATTTCCTGATTATGATTATATGTTGGTTTTGAAATGAATTTCTTTAATAAAACATCAATGATGCCAAAGAATTTTATGTCAATGAAATGATGAGATTGTTTTATGAAAAATCAATTCTATCATCTCTTGTGTCTAAAGAAACAAAATTAATATGGACATGATTTACGCTGTCGTTTTCTTTTTCTTTTTACACAGCCTTGTCTTCACATTTTTAGGGAATATTCTTTCTAGAAAAAAGGCAAACAACATCAAACTTTGGCCGAAAATGTTCTTATCCATAAATTTATGTTCATTAAAAAAAAAGTGCAGTGAAAAAAAAAAGACTTTAATGAGAATGTTATTACAACCAACAAAAAACTAAGTTTGCTGCACTCCCGCGTTTGTCGCAAATGTCAGGATCCAGAAACTGTAGTTCCATGAGCTGCCGCCAGGGCTGTACGTGTGACGTCACTGGTGCTGTGCTTGAGTGGCTTACAGTTAGTAACACCATGGAAAAGCCAGGCTGCATGGCTGAGTTCAAAAATAGCATGATATTATGACCCCAAGACCAAGGATATTTTAACATGGCAAAAAATGGGAGTTTGACAATTCATCAGTATTTCTGGGTTCACCATACTTGTATACATACCCTCATTGATTCAATGCACAGCACGTAAACATAGCATATAACCTCCACTGTATGGTCATACTTGTATGTATGCTGTTCCTTAGGAGATCCTCAAAATGTCTATATAAGCCTTGCCAGCTAGTATTTATGGCACAGTATGTATCATTGCTTATGTAGCCAGGAATTACATTGTGTCAGAACTGTTGTGGGTGCCTGTGTGGAAAGTTATACTAGTGTCTTTTCATGCATGTGATGTGGATAAGAACGTTATGAATGTAAATTATATCTTTAAGTGACTGAGAAAAGATTCATGCATTTTATAGAGAAAAATGGTTCATGTCATTGACCCTTTCCGACACAGATGATGACAGTAATTGCAAAACCAAATAAAAGTCCACATGATCCCAGCGCTCAAGACCTTCAGGAAAGCCCACCAGTCGCTTATACTGTAGACCAATCAGCTGCTGATGCAAAGGAAAGTTACTTGCATTGATCAGAATACATGGAAAGTGCATTCCAAGTTACTTTAAAACCAGCTCATTACATGAAGGAGCTGTTGTTTAAGAGGCCCTTTTATGTCTAGTCAGATTCGGCTCCCAGTCGATCAACAATTGCACCCACAATGAAGCTTTGCAGAACTGGCAAGAAAACTGCAGAGTGTGATTGTGCTAGCAAGATTAAATGGTATGTGTATGAGACCCACACATGAAAGCCTAAATGCAGACATTGCTGGTGTTCGAGAACTAATTTTGTTTTGAAGAAATTTCAAAATTGTATGTGTAAGGCACATTTTCACTCAAATTATGTGGATCAGATGGTTGGTATCTAAAATTATTATTATCTGTGCACAGCAAGGCTTTTCTAACCACAGCTCATTTTGCACAGCATGTTCAATATCTCATGTGAAAACTTGACGATTGACATCAACAACTACATTATGTAAAGAAATTATTCACACTAAGATTACGAGGCAAATTCAAGCTTTAATTGAAGTAGCTAGTTTAAATATATCAGATTCTCTAGTTCCTCCATTAATGTGATTGCCAGTTTATGGCTAAGCATTCCCAAGATCTTTTATTGTTGAAAGCATCAGGATAATCTTTTTGTGTGAGAGTGCAAGTATTGCGAGGCTGAGTGAGCCGTGTTATGCGAAGTCCTTTATCATATAACCAAGCTGAGTGTCAACACGTATGCTTATGTTTAATTCATTTAATCAAAAGGAGGAAAGTGGCTCTAGTTCTTCAGTTTTAATGTCTCATTTGCATGCTCTTTGGAGTTTTTAAAATTTTCAAATAATTTTTAACTAACTTCTTAAAAGGAAATTCAAAAACCATTGATTTTGCTGTGTAAATTACATTAAATCAATACCTGTTAATGCCAATTAGTTTATAATAATTTAACACCCTGATGCTGATTTTCATGTCTGTAATTTGAATATATTCATTAAAAGATTGCCTTACAATGATTATGTTTTAGTGAAATGGTATGCGTCATTTAGAACAATAATATTGGTTGTTAAAATTAATGATGTCAATTATTTCGATGCGTTTGTGTATGAGCCGATAAGCAAATCCTATCACACCTTACTGGTGAAATAAACCACTGTCGCAGTTATTTCTGTACAAGGATTTATTTAATTTAAAATCCTTTTATCTGGGAACTTGGTATGTTTAATGGCGCCTAATATGACAGTCTATTCTTGCAGCCATTTCTAGGTAGCAAGTTTTCAGCCTCTGTCAAACTGACTTTCTTTGATTCAGAAGTCAGCCACAGAGATTTCGGACGTACATAACATTGAATTACATAAAGGTTCCTTAACTGGTCAACCAAATTGTGGCCATTGGGAATTATCATTCTAAACACTGCCAAGCAACAGTAAAGTCAAAATTTCACATTCAAATATTCATAATTGAATGCAGTACTATATACTGAAATAGTCTATGAACCAATGTAGATTTGATTCTGACTAACCTTCATCTACATAAAAGTGACAACAACATCAGTCACCTGAGCTGCATCACAACACTGAACAAGGCCATGTGAAATGGCGGATAGCTTTTGTACGCTAAAACATGACTCTTGAGAAAAAGTATATTATGCACTCTGAAATAGTCTATATATTTAATGGGCGAGGCTGCTTTACAGTAAAAGTTTCATCATCAACTGACCGAATTCTAAGAGTTGTAGTAGTGTCCACATCTCTGCCCACCCAGTCAATTTTTGTAAATTCCGTCTTTACCGTATTAAGGTTTTGTTGACATGTTGATGCCTTGAGCATATGTTATGCCGTATTCGAACAAATTAAAAAAATAATTAATACCGGCTTACAATTCATGTGCGTGGGTGCTCCATGTTTATTTTTCTCCTGGGGGCCCCTGCCAGCGTTATTTCGTACCTTAATAATTATATTGATGTTTACTGTTAGATATTCCTTGTATTTTGTATTACTGAATGTCTGGGAATAAATGTCTTCTGATTATGACAAAATTCCATGCTTGATATGGCCAATAGATTGGTTTTAAGTACAACGTCTTTGAAACCCCAAGGAAGGTATACATGTACTGTAAAGCAAGCATATCTTGGACTCATTGATTCAATGCCCAGCACGTACACAAATAGTGTATTACTTACAAAGTATGGTCATAATTACACGCGTGCTGTTTCTTAGAAGTTCCCCAAATAAGCTATAGTAAAGCCTTACTCGACCATATTTATTATGCGGTATGTATCAGTGCAGCCACGGGGGTAAGTTACGTGAACATACATGGAACCTGTATAGGGAGTTATGTTACCCAGGTCTCCCATATATATGGACAGGAAAGCAATGCATATAAATGATATCTGTAGAAAAAATTACATGCATGGAAAGGAAGTTAGAAATCCATACAAGAAATAAGAAGGAACTGAATACTAAAGAAAGATGACTGACTAGAAGTCTTGTACATGTATGACGTGTTTTGTACTGCTCTATTCAATTGTGTGCACGGTGTGATAGTTCTGTTGCTGGGAAAGGGAGTAGAGAGAAACTAAATAAGACGAGATTTATATATATATATATATATATATATATATAGCCACAGACAATTGTACAGTTGCAAACTGTTATTGAAATAATTACGTGCTTTAAAGATAACAGATTCTCTACTTCTACCATTAATGGAATTGCCTGTTTATGATTATGCATTCACAAACTATCATTGAACGTTAAACTGTATATAATGTATAAAATAATGAGAACTTGTATATCATATTTCTGTAGATGTAGTTTTAGATAGACGTAGTGAGTAGATATGTGACATATGTATCTTTTCTGATATGAAAAAGTGTCAATAAAAGCTATATATATATATATAATATAATAATTTGTTAGACTGCATAACACGTTTCATGTTAACCTATAATACTGCAGTGTATCATGCAGAAGTGACAAGAATTATTGAGTCACCCTAACTGACAGGTCACTTAAACTTACCACTGTCTATGATATACCTAACATATTATGTATGTACACACAGTTCTAAATACTGATATGTGAGACTAAAGACATGGACAGGCTGAGAGAAACTCTTGATGTACAGCTCTCGACTTAAAGCTGGAAAGCATGATGGCAAAGCTGGCATTTCTTCACCCTGTCTTATACATGGTAGCAAGAAATTGATGTTGCACTTGTCACTTCTCTTTATTGCTATGACAATACATATACTGTCACCCCAGGATATGCTTGTGGGGACTATGGTTCCAATATACAAAGTTAAGGTTGTTGCGAACACATTCGACAAGTTCCGCGCAATTACATTTAGTAGCAATGTTGGAAAATTGTTTGATCTTGTGCTCCTTGTTGCTGGTAAAGACTGCTCAAAAACTGATGACCTTCAATTTGTATTAAAGGTTAACTGCTTTTATTTGGTAAACTTGCTAAATATTTTGGATTAATAATCAAGAGAGGCTTAAATGTTCTATTTACCAGATTTCTGCTGAATCTTTACACCCAACAAACATTGGGGGTGGACTGGAATGGAATAGTCACAGGCTATTTTTATGTATCAAATGGCGTCAAACAAGGTGGTGTTTTGTTGGTGGAGTGGATATGGCTGCAACATAGGCCCACACTTTACTGGAGTCCTAGCCTATGGGGACGATGTCGTTCATCTATCACCAACTGATCATGGCCTCAAAATGTCAGATATTTGTGCTCAATATGCGAAGGAGTATTACATTTTGTTTAATGCCACAAAGAGTCAGTCCATTGTTTTTCACACTGGTGACTATGAACAGAGGATTTCTTTTAAGTTTGGTACAACCGCCCTCTCTAGCTAATTGACATCTAAAAATATTGCTCATTTGCATAGAAACTGCATGGCTACAGGTGCAATTAGGAGGGGGTGAAGTGCATACCCCAATCCTCTTATGACATTATATAGATATTATATTATATTATATCATATATATATAGGCAATAGCAAGGATGCATGCAATTTCACTTGTATCTACATAAAGCAGCCTTACCCTTTTACTGGTACCTTATTGAGAAATATAACAGCATATGTTTGCATACTGTTTTCAATTTAATAAATATCGTGAAATATTTATATGTCTAATGTCTAATTATAGCATAGAAGCTAAATATGAACTATGTATGCGTCAAAGTTATTAATTGCTGATAATTTTCAAAACAAAACAAATTGTATTTAATGAGAAATTCAAATTTATGGCATTTAGGAAATTATAATTCATTGTGTTATACACTCGGTCATTTAGAAAGTGAACTGACCAGATGTAAACAAACCCTGTTGCGTAAGGCGGGACTAACTACCCAGTGTCCAGCAAGCAGCCAATCAGCGTTTTATTGCTTTGCGGTGGCAATTTCGACCTGCTGCAGCTCAGTCTTTTAGTAAATCTTCAACTGTGATTGTGTGATTACTAACTCTGTTTTCTGCAGAAATTTAGACTTATGCACTGAGCACCCTGGATGTTGCTGCCGATTTTATATGCAAAATTGCTTTCACAGCCATGATCAAATTGGCTGATAAACAGTGCAAGTATGATTGCAAAACATCACCTGGACTATGTCTAGCATTTACTGTAAGAGATATATATTTGTATTAATAGAAACTTAAATCTTTCTAATTTCATATTTGTCTCATTTCATATTTATAATTTTGTAAAATGTAAATGTACAAATAAATATATTGATAATGATGAGGTATACAGATTCATTTTCCAAGTTACAAGTGCCAGTGTCGTTGGTTAACCAATATAGTATAGCAAGACTGAGATGTTGCGAATCTTACAGGTATTAAAGCACATGCATTAACTATACTTGCATACATAATACATTTTATTTTGGGGGCAGGAGTTTGCAAAGTCGTAATTGGTTAATTTGAGCTCTTTTATTAATGCAAATTTTAGCCAGTGAACAGCCAACTCTTAAAAGTTAATTGTTAACTATGTTAAATGTTAACAGTTTAATGTAAACAGTCAACTGCTCCAGTGACAATCATGCCACAACATTTAACTATTATAGTCAATATATGTAAGTGTGGTCCTTAAAATAACGAGCCAGTTATGTTTTCAGGTAATATTCCTAAAAATGATAGCCAGAACATCTTTTCAACGTTTATACGTTACAAGTTGATAACTATGGACTCCTAAAACATTGCAACATATAAGATGATAATTCCCACAGATAATACCAAATCTACACAGCATTCAAATTATTAGTTTAACTAACTTTATATCAATGTGTGCAAACAGATTGTCGCATTATAGAAGTTTGTCACTAAAAAGGCCTGCAGAAATATTATAGTTGATATCATGTGAATTGAATTATAAAATATTGCAATGACATTTCTACAATATTTTTGGAATAATAAACATTTTCCCAACATCCCATATACAATTTTTTGTTTTGATGTTTGTGTTATTAATTACATGGCCAATTGTGCTACATGCATTTTCCATGTGTTTGGATAAGCGCATGGAAAACGCATGGTTTTTTTCCTTACATTATTAGCTAAAAACCATGCGTTTATCCTTCTCATGGAAAATGCACGTGGCACATTTGGACATGTAGTCTTATATCGCAACTTCTGATATTATTTTAAGAAAGTTGTTTTACTTAATTGCGTTGCAAAATATGTGGAAAGCGACTTTTCAAGTGACTTTTAGTGAGCTTTTTAAGAGGCCCTTTTATGGCTAGTCAGACTCAGCTCACAGTCAATCAGCGATTGCCTCCCCAGTGAATCAACTCTGTTTTGGAGAAATAGCAACAAAACCACAAGGTCGTCATGATATGCAGTAGTGTGTCATTTGCAACCTGTCAATTTGACCAATGCATGTAGAAATAGGAAGTGATGAAATTTGTTGCTTTCTTATACAAAGTTTTTTGGTAGAATATGTACAAAGGAGGCTAGGCGGGGTGGAAGGTAAAAACGGGAGTTGTATGCAACACTTCTGCATAACATTCAATAACAAGCAAACTTATGTTGTTTCACGATATTTGAAGAAAACATTGGTTAACTGGTTGACAAGAATACTCCGTGGAACATGACAGTTTTTCTCAATCTCTATGGAAAGAATGTTTGAAATAAAACTGTCATGCTATATTTCTGAATGTGGTGTTTTTAAAATGGCATTTCAGTCCTTTCACTCATTTCAATAAAATGCAAATATTGGTTGATGTCAGTAAAAATAACTATTTTTGCATTCACTCACGATCATCGCGTTCCCTCACAATGTTTTTGTTTTCTCTCACGATGTTTCTGTCTTCCCTTCCGATCCTATCGCGTGCTTGGCTTTCCCTTCCAAATTTTCGCATTCAAGACCATGTGCCAATTTTTAGCCCTCAGTGAACGTAGGTGGAAGAGGGCTACTGTTATCACTTTCAATAATTAAAGTATGTACTTAGGCGGGTGTGAAACTTTTGTTTCTGGAGTAGAACCCGAACATTTAATGCACTTACCTTAACGAAATTCATACAGCCATACTCTTTATGGCCGAGTTGTGCCCTTTGATAGTCACATTGACACATCTAAAACTTTGCTTAGGATATTTCTTAAATAGTTTAGTTGTGCTTTTTGGGGGTCTCATGCCCATAAAAATATGGAATTTGCATAATAAGACAAAAATATAAAAAATGGTTGTTTTTTCAAACCTTCTTATCAAAGACATTATTAATCTCACATTACAGAAATGTTACAAAATAATATTTCTAAGTCATAGTTCACTTTCTGAACTTCATTTTGATACCAATATGATAATCATTCTTTTTTCATACTACTGGAAAATAAAAATAAAAAGCTAAAAATAGTCTTAAATTGTATTTCTGGAGCAGAACTCTAGCACTAATGCACTTACTCTAATGATATTTCATTCAGCATTACCCTATATCACCTTTTGATAGTCACATTGATATATGTTTCATAAAATGATAAAAAACGTTATGAAAATGTTTGTTTTGTCCAGTATGCACCCAAAGGTATGACACATGAAGAGAGTATGTCTAAAACAGTTTAGTTGTACCTTTTTTGGGTTCTGTAAATAAAATTTCTTGATATTTCAAACCTCCATATCAAAGACACTTTTGAAAGGCCTGACTGCACCCGTTCGTTCTGACAATGGTCCTCAGTAGTGTGCTAGGCTGCCAACCACTGGGTCCTGGCTTTAAATCCAGCCCATGTTGGAAGGTTGCTTCATCATTCACTGTCCCGATCAGCCCTATCTGGTGTAACAAGAATATTCTTTAAAAAAAAAAGAATAGGCACCTGGTGTTGTGTGTAGAATGCCAGCAGCACTAAGCCTACAATGTAAACACTTTAATACAGTATTATGGCTACTGCCTCATTGAGACCAGTGTTTGTGCCTTGTATAGTCAATTCCTTACTCAGAATTTTTTTAATTTATTTATCTATTGTATAAATATAAATTCTACACATTTTCCTAAACAATTCCGTCTTTATTTGACGAAAATCAGACGAATATTACAGAAGCAGCAGCCTTTTAAAATATATATAATAGCATAGGCAACCCCTTCCATGATTACGCTGGAGTATTCTTGTCAACCAGTTAACTTGTACGACGTCAAAAAATCAGGGATTTTGACAGGCTTGAATTTGTACTATAATCAAACTTTGATCGGCTTCTACTGGTCGGATCTTCGTCAAATTTAGTTTGTAAGTTGCGCGTTTGTATAACGGTTCCATCATGGAAACAGATAATTAGAACATACCTTACAAACCATGAATTTCAACGAATCAGTGTGCATCTCAGCTCAGAATTTGATATTTAACATATTATCATAACACTGGAAACTCCACGTAAACAGGTCGTCAAGTTTTTGCAGTGCTCAAATTTCTGCAATATTCCACATTGACTCAATTATATCCCATGTGGGATATCAGGTGTTAAAGGACTTGTTTCACGGATCACTGTGATGGTTAATTTGTAACTCTCTTCCGACCTGAAGGTGAATAATCAGACTTTTTAAGCTGTCAGCTCATGTGAATTTCTTCAAGAGAATTGTGTTCACTGGGGCATGAAAATATTGATTTTCACCTGGGGAGATTTTAAAGTTACATATTACAAGGATGATCATGAAGAAGGAGAGGGCTACGGTTGGAAGAGGCCGCAAAATTAATTATTTTTTATTGGCGATGACGGTCGACGATCATTCCTGTCTAAATAAGAGGTCAAATAAAAAAAGATAATTTTCTACAAGCCTTATCCGATCATGACATCTGTCTGTGGCAGTTGGTCATATAAGCTGGCTGAGCTTCAGACCAGTTCTTTACACTGGCGTGTAATAAGTCTGCATTTGAAGCAGCATTTTGTTATCTGGATGTTGATTTGGATGTATGGTAAAAGATATAGTATGCAAATTTTAAATTTCAACCTTCAAATTGTTTTTTAAATGCTGACAAGACTTTTAAGAAAATTACATCATCAATTTCATAACTCAATTTTAGTTGGACCTATGTGTCAACAAGCTAACACAAGTTTTACGTATATGTTACAATGGCATTCCAGAGCCCATGATTCTGCTTTTAAAATGCTCCTTTGAAAGGTAATTGGGCTCTGAAGTATTTGTAATTAAAGTGTTAACAAGGATCATAACATAGTAATAAATATGAAATTTATTGGCCAATTGCTCAGTAGGTACACCTCAAGCCAAAAATATGGGCTGTTGAGAAGGTTCTTTCTGCACTTGTTAGTTGGATGTTATTGCCACAGGCTATGCTACATAGTTCTACTAATATCTGAGACATAGACTTACTACTTTTGGCCAGGGGGGGGGGGGTACTACCAGAATTAGAAGATACAAGAATGGTAAATTTCTCTACTAATTAATGTTTTATATTCTGATAGGCCTAGGCTTTAAGCAAGATCGACTGCTATGTTGGCTAGACGTTACCATATCATACATCACCTACATTAAATTGAACTCAGACAAACATTGGGCTGACCTGACATGATTATTTGGGTAATGATAGGATGATAAGATTTAGTGCCAGATAGCATGCCCAATGTGGTACAAATCGTTTCAACATTGACCGTTGTGCTGATGTCTATCTGATGTCTAACCGATGTAGCATGTTATCTGGAGGGACCTCGTTTTGTGACGTTTCCCTCATCATTGCTCATAGTGGGTTATTGCATTTACCTCAGCATCAACACTGAGCACCAGGCACAGATAATCTATCATATTTCCTGGTGTGCCACATTCGTCCAGCTTAACTACTAAGATAGCATTCCAAATCGGCCAGCCAATGAGATCACCTGTGCATCACCGTGTCCACATTTCACAGTTATGTCTAACAGAGAAGATACACAACAGAAGACAGCTAAGTCAGATCAGTGTTGTCTTGCTTCCTGCAAACACGATCAAAGAAAGCAGGAAAGTAAACAACTTACCGGACATGGTTTGTTGCTACATCTGTATGCATTGGTACCATGAAGATTGCGTAAACACCAAAGCTGAAGAAAATGTATGGTACTGCACTTCCTGTAGCAAGATGCCAAACCACATATCAAAGATCTTAGGTGAACTGCAAAGTCTTTGTGAAGATATCAAGGCACTCAAGATGGACCAAGAAAAGCAACTTCAAAATTAACAAGGGATATTGATGAGAATAAGCTGGTGAAGACTCAAGTAACTTCACTTCCGGGGGCAAAGGTCATAGATGTCCTGAAGCATCTCCAAGATAGTGAAGAAAACTACAAAAGCATAGCATGCTGTTTGGGGAATAATGACTGTACTAATGATGTATTTGATGGCGATGCCCTTACCAGATCATACAGGGCCATGGTAGCTGCTGCCAAGGCCAAGGTCAATAATCCAAAGAACATCAATGTTGTTAGTATCCCTCCCAGATAAGACTCCACAACTTACCAGGAAAGGGTGGATATCCTGAATACTTGTCTGTCCACAGCTGCCCAAGACGATGAGGTGACCTTCATTAATAACGACCTGACCTTCAAACTTAGTGATGATTCATCTGAATAACAGAGGCACTAACTGTCTGACAAAGAATATGCAATTGAAGGTCAATCCTAAGGCTGTCAATGGCAATGTGACTAAACAAAGAAGATGGCGAAATCATCAAGAAAGTGAAGAAGATCACAGGTGCCGTCCAGCTCATTGCTATACATGTCCAAATATAATAACAAGGTGCCTCTCATGCACTGAGCAGGTTGACATGACCTCATTCAAAAGCACAGTGCTCTTAGTAAACTAAATTTAAATTCTTTGGTAACATCAAGTAAACAATATTTAGAATGTAGGTCATTGACAGCAGCAGAGCGGACCTGATTTAGAGCAGCGCGGATGTAGTTGGCGACACCAGTGACCTGAATTCTGTCCGCAAGACGGTCGCAAAGAATTCCCAGTGCTCCACCTTTCTTTATTCTATGTCTTGATAGCCCCTGCTAAAGGGCGCCTGTGAGAAGATGTACATTCCGCTGATTAATAGAGAGTACAAAACATCAACAGCCACGAGGTGACAACAGACAGAAGAGGGCCCAAACCTCACAGTCAAAACAACTGGTCACCCACAGATGCAGAACGAAAATGCTGGTACTGTGGAGAACATAAGCATGTATCCAGCAATTGCAGTTGCCAAGAAATTGGGCACAAAACCAAGAGCTGTAGTTGGTAAGGGTCTGGCCAGGCATTAACTTATCAACATGACTAACTTGATAGTGGAGTTAAATCACTACCCTTGCCATTGAAATCAAAGACTGTAGATAACTGCTCCAGTCACAAAACATGCAAGCTTACTAGTGACATTAACATTGGATTAATCAACATTAGAAGTATATTACCAAAATTGAACAAGTATAGCACTTACTTAATAACATGAAATAAGTATTGATGGATATACTTGACAGAAACAGACACGGAGGTGGTGTAATGTTTCGTCTATGACAGTCTTTCTCACCAACAAGTGAAGTTTGACAATGGTGGTGTTGAGAATGTCTGGTTAAACTTTGAGATTGACAAGAAACACAAACAGGCCACCTCGTAGTGACTCAGAATACTTTGACAAAATGTTGGATTTAGCGGAGTAATCATTAAAGCTATCTAATAATGTCATTCTTACGGGAGACTTGAATATTGACTACAAGTTCGACACCAGTCTGGCTTCCAACCCAAAACAGCTACTTGTAGAGATGCCCACGAGGATTACTACACATAGCTCAAGCTTAATAGACGTAATTATAACCAGTGTTCCAGAGTATTATGTCACGACAAAAATGCTCCCTATTTCAATGAGTGATCATTATCCTGTGATTACCTGTGTAATTTCTAAGCGAAAGTTATAAGCTGTTCACAAAATTCTGCGATTTAGAGATACATGATTACTTCTTGAGTGACCTGGAGACAACGCTACAACAAAACCCACACCTCCAAGACGCAATAAACAAACAGGTCTCTGACCTCCATGCACCCATCAAGACTATGAGAATGAAACATAGATATTGTCCATGGATAAATAATAACATTGTCAATTTAATGTATAAGAAAGACCATCTACATAAACTAGCCTGCAGAAACAAGTGTTTGAATACATGGAGTGAATACACAAGATAGGAACTTAGTCACGTCTATGATCAGGTCTAAAAAGCAAAAATACTTTGACAGTCACTGAGCTTTGCAAGAATATAAACAATCCTAAACAATTTGGAAGAAGATCAACATGCTTACTGGCCAAAAGACAAGGGATTCAACAGCACAAGACATTAGTGCGCAAGATTTCAATGAATATTTCTCTAATATTGGACATACAGTTGTCAATGATAATTAAAATGCTAATATCAATGCACCTATTAATTGTAGAATTCCACCCTGTATGTATACATTCGAATTTAATGAATGTTCTATAATAGATGTTTCAAAATACATTAAATTGCTTGGCTGTGATACTAGTATTGATGTACTGGGTTTCGATTCTAAATTTCTGCATTTATCTTGTGATATTATTTCTCCTTTTATTGTCAAGATTTTAAATGTGGTTAAGGGCGCAAAGCTGATAAGAACAAATACAGACCAGTAAGTGTAATTGGCCATAATGCTGAAATGATTTAATAGACCAATCTGCTTATAGACCAATGTACAATACACAGACTGCTTTACACTGAGTTGTTGATTATTTGATAATATTAGTGATGGGTTGTTAACTGGTGTGTGTTTATTAGATATACGTAAATTTTTCGACCCTATTGATCATGATTAACTTAAACAAAAACTTGGTTACTACGGTGTTAAATATATTGAATTTAAGTGGTTCTCTAATTATTTAAATAACAGATCACAGGTTGTTTACCATAATAAGATTTTATCAAATATAAACAGTGTAACCATTGGTGTCCCACAAGGTTCTGTACTGGGACCAATTTTGTTTATGCTTTTTGTACCAGATCTAAATCTATAGAACACCTCTAACTTAAGATATCCTACTGCTCAAGAGGTACTTCCATGATCAGGTTTACTATTTTATTGGAGGATTGGTACAGTTTCGTCATCACTTTCTGTGCATGCCCATATAAGGTAGTTCTGTAGCTGTTTTGCTCTATGACCAGTTTCAGCCGATTTTAGCCAAATATTGGTACCAAATGTATGCAAAATGCATAAATTAACATTTTAGACATAAATGAATCGATAACCATGGTATTTAACTGCAATAAAACAAGCTACACAACATGGGTCTTACAAGGGATTGACCACATGGCCTACATTTGACTGTTATTTAGTCCAAGGAAAGTTGCACTATAAATAGCCTGCTGCAGTGGCCAAATGGTTTTGTCTTGGTATGATTAAAAGTAGGGGTTGAAGGACCTGGGTACAAATCCAACCAGAGGAAAGTTTTTTTTTTTTTTAATAAATATGTTTACATGTCATTTATTTAAAGTAATTTTTCCATTTACAAAAAAAAAGCAACCAAAAAAATCTTTATTCAGCACAATCTACAATAATCTCAAACAAGTCTGGTACAGGTGTCTTTTTTTAAAGACAGCTTTTCTTGTTATTGATGATATTAGTCTAAATTCTGGAACTGTTGTATGTAACTTATATGCTGACAATGTAGTTGCCTATTGTCATGGTTCAACTATTCAAGACGTCAATGATAAGCTACAAAACTGTGTATCACAGCTAACTGATTGGTATGATAACAAGAAACAGTTAAAAAATACAACAAAAAGTGAGATCATGTTGGTGTCATCTAGTAGAAGAATTTTTTCTGATCCTTCGGATATTACCATTAATGGAGATAACTCAAAATATGTACAGTTTGCTAATTATCTTGGTATGAAAATTGATTGTCACTTGTCATGGAATGATTATGTAGATAAATTGTGTTCTAATGGTGCCTATAAGTTAAATAGATTGCGTAGATCAAAAGGTATTGCTCAAAACATGACATGGCTAAAATTTACTTAAATACAATCCAACCATGTATAGATTATGGTGTAAGTGTTCGGGGCCAAATAAGTGATTATAACATAATGAAAATACAACGATTACAAAATTATGCAGCAGACTGGTAACAAAACATTTTGATTACATAAATTCTAGAAGCGCTGATAGTAATAAAAGTCTCAATTGGATGACTGTATGACAAAGATGTATGTATTTTACCAATGTTCTTATGTTTAAATGTATTTATGGGATGGCCACTTTTTACCCTGTTAATGACGTTATTATAAATTGTGATTATTAATGGTATTAACACTAGAAGTCATCCTGTGAACGTCTATATTCCTAATGTCTCTAGTCAGTTTGCTAGAAAGTCTTTTAGGTACATAAAGTTCGAAATAGTTTTTGTTATCATCAGTGTCCGTCCGACGGGCGGACGGTGAACAGGAGGGTGGGATGACCGACGGGTGGCCGTAGCACTTTCGTTTCCGGAGCAGAACTCTAACATTAATACACTTACCCTAACAAAATTGTGTACAGTAATACTCTATATGGCCTAGTGGTGCCTTTTGATAGTCACATTAGCATATGTTTTACAAAATTTCGAAAAAATAGAAGAATATAAATTGTTTCGTTTCTGGACAAGAACTCTCACACTACTGCACCTACATGCTTGAAACTTTGTCATAATATGTCTAAAATAGTGTAGTGGTGCCTTTTGGGGGTCTCATGGCCGTAAATTATATAGAAATTAAAAAATTCCAAAATAGGGAAAATTTATACTTGTTTAAACCTCCATAAAAATGACACTATATGCCCTACATGAATGAAATTGTATCAGTAACATATCTAAATTATATTATTTTCACTTTTAAAACTTCATTTTGATATTCATTTCATGCTGATTACATCACAATGGAAAATCAGAAAAAAATGCTATACATTTTGTTCAATTGTGTTTCCAGCAGGGTTGGACTCTAACCCGGGTTAAATCAATTTTGCCCAGCCCAGCGGGTAAAACCTGGGTATTACCCGGGCAAAAGTGGGTTAAACCTGGCCAAAACCTCCTACAAGCTCAATGCATGTGATGCCAAACTAGTAGAAATACATAAAACAGTGACTATAAGGAGAAATAGGTTTTCTTTCGTAAATTGTACTTTAATGGCTATCACTGACCTTTATACACTGAGTATAAAATTGGCAAAATGGGTTTAATCCACCAAAAGTGAGTTAAACCTGACAAAAACACACCTACAAACTTACAAATGGGATTCAAAATTAGTAGAAAAACATATAAGGGTGGTGGGTGGATTAGGGCTTTATGTCTTGTATTTCTGCACCCGATGGGCTGATTAGGGCTGGCTTGAACCATGGCAATGAGATGATGGATGAAACAGCCCGTAGAAATACATATAACAGTGAATATAAGGAGAAATAGAAGATTTTCTTTCTTAAACTTTTGGTTATCACTGAGCTTTACACATCTTATGGGCATGAGTATCAATTGAAGAATGCAGACAAAAAGTGACTTCGAATTATAGAAGTTCAATTCTTATGAAAACTATACCACATGGGACCATGCTATTTAAGTTTGAAAAACTTGTATGTAACATGTCCTTGTCTGCTGAATTCCAAAGATTATAATTTTAAAGCTAACAACATTGGTGCAAAAAATTGCTAAACCATCAAGTAATTTAATGTTTTCACAAATGCACATCGGGGGCTACCATCATGTAGCATCATCTGTGCAAAGTTTAATGTTTCAGATACAATAGTTTAAATATTGTTTTGTCTTTCCTGCATTTTTATACTGATTATAAGTACAATTATGGGTTTTAACCCAGGTTTAACCCATTTTGGGCAAAATGTCTATTTAGCCCAACCTGGGTTTAATATGGGTTTAACCAAGGTTAAACCAAGTGGGTGGGTTAAACTTGCCTACCCTGGTTTCCAGAGCAGAAATCTGGCATTAATGCACTTACCCTAACAAAATTTTATATATTATTACTTTATATAGCTAAGCTGTGCATTTTGATAGTCAAATCGACCTATCTTAGCTGTGTTTTAAAATATTTAGAGACGAAAAAATACATAAACATTGCTGTTTCCAGACCAGGACTCACACACTATTGCACCTACATGCATACAAAACTTAGTAAGAATATGTTTAAAAGAGTGTAGAGATACATTTTTGGAGTAGTAATCATGCTACTCTGGCTCCGTTTTTAAAAATAGCCACAACAATATATTTATAGCTGTACAGGTCATATCTGTACAACTTCATAACAAGGTCATTGATGACAATGGTAGAGAGGTCAACAACAGCGCGTGGAATGATCCTGCTGATAATCTGTATGGATATAACCTATCTTTGCCCTTGAAACAATAGCGTACCCTCAAATAGCAAACATTCTTATAACAGCATCTGAAGTTCAATGGATGCATTTTCACTACCATCACGATTCTGTCAGTAAGACAGTTCCTGCTTCATATAAACATTGCTAAGCAGAGTTTTGTCTGAATTGTTGTATTTGCACTCTAATGAGTATGCGGATTAATCACTGGTAAAATGGAAGAAAGAACAGACAAGAGACAGAAACTAAGTGATGATGAAAATGGAGAAAAGGAGCAAGATAAACCTTACTTCATCATGCGTATAAGGGAAAGAAGAGCTCGAAAGTTTAATGTGGAGGAAGTTACATTTCGTGCCAAGTTCAATGAGAGCTATCAAGGAAAAAAACTGTTAAATGTAACAGATCAGCTGCACGACATGTTCAATGAAATCATGGAAAACGTGAAATTGAATCATAACAATCAATCTGACAAAGCAAGATTGTCCATCAGACATTCCGGTTTGGAAAAGGACGTACATATTCACTGCCAACCTCAACATAATATCACAGGTGCTGTAATAATGGAAAGGTAAGACTGATATATTGCTTAATATGTAATTAATCCAAACGTATAAAAAGAGTTAATGTAATTTTGAAACATGTTAATTGTCATTCACAGACTAGGAGCCGTTTTACAGTCCAACCAATCCCTTGACATCGATGATTCTTTTGAAGTGGATATTGGTGTTATGAAAGGTGATGATGCAGGAGGAGGAGGTACAAACAGAAAAATTACAGACACAGATTTACTGTCTGACAACTGCACAATAAAAACATCAATGGTATTTATACCTAGTATAGAAAATGAATATTTGTGTGCGGCAAGAGCAATACATGCATCGCCAAGCTACACAAAATCCCCACAACACAATTCAAGTAACTTATTGCAAAGGATAAAGTGAACAGTAAAACACCACACTCTCAAAAAAGCCGTGCTATAAACCTGCACAAAGATGCCGATGTATCAATGGAGCGACCGGTAGCCATAGGAGAACTCAGGAAATTTGAAGATTTCCTAAATGTACAAATCATTGTAGTTTCAGGAGACACGGACAACCAGGTTATCTACACAGGCATGCAAAAAAGGAAAAAGAAAATTTATTTGTATTTTAAAGACGAGCATTTTCACAGCATTATCAATATTTAAGGGTTCTTTGTGAACAAAATATTTTGTGACCAATGCTACAAAGTGTATGGTTAAAATGTTAGTCATAGCTGCAAGTATGTGTGCAGAACATGCTCTTCACATGAATGCCTTTTCCAAGATGATTCAATTATGTGCGACGATTGTAACATGATTTGTAGAAACACTGCATGCTACATTAGACACAAACAGACAAGGGAGTACACTGTCGGTTCTCTAAGGGGTCAAGAAATGCCATCGCTGTGTGAAAAAATGTACAGTTGCAAACAGTGCAGTTTTTGACAGACATCAACGTGACATTAGCAGTCACAAATGCGTTGAATATTATTGCAAATGTTGCAACACATATGTTATAGATGAACATTTGTGCTATTTGAAAATTAAACCTCCAAAAGTGACATCGGGGAGGTTTTTATATTATGACTTCGAGACATGTCAATACAGCCTTATAACATGCGACCAAGGTTACAAAAACAAACTTGTTTATTTGTTTGTTTGTGATTAGGGCTTTACGTCCTGTATTTTTGCACCAGTTGGGCTAATTAGGACAGGCAGGGACCATGGCAATGAGACATAGGAGGAAACAGCCATCCAACTTAGGCTCGACCGGGAATCGAACCCGGGACCCAGCGGTTGGAAGCCCAGAGCGCTACCTCTGAGCTAGGCCCCCGCCCTACAAAAACAAACTAAGACAAAACTGCCAGTCATGCACACCTGTACAACTCTGCTCACAGTGTAGAAGATGTATCAATTGCAAGAAGTCATACCGCGGGCTAGAGCAACACGTGCCAAATTAACTTGTATGTCAGTTAGCATGCGACAAATGCAAAAATAACGCTTTCACGACAGATGCAAAATGTGACAACTGTGGCGACAGGTGCAGCAAATGTTCAACACGTACAAAAGGTTCTTTTTGCAATGAACCGTGTAAGAACGTGTGTGGTTGAAGAGAGATTGTGTTTAAAGGTCCAGAAACAACAGATCAGTTTTGTAAGTGGCTAATAAAGCCTCAACATAAAGATATGACAGCCATTGCCCATAATGCAAAAGCCTTCGATGCACACTTCATACTTGCACACTGTTTTGCAAATTCAGTCTTTCCAAACGTTATTTATTCAGGCAGTAAAATCATGACAATGGAATTAGTTGAGGGCATGAATATTCGTTTTATTGACAGCTTAAATTTTCTTCCTATGGCATTGAAAAAACTACCAACAGCTTTGGGTTTGTCAAGTCAGCTGACCAAAGGAGAATTTCCGTATTTGTTGAACACCATGGGAAATTTTCACTATGTTGGAAAATTTCCTGATGCATACTATTTTGGTATTCAGCATATGTCATCAAAGGATAGAGAAGACTTCTTAAAATGGCATAGCCAGCAAACAGACAAAACGTTTGACATGCAGAAAGAGCTGTTGACATAGATAAGGGCAGACGTGTCCATTTTAAGGGAGGCATGCACAAAGTTTAGGGATATGATTAATGAAACAACATCAATAACTAATTCAAAAGTTACAGGGGTAGACCCTTTTGCACATGCAACGATAGCATCCTGCGCCATGCAGGTTATCAGACAACTTATGTTATATGAAGAACAATATGTCGCTCTGACAGATGGGAGAGAGGGTAGGGCTGTTTTAAAACGGAGAGAGTGAATATTTAATGGCAAAGTGATTGAGGAAAGTATGGTTGCAAAATCAACTTTTATTAAATCGCCTATTCCTCAAATACCTGTCAGAGGATACGGTAAACATCCAAATGACAGTGAAAAGGCTGTTGTATGGTTGGAGTGGCTGTTAAAGGTCTCTAATAGACACATCCAACATTCAAGAAATGGGGGAGAATTCAGGGTACCAGGAACAAGATACCATACAGATGGGGTCCATTTTGAGTCTAAAAGCTGCTATGAGTTTTTAGGTTGCAGGTACCATGTTAGCCGCATTGTTTAACAAGACACAAAGCAGAATTCGTGAAATTGAGCAGAAAGTTACACAGTTGTGTAGATATGGGAATGCGAGTTTGACAGGCTGTTATAGGGAAACAAGGAGTTGGCAGAATTTTCTAAGAATTGTGACAAAGTTAGACCTTTGAAAAATTGTGATTCTTTCTTGGGTCGAAGGGTGAGCCCAACAAAGATGTTTTACGAATGTCAGGATAATGAAAGGGTGAGATAAATGGATGTGACTTCTCTCTATCCATTTGTTACGCTTTCTGGGGAGTACCCTACGTCAAACCCAGAAATAATAGCAGATCCTGACAAAATAGATCACACCCTGCAATCCTATTACGGAGTGGCTAAGGTGAAAATCCTGCCACTGAGAGGTCTTTATATACTGGTGCTTCCAGTTAGATGTAATGGTAGGTTGAAGTTCCCCTTGTGTCAAACGTGCTCTATGAAAGAAACTGAAAAGAAGTGTCAATGTTCTCACATTGAGAGGGCTATTATAGGGGTTTGGACAACTCCTGAGATTCTTGAAGCTGTCAGGCAGGGATACAAAATCGTACATGTATACGGGGTTTACAATTATAAAGAAACAACTGCAACAAATGACCATGGTGGCATATTTGAAAAATATGTCAAAATGTTCCTGCAGCAGAAACAACAGGCCTCAGGTTATCCAAATTGGGTAAAAACAGAGCAGGACAAAGATGCATTTATTAAGTTCTACAAAGAGCATCAAGTTATTGAAACTGGCAGGGAGAAAATTCAGCACAACCCATCATTGATGCTGATGTGTAAGCTTTTTTGCAACAGTGCATGGGGCAAGTTTGTGCAAAGACCTAACTTGAGTCAATGCCATTACATCAAAACACCTCAAGAGTATTCCACAATTCGCAGCGATCCAAACAAAACAATTACGAATTTTAACATAATCATGGATGACTGTACAGTTATGGAATTCAAAAATGCAGAATCCTATGAAGAAGCAGCCACTTTACTAATGAAATCGTTGGCACATTCACAACGTGCCATGCTAGACTGCATCTGTTAAAAATCCTACAAACAATGGGTAGAAAAACAATTTACTTTGACACAGATTCAGTGGTGTATGCTGAAAAAAAGGGGGGCAGTTATTGCAAACAGGGGATTTATTAGGAGAACTGATAGATGAACTACCCGAGGGGAAACACATTCAAACGTTTATGTCATCCAGTCCTAAAAGCTATTGCTATAAGCTTACCGTTGGCATGCTTGTTACAAAAATCAAAGGGTTGTCTTTGAATCACACCAACAGTCAAGTTATAGATTTTGAAACCATGAAGCAGATTGTTTGTGGTGTTAGACACCATGTTAAACTTCCTACATCAACACTCAACACAGATCTACAGAACAAAACATACAGGAATTGTGTACAACAGGCCATATTCAAAAACGTTCAAAAAAGTTTTCAATAAAAGAGTATTAATTCAAGACAGCTTTGACACACTCCCTTATGGTTATTAAAGTGTATAACAAATGAATTATATTAAATATAATGCATGAGCGTATTTATCCTTCAAAGGAATGATTTACAGGTTATTGACAAAAATATAAATACTGATGAAAGTGTGTAGTGTGATAAATGTATATATGAAATATGTCTAGTCCTGACGGTTATTAAATGTATGCCAGATAACAGTTTTATGAAAGCATTATAAATGTGAAAAGTGGGGTGCATGAGCATGTAAAATGTTACATGGATGTTGTATGAACACTTTGAAGATGTCTAATAAAGGATGTATTGTCATATCAATTTCTATATATTATGACAGAATATGCCTACATAACATGTCAATATAATGATAAGCATTGTCCTCTGATGTGACAAACGATATATTATTGATGCATTGTATGTACATTCAATAATAAATATACTGTCAAAAATCATGCAATCTGAACTATATACCTTTGTTTCACGCTTGTTGTTTGCATCCTCATAGATAAATGTTGCATGGACAAATCGTGTCCTAAAATATGCTACATGGCAGTTCTTGATATATATATATATATATTGAAAAGCCCAGTTGTCACAAAGAGAGGTCCCCCTGGAAACAATGATTATCTTCATAGGACTACAGATCGTATATTTGACTGTTTTTATGTACAAAGCACAACATTTATTAACATGTTCATGTGCGGTGCAGATAAACCATCTGAACGCTTCAATATTTGTTTGTGTTCATACAAAACTGAGGGATATGTGTATGCAAACTGTTCAAAATCATTATGGCTGGAATGCTTACCGACCTTCTCAACACTAATTACACTAGCGATGAAGAGCATTGACATGAGAAACACAAAATATTGTCAAATTAATATTCAACATACCAAAGACGGAAAGTGTCACTCCGGTGGTAAGTCGGTGCTGTAAAGCATTTCAAAAACTCCAAAAAAAAAAGTTATATATCATATGAATTATTAATACTACAGGAATGAACATTTTATACTGCACACGATAATATATTGTTTATGTAGATCGGACAGATACACCCGTGAAAACTGAGAGCACTGTATTTTCGATACATGTAACAACGTCCTCAACAACTGTCAAACAAATTTTACATACATTGCACCATTGAGACCAATCACACCGGTGATCAGATTATGCAAACCATGCCTTCAAGTTCAAAGGCGCCTACAATGACCGTTGAGACCAATCATGCAGATGATCAGATTATGCATACCACGCCTTCAAGTCCAAAGTCGACTAATGACGAGCTAGCATTGAAAGGAGTGACAAGACAAGAAGTAGTAACCACACCTTTTGAAAAAAGCACGTGGCAGGTTAAACATGATTCCATTGGTGATGTTATACAAAGTCATGAAACTACCAAACCCCTTTTTTCACTCGCCTTTTCACAGGACAGTATCATGATAGTCGCCCTTTTTGTCTGGGTATTCCTCAAGGCATGTAATAATAATAATAATAGTCATAATTTCAAGAATTTATTTACAACGTTTAACATACCATGTTTCATTTTTTTTTTATTACTCTTATAGATGATCCTTAAATGTAGAAACCAGATAAAAAGGATTATTGAGAGACGCTATGGAAAAGGAAAGAGATGGGGTCGGTATATTATTTCTCATCACAATCTTGATGATGCAGAAGCAGCAGACGATATCAAACTATCAAATTTTACTGGGAGCTAACTTTACATGTTGCATTAACAATGTGTTATATGAATAAAGGTTAATAACTTAGCAGTAAAAACAACACAGGTAATAATTTAGCAGTGAAAACCGTGTTTATGTCTTTGTGATTTATTTAATAAAGGTGCTTATTGCACTTAATTGTAATATCTCTAACATGCTAATGTGTGTATCAGCAATATATTAAAGTGTCAAAACACATGTCATTACGTAACATGGTATCGACAACCGGGTCATTGACTGCTAAAGTTCTTCCCACGGGCAAACCCGTGAAATAAGACCATGTATTTAAAGGAAGAAATGTTGGTGCGCATTTCGTAAACATTATTACATAGTACTGTAACAAATAAACACTATTACAAATGACTGTTTTCAGCTGTATATCAATATTAAAACCAAGAATAAACACAGTCTAAAATTAGACCTCACATTGACGGGGTGCAACTTTTCAAAACCAAAACGACTTGCATGTTACGTCTCAAAACTTGTCAAGTACGATCATTGGTAAAACAAACATTTTTTTAAGGGTAGCTTTTTAAATGTAGTATATAAAATCATTTCAAAATTTGACAGGTCCAAAGAGCAATACTGTTGCACCTCCATTGTAAGAACATCTGGAAAACCAGAGCAGTGAACAAAACGAAAACTGTAAAATTATCTTGTTTCTGCTGGAAGTAGTAAATTATTTAGACATGTTCATCATACAATGTCACTGTTAACACTAAAATGTAGTAAAATGCTTAAAAAGTGTCTGTAACATCAAGACTCGTCTGTATAATCTAAAACAATTAAGGACCGTGAGAGCCGGTGCAAACTGTTACATAAGAGTGCATAAACTGTTACATAAGATTGCATAAACAAGCCAGATGTTCTAAGTTTCAAAGGTGTACAGGTTAAGTAAACTTTGCAAAACAATAAGCGGATTAAGAGTTCACAAATTAGACGACGTTCTAACGCATGTTGTTGTGTCAGTTTGAGATTTTTTACTGAGGTGGGAAGACGTGTTTTTATCAGGAGGCAGTTTGAGATTTTTTACCGAGGTGGAAAGACGTGTTTTATCAGGAGCAAAAACCATGGGTAAGACGATATGACTTTAGTCATTGGGACGATAATATCACTTTCACTTTGATGTGGAGTGGCAGCTTATGAAAGACGATACAAGTCATTGGGGCGATAATATCGCTTTCACTGTGCTGCAGTGCGGCAGCTTATACCTACAAATGTGCTGACAGACTTTGCACGTGCACGTACATAAACAATGGATGGGCGCTTTCTGCAGACTGTTCTGAGAGCGAGTTCCTAACCCAGGTTCCTATGGACAGGTTTACCAAAGGTGAAACGTTAATGATGGCCACAATAATCATGGGAGAGTCGGTGTACTGCGAGCAGAAAAGCCTAAAAGGAAGCAGAATAGGGTCTATTATCATTGTATGCAACAGCGGCAGAATCGAGACTTCTACCACGTTGTCAACAACTCCTAAGATGGCCAATGTCTCTGCCGGCAGAAGTGGTCAGGAAACAGCGGGGATTGTTTTAGCCTCCCTAGCTCTTATAGGTGTCATCATTGTTACGACTTTGTGCGGCATTTACTTTTACAAGGTAATAAGACTATATTCCCTGTACTTTTTATTGACTGAACAGTAAACTGACACTTTTGTGTTGACTATAACAATTTAATAATTGTACATGCGCTAATATAGCACAGTCTAACTGTTAAGAAGGTGTAATATATCAGTGTAATAAGAACTGTCTTTTTATTAGCGTCATTGTACACGTGCTAATATAACACAACCTAATTATTAAGAAGGGTGTATCCATGTAACAAGAACAGTTTTTTTTTTGTTTAGCATCAAAACATGGCAACCCGTAACACAATAGTTCAGAGGTTACGACGCGTGTTAAGAGGACCCCTTTTTACAAAGAATACAGAGGACACGCAGGGTGATGGTAATAATGGTGATGATGGCGACAGTTTTAGAGGGACTGCTGACAATTTCCCGGATGCGCCTGATGACAGACGTGAACGTGAACGTGGACGTGAAAGCATTGGCACAAGGTATGTACAGTCTGACCCTGTGTTTTGGAATACATTTATCATAGTGCACTGTCTTATAATGTGACTAGACAACTTGTTGCAAAAAGCTCTTTATTTCAGCTAAAATTTAGCTTTTATTGCTTTTGTTAAATTGTTATTTCAGACAGGGTGATGGTTTAAGAGGGGCGGCTGCCAATTTCCCTCGGGCATCTGATGACAGAATCATAACAACTGTGTGTGCTTTTTATGGTGTATGGGTGTATTTTTACACTGTGTTGATAAGAAAAATATAGATTTAGGTAATTTTTTTTGGTTCAGTGCAGGCACCTCATCATTAAGGCTGTCATACCTTTGTGTGTCAGTCCACACTATAGAGACCCCGCCATCTCTTCTCTATGTCAGGCAACTGGTGTAACAGCTTAGAAAATTCATATGTTGATAGGGTAACACCTCTGCGTGTAGGATGTAGGGACTTGGTGCTAGAGTTTGTGAAAAAGAAATGACGGATGTCTACAGTCCCGTATTCCTTTTTTGCCTGGGCAAACAGATATTTACCCAGGTGTGTTTTAATTTCAGCTGGAACAAACTCCACCCCATCGTCGTCAAATCCCTCGTCATTAGAGCCTTGTCTGTCTGTTGTCACCACTTCATCATCATCCACCATAACAGAGTCATCTTCATAAGGATCTTTTGATCTATCGTTCTCCGGGTAACAATCTTCTTCCTCCGGGTCATCTTTTGTCCATACTTTCTTGCCCTGAAATTACAATACATAAAAATGTGTCAATTATGAGGTTGAGATGAAACGTTCCAAAGCTGTATTCTTTTAGAGCGATAGGGAAAATATCATGTACCAGATCGATAACCTGTTGTTGCAAAACCTGTTCTGCAAAGTTATAATACATGAGATGTTGCAGTGATGGCTTAAAACACATACTATGTCCACAAT
Source organism: Alitta virens (assembly GCA_932294295.1). Taxonomy (NCBI): domain Eukaryota; kingdom Metazoa; phylum Annelida; class Polychaeta; order Phyllodocida; family Nereididae; genus Alitta; species Alitta virens. The sequence continues at coordinate 12,294,564 of OW028583.1, read as the reverse complement.
ATGAGCACCTATTTTTGCATCATCAGAGGTACTCATTTTGTCATCAAGGACGAGAATAGTATGACTTTTATTTTTCTCCCAGATTTCTATTAATTCCTTTTTGGTTGGATCATGCGTTATAAATTCTATCATATCACCTAGAGCTCTTTGCATTTCATCAAATTTTTCATGCCATATAGAATACACATAAATAATCTTGTTCACTTTTTCAGTGAAAGTTTTTTCATGGTTCAGCAATAAATTTCTGACAAAATGCGATTTTCCTGACTGTGTGGCACCGTATATCATAAAATGTTTAGGCAACTCAAATGGTATAAGACATTAATCAGTTTCACTGATGGTGCTCACCTTTCAGTGACTAGTAACAGAATTCGTATACCGCTCAATTTTTAAAGCTGCTGCAAATTTTGCAAATACCATCATAGTTGTTGGTTCTTTGAGAGCTTTTTCAAACTTGTCACTAATTCTCATGTTTCCTGAACGCCTCAGACCTAGGTATGATATCATCATCTGTTGCACCATTTTCAGGATCTGCTGTAAATCTGTAAAGGCAGAACCCTTGAGGATAATCCTCGTGGGAAATGGGTACGCTAGAGTTTGTGCTTTCCAAACAGCACAATGTTTTATAAGCTTTCATGTACAAACCTGTTTCAGGTGTCAGACCATACACGGTTGAATTGGACCTTCATTCAAATCTTGACCTTTACTGTAACTTGGATGTAATTTAAATTACAATGTTCGACAAGAAAGGGGTTGGAAAATAATGTGCCATGATTAGCAGAGTCTTGCAACAATCCTATGATCATTTCTGCAGGGATCCTTGATGCAAACGGATCATTTATTTGACATGAAAATATTCCTTTACCCAGTGTAAATTTTTTTTTTACTTCTGTTTTTGTGTATGGAAATATAGAAGGTTTTATTTTCAATATTTCCGCATGTGAGAGCAATATTTCGGGGCTCACATCAATCATAGCAACACTCAGTGATGCCTTGGTTATTTTGACCTTGTAACCCCCTCTAGTAGCCTCTGGTGCCATTAGACAAAATTCTGGTGTACTGGTGTACAGAGTAAGAGACAGTAAAACATTGTTGGGAATGCAGCGTCCAATTTGGAGCACATCGCAATAAAGGTTGCCACACATTTCTACTTCTTTAGAGTTTGCAAAATATTGAGAACGTGTTTTCAGGCCAACTTTATCACCTATTTGCCAATTGCTGTCTCCTAATGATCCTGGTGTGTCAGGGTAATACATAGCCATCTGTAGAGAACCTGATTTTTGCTGGTTTGGTGTGTACAGCAAGGCTTTGATATATGCTAAATAGGGGTAGGATTCGTCTGAATTGGTCAGTACTTTGTTTTGCAGAGCAACATCAATTCTGCTGAACATGGAGTGCATAAACTTGTTGACAACACCTACAGCGTCCTCGTCTACAGATGACTTTTGGGGGTTATCTCCGGTCTCGCTTGAACCATCAGCATCCTTGTTCTCTGTATCAGTATTTGATTATGTTGTCTGCGGAGTGTTTTTCCCACTAATATTAATTGTGGGGGGTGTTATTGTTCCTCCCTCGTGTCTGACTAATTTGCATGTTATGTTGTGTTTGTCTTAAGTCTAAATAGCAGCTAGAATTATTAGTTACACTGAATTGTAGTATCCCCTGATTTGAATAATCGTTTACAGGATAAAATGTTGCTAAATGACTTCTTTTGACACTGACATTTTTAATAGGTTTTTGAAAAATAGCCAATTCCTCTGAATAGCCTACATATGAATCGCCTATATTTTCCATACTCATTTTTAACAGTTCTGCTAGAAGCTATTGACCACCGATCACTCGTCAAAAATATCCTTAACTCTTCTAATCTTTGCGTTAACAGATGATTCTATTCTTTTACCAGATTTAGCAGAGGATCTTGACAACATCCTCTTCTTACCATTACCTTTATGAGACTGCTTGTTTGATGGATTGTCACCCTCTATAACAGCAAGCTCGGCTTGCATATCATTTACTGAACGCCGTCTTTCAGCCTCGCTAGGGTCAACTAATTCTAACTTTGGTAAACTGTTCCCCATTGCAAATGGATGCTCATTACCATTGCCTATATTTATGACTAAGTGACCATTTCCGTTAGTTGAAAACTTTTGTGGAGATCACAAAACAGAGATAGCTTCCATTTTTTTTTTTTAGCCCACGGAGATGATGTGATACCATTTATGAGCTGGGGTCTGTTTGTGCCTTCTGCTTGCATTTCAAAATGCCTCAAAAATGTCTTATAATCCAGACCACCGTTTAGAGCATAAAATTGTGTGTTGTTTGCCATGTTTTAACTTAAAACTTAAGCGTTCTGACAAATATGTAGTGTACACGACACTTGCCCCTCTTTAAATGAGGGTGTCATGCCTTTGCTGTCAATTTAATATATATCAACATGTTCCAAACTCTCCACACTGAGAGGTACATATCTAGGACAGTCAAAATAGTGGGGTGACCCTTTGAGAAGCTCATTACCATACACCCTGTTGAGCATTGGTCTCATTGTTGAGTTAAATACGCTGGAAATACATATTTTAGAGTTTATTGTTATATATGATGGGGATTATTTCTCGCTCAAAGCTGGCAGGTCTATGTCAATTATGGCAACTTCCCACTCACCTCTTGGTTGTACATCTATTTTAGTTGGTAATTTAATTCTAAACATAGATGTCATGTTGCCAGAATATAACTGATCACTTTGGTTGTTTGACAGATAAAGATACATGGTTATTGTTTACACTGTACTGTTTAATTTCTGATGCTGGAACGTAACTGTTAAAACTATCCGCATAACCATACTTTTAACCAAACTTAACCTTTGACCATTCACCGTTTTAGTTGATATAACGCATTCTATTTTAAACTGGATGTCATCAGGATCTGTAACATTGACCTTCTGTAATTCCTCCTTATAAAAGGAACCTTTTATAATCTGGTTGGCTAAATCCTGTACTTTATATCTGGGTGGGTGAGAAGGTATTTTGTTGCAGACACGAAATAGCTCCTCGGTAAACTGCTCATTATATCCTCTCCTAAAAGGTGTGTTCTAGTGACTTAACCTCACCAGATCCCCAATCTCGAATGCATAGACAGTTTGTGTTGCAGCATTTTTGTTCAAAATTCTGCATTGTTCTCATTAACCTCTGCAGGTGCCATATGAATAGCCGAGTGTGGTGTGTTATTGTATGACTTTACAATATCCTTTAATATGTCAGTGTATTTAAATGTTTGATTTTCATAGAAGTATTTGTATAACCTGTTTTCTAATGTTTTGTTTAATCTCTCAATGTATGATGCTTTGTGTGTGCCATATGCAATAATATGGTCTATTTTATGACTTTTTAATACATTTTGAAAAGGTGCTCCTAGAAACTCTCCTCCTTGATCAGTCCGAAGGGTGTTACATTGCCTTCCATTATTAAATATTTCTTGTATGGCCTCTGCAACAGATCTAGCTGTTTTTAGAGGTTTAACCCATGCAAATCTTGAGAAAAGATCAATGCATACCAATAGATATTTAACACCATTGTTATATTTTGAAAGATCTGCAGCTGCAGTAGGTCTGCATCCCACTGTTCATCTATGTTTTCTACAACAATATGTTCTGTCTGAAAATTTGATCGCGGTGTGATGTGAATGGAGTGAGTTGTTTGCTCATTTAACCATTCTTTAATGGTTTCATTATCAAGGTTTGTTGGACGTTCTTTTCTACTTTTTACGAATTCCCATAACTTTGTAGCACCATAAAAACTTGCAGGACTGCTGACATCATAATAAATGTCTGACAGATATGTATCAATTAGATCACTATTCATGGTGAACATGTTGTTTTAGCTATTGTGATGTAGACTCTGGTTACGTTGTCTGTTCATTACTGTCATGTGTTGTGGTCAGCTTAACAACATGTTTCAATTTTGGTGAAGGGAGCAGCGCTCCTAGGCTCGTGCTGAGAAGAACTAACCAAGTTTCAGAGCTTTTCTCTTATGATAGATTAATGATAGCTGTTAATATAACAGTGAAAAGTAATATCATCTGACAGAAATACACCATTTCTGCCTTTGGTAATACTTTGCCAAGCATTACCCAGTTGTCTGATGTTAGACTATTCTGTGACAGCGACCGTTCGTTTGTGATCTCCATTGTGTAATGTTTAACAAGATTGTAGAATTAAGCTTATATTTGCAATAATTTATTTTTCTTGCACCTTTTCTTAACCAGCCGTGCTTAACAACGTCTTGGTGCGCCATCTATAAAGAGTACACATGCGCTATACGCTGCCCCCTGTAGTACATTAACAATTTCTCATGCAGTATCACACAAAATATCAAACACCTTAGTTATCTGTATCAGGGTGTCGTTTTATTTATTCATAAATATATATATATATATATAAAACAGGTTCTGCATCTTGCCATACTTGAAACATAACTGTAAAACTACACCGAGGGTTATATCGGTCAATTATCAAATTTGTTTGAAAATCGGTCAGACATTGAGATACATCTTCAAAATATTGTTCATCTTTTGCTGCATCTTTTTCAATGTAGTGGACATCCTTGCACTTTTCCCAGTATGAATGCACGTATGCAACCCAACGTAAATGTATGTTATCATCCGTAACGTTTTCCGTTAGTTCACCTGTAAGCTGTTGATTTGCTAAAAATTTAATACTCCATGGTACACCTTCATTGTGAAATTCAATATTATACCCCAATTCATGATTATAGTACTTTCACTCTTAAACTTCATTTTGACATTTATAATAATGGAAAATCTGGAAAAAAATTCAAAAAATATTGTGATGCTTCCTTCATATTCCCTAAGCATCCCATACTTAGCAATGTCAGCCGTAAATGTTCATTCAAGAGTTTTCGTTCATGATTACGAATTTCATAATAATTAGTTGCATAATGATCTATATTAATTTCACTTGACTCCAATACTTATTATTGTTTTCTTCATATACACCTGTAAAGTTTTCGTTTATAAATACTTATTTAAATGCCATAGATTTAATGCAAATCAGCAACCCAACAATTCAGTAAATGATGAAGGGAATATGACAATTGATAATACACAGTTCCTTCAGTTGCCAGCAAAATGTAAACAGCAAGCAAAAAATATTTTGAAATATAAAGGCATTAATGGGTGTTTTGAGTATCATTCCATACAAAATAAACCTCTAAGATTTGTATTTATTTGTATTTAGACTTTATTGATTTAAATACAAGTAAATACAAACCCTTAAAGGTTCATTTTGTATGAAATTATACCCAACATCTTTATGTGGCATAACATTATTGCTGAATTTCATATAATATATTCCTTAGGACCATTGCCATAGCCCATATATGACAATGATAATCTTAGTTGTAAATTAGTCAAGGGAACATACTATTGTGCTATAATTCTAGCAAACTGAATATTTCTTATTGTGCATAAAATCTTTGAATCAGAACAATTAAATGGCAGGAAAAGGATAGACAATACTTTTTATGCTCACTTGGCTTTACCCTAAACAGAAGTTATGGCTGTTATTAAGATAATTTTAAGACATTATAACCCAGGGGAATACTATATTATTTCACACTTAACAAAATATAATGAACAATGAAAAAATAGTTTAAAAAAATAGGACATCTTGGACTCTAATTAGCATTGCATAACAGGCTATGTAGGCCAAGTGGCAATTGTTTTGGCTCATCACACACACTATATAAACACTCAAGAAATAATATTTTTCTAAATTTTATAAAACAAAGCCAAGATATGTCATTGTGGCTATTAAATGGCACCACTAGGCCATATAGAGTGTTACTGTATAAAATGTCATTAGGGTAAGTGCATGTGTGTTAGAGTTCTGCTCTGGAAATGAAAGTGTAACGCCCACCCTCCTGCCTGTTGGACGAACCCTTAACAATTTTAATGATGCCTGTGTGCTATGTGGGATTTGCTGAGGGTTTAGCTGCAGCGCAGCCTATGTTTAAAAGATATTTAAGATATCAATGTTTTTAAAAGGAAGCTTAAACAATCTATTTTAACGTAATTTTATCTTATCTTATTTCTACATGTTTTATAATTGTGTATATATTTCCTTATTTTAGTTAATTTATGTACTTATACTTAATATTTCATCTGTATTTATACATTTTTGTTTTATTGTATTAATGGGCCACATGAAAAACAGTTTATACTAATGGTGCTACCCATTTTGAAGATATTTTAATTAATAAATAAATAAAATAATAATACTTGAGCACGGAAGACCACTCACAATGAACAATCTTGGGGCAGTATGTGCTGATACAATAGTACTGGGGTACCATGTTTTTGACTGTTAGTCCACAGTAATTCTTGCCAAGCAGTTGTTTCCTGTGCATCAATTCTCTTACGTCATCTTCCATTTGTGGTGAATTTCAACAGCTTTTAATGTTGCCGAGTGTAGGTACAGTTATCAGATTTTGAGAACAGTTTGGATTGCAGGCAAAGAACAGTCTGATGGAAATGGTGCTATGATATTCAGATACCGGATCAGGTACTATAGTTTCTATTAAAAAACGGCCTGTCAAATTAAACCTAGACAAAGCTAGACAACTTATGCTATACGATGCTATCTGCCACTAAACGGAACTGTCTGACTATAGCTGGCTACTCAAAGCTGGATCTAAAAGTGCATGCAGCACCATTTGGTGCATTGAAAGTTGCGCATATTAAATAATTTTAAATTTTGTCATTTTTTTTGCAGAAAAGATGCATATCAATTGCACATACATATTCATGATATCTTAGAATTTCCTACATTTACCAAATTTATATTTTTCAGTGGTGGAAGGTGTAAGCTGACTATTAACTAGGAGTAGACAGAAGCAGCTGGCTTTAGCCAGTTATAACTACAGACAGGAATAGGTTGCTACAGCTGTCTATAGTCTACCATGTTTAGTAATTGTAAGCAACAGCATGAGCTGTCATTTGTCTATCTAGGCCGTGTATTTCCCGGGAAATAGATGAAAATCAATATCTCTGAGACTGGACAGACAGTAGAGTAGGTGTACTCAATAACATTGTGGGCCTACTGAAGTGGCTGCCATCAACCCTAATTCCAGCAGATGCGGATTAAGGTCGCAGGTTTTCACGAAATTAGGTCCTCACGGAATTAGGGTCATCAACTCTAGTTTCAGTTCTTCGCCCACGTCACGTATCAACATTGGCAATGAACGAACCTTTTATTGTGAATCGTGGTATGATATATGAATCGTGATATGATATCAATTATAGTATATTCAAGTTTCCGAAAATTTCTCATGATATATTTTTGAAATAGGTTTTCATTGTTCAATAAATTCCAAAAATGCCAAATATATTGCCATATATATTTTGGATTAATCTTTCGTAAATGTAACACAATGCCTCTGCATCAATACACTGACAGAAATGATATTTTTCTTTCCTTTATTTCGCTTGAATGGAATAATTTTGGTCAAAATGACAAGATTTTTGAGGGAATATCCACATGATGTAATATCTCAAAAGTGGTCTGAAATTTAGTTGGACAAATGTAATGCTGAGCTAGTAATATTGAAAAATCTTTTGAGTCCTCATATGTTTGCACGTCTGAGATAGTATACGCAAGAAACCATCATGTAGTTTACCTGAAGCTGTTAAGATCAACTCACCAATCAGTTTTATGGCCAGGTCCCATTATCATACACAACTCATGTTTTAAGATCTTGCATTTTTTTTAAAGTATTGGATTGATCTGACTGAAACTGTAGGTTTCCAATGAATTAGGTTTTCAGTAATAAAGTTGAGAAAAATTATATTTGTATTGACGGATTGAGTGCATTTTAATAGTGGTTATCTGGTTTCAAATTTTTGACGGCAACTGTACCCTGTCACTTGAGAATAACAACCACCAATCTATCCAATCCAAGTTCAGGTACTCGATTGCAGGGTTTGATTGAACAAATCTACAATAATGAATTTCAGTCGAGCTGACTTCTACCTCTTTTCAGCTTGCTATGGCTTGCTTCAGCTTGTCTGGGCTTCAGGCAGTTTGGTCCTACATCTATCCATCTACCTATCTACCTATCTATCTATCTATCTATCTATATTTCTATCTAACTATCTATCTATCTATATTTCTATCTATCTATCTATCTAACTATCTATCTATCTTTCTATCTAACTATCTTTCTATCTAACTATCTTTCCATCTATCAATCTATCCATCTATCTGTCTATCTAACTATCTATCTATCTACCTATCTATCTATCCATCTATGATTTATCTATCTATCTATCCATCTATCCATCCATCCATCCAACCATCCATCCATCCATCTGTCTATCTATCTATCTATAGCTAAAGCTGAGCACTCTCTTTGGATACTACTGTAGATACAAACGATTGGCCACTTGATACACAAATATACAGTCCTTTTTGACAAATCCCTTTCAAATTGCTAATACCCCAGTGTAAGTCTGTACACATAAATTGTGAATAATGAAACCATATAATAGAAAGCAGCAATTCACTTCTACTGCTTGTAAGCAGAACTTTTAGACCCTAGATTTACTCTACCATAATATATCAACTGGGGCACTTTCCCAACGAGAGTCAGGCCATTTCCAGTAAACGCTTTTGACTTGACAAATGACACCACAGTATGCCAGATAGCCAGACGAAGTTATTCTATGCTTGTAATATGCGCAGTACCCTAAGCTACAACAAATACAACAATAGCATTTTCTGTAGCCTTTTGTATATATTTTGTGTAATCTGGGTTTAATTTGCATCATCTTTATATTTGGAGTTATAAAGTATAGAAATAAAGATTTTTGCATTTTATTGTATTGCCTCAAAGCTACTGGTCTGGAACTTAGTGAGTATGTTTGACCAGCTACATGAGGCAGACTAAATGATGAGACAATAAGCTTCAAGTCCACAAAATGTTACATATTTACCCCATGGGTGGGGTATCTTGCTTGACCCAGCATAGACACTGAACATATTGGACCACCTATTCAACTCTCAGGCTACCGACATCCAGCTCAAAGTATGTACCTCGATAAGAGTGTCCAGGCCAGGGATAGAACCTGGGAATTTCAGCAGTGTCAGCTGGCCTTAACTATTAGACCACTTAGCTGATTTTTAAACCGAACTTTGTCTACATTATAAGAATATTTTACTGCTACTAGAAATCACCTATAATGCATTATGTAAAAGATGAGTACAGAATCAAAGTTTAGTTGTTTTTATTTTATGAATAATAATTGCACTGGGCATCAGTTTCAAGGACCTCTGTTCCATTTATATGAGAAAACTAGAGCCTGTAGGGGCTGAATCCAGAAGGTGGGTGTTACTGTTGTATAAATTACTAATTACTGATAGTACCCACCGCACCCTTCCCTTACCTGCAAATGGCTAAACATGAAATCACTCATTAAAGACAAGTATTGAAAATACAAATTTTACTTTAAAATGCAAATGAAATGAATGATTTTATATTAAGGTTTCACTTGATAAATTGTCTATTTTATTGTATTTCATATTAATATATAATGTGAATTTGCTCATGCATGCGAGGATGAGTCAATGGCCCATTGAAGACTGGTACACACATAACGTGAAAGGCATCTGCATTTGACATTTAAGGTCCCTATATACATTTTTAACAATACATGATGTTTATCACGATAATTTTAAACAACGAGCTTCTTATAGATATGCGCAAAAGTGAAAAACAATTTGTACTGTGCATCTTTTACATGTGAATGAGAACTACAGTCTGAGTTCTCTTACACACTCTGGATACTGTGTTCCAATGAGACAGAAAGAAAAGGAATCGGTTTTTTTTTTTAGAGAATATGATAATAGTAACTGGAGTGCCCAATTATCAAGACACTTCATTGAATTCAATTTAGTGTAACCTGGGATACCCAAGTGTCACACAGTTTTCAATCATATGATTTGGATATGTGTCTTGTTTGATTTCTTTTGCTTACTAATTTTTCTATCTTTTTTTCTTTTTTTCTTCTTCCTTTAAATTTATTTTTGTCCTTGTTCTTATTTTAATATAAATGTTTTCTTCTCATGACTAACTTTTTTATTCTGACTAATATTATTGATAAAGGCATATACCCCCAATGGAAATCAGCCTGAAATTTGTTTGGCCTATATATATTTGTAAATTGTAAGAATGATATTGTTAATATGGGCCAATAAATGAATCTGAGTCTGAATCAACATTTAAAGTTATATGGATTTACACAAAGTTATCCCAGCTTAGCTTTTGAAAACTAATTGTTGACAGTGTAAAAACACTGGCTGCTCCCTGACCGGGAGTCAACCCAGGGGAAGCCTGGGGTGCCCAGTAGGCATCTTCACACTATTTGAGTATTTCCCATGTCAGAATGGTAGTCGGCACAAATACAATCTACTACAGCTAAAAAAACGGCCTCTAACAGAGAAAACTAAGTTGGACTAAGTCAATAATAACACACAAACCTGACTTCAGAATCACTTTTCAAGACAAAGCCTTGAAAAGTTCAAAACATCACTAAAAAGTCAACCAGAAGTTGTCAGCGAAATGTAAACAAAGCTGCAGTAGCTAGGCAGGCGGGCGAGTATGTGCTGGTAGGTGAAATAACGAATGCTCTGAGCCCCGCACACATTCCTATCCTTCCTAACGAAGCTTGGTCTCCACTGAGGTTATTTTGAAAATTTTCCTGACTTATCCCTTTTTCACTCATCCCAATATCCTGAAGGTCTCGAAACCTTCTTGATAAAGAAGCGTTTATTTCAAGCAAAAACACAAAGTAATGTACAGGTGTAAATTCATTTAAATTTTCGTCCAAATCTGTCATAAAAATAGAAAACAATCAATGCTGCTGTTTGTTTGTTTGTGGACAGGCAGAGACCATGGCAATGAGATGAACGATGTAACAGCCATCCAACTTAGGCTCGACCGGGACTCGAACCCTATGAACCCGGGACCCAGCGGTTGAAAGCCCAGAGCGCTACCTCTGAGCTAGGCCCCCGCCCATATCAATGCTGCTGGTGTCTACATTGTTACGATATTATCTCCAATACAATGCTTTCTCGTTTTGTTGATTAAAAGTGAAACCTCACCACGAAAACCACACTAACACACTTTATGCAATATTTACTGAGATATTTATATTGATATTGAGGCAGAAACAAATGATGGTCCATCGCTGATCATGCTGACTGTCCACAGTCTGTATATGATTTATAACTTTTAATTTTCATTGACCGGAATACAAATGTAAATATTATCACTGATGATTTACAAAAATACTATGGCAGGCTGACACCAGTACAGGTGTATTTGCCTTTATCAATTAAATAAATGAAAAACAGTAAATCACTTTGATAACAATTCATAAATTAAATGCGCTTGACTACGTGTATAGCAGATGTAGAAATAAAATAAAATAAATTAAAAAAGTTAATTAATATTGGTGCGGAGATAGGGCTAAGTTATCCATACGATATCCCAGAGAAACAGTGCCATACATTTATGTAGGTGATCATCCCAAAAATAATAACCTTGAAAGTGAAAGTTAATTAAAATCTGCACCTTTTATTACATCATGATTTAATGACACCGGATTAGTTAGTGTAGACTAATTTTATATTACGGTTGTGCCGTTTTTGTTTTAAGAGCCCTATAATTAACAAATTGTTTTAAATTGTTTTATTTAATATCGGGGTTCACTTACTAATGTACGGCAATGTTTGACCTTAATAGCTCTTAATTAAGAGCAACTGGCCAGTGAATGGCCGAGTCTTGAATAGTTCATAAAAGAGATTGTAGACTGGCACTTACGGTGGATTGTAGAGGAAGTGAAGCCAGCCACTTGATAAAGGTGACATTCGACTGGTAGTTTTCCATGAAGTTAATTTGTGGCCACACCCACTTGCTCAGTGGCAGTTCTGTGCTCTATTTAGATTTCCAATCAAATACACTGACAAAAAACAAACAAGACTCAATCATGAAAAGAAACAATTGGCCTTACACACATACATGTACCTTTCAATAAACTTCACCTGGCATTACATTTTCGTGCCATCAAAAATTGCTGGTTTCTTTATATTGCATTATCTTTTATGGCCAATGCAGCTAAGAAACGGAGCAAAAATAGGGTACCTAGAGACGTCTACAGCGTATCCAGCCTTCACATTAGTGACTACAATAGACGTCTTTGAATAGTATAATTGGGTCTCCTGTCGACCGTCTACATACTCCCTAATTTATAACCCTACAGACCACATGCTTGGGCAAGAAGCAAGCCTTTTAGACGTCTTCAGTTGGATCAAATCATGTCCCTCTGGACAGTCTCTATTCCTACTATTTCGTATTACTACAGACAACTATGCTATTGCCCTTATGGACAATGTAGCTTTCATGTTTGTTTTAAGAGGTCTGTAAACCAGCATGTATGTGCCAATGCAGACGTCTATGTAAGAATAAAATTGAACAGACCAGTTTGTAATAGTCATTTTTTCAAATTTTTTCAGACTTCAACTAATTACCATGAATACCCCTTCACAAAAATAATAAAAAAAACCAGAAACCATGTGATATTTTTTAATGCTGCAAAAGTTAATCAAAACATAACTAATGACTGTATTTATCAATTTTTCTAAGACGCTTTGCTTTCCTCAGTGCAATAGATGGGCTCGGTTTACTGTGCTGGGAGACCTTCTTCTTACGGCTGACCATTCTGCTGGGACCAGGGATAGCCTGAAAGAAAACAAATGCCAATTTAGATTTTTTTTTTTGCGGGGGAACAACCAATTGAAACATATGTGCAAATTACAAATGATAATGGTATGCTTGTGCCTCATGGAGCATGTGCCTCTAAAATGTTAAGCAAAATGATAGATATTTGGAAAAATAGAAAATAAATTGGAGCACTGCATTACATGACGATGCTTTACTCAAACTGTGAAGAAAATTAGGATCTGGTCAATGAAAGAGTATATTTACAAAAAAAAGCAGTTGTATCATATCATTTACCATGTCGGAACTTGCAGGAGAATCATTTGGTGCAGTCTGTGCACCATGACTCTTCAAGCGGGTCATCAGGTTTTGTTGAATTCTTTCTTTGGAACTTGGCCTCTCTAGGTTAACCTGAAGAAAAAAGGTAAAAGAATTAATGTCAAAGGTTTGTTACATACAACATTAATGGATTTCAGACATGATCAACTGAAAAGAATTTCTAGCTTTACTTTAATGAGTTTGCGACACTTCATTTGAACTTGATCTATAATTTACATGATGGGTCTTCTGTGCAGTGACATTGGAAAAAAGGTACTAAAATGCTTCTAGCTAATATAATGGTTCAATTACCTCAGCATGTGATGAACAATTCAGAAACTCGACAAATGGTGATGTAGGTGCTGGGCTGACAACTACGGGTTCATTGTCATCCAGTTCATCCGGCTGCTCTTGATCTGTTGAGGTGTGGGGTGGGGGTAGGGTGGTGTCTTTATAAGGGTCACCTTCCGTCGCTGGATCAGTCTTACCAGGATTGTCATTTACACTGACAGATAAGCAGCTGTCTCTGAAGGTCTGCAATAAAGCAACAATTTGTCAATTCCTAGAGGTGTCAATTTCACTTAACAATACAAGTCTACTGACAGCCACAACTTTCGTGACAGATACTGTATTATCTAATCCACAAAATGTGACAGATTACTATTGAATATTACAAATATTATGAAGTCATACATGTGATTCTAAAAAATATTTTCAGTTTGAATTTGATTAAACCAATCAGTTACATATTCTATTATGTTAATGTACTGAACATGAAATTCTGGATGACAATGCAAAAATGTCCCTCACCTTATCTTGTCTAATTTTGGTGAAATGCTGCTCTCCTGTTTTTCAATTTTAAGAGCTACTGTAACGATAAAAGCAGTTAAGCTACTACCAAACAATATTAGTCCTGAATAAACCTCAAAGTGGTTCATGTTTTATTTAATTGAATGGCTGTGTTGCTGTATTGGCAGTATTAATTAAACATTTTAGTGCAATATAATACAACTTTTATTTGTAACCCCTTCCCTTGAAAATAGTTTGTGAAAGTTGGTGAGTGGTCACCGTGTATGAAATGGAGAATGAATAGTGAACAACTTGTAAATTATAAATTAAAATGACTAACCTTTGGATTGTGAGATTCTGACCATCTCTGTGAGTATAGGACGCAAGTTATCCCGGCTGGACTTATTAGCATCAGGGAGGGCACCAAGTAGGGGCAAAGGCTCTTGAGCTCCTGGCTGATCACTGATGTCAGAAAGGTCCTGTTGAACTTGTGAATGGAAGTACTAGGTGGACAGCTGGGCAATGTTGCGCAATAATATACTCTTCTGTCAGCTTACTTTGAAGGTGGCATTGTCTTTGATGTCGATTTGACAAAGAGGCGTGATGCGTGACCCAGTGACGCTTCATTAGCAATAGATATCTGAACCAGTACAAACAATGTCTTATCTAGTGTTTGTTCTGCATTGAACTAGATTAAAATTATAATACTAAAGGTTCAAAAACCATTCTATTTAAGTGCAATTGAGTAATACACACATTAATAAGCAAATTAATTAAGAATAAAATGAAATAGTTGTGTCATGTTTTGTGACTAGATCATATCATAAAATGGTGTGTGGTGTTAGTCCCACTGCAGCTCACAGGCCTGTGGTGCTTCTGGCCTCTGAATGTGATTGGCCAGTTTAGGACACACCCCCCCCCCCCCCCCCAACTAGTGTGGGGAATTCATATTTTGCGCCGATTTGATCATTTGCCCTTCACTCATGTTCGACAATAGAATTACTAATACTTAATTGCAAATACCTATATTGTATTTATTCTAAGAAATCATTCACAACGTTATTTGGACAAAAATTATTAAATTGCAAGTGGATTAATTAAAATTACAATAACAAATTGACCACAGACAATTATGTCAAATGTTGAAATGAATACAATTATTTCACGAATCTCCATCATAGTGAAATCTGTTAACATGAATTTTGTATGTGAGATTATAAAAAAAATTTTAGTCAATGACATTTACTTTTCATTGCAGATGTATGAAAGTCCGCACTTTGAACTCTCAGACACAGTACATACAAAACATTGTCGCTCAGGGGAAGTTTGTTCAACTAGCAAGAATCTTCGGAACTTATGCAGTGGCTGATCAAGAAAATGGATTATTGAGTCGCAAATGGGTTCTTGTTGAAGAAAGGTCATTTGTTGATGGTGAAAACACAGTCATCCTGTTAGTATGTAACTGTCCCGATGGACATTCTCAGAGGACTAGATTGGATGCAATTGATTCTTTGATTCAAAATGAGCCTCTCCAACTATTTAAAGAAAGAGAAGAAAAGTTGTACTGTTCACATAGCCTTGCTGTTAAAGTTCTCAGACAGCACATCTCCCTTTGCAGCCGTAGCTAATGTAGGTTCACTAGGATTAGGTGTAATTATTACTGGACATAATCAATTCAAGTGTCAAATATGCAAACATACAGAATGTGCCAATATAGAGGCTTTTGCCCAGTGGAATGGTGAACAATATGACTTTGAGGAGGACAGTTTCTCTGAAGCATTCTCGAAAATCAAAATTACTAGGGAAGTAAGTGGCTAGTTTCCTTATTGGATCGATGACCTTAAAGACGTCTTAAAGGGGCATAAATTGTCCACCTGGAGACCCTCTAGAAGTCTCTAGGTCATACAAAGTGTGCACGTTTCTTATATGGCCAATGACATGAAAACGAGGCACAAATGAACGTAATTAGCGTCCTCGCTTCGTGATACATTTTATTAAACAGCTCATTCAATTTTCGTACGATTTTCAAAATTCCAAGTTTCTTATGTACAAAAATGTATTTGTAGATTATGGTGGGAATTGAATCAACTCTGATCTCATTTTTTGTAAAATGACTATGAGGACGCGAATCGGCGACACTCTCCATTACAGTTTTGCCCACATATGATCATGTGACTGTGTTTTAAAGATGTTTACGCACTTTTTCTTCATGAAAATGTGTGCTTCACGAAAATTTACGATTTTTTTGTAATTTCCAGTTGAGTGCGCCAAGAAAAAGCCCAGTCGAACACTACTGAAGTGTCTTAGTGATGTCACAATTTACCATGCTTGAGTGGTTCCCAATCAAGCCCATAAATAGAAATAGACTTATTTTCTCTGTTCTCAATTACAGCTAGTCAGTTGTGTTAAGACTAGTATATGCTTGGGTGAGCATGATCACCTATAGTGCAACAGAATTCAAACCATTGCAAATAAATTTAGATCACTCATTACTGATTGTAATATCCATATTGTGTAACTTTGCTGTTCAATCAATGAGATGATAATTGACTCACAATGTAAATGTAAATGGAGTTTATAGTCCCAGTTATCACTATCCAAGCAGTCTCAACCAACTTACAATTGCACCATTGGCAGGCCTGTTCAAGCTTTAGCCTTTCTCAACTCCCTGGGAAGTATACAGCCCGTTACACAGAATTACCTGCAAGGGCTAAGCACTTACAATTAGTGCCCATTGATACCTGGGTGGCTTTAAGCAAAGAGTTACGGAAGATCTGCAAAGTTCCTCAATGCTATGGCGGAGACTCGAACCCTATAACCTTTTGATTTGAAGGTGAGCACCTTAACTACTAGGCCACGGAACCTCAATCTATACCCAATACTGTAGTCAAGATATGCCACACCATATTAACATTGAATTCAATTGGAAGTGTGTTATTTCCCGTTCATCTTTAAGGTAGTTTAAACCTTGGATATAGATTTAACCTATCAGGGAGACACTCATGCGTAGGAATCGAACTGGTGGCCTGTTCACTGTGTGCTGCCACCTAACAGCTCAACGACCTAATTGTGGACATTCTTTGCTAGTTTACCTAGTTAAACAAAATGATTGGTTCAACTGTGTAGCCGATAGGCTGAGTGTTAGACTTCAGAAATCTTCTCTTGAAAGAGAAATGCATTTTAATTATTTTTTTTATTTAGACAATTCTTCGGAATTGCCTGCTTGTTAGAACAAGAAAAGCGCGAACTCAGCACATGAACATCTAACTATTTTGTAATTTCATTGTTAGACCTTTAACGAGCAAAACATGTACATAATTAGGTCGCTGTGTTGAATACACTTCAATGCAATCAGCTGTAATAGGACCCCATTATAAGATCTCCTCACTCTTATAACCACCTAACTATCAAAAACACCTGGACCTATACATTTCATCCATCTTACCCACATAAGAAATGACCTTGTTAAGGATCAGTATAACTAAATTTTTCTTTGGGGCTGGATTCTGTAAATAATCTGAATCACTTTAAAATCAACCTTAATAACTGTCGTTCTTGTATAATATTGCTTTGTTTTAATTAACTGGTGGCCTGTTAAAATGCCTGAATATCTAGTCAACCAAGCGCAAAAGGCACTCTTTGCACTCCAAAGTAGAATAAAACCCTCCCTTGGCTACATACCCCCATCACTTGCTATTAAGATGTTTGATAGTTATATTTTACCTATCCTTGAATACAATAGCATGTTATGGTGTATGGGTAAACAACACAATGACATGGAGAAAGTACAAATTAGATATCTTAAAAGTTTATTAGGTGTTAGAAAACAAACCCCAACCTTAGCTGTGTATGCTGAGACAGGCAGGTTTCCTCTTATGGTTAGACAGAAGATAAATATGATAAAGTACTGGGGAAGATTAATGTCACTGCCATCCTATGACATCCTAAATAAATGCCTCAAAATTCAAGAATCTCTCTACATTAAGGGTCAGACCAACTGGTACAATAAAAAGATACACATCATTAATGAATGTAATATAAATAGTTGGGAAACAAAGGAGCCAGGGACTCTGGTCTCTGAAATCAAACTTAAACTGTATGAAAGTGAACAATCAAAGATCCTTAGCGAGATAAATGACTCTGAGAAGCCCCCAAAACTAAGAACATACAAATTATTTTAAACTACGTATTGCTTTGAACCTTATCTAAATCTCAACCTCCCCAAGAAAACCTATAATAACATAGCAAGATTTAGACTTAGCTCACATAACCTCAAAATTGAAACCGGAAGACATGAGACCCCCAAAAACCATTAGAAGAAAGAAAATGTAATAAATGTGATAGTAATGAAGTAGAAGATGAACTACATTGTCTCTTAATTTGTAACAATTATGCAGAACCCAGAAATCAATTAATCCTAAAAGCAAATAAACTGATTCTAAATTTCCATAACTTAGATAAAATACATCAATTTAAAGCACTAATGTCAAATAAAGAACCTGAAATGATATATGCTCTTGGTAATTTCCTAAATAAAGTAATGTAGACTTTAATTACAACTGGGCTCCTCCGATATGACACTCCCTGACATGACTGTCAACACAAATTAGAAGAGCCAAATGCCAGGGTCAGCGCAATGTTGCCTGGTACTTTTTATTTTTATACATGTGAACATTCTTATCTTTTTGTGTTAATTTGAATCTTATTAAGATATTATGATCAGTATTTGTGTATATTTTTGTAAAATTTAAATCTAATATTGATATTGTAATCAGTATTTGTGATTTGATCTGTGATTTTATTTGCTATCTTTTATGTACTTATATATATATATATATTATTTCGCCTTAGTACTGAATGTTTAAGAGCAGGACTCTGTCCAGAAAACATCAAATTGTGGCAACTGTCCCAGTTGCCACAATTTGATGTTTTAAATGTTAAGCTGTATATTATGTATAAAATAATGAGATCTTGTACATCAGATTTTTGTAGATGTAGTTTTAGATAGACGTAGTGAGTAGATATGTGACATATGTTTCTTTTCTGATATGAAAAAGTGTCAATAAAAGCTATATATATATAATTAACTTGATATATTCATTTTTTTCAAATTTATGTCATAGATAATTGTATTGTTAAATGTGCAAATTATTTTTTAACATTATTTCATTATACCAGCTAGATAATCTATGCTTTTTCTAGTAAATAAACTTAAATATTTTCATATAAAACCAATTGACTATTTATTATAAATTTTTTGACAAATGGTTGTCATGATGGCAAAGTTAATTGAATTTTTGTAAGTGCAAGAATGTGTCAGTCCCATCAATAACTATATTTACTATAACTTGCCAATTTTTCCTTTAATTGGTTTTAAGTATTGATTTAATTTCTACTTTTCTGTTCTCTTATTAATTCCATTGTAGATTGTGTGACATGTATGTCTTAGACTATTTGTTTCCTGTTGTGATTGAGTCAAGCCACCTGCATATAAAGCTAGTTGTTAAGTTTGACGAGATCTATTAGACCTATTTTTGTAATGGGACAACCATTCACATATTTGGATCATTTATTTTACTTACCTACTTACTTACTAACTTACTTACTTACTTACTTACTAACTTACTTACTGACGGTCTGACTGACTGACTGACTCACTCACTCATTCACTTACTTACTTAGTACTTACTTACTTACTTTCAAGAATCTTAGTTTTCTTTTGGCAAGATTTAGCCAGGATTCACTGTCGAGCAAACCAGTTTGTTTAACTTGGTCTCCCAGGGTTATTCCTGTCCTCTGCTATCAAGGAACAGCCAATAACTCAGTCTGGAGGATTTCCTCTTTCTCTTGGAATGAAACAAGGCTCAAAATGTAAAGTAACAAATCTCTCACATCCTCTGTGACTCCATTGATTGCATTTAGCTTTGGTGTCCGATTGTTCTGTGGTCTTCATCAAATGACTATGAATCTTGTATGGTAGGATAATGATATAGAAAGTGATTACAGTAGAATCTCACAAGTAAGACGATCTCTGGTCGGACCGTTATAACTGTATATACAATGCAATGTACTTTAGAACTGATGCAAGGACAAGTGCATAGCAAAGCCAGTACAAACAGTTGAATCATATGATCTTCGCTTGGTCGCTCTTGTTTTCTATCAGAAGATAGATAGATAGATAGATTGCAATTTATGAAGAAAAGTTTTTGCTGCTTGTAGAATTGATTGATGAGGTGAGAGAGAGGAGGAGGTCACCCATGTTACATATTTACCCACATTTACCCCAGGAGTGTGATATTTTACTTGAGCATAGACACCGAGTACAAGGGATGTTACCACCAATCTAATGTCTCATCTGAACGACATATCAGTTGGATGTCGCTCATGGAGGGACCGGGATTGAACCTGGGTCCTTTAAAGGAGCAGGCGAGCATCTTACCACTAGACTACCCATCTGCCTGACATAAGTTAGTGAGAAGTATAGTCCTAGAGGTTATGCGTCTTACAGTGAGGTGTAGTAAAATTGGGTTAAAGATTCAGAATGAGCGAAGGCCGGTATTATTGAGATGATGTTTAATTCTTCGATTTAAATCAAGTGTATTTGCTCTTTTTGCTAATTTTTTCAATGGCTAAAGATTCTTTGTTTTACAGATTTAGCCCATTAAAATAATTATATAAACCAATACTCTCATGATACCTTTTACCATTACATTCCCACTTGTGCACGACAATTTAATTTAAAGTAATAATAAATCATTTAAATAAGAGTCTTTCACGCCATCAAATATCCGATGTAAACAAAAGAAGTGATGACGTCACAATACCCAACAATGGGTGATGACGCCATTTCCATTGTATTTCCATGTTTTGGTCTTGATTTCTTTCAATTTATAATTTCTTTGTAATTAATGCCTGATAGATTCATTAACTTACTTAGTGTGCCTTGATCAATAAGGTGTTTTTCAATCATTTGATGAAGTTTTAGAAAATGGTAAATTTGACAGACAGTGCAACTTTAAGGATACTAAATGTAAAAAACTGAACCAAGATTTCTGGTATTCCTTTTCACGTTAAATTTATTATAACTGAATAATGCACATTTTTCAAAGTATTGCAACTTGCAAGAAACTGTAAGCAAATGTACCTACCTACGTCTGGCTAATGTTGTTCCCTTAGTGTAGCTCATTGAACTAATATAGTAATATATTACATTTTTACATTCTGTGTGCTGTGTAATAAAAACATGGACGCAGTGGCCAAGGAAGGGATGGATAGACAGGTGGCACCCCTCCTCCCCCTCTGACCCACAATATTCGTAGATATGATGGATAGCGCTCCCCCCCCCCCCCTCCCCATTGGGCCTGATGTGATATAACATTCATGTATTAATATCTTAAGTATTGTTTGACAGCAGTCGTCTGCTTTAACTTTGTGTTTCGTCAGTTGTGCAGAGAAAAACCACCCACTCCCACACACCTTTTTCGGAAGAATTCCTTGTCTGAAAGTCATAACTACTCTATTTAGCTCTGCACATGTGTTCATTCCAGTGTGTTACACTTCTTGTAAATATGGTGCAGGTCAGGAACACTTTCGTGTAAGTGTTCAGGCAATTCCATACTGGTCAGCTCTGCTGAAGGCCCGGGTTAGATCCCAGGCCAGCGCTGGGCATGTTGATTGCATTAGATTTTAAATTGGAGGTGCCGTTTACTCGATGTCTATACTAGGGCAAGTAAAAGACCCCACCCCTGGAGTTAATGTGTAACATGATGTGTACTCCTAAGCCTTATTATCTCATCATTAGGTAGATGATCACATAAGATGGATATTTATAGGTTATCACATGGCAAGAGGCTGTATCTCCCTGGTATCATCACCCGAGACCCTGTATCATCCCGAGACCCGCAGGGTCGAGGGATGATACAGGTCGAGGGATCTTCGTCGAATTTGGTTGTAAGTTGCGTGTTTGTATTACGGTTCTAATGGTCGCAATTTACAGCTGTACCCCCAGAATTTTTGGCAGATTTTTCCTATTATTTGAAACCGCGCTATCCCCCTCCCTGTCTAAGCTGCCTATGCTGCTGCTGCGTTGACCCATATATTTTCAGCCCTTCAGAGCGTTCGTTTGCATATACCTGGTCTGTCATAGAACATAGTATGATAGTTATACTTGCTAAAGTCCTAGGCCCAGGTATAAAAAGGTACCAAAATATTCCATAGAAATCTCTACTTTAAGAATCTGCCTGATGCCAGATTAAAAAATGGGTGCGTTTCAGTAGGGAGCCCATATTGTGATGTCACGTCATCATGCAAAATTTTTAATGCGAAATATTAGTCCTTTGCCAAGATGGTGAATCCAAGAATGTTCTACAGTACATGTTTTTTGGTGGATTTCCATCCATTCGGGTGCAATGAACAATTTCAGCTTTAGTTGGCCACTTGAAAACCTTGGGCATTGTTTATTATAAGCAAATTCGCCATGGCTGAAATACCCATTTCCACCAATATCTCATGAACTACGGAAGGTATTGTGAAAATATTGGTGTCTGAACTCATGATTTTAGGGTCAAGGAAAGTGAGTGAGGCAGTTTTAGGTTTTCCAATGTATGTTAATGGTTAAAATAATGCTATGGAGTTTCTTTCTTGAAATATTTTACGTGAAAGCCTTTTTCACACACTTTACTGTGATATATATATGTTAATAAATCATCTGCAAACCATGCTAAATAGGGTCTTTAAATTCATAAGTAATCTCCAGAACATTTCCTTTCTAAAAATACATTTTTAATATTATCCTTTGTTCTCAAGTGAACAGCAAATATCAGATCATTCGGATGACAGAAAACACATATGCCCTCCAAATAAGTTAATTGTGTTTTCCTTACAACAATGAAAAGGGAAAATACAGTTGAATTTAGAAATAAATTTTCCACGATTTTTCCAGTTTACATAAATGCATATTAGACATTTTTGTTAAAATGTGTAAAATATGCTGTTAGAGACTTAATTATCTCATAGTATTATGAGTTTGGCTCATGAGGTTCCAAGTGATCCCAAAAGAGACTTCTACCATATTCTATATCTGAAGCACTTCCTCGTAACATAGTCAAACTTTAATGACGTATAGGTTAAAACATTGTTAATTTCAAGTACCCCTATACCCTTCTTCGTAACAAGTAAATTTTTTGAGCAAGTCCATTTCTTCATCAAAATAAATCAGGTCTCACTTATACCAGTTGGATATGAAGAAGCCCTTGCAAAAAGGGATGAAACATTAGTTTATTACTGGAGCTGCCAAGCAACATTTGCCAGTGAAGCTCATGTGTTGAGAATGACCTCTTTTGATACTGTACATGGCCAAATGTGCCATGTGCGTTTTCCATGAGAAGGATAAACGTACATGGAAAACACATGGTTTTTAGCTTATTATAATGAGGCAAAAACCATGCATTTATCCAAACGCATGGAAAACGCACGTGGCACAATTGACCATGTAGATGATGAAGCTGCCACAGTTCCACCATTGATAGACTCTGAGACCAAGGGGTCAAGTAGAAGTCAGGCAGCTTATTCCTCTTTTTTTGGATTATCTGCCAGCCCTGCCAGGCAAAGACAAGCAATACAAAGTCAAAGAAACAGGAGAAAAACTGACATAAATTTGTTGATCAGATAAGGTGGAGCCATACATTTATGGTAATCTAGTGGCAGAAGCGGCCAGGTACCACAGAAAAAGGGTTGCCATATTGTTAATTACATTAATTGTGCCGTGGCTATATTTGATGTCTAAATGTTTATATTTTGACACTGGTTATTCTGATTTCCTATTCCTGACTGATGGTTTCAAATCCTCTGGTTTCCTTTGTCATGATGCTATAACATTTTGTTCTCTTCACTGTGGCAGTAGAAAGCTTCACTCCAGATTCCTCCAGTTCTTTGTACATTTCTTTTCTGGGATTATCTTGCAGGAGAATGTGGCCCCATTCGGTGTTTTTGGGGTCTTCCTGACAACTTGTAAAATAAAACCAGTCAGTATGAGATATATTTACTTTCTCACACAACCAGGTCAAGTTCACAAGCATCATTCACAGCCTGGTAGGGAGAGGTCTCACACTTACCACATAGGGAGCTCCCAAGTTAGTGATACCGATTCTGCTTGGGGAGCTCCCTGCATAGAACATCCATATTATATCATGTGTACATATGTATTTTTCTATAGCTATTTTCTTTGTCTTCTGTGGCAAATATAGAATATTACACTTTGACCTTGTGCATTTCTTATATACACATTCTCCAATTAGATTTGTGGCATACATTTCATTTAAGCCAAGTAGTTGTTCATAGTCTCAAAATATAATATAAATAAACCGTACAGCTGTATGTTGTTTGGTATTTGTGCTATTTTTACTTAGTATATAAATAGTTATTATCTAATTATCACAAATCTGTTTTGAACAAGACAAGCAATTTAAAATATTGTTTCAAAAATTTTGAAACGTCACAAGTCATGATTATGTATAAGGTTGAATAGGTTTTCGAAAATATTATATCTGGGAAAATATTGGTCTAGAGACTATTCAGGTGTATGCAAAACTCAACTGTTCCAGCTCCCCCTCCCCCCTTATTTTTTACAAATTCAGAGTAGCAAAAAAATGCGGCTTTTGATGCCATTTAATTAAAAATCACAGTCGGGTACCCGAGCCTTTAGATCTATACACCTGAGGCTTTTAAAAACCTGGTTATGGCTGATTCACTTCAAGTGTTAAGTATGGAACATGAAATAACAAATGTTGTATTCAACGTAAAAACTTGCATAAATGTTTAAACTGTTTTAAGCGAATATGTAGTTTCTAAAGGTCAACAGGATGTTAAAATCACCTCTGTATTAGAGAGTCAAGAAATCATAGGCGTAAAAGGTGGGGGGGGGGGGCAGGGGGGGCAATTGCCCCCCCCCCCCCCAAGTGTCCAGAAAAGCCAAAAATTCGGGCAAAAAGTTGAAAAATTCGGGCATAAAGGGGTGCTAATAAAAGCCTTAAAATTCGGGCAAGATGACCTTTGCCCCCCCCCCCCTCAAAAGAAAGGTGCCTCCTACGCCTATGCAAGAAATAATAGTTTTGGGCAAAATTGTGCTCACAAGGTAAATGTGTGATGCATATTGCGGTTTCAGTTTAAGTATTGATAATGAGCTGTTTGAGTCAAATATTGGTAACCAAAAACCCTTATGGTGGCAGAGAATGCAAGTTTATAAAATCAGGATTTCATTCATATACATTTGTATAACACTCTATGTTTTAGGTGCATTTTGTTAGATATACCAACAGTTATATTTCTGCATTTGTGAAAAACTCGACAACATGACGGACAGATTTCAAAACTTTGGAAACTTGTCAGTGACAAAACTCGATGAAATGCTGATCTAGTGCTTATCAGGGGTATTTTGCTTGTCACAGTGTTTTTCGCAGTAATTTATAGTTTCTTGCAGGATTTTGACAATTGTATGCTTGCTAATTGCAATTCAATGTTCAGCAAAGAGATTGTGTCAAATTCCAATTGCTGCATGCTTGGGCAGATCAGAGAGACCTCTAGCTTTAGCAAAAAAATCGCAAAAAAATGAAATTCGGCTACGTTTTTGTTCATTTACATATTAATTCCCAATATGCAAGACTGTGGAGTGTGGAATAAAACAACAATTTTCTATTTGGCATTATTGAAGAATGTAAGGAAAATACAGACATATTCAATTCAATTACTTTATTGGCAGATGAATATATTAACATAAACTATAAAACCAAATTGTCTTCAAATGGCAGGCTGACAAGAATTGCGTGTTTGCGACGGATTCTGGCAGCAAAAAGGGTTATACGGGTGCATCGGTGAGTTCTACGGGTCACTCGGCGGGTTCTATGGGTCACTCGGCAGGTCACTCGCGGGTTCTATGAGTCACTCGGTGGGTTATACGGGTCACTCAGTGGGTTCTAAGGGTCACTTGGTCGGTTCTACGGGTCCTAGGAGTAAGCCGACGGGTAGTAGGAGTAATCCGCCGAGTTCCACGGGTGACTCGCCAACTACTACCAGCGTCAGCATCAGCGAAGGCAGTGAGGGAGGTTATATATACTTTAAAAGGCTGCTGCTCTCATAATATTAGTCCGATTTTTGTCAAATAAGACTAAATTGTAGTATAGTTCATACTGATTCCATACACGTTTTTCGATCAAAAATAGACCAAATATTAAGCGAGTTATTTGTCTGAGAAGGCAGCTAGGTTGGTGGAGGCAAACAGTCACTGTGGTGCTCCCGCACACGTCCGCGCCCAGACTGTATCAAAGGCTGCTGCTCCCTTAATATTAGTCCGATCTTCGTCAAATAATATTGGATTGTAGTATAGTTCATACTGATTCCATACGTGTTTTCGGATCGAAAATAGACCAAATATTAAGCGAGATATTCTATATTATAGAATAAGCATATAAATCTATCTGTCTCTCTAAACTATCTATCTACATATCTACATATCTACATAGATCTATCTATCTACATATCTATCTATCTACATATCTATGTAACTAACTATCTAAATTAAAGAACAGCAATTAATGTTGGGGGCGTTTAACTATTATATAAATTCTACACATTTCCCTGAACAATTCAGTCTTTATTTGACGAAAATCGGACTAATATTAGGCCTTTTAAAGTATATACAAAATCGATAAAAAATGAAAATAAAACAATGATAACATTGTGAGACATGAGCTATCATAACATAAGTAATTCAATTCAATTAGCCAAATGTTAAGAAGTCCTCCACAAAGGTTAACTGTCATTAGCCAATGGCAATTAACCTGGATTACAATTAAAAAGAAGCCACTTTGAACATCACACATATCTGAGTGTCAATTGTCATTTAGTATAACGGTCATAATGAATTGTGTATAGTCCGATTTTCGTCAAATAAAATTTATATGATAGATAAGGTGAGGAAAATTAATGGAGTATACTAGGCAAAAACAAGAATATTCTGGTTAATAAAGTTAGTAATACCTCATAGAGTATAGATATGTAGATATGTAGATAGACAGATAGTTATAAGATCTTCACCTAATAATACGTTACTATCAATAATTCATTGAATCGTAATCAATAAAAAATGAAAAGAAAACAATGATAGAAACTATCTATAGATAGATATACTCTAGTTAGAGTAATCATTTTAGATATTTATTTCATTTTATATAAATTATTAATATTTCGTTCTTGTTGTTTCTGAAAATAATCCAACTGGAATTAAAATTGATATTGCATGTTCCATCCATGATCAAAACAAATTATAGACAATCTCCCTCTCTAATATGCATAATAAACAGGAATCAGTTGAAATTCATAATTTTAATTAATGCTTGTGATCAATGATGAAAAAGCATGATTTACCACATTCTTTGTATCATTCAAAATGCTAATAGCAATTGACATAACGTTCACAGCAGATTGCTATTACATATATAGGTTAACTGACTTTTACAAAACCCAAGGAAAAGTCCTTCCCATTGGCCAGCTGGCAGAATGAGTAGAAATGAATTGCAATAAAGCTCATCCAAACATTGTATATATGATGGTCAAAACTATTTGACTGTACACTTCGAAAATGGCAAAGAGAAAAGCATCAGTCCAGCACCCTTTGTACATTTTGCATTATGGCAGTATATAATAGATAAGGTGAGGAAAATTAATAAGGTATACTGGGCAAAAACAAGAATATTCTTGTCCAAAACGCCCCCAACATTAATCGCTGTTCTTTAATGTAGATAGTTAGATATGTAGATATGTAGATATGTAGATAGATAGATATGTAGGTATGTAGATAGATAGATAGTTTAGAGAGACAGATTTATTTGCTTATTATATAATATAGAATATCTCGCTTAATATTTGGTCTATTTTCGATCCGAAAACATGTATGGAATCAGTATGAACTATACTACAATCCAGTATTATTTGACGAAAATCGGACTTATATTAGAGGAGCAGCAGCCTTTTAAAGAAGCGCTCAGCTCTGCCTGCATTGATACAGTCCCTGGCGTGGACGCTTGAGCTAGCACCAGTGTTTGCCGCCTACCTGCATATTCAGACGAATATCTCGCTTAATATTTGGTCTATTTTCGATCCGAAAACAATCAGTATGAACTATACTAAAATTCATTCTTATTTGACGAAAATCGGACTAATATTAGAGGAACCGCCGGCTTTACTATGGGTAAAATTAGGCATGGATAACCTGCCGGCTTCCACGGGTAACCCGTCGGCTCCCACGGGTAATCTGCCGACTTTTTGGACACCCGGGAGTTTGCCACGGATGAGCCATACAAGCATGGCATACCCGGCTACCGGCCCCGAAACTCCCGGGTTGGCCCCGGGTCCCACGAGTGACTCGAAGGGTATCGCCGGGTATCCACGGGTAGCCGTCGGGTTGGAGCCGGGAAGCGCGTTACATCACCGTTATGTAATACTACGTGTTTACTACGGCAAAACCGGCTAAGTGTGAAAGGGGCTTTAGCCCCAGCCTGCCTAGGCACCATCTATCAATCAATACTCAAGTGTTACTGGTTAATTTAAAGTCATCTTTTTCCTGTCATGCTCTGAGGTCAAAACAAGAAAGATCTCTTTCCCTGACATTTTCTTTAAGAAACCCGTCTTGCTTCTGTGACCACAGATCTCATTATCTGCTCAACATTGATCAAAGGTTTCCATGGCAACTATGTCAAAGATATACCTGTCGAAATGAGAATGTATGGGGAATGTTCCAGTGGCATTAAGGTGGTATCCTGTCCAATTTTATTTTGCATGTTATCCCGGCAAAAATCATTTCATTATTCATTATAGATACCAGATATTGGCTGATAACATATTATATTTTAATAAAAATTTTCTTTTTTTATTGTAGGCAGAACATGTTATGTTTAAATTAATTGTATATGGAAGTTGGGTTTTAGATTTCATGATTTTATTTTAATTCAAGAGACGTTGATTGCGATACCCTTTGAAATATTCAAATAAATAAATTATTAAAAAAATTTAAATTAAAGTAGAGCATGTACAATTATTTGTGTAAGCTGCATGGGCTATAGATGATAGGGTGAAGACGGCTGGCAATGGCCGATGTTGGAATGATGTTAATTCAATCGAACATGGTATCTGAACTATCTCAGCATGTGATTGGTATGCATGTGCATTAGGAGTTACATGTTATCAAGGAACATGATAATATGGTTGCAAGGAACATAAGAAACTTGGCAATTTTGTTTTCCCGTAAGTGAACATTATGACAGAAAAGGCAGAAAATATGTCTCAGATTAACGTTGACCCTAAGTGAGTGACGTTGGACCAACAACAGGCCTACGTATATCTATACATCTGAGTCTGATATATTGTAAATGAAATGAAAACTAAGAGAAAAATAGCTCTAGAGGTACCTATTGTTTCTTTGGCCATTGTTTAGAATTTGTTATTATACTCGTTCCATCCCTGTTCGCCAAACACAAATCGAAGTGGGAGGGTATTTCCTATTGAGCCTCATTGTGACTAATGACATCATAAAGGGGTTTCCATCGACTGCTTGATTGACCACGCACTTCCGGGAATTCAATGACCTTTGAAAATATGACATTGACGATGATGGATGGATGAAGTTTGATTCTTACTGGGCTGGAACATAATAATTATTCATGTGGCCATCATTAAATGACTTTGTTACTCCATAAATCAGTTTCTTTGTTGTACTTGTAAATTAACTTGCATGCACGAACCCAGATAAAACTTCACATTGGCTTGACAACAGCCCCGCGTCACCTATGTCGGATAGACACTTAGACAACATCTGTCCAACATTGGGCCGACCAGAAATGCTTCCTGGAAATAAAATGTCATATAAAGAGTAATGTGATGCAAAATTTACCTGTAGTAAACAAGTTATATGACATTGTTTTGCTTTTATCCCCAAAATATGCATTTGTGTGTGTGTGTGTGATTAGGGCTTTACGTCCTGTATTTCTGCACCAGGAAGAAACGGCGGCCATCCAACTTAGGCTCAGCCAGGAATCGAACCCGGGACCCAGCGGTTGGAAGCCCAGAGCGCTACATCTGAGCTAGGCCCCCGCCCTCCCAAAAAAATTCATTCTCTAATATAGTTTTGTATGACATGTATATGTCATAGGTCGCTACTGATTGTCATACTACTGATATGTTTCGTTTTTATCATACATTTTCCTTGTGCCTATAGTGTGCTCTGCTCATGTATGGTCCCAGTTTGATCCCCAGCCCGGACAATATTCATGAGCAATATCCCAGCTGGACTTCGATCACATTAGATGATAAATTGGAGGTGCTTACTCCATGTCCATGCTGAGGCAAGTAAAAAAGCCCCCCCCCCCCATGCATCAGGTAAATGTGTGACATGGTAAAATGTTAATCCATATTATATGGTTTTAAGATAAATAAACACGGTGAGGCTGTTAAGCCTTACTATTTGAACATTACGTCTGCCTCTATGCAGTAATTGCTATATTATATGTCCTTTTAACTTACAAATATTTTCACATAATTATTTTTCAATTCGAAGAGTTATTAATGATAAACATTACAACTGTGACAGAAGTAGACACATGCGATAAATGATAGGCTTATTAACTTGGCAGAAAAATCCAGAGCCTGTTTGTTCAATCATTTTTTATTCATGGATTATTTCTCTAACCTTTTATTCAAATATTTGTATAGTGCAACCCACACAATTTGTTTTTACAACAAAATGTACTTAGTTTTAATGAAAGATGTTGTTTACCTCAGTCACGCAATCCCAATTGCCTGTTACGCAAAATGCGGCAAATGTTATTGTTATCTAGAGTGTAATAAAATACCTATTCCAACTCAAAAATGTACTGTGCAATATAGCCGTGCAATATATGAAAATATTAGGATTTCTAGCAATATAATATTGCATGGTATTTTTCAGTGGCATCTCTGTGGTATTGTAGGATGCTAAAATACCAATAAAAAAACTATCTAATTTTGATATAATGGTGACGGTCGAATATTAATTGTTCAGCAAATAACAACTGTTTGCAGGAAATAGGCCCTACTCTAAGAAGTGCATTTATTCTCCACCAGGGGGAGAATGAAACTGGCAACGACTTCTAGCCACCTGGTGACAGTGATCGAAACATTTCTTGTGTAAATATGATGATAAACAAGAAAAGCTCTCTTTAAAAAAGAGACCTGTATCAGAATTGGTTAACATAGTCTAGACATGCACAAAATAATAAAATGTATTGAACTATTTTGTACAGACTAAAGCCCCTGTCACACTAGCCGATTTAGCCGTAGTGAACCCGTAGTATTACGCAATTGTTATGCAACGCGCTACGGAGCTCCAACCCGGCGGCTACCAAACGGCTACCCGTGGATACCCGGTGATACCCGCCAAGCACCCTTGGGACCCGTGGCCAAGCCGGGAGTTTTGGGCCCGGTAGCCAGTTGTGCCACGCTTGCATGGCACAACCGTGGAAATCTCCCGGGTGACCAAAAAATGAAAAATACCCGTGGGAGTCAGCGGGTGACCCGTAGAAGCCGGTGTGTGACCCGTAGAAGCCGGCGGGTGACCCGTAGAAGCCGGCGGGTGACCCGTAGAATCCGGCGGTTTATCTGTTACCCGTAGTAAACCCGGCGGCTTGCTGAGGGGTTCTAGGGTAACCCGGCGGCTTCAAAGGGTAACCCGGCGGCTTCCACGGGTAAACCCGGCGGCTTCCGCGGGTGACTCGCCGACTGCTACCAGCGTCAGCAAAGGCAAGGAGGGGGGTTGTATGAATTTTAATAGACTGCTGCTCCCCTAATATTAGTCCGATTTTTCTCAAATAAGACAAAATTGTAGTATAGTTCATACTGATTCCATACCACTACTATGTGCTACTGCATAGGCCCCTTCTATTTATGACTCAGGCCACGCCCCCTTTTGGCTTAGGCCACGCCCCTTTTGCATACTAATGAGCTAGGCCACGCCCCTTTTGCATACTAATGAGGTACGCCGACCCCCCTATGAATACTAATGAGCTAGGCCACGCCCCTTTTGCATACTAATGAGGTACACCCACCCCCCTATGAATACTAATGAGCTAGGCTACGCCCCTTTTGCATACTAATGAGGTACACCCACCCCCTCTATGCATACTAATGAGGCAGGCCCACCCCCCTCTATGAATACTAATGAGGCAGGCCACCCCCCCTCTATGCATACTAATGAGGCAGGCCCACCCCCCTCTATGAATACTAATGAGGCAGGCCCACCCCCTCTATGTTCCTATGAATACTAATGAGGCAGGCCCACCCCCCCCCCTCTATGCATACTAATGAGGCAGGCCCACCCCCCTCTATGAATACTAATGAGGCAGGCCCACCCCCTCTATGTTCCTATGAATACTAATGAGGCAGGCCCACCCCCCCCTCTATGTTACTATGCATACTAATGAGGCAGGCCCACACCCTCTATGCTCCTATGAATACTAATGAGACAGGCCTATCACAAATTTAATCCAATGTGTAAATAAACAAATTAATTCTTTAATCCAGTCTGTGTAAAATAAACAAATTAAGTTTTTAATCCATTGTGTAAATAACATCATTAATTCTTTAATCCGTTGTGTAAAAATTCCATTAAGTCTTTAACCCATGTGTAAATAATCCATTAATCCTTTAAACTATAACTAACTACTTAGCCCCTAAGCCTTGATCACAGGGGTCAACATAATTTAGGATTATAAATTTCAACCAATCAGTACCCAACAAGGGCTGAACAGCATAATCTCTCTGACTATAAAGCCTGGGATGAACTGGCCAAGTATCATAACTTCCACAGCTGAGAATATGAATAAGCGACAAGTATCACAAGAACCTTCACAAGACAAGAGAGCAAAACCTCAACCATACCATATTAACCAAGTTCACCATAGAATTGCAGGACGTTATGGATATGAAGAAAGATCATTCAGAGCCACCTTTGATCAAAGTTATCTTGGTCAAAGGTTGGTAGATGTTCATCAAGATCTAGAAGACATGTTCCAAGGAGTCATTGACAAGGCTGCCGAACATCATGGACCTCAAGACAGAGCACGAGTTATTATCCAGCACAATGATCTTAAGCAGGACATCATAATCCACATGAGACCTCAGCATCTTATCACAGGACAAACCATCATGAACAGAATTGAAAAAGTTCTACAGTCCGATGAAAGTCTCAGCATAGACAACTCATTCCAAGTCGATTTTGGTATTCTTCAAAACGACCGAGGAGGAGGGAGAGGATCACAGCATCTTGTAAAGAGCATAGCTCTACCAAATGACTCAACAAGAACGACTAGGGCCATCATCATCTGCACTGCTAAACTACACAACGATCCAAACTTCCAAGCACTTATAAGAACTGACAGAGCGGACAGACCCGGACCAAACTCTCAAATGGGGAGAGCTCTAGAACTGCTTGAAAATGTTCAACTACATTCAACGGAAGAAGTAAAGATACAAGACTTCTGCAAAATTGAAAATCATCTCAACATCCAAATTATTCTCATAGATCAGCACAAAACTGTACTATATGGAGGAGTACCTAGAAGCTCCACAATATTCCTCTACCAGAATGAAGAGGGGGTTCATGCCGTCATCAACATAGAAGGGATGTTACATCCAAATGAAATCTGCAAGAAATGCTTTGTCAGCCATCAAAAAAGTCATAAACACGTCTGCAATAGCCACCACGCACCAGAGCAGATCTCTACAAGAGATACTAATGCAAAGTCCATCACAAATACAGATATTGAGGACAAGAACAACTCTATTTTACACAAGAAATCCATGGTCTACATCCCTGAATTACCTAATGACGTTACATGTTCTGCAAGAGCCATTGTCGTATGTATGGCAAAGCTTCATCAAGACCCCTCCTACCATAAACTAAGAGATCACAAGACAGCACATAGAACAGGTATTAACAGTCAACGAGGACGAGCTCTTTGCTTGTTAAAGGATGTCGGTTTACCGTCTGACAGGCAGATTGAGATCAGGGAATTTTACAAATTTGAAAAACATCTCAAGGTCCAGATAATTGTCTTCGACAAAGACACTGGTAACAATGTCACCTATGCAGGGGTTCTCCCTAGAGATGAGAAGATATTCCTTTACAAGGACGGTCAACATTTTCATGCCATCACCTCAATAGTAGGACTATTCAAAAGTAAGATCATCTGCACTGAATGTCTCAAATTCCATAGGAAAGGAGCAACACATTTCTGTCAAAAGAAATGTTACGTATGTCTCAGAAAGAACTGTACCTGGGAAGAGAAAGTTATCTGTAAAGATTGTAACAAGACATGCCGCAGTTCAGAATGCTACAATGATCACAAACAGGTATCTGTCTACAAAACAGGCCCCAAGAAAGGGGAAGAAAAGCCTTCCCCATGTCAGCAACACTTTCAATGTCCGAACTGTAAGAAATTAATAGACACCCTCACCAGATCATCTCAAGATCATACTTGTCAAGAATGGCAATGTCAATGTTGTCAAGAATATGTTGTAGGACAACACCTTTGCTACATGAGATCAGCACCACCCAAGAGTAATAAGGGGAAATTCATATTCTTTGACTTTGAAGCTACACAAGACACCATGTACCAATGCAAAGATGGATATACACCTCGAACAAGGAAAGAAGGATGTCAAACCTGCACCGATGAGTTCACTTGTTCAGCCTGCAGAAGATGTCAGAAATGCAATACCTGGTACTGCGGTCTTCAGCAGCACATACCAAACTTTGTTGTAGCAGAAAGTATATGCAACAACTGTAGTACAGAGATGACACACTGTAAATCATGCAGTATCAAATGCCTATCTCATGACAAGACACAGACATGCCAACAATGCTACAAGAAAGAGGTAATCTTCAAGGGGGATAACACTGTCAAAACTTTTGGTAAATGGCTATTCAATGAGGGTCACAAAGAGACCATCTGTATAGCCCACAATGGAAGAGGATATGATTACATATTTCTCCTGGGATATCTACTGGAAAACAGTATGCAGCCAACTTTAACCAAGAATGGAACAAAGATTATGTACATGCATGTCAAACAACTCAACATGAAATTCATAGACTCCTTCAACTTCCTACCCATGGCACTGAAGAAACTCCCCAAGACGCTAGGATTGTCATCATCTCTGAAGAAAGGAGACTTCCCCTATCTTTTCAACACAAGGGCCCACTTTCAACAACAGTATTTTGACAGACCTCCACCAATTGAGTTTTACAGTAAGGAAATAGATCAAGATTGGTACAACTGTAGACAAGGTCCCTATGACATGCACAAAGATATGGAGGAGTACTGCAGAACTGATGTCCTGATTTTAAGAGATGCATGCCTGAAGTTTCGCCAGCTGATCAAAGAAGTTACTAGTATAGAGGTTGAGGATGGTACTCAAGATGTTGATGCTTTCTCCCAAGTCACCATTGCTTCCACCTGCATGCAGATATTTAGACAGAACTTCCTCACTGAATACTACCAGACTATTCTACAAGACAAAATAGCTACACCTATGAAGAAGACAGGAGGACAGTTTTATAGTAACAACCAACCAGTACCATCCGGAGAAATCCAGGAAAAAACCTTTCTCAAGTCAGATATTGCTCACATACCTCCACAAGGCTATACAGCACGAGACAATCACAGTTACAAGTCAATTCAATGGCTCGAATACCTCAGTCATTACAACAAGATCTTCATTCAACATGCACGTAACATAGGAGAGCTTTCAATGGGGAACTACAGGATAGACGGGGCTGATACCAATGGGGTATTGTATGAGTTTTATGGATGTCGCTGGCACGGATGCCCCAAATGTTATCCAGACAGACAAGTTAGAGACAACCACAATAAACACACAATGGACGATCTATACAAAAGAACCGTAGAGAGAGAAGAACTCCTGAAAAGCAATACGCATCAAGTCATAACGATATGGGAATGCCAGTTTGACGAGCAAATTAAACAAGACCCTGAGATGAGACAGTTTCTTTCCAGTCTGGATATACCAACACGTCTTCAAATTCGAGATTCTTTCTTTGGAGGAAGGGTAAATGCCATGAAACTTCACTATGAGGCTGTTGAGGATGAAAAGATACATTATTACGACTATACAAGCCTCTATCCCTATGTCAACAAGTACAAACGATTACCAGTAGGGCATCCAGAGATCATTACAACCCAGTTTGACTACACCATGAAGTCATACTTTGGAATTGCCAAAATAAAGACTCTACCTCCAAGAGGTCTATATCATCCAGTCCTCCCTCATAGATCAGGAGGAAGACTAAAATTCCCACTATGTCGTACATGTTCTGAA
This sequence comes from Alitta virens, assembly GCA_932294295.1. Lineage (NCBI taxonomy): Eukaryota > Metazoa > Annelida > Polychaeta > Phyllodocida > Nereididae > Alitta > Alitta virens. The sequence goes on along the minus strand of OW028583.1, from coordinate 12,258,247 downwards.
AAAGAAAGCAATGTACCATGTCAATGCAGTCCTGAAGGCAGAGCCATAACAGGGACATATTGTACTCCTGAAATATTAAAAGCTTTGGAGAAAGGATACACCATCCTCAAAATATACGAAGTCTACCATTGGAGAGAATCCTCGGACAGTCTTTTTAGGCAGTATGTTGACACATTCCTCCGAATCAAACAAGAGGCATCAGGTAACCCCTCATGGATACAAACTACTGCAGATCAAGAGAGGTACATACAGCAATACCAAGAAGCAGAAGGCATCACCCTCAGAAAGGACAACATCAAACATAACCCAGGACTCAGAACTGTTGCAAAGCTAGCTCTCAATAGTTTTTGGGGTAAATTTGGAGAGAAACCGAATCAGACAAAGAGCCAGTACATTACAGACCCCGTCAAGTTCAAACAACTCGCAAATGATCCTACTGTTGAAATACTGATGATCAACATGATCAATGAAGACTGTTTATTGGTTGAACTAAAGAGTAGAACAACCTTTGAACCCGACAACCTCAAAACAAATGATGTCATTGCAACATTTACTACTTGCTGGGCACGACTAAAACTTTATGAACTCATCGATTTCCTGGGAGAGAGGGTATTGTACATGGATACAGACTCTGTCATATTTACGGCTAGGCCCAATCAACCTATGCCCCTCCTAGGAGACTTTCTAGGACAACTTACTGACGAGCTACCCCCGGGGCGATGGATCACTAAATTTATCTCTTCCGGCCCAAAATCGTACAGCTACCAGATGAATGACGGGAAAGAAGAAATCAAATTTAAGGGCATCATAATGACGCCTACCAATAAAAAGTATGTTACTTTTGCCAACATCCGAGAAGTTGTCACGAAAGACATATCCATTAGGCTCCCTCCATATACCATGTTTGTCAGGGATAAAGTTCATGGTCAAGTCTTCAACAGAACTACTTACAAAACGGTCAACCTAGTATACACTAAGAGAATTTTACTGGACACTTATGATACCTTGCCTTACGGTTATTAAATTTGCTGAGTATATATTATTTACTGTAAATCATGTAAATATTTTGTAAAGACTAAAAAATTGTGTTCATGTAGTGTATTCATTGCGAGTGTGTGTGAGATGCTATAAATAAAGAGGTGACAAGTACCAAGCACTCACTTTTATGATGGAGACTGAAGGGAGCATTAATGAGAGCTGGCAGGTTTTGGGGTTTAGGGTACCAAAAAATGAAGTTGTCTTCTTCAGTCAGATAGTCATATTATATATAGTTATAATAACATGTATAATAAACCTATCAATCAGTCATCCCCTGAGCGAGCTCTGGGTAGGATTGTTAAGTTCAAGTATAGGGTTTCTCCTCCCGAACCCCACAATAAAAGAACGTAGAATTCTACTGAACAATGGATGAATATTTAAAGACTATGTATTACAGCACAAGTAAAGCTGGTAGTTACACAGGAGTAGTAAAGTTTTGGCAGAGCATACAGGGAGATGGAAACCCTCACAAATTAAAGTACAAAGATATAAAGGAATGGCTTGCAAGACAGTACACCTACTCTATACACAAGCATCCTATTGAGAAATTTAAAAGAGAGCCAATCATAGTAGGAGAAATTAATGAAATAATTGATTCTGATTTAATGGATATGCAAAAATTTAGCAAGAAAAATAACGGTATTAGATTTTTAGCTATATTTATAGATCTATTTAGTAGATATTTACGAGTACAACCTATGAAGACCAAAAAAGGGGTAGAGATGGCACAAGTCTTGGAAAAAGTATTTAACGACATAGAGCCATCAGTAAGAAGTATAAGAACCGACCAAGGTTCTGAGTACAAGGCAAAAGTAGTACAAGAGTATTTTAAGTCAAAGAATATTAACCATATTATAACATACAACGTTTATCATGCAAATTATGCTGAGAGAGTCATTAGAACTTTGAAAGGCAGGATCTACAGGTTTTTTACAAAACATCAATCTCATCGGTATATAGATGATCTCCAGGATATTGTAAGAGGTTACAATAACACTCGACACTCCAGCATTGGTATGTCTCCTGCACAAGTAACACTTGAGAATCAACAAGAGCTCTACGAAAAATTATACCTACCAGTAGAATTAAAGAGAGAGCAGACGACAGTCGTATTTAGATATGAAATTGGGGATAAAGTCAGAATCCCCTTCAGCCGTAGACCATTCCAGCGAGGGTTTGATCAGAAATGGACAGAGGAAATATTTCTCATAGACAAGAGAATATCATCTCACCCTCCTCGATACCGCTTGGTTGATTTACAACTTGATACCATAGGAGGTAGTTTCTATGAACAGGAGTTACAAGAGGCCAATGTTGATGATGATGAAGTATATAAGGTTGAGAAGATTTTGAGACACCGCATTAAAGACGGGGGACGTCAGGGATTAGTTAGCTGGCTCGGTTACCCAGCAAAGTTTAACTCTTGGGTTGACATTGATCAAATACATAACTATGAATGATTTCTACATCACCATCAAAAGCCAACACGGCAAGATTCATTTTTTAAATAACACCGCAAGTAATTTTAAAGTAAAGCTGAACAGGCCTCTTTTACTTAAGGAAGGCTGGAAAGTTGCACTTGTCCAATACAAATCACCAATTTCGGAAGATGTCTATGTCTGTAGCGATGTCTGCATGTCGAGTATTGTAGGAGAAAAGCAGTATAGCATATTACGACTTATACCCTCAGATCAAGTTAGTATTCCTTATCCCTATTACATACCGGTATCTCAAAACTTTATAGACTGTATTCAGATCTATCATCTTTCGGCTAAGACTGAGGAAAGTCTACAACTCAATACAAGGGGGGTTACATACGTCACCCTCCATTTCCTATATAAGCCATAGAACATCATGACTCTTGATCATTTGTTTTAACACCACGACCATGGACACTTATTACTCTACACAACAAGACAGGTCCACACCTTTTATAACCGATGGGTTGAGGCGATATTCAGGAACAAACAATCCTCAATACATTATCGAAGATACTTCTACAAAGAGAGGTCCACAGTCCGTCAAGGTTGAGTTGACATCAGACATTCAGAAAACCATTGACCAGGTCAAAGAGGAGATGGTATTGACTAATAGCAGAGCTACCAAGAAAATGAACAGTAAACGTAAAAGGTCGCCAGCCAAGAAACCACCAGCCAAACGGCGCAAGGTATATAAGAAAATAGCAAATCAAAAAAAGTCATACACAATCAAGAAGGCACCGAGTAAACGTCGTCACACAGTCTTTAACAATGGAAGCAAGAAACGCTAGTCTCCCTCAACTGGACCTGTTCTCACCACCAGTAGTACAGAAGATGGTTGAGAGAGAATACACTATGGAATATAGACCCGTTACACAGCTGTCAGATGATGCCCCTATAATCTTTGATATTACAGAACAGAAGCACTTTCTTGACCTTTATAATAGTCAACTCTATGTTAAAATGAAGATTTTAAAGAAGGACAATACGGCAATTATGGCTGATAAGAAGGTAGCACCTGTAAACAATGTCCTACACAGTTTATTTGAAAAAATATCTGTATACATTGAAGGTAAAGAGATTACAACTTCAAACAAAGACTACCCTTACAAGGCTATGTTTAGCACACTGTTAGCATACCAGAAAGGAGCAAAAGAGTCACAACTACAGGCACAAGGATACTTTAAGGACGATTCTGATGATGCTGATCAAATTACCGGTAATGTTGGAGCTAATAAAAGACAAAAGATGTTTGAAAAATCAAACTCTGTTGAACTTCAAGGTCCTCTTTATGAGGATATATTCATGCAGAAAAGGTTTTTACCTAATAACCTTCGTCTCACAATCAAATTAGACAGAACTTCACAAGAATTTTTCTTACTGAACCTGGAACCTACTGGATCCTATAAAATACACCTAGAGGATGTCATATTTAAGGCTAGAATGGTTGAACTTTATCCACCTGTCCAATATGCAATTGCTAAAAAAATGGAAAATAAGCCTGCACTCTTTCCATACACAAGAAGGGAGATCAGGGTAGATAACTTACCAATGGGGTTCACATCAGGAACATTTGATAACATCTTCCCAAATCAACTCCCGTCAAGAATTTTAATCACCTTTGTATCGTCTGAAAACTATAACGGCCATAAGAAAAAAAACCCGTACATCCTCACTAATTTTGGTCTTACACGAATCAGTCTGTCTGTCAATAATAACACAATTGCATCTTACACACCATCCTTTGATTCAAAACAAGGTACAGGGGTAGCCCCCTGTTATCTTAGTCTGTACGAGACCTTCAGAGAGTTGGGGAATGATTTTGGTAATGATATCACACTCTTCGACTATGTCCACAGTTGTACAATGTATGCATTTAATATTAAACCATCATATGACTGTACCTATGAGCCTGATCACGGTCATGTCAGACTGTCTATCCATTTCAAACAACCTTTAACAGAAGCCGTTTGCTTATTAGTCCACGCCGAAACACCATGTCTAATGGAGATTACAGGGACACGGAACGTAACTCTTAAATAGAGCCACCCGAGCTGACTCATGTCATTTACAATGGAAAGACCGAGTATTATAGATGTATCTCATACTCGCGAGAATGATAACATACCGGAGAGTTGGAAGACTATGTCTGAAGACAAGGTTCTTGTTCTGATACCCTCTCCATGCAACATGATTATAGCCTCACCAACACAGGGGGGTAAATCTACATTTGTATACCAATTATTTAAACATGCCATGTTTCACAGACCTCCTGAAAAGATACTTTACTGTTACAATAGTACCTGGCAGTCAATGTTCACTAAAATGGAGACTGAGATGGATAACATATCCTTCCATTATGGACTACCAAATGAAGAAGAGCTTGAAACATTCCAAGCATCCACTACAGAGCACAAGACTATTGTTTTGGATGATTTAATGAATGAATCAATGAACGCTGACAACATTTTGAAACTTTTCACTATCGGCATGCATCACAACAATTGCTCAGTTATTCTCCTAACACACAACCTATTCCCAAAGTCCAAACATTCACGAACCTTAACTTTAAATACCCAAGTTTTTGTAGTCATGGCAAACAATCGTGATAAACAGCAAATCCAAACTCTAGGCAGACAGTTAGGCTACAAGAGATTCCTTGATGCTTACTTAGCAGCAACTCCTGTACCTTATACTTATTTCATAATAGATCTACATAATAATACTGCCGATAACCTTAGATTGAGATCTAATATATTTCCTGATGATACAAGTCCTACTACCGTTTATAAAGCACTGTAGATAAGCCGCTATGTCATTTACCAAGATGCCTGCATCGTTAGTAGTCAAGAAAAATATACCGTTTATCAGATTCTTGTCAGAGACAGACGACAAGCAAAGAGATGCTTTACTCAAAACTATCAATAAAGACCAGATGGAGGTCCTTAGACAGATAGTCCGTAACGTTCTTGAGGGGGGGCTAGTCCTCACTAATCAAGGCATTAAAGAACTGAGACGCTATGAAAACAAGCTCATTAACTTTGCCGACAGCAAAGAGAAAGGAAGAAGAAAGAAGCACTGTCTACAATTAAAAAAGGTTTGGCCCCGACTTATTAAGGCTGTACTACCACAACTTGAACTTTTAGAATAATGAAACATTTTATCATCCCTGCTTCAACATACCATAAACTCAAGTCAACACAGTCTCAGCATGCATTGCCAAAAGTACAACAGAATGATCAACAAAACATCCAGCATGAACATCAGCCGGTGCTGGTTGAACCACGAGAAGAAGAAGAAGAAGAGCAGGAGAGCTTTGTCACTGAGGCCTTTCCAAAGTCAACAAGAGGGAAAGCAACACGACTCCTCAATTACATCAAGAGACATAACCCGAAGATAACATGGTCATCAAAAACTGGAGATGTCAGTATTGATGGTACATTGATACAAGGCTCGAATATTATAGACCTACTAAGGACTGCTGTTTCTGGTACGGTTATAAAGCCGACAGGATGGCCACAGTTTCATATAGCCTTAAAGGCTATCAACACTCCATTATCTCTTGTAGCTCGATACCCTCCAGGAATACCAGTCCAAAAAAAATTGACAAAATGGCTGACTCATTGATAAAGAAACTTGTCTTATTCACACTGTCATGAAACTCACATTAATCTTAAAGGGTTATACCCTAGTGGGTTGCCATAAGGCAGGTTGAAGAACTTCTAATAGTACTTACCATGCCAATCACAAGTGAGGACTGAGCAATCATCAGTGTATTTACTACCATCCTCTTGCAGTTAACTTGCAAAATAAACAGCCTATGAAGTTACCTAAAGCTGTTACAGTCAAAACAGTCTTAAAATAGTTTATCTACTGTGACAGCATTTGTCCAAACGAGTTTCAATCTACTTAGTATAAACATCAGGCTTAACAGAATCCCTTGTACAATCAAACACATGCCACATTCTACTTAGTAATAGAAAAAACAAAGGTCAGTTCATGGAACTGGCCAACCAGTGTCAGGAAAATGACTACCAATCAGAGGATGGTAATACTAGCCAGTCAGGATCATGAACAAAAGACTGACCAATCAGAAGACAAGAAAAACTATCCTACCAAACTAACAGACCATGACAGAAGTGTCTTGGCCATCCAATGAAAATCGAGCAGCCTAGTCTCTCAGGCAATAAAAGCAGAGGCTTGCTGATCAAGAATCATAATCACCCTCCAGCCTCTGAAGATCCCATCATGACTACCACAAACCAAGACATAGTATTTTTTGAAGAGATCCTAGGTAAAAGGGGCCGTAGAATGACTCTTAAGCAGTATCAAGGAAGAAAACTTCTTCACCTCCGTTTGTATGATGAAAATGATTGCCCAACCAGAAAAGGAGTACACATGTCTGTAGAAGAGGGTAAAACTCTGCTGTACCTGATACCAGAAGTTCTCAATGCCCTTACAAATCGCCAAGAGGGAATGTTTAATATCACAGAAAGTATTCGTCTACAAACTACAAAATTCAACACTGTAGACATAAGACTGTTCTGGAAGCCTTCGCCTCACCAAGACTTTGTCCCTACAAAGAAAGGTTGTCCTTTGAACAAAGCTGAATTTTTTGAACTGGTTGATATTATGCACTTGTATGCCCCTCTATATTTCAATTAATGTTTTTGTAAAAAAGTACCAACAGAAAAAACTTTAAAAAAATTCAAATAAAACTTTAAAAAAAAACTTCAACAACTTTGTGTAAATGTGTGTATACGTATGCTTTATCAGTAAAATTTTTTGATTAAAATTAAAATAATAAAAAAGTTGGATAAAAAATTACAAAAATGGTGTGAAACAAATAAGTTTTTTAAAAAAAATTTTAGCAGTAAAAGTTTTTGATTAAAATTAAAATAATAAAAAAGTTGGATAAAAAATTACAAAAATTGTGTGAAGCAAAGTTTTTTTAGAAAAGATAAAAAGTTTTTAACAGTAAAATTTTTTTATTAAAATTAAAATAATAATAAAAAAGTTAAAAAAATTACAAAAACGGAATGAAACAAATAAGTTTTGTGTAAAACAAAAAAGTTTTATGTAAATAAAAGTACTTTGTGAATAAAAATTAAATCATAATTTTTGTTTTGGAAGCAAGATTTGAACCCGCTACCTCATACATAATAGGCGGGTGCCCTACCACCTGTACCACCCCTGCCGATGGAGAGCTATGTACCCATACTGCTACTGTGGCGGTACGAGGCGTGATTATTCATTACTGGCATATTGTTCTCTAGTTAGAATTAGTAACTCTTGCGCTGACATTATTTATAGTTAGCTTTTACCCATACAGTACCACTAGACACTGACATGTCCGATCAAGCGACAACTTCTAAGTCTATTTTTAGCTTCCTTCCCTCGTCAACATTAACACTAGGGGGCGTCATAGTTACGTCGTCACGCCATCTCTCTGATTTTTTGTGTACTATTTCTTCTCTCAACAACTTCTAAGTCTATTTTTAGCTACCCCCTGCCGATGACATTAACACTAGGGGCATCATAGTTACACCGTCACGCCATCTCTCTGGTTTTTGTGTACTATTCTAGCTCTAATATATATTCATAACTAAATCACCAACCTTCTATCTGGTCTGTAGTCTTGTGCGTTTTCACTCGCCTGCCACGCCGCCATCAAGTGTTCGAATCTCACTGCTACTTTTTCATTTCTTAAAGAGCAGTTTTTTCATGTGCCGAATACATGGGTGTACAAGATACGCTATTTTTGAGGAGGGGTTTTTTTTATTTATTTTTTGTTTCTTTTTATCAAAGTTTTTTCATCTTTTTTATTATTTATTACTCAGTCAGATCAATGGTAGAGGCTTCCACCATTGGCAGGGGTGTTGGGGGTCTTGTTGAGGGGGGTGTAAGGGGGGCGATGGAGGTCGTATTTCTTGCCCCCTGGGCTATTGGTATATTGAGGAAGTCTGCAAAGGGTACTAGGACCTGGTTCATGAGTCGTCGCCGGTCTTCTTTTTCCCTCAGTTGGCTCTTTTTGAGTTCTGATCGTACTTTCAGTAGTAGTCTTGTCTGATCGTCAATCATCTTTTTGTAAGACGATATCTTTGATTCCTGAGTTTTTATGGTGCGGTTCAATGACTGTGCTTTTTCTTCGTAGGCAAACCTCAAAAATCTTGATGTTTTAAGCAGCTGAAAAGTATCAACAAAGTCTCTGATATCAAACTGTGTAAGATTGCTATCAATGACTGACCCATAATGACCTCTACAGAAAGGACATGTTAATTCTGGATCAATTTTCTCTGCAAGATCATGAGCAGGACCCTTCTGATAGTCTACTGTGGCTGTTTGTATGGCAAGTGTCTGAAGACATTTCTTGCATATCTTCATCTCAGCAGTAGTAGTGTAGCAGCATTGAAGTTGGTAAGATGCCTCATTCTCTGTGCAGATAATGCAAACAGCCATATTGATACTTGGTGTCTAGTGATCTTTGCATGAATGATCAGGCCAGCCAAAATCCTTTCCAGCTGCAGATGATGCATAGTCTCTCAACCATGAAAATACTGACCATACATAGAGCATCACATGTAGGTGTGAATACACCCTCCTAACCCCCCTTGTAGCAGAGTATCCTATCTTTAAACCAATCACGGTTCCCTGTAGATAATCCTTAAGCAAAATAACCAGACTGGTTAAAATGCATAACACTGTTACTCTGAATTATTCAAAGAAGTAAAAATGTCTTACTACTTTAATGATCAGACGTTCCGCCATGCTCTGAAGCATTTCAGGGGGGCTGAAGTTGTTGGACCAAAATCCAGCCAGTTTTTCAAGGCCTATAGTAAGAAGGAACTGGAGGATCTTGTTAACATGGCTATGATGGGGACAAGAGTACTGAAAAGTGAGGAGAAGCGGAAGCGAGTATGGATGACAAGACTGCCTAACCCTGTTGGATGGAGTGAAAGACCTGGCCAAGTTACAGATCATCTCAGGATATGTTTGAAAAATCGTCTCATAATCAGTTGCTATCCTTGTTATCCTTATATTGGTAACAGACTGCAGTAGTCAAAATCCAATAACAATTTGGCCTTTTTCAAGGCCACCATATCCTCCAAAGAGAGCAGACCTTGTACACATATTGTATTGACAAAAAAGACCCTCCCCCTCCCTCCAAAACAGAGTGTCACTACCTCCTACTGTGGTAATGAAAAACCATAATATACACCCAATTTACATTAAAACAAATTGAGTTCGATGAAATAGAGTTTCGAACCCGGGTCTTTAAATTACAGTATAGATAATCGCTAGTCTCATTGATGGATGTGGGGGCTGCACGCGCAGACGCCCTCTAGCGTTAATGTCGACGGGGGAGGGTAGCTAAAAATAACTTTAAAAAATTTACCGTGAGGCGGCGTGTAGTCTTACCACTTTTTAACTTGTGTATGTTAATATAGCCTCTGTAATATTGGTTGATTTAAGTAAAAAAACCGGTAAAAATAGACTTAATAACCTTAATAAGACCAAAAAAAGGGCATCCAGTAGGTTTTTTAGATTGCTAAGAAAAAGCCATTTAGCATGTAGACTGAAATTATCTTCTAATATTAAAAAGACGGTTATTGGTTGTTATTGACTGTTTTTAGGTCAGTTATTCATGCATTATTTACAACTAACTTAGTTCTATATAGCTGATGCACAAACATGACAGAAACATGGCCAGGCCCCCCTCCCCCTCCCCCAAGACTTCTTTTAGGGCTAATCACATGAAAAAACAATTTAGACTAGAGGATTAATTTCGGCGAGGGCGGGGATGTGTTCTTTTCTTATTGACCTGCCAATTAGGAAGTCCTCTTAACCATTTCACATCGTTTTAGTTATTTATCTTATGATCAGATTTGTGTACATCTTTTCAAGTAGAAAAAATGTATTTTCTGGGGTTAATAGTTATTAGTAAAAAGTGCTAGTCTTTTTACACCATAAGCCGTGTTTAACTAAATTAACTTAATACAATTCTTTTAACCCCCTTAGTCGGTTATTGCTTGATGTGTGGGGGGAGTGGGGGTAAACCCTCATTTGGTATTATCAAGGTTTCTTAGGCTAAGCGTTGCCATTGACATACCAGAAATGTTGGTATAGCAGCATATACCAATGTCTAAATACACTGAATGATTGTAAAGAAACAGTCGAACAAGCGACATTGCATCATTTGACATTAATATACCACTAAAATAGTATTTATACTGTGCAATGACATAGTAAATCATTATTCCTGCTGATTTTACAACGACTACATCTACGATTTTCGCTAATTCTTTTTTACCACGACTAATTGATTTTTCGCAATGGCCATGTCGTCATTGATGAGATTGTTTGTACTGTCTGTGGTACTTGGTTGTCAGAATGAGGAGAATGGTGTCTTGATCTGTGATGATTCGGATGTAGCAGATTTAAGATACATCTCTCTGGATGATGTTCAAGAAATCCGGTGAGTAAAGTTATTCATAATACCTATATATATTAAACCTTTTATTTTGGTTGTTTCAACCTTTTGAATATATATATATATATATATATATATGTATATACACTCGTACTAAAAAAGTCACTCGTTGATAGCTTGTTACCTGCTATTAGAATAAGTTTAATTGAGTTTTCTGATTGTTTTATATAATTTAATTAAAACATTGATACCGCTATTTTACACTAGGCGGCGGGGTTATCAGCCGTCTGGCGTGGATTATGTGTACTACACATTTGTTCTAAAAATAGTATTTGGTTGAACATGTATATACTTTTCAAGATGATCAGATAGTAGTTAACCTATTGTGCGCACTTTAGTATTATTAATTAGCCAGTTCTTTGTTATCAGGCGATTCATTCATAAATAGCTCCTTATGAGTGTCAATGAGTATAACATTAAGGAAAATTTAAAAAAAATTCTTTTTTAATAAATGCTTCTTGGTCATAGGTTCTATACACGCTCAGAAGACGAGGTCATGGAGCAGTTGAAAGGCCGTGATGCTAGTGTCAAGGTTATCTTCAGGTCTGGAAGGGTAGTCATTTTTGGATCCGGGATGACAACTGCTGATACAGACTTTGTGTCTACGAGACCTGAACTGACAACTTTAACCCCTGACTGGACAACAACCATGGTGATGGGAAGAACTTCAAGTTTCTTGAAGATTGTCATGCCTTTGACGATTTGTTCAACACTGGTCATGATGGTCGCGATTGTCTTGTGTATAAAGGGTGAGCCATAATAATTTTTACATATTTACGACTTCAAGTAATCATAACTTTAAGATAATGTATTTAAATTAAGCCTACAATTTCAAAACCGCCAGATAATGTGCATACCATTTACTATTTTTTAGATTAAATTACAAAATTTTAGCCGAGTTTTGTTTTCATTTCAGTTGTCTTGAGACGTGCGAGGAGGGCTGAACTGGTTCAGAGAGCTGCTGAGCCGTTCGCTGATATTGAGATGCTGGAGGATGCTGATGATGATGAGAGGTTCCTCCGTCTTAATGACATGGACATCTTGGGAGGACGACCTGCGCCTGCCATACCTCTCATGGATGAATCAGATGATGAAGGTAACGATTGATTGAGAGTTTGTAATTAACATATATAATATCTACACAGTATGACAAACTACGGTTTAACTATACAATACGCTATAGCATTAAAGCCGTGATACTAGAAATTTACACAAGGGGGCGCTTTAGTCACCTTGTGAACCCCTGGTGTTAAATATGTAACTCTAAAAAACGTCAAGAGATATCTTTAGTCAAAGAAATATACCTTCTTAGGGGTTAAGTACATTACTACATAGTTAATTTAGATAAACTAGTATGGTATATATCAGAAAAATGTCATATTTATTTTTACAGTTCTGTTCAATGCAGTGGCGGGCTTTGAGGACTTGTCTGATGCGAGTAGCCACGCTAGCAGTGATGGTGCGTATAACCCTTCCTGCATTTCTTTGTATTTGTTAAATATCTTAAATTAATTTATTTTTAAAATAGTTGTCAAAATATATTTTTAGGCCCCCCTCTCTTTGTTCCAGAACCTAGACGTAGGTCACAACGGAAAGCTGCCCAAGTTGCTAGGGAGAAGATAAGACAGTATTACTGACAATGGTTAGTATTTTAATCATTTATATCGTAAAGATTTGTATTACTAGGTTAATAACAACATCTATCAATATACTAATATAAAAAACATTTATTCTATTTCAGATGAGGACTGTCTCCAATTCTTATATTTGCTTTTTTTTTTTTTTTCAATTTGGTAATTTTATTTTTCTTAATAATAAACTTTTGACTGTATTTAGACTGTACTTTTTTATTTTGTAATTTTGTAATTTATTTTTTTCTTAATAATAAACTTTTGACTGTATTTACGCTGTACTTTTTTATTTTGTAATTTTGTAATTTTATTTTTTTCTTAATAATAAACTTTTGACTGTATTAAAGTTGTACTTTTTTATATGAACCAAAACAACTTCATGGGTATAGGAGAAGTTTTATTAAAATCTCATTTTCCTTGCATAAACATGGTTAACAAGGGCCTAAAAATACTATTTACAAGGTATTGTCTTTGTCTATCGTGCTCCTGTTCTATCTTGTGAACTTCTTCATCCAGTGCAAACTTTGCAATTCTTGCAATTGTTGTGGTCAGGGGGATATCTACGAACTTTGCGAGTGTATATTTTTTAAAAGTCTGTCTGTATCTGAAGGTCCTATCCCAGTGTACAGCAACTCTGATTCGTCGTTTTGTTCTGAGTATGTCGAATTGTGTTGACCTGCAGAACATGCAATGTACCTGCTCCTCTACGTTTTCATATTGTAAAAAAACTGCATGAGTAATTTGCCTGGTAATACATGTTTTGATACAGTCGTAACATGTAAGTTTGAATGTTTTTGTGTAGCAGCATGAGTATGCAAACTTTGGAGAAGAGGCATGACAAAGTTTACATGTTGGGTTGAGGGCCATGTTGATGAGAACTAGTAGACTGATCATTTTTAGACTTACTTTTCACCTGACTGTTATATACCTGGTGGTCAGCTTTCTTACTACCTTGATTGGTCAGATTTTACTATCCATTGATTAGATGAAGTTTATAATCTCAATAAAGACTTAATGGAATTTTTACCCAGCGGATTAAAGTATTAATGGAATTTTTACACAACGGATTAAAAACTTAATTTGTTTATTTTACACAGCCTGGATTAAAGAATTAATTTGCATTTGTTTATTTTACACAGACTGGATTAAAGAATTAATTTGTATTTGTTTATTTTACACAGACTTGATTAAAGAATTAATTTGTATTTGTTTATTTTACACAGACTGGATTAAAGAATTAATTTGTTTATTTACACACTGGATTAAATTTGTGATAGGCCTGTCTCATTAGTATTCATAGGAGCATAGAGGGGGTGGGCCTGCCTCATTAGTATTCATAGAGGGGGGCGGGCCTGCCTCATTAGTATTCATAGGAACATAGAGGGGGTGGGCCTGCCTCATTAGTATTCATAGAGGGGGGTGGGCCTGCCTCATTAGTATGCATAGAGGGGGGGTGGCCTGCCTCATTAGTATTCATAGAGGGGGGTGGGCCTGCCTCATTAGTATGCATAGAGGGGGTGGGTGTACCTCATTAGTATGCAAAAGGGGCGTAGCCTAGCTCATTAGTATTCATAGGGGGGTGGGTGTACCTCATTAGTATGCAAAAGGGGCGTGGCCTAGCTCATTAGTATTCATAGGGGGGTCGGCGTACCTCATTAGTATGCAAAAGGGGCGTGGCCTAGCTCATTAGTATGCAAAAGGGGCGTGGCCTAAGCCAAAAGGGGGCGTGGCCTGAGTCATAAATAGAAGGGGCCTATGCAGTAGCACATAGTAGTCATACCTTATTTCGGATCGAAAAAAGACCAAATATTAAGCGAGATATTCATCTGAGAAGGCATCTAGGTTGGCGGAGGCAAACAGTGGTGCTCTCGCAGACGTCCGTGCCCGGACTGTATTAATGCAGGAAGGGCTGAGCACTTCTTTAAAAGGCTACTGCTCCCCTAATATTAGTCCGATTTTCGTCAAATAAAGACTGGATTGTTGCATAGTTCATACTGATTCTATACGTGTTTTCGGATTGAAAATAGACCAAATATTAAGTGAGATATTTGTCTGAGAAGGCAGTTGTCTGGCGGCGGCTGCTGCTCCATTTATATTAATCCGATTTTCGTCAAATGAATATTGAATTATAGTAGAGTTCATACTAATTCCACACAGATTTTCAGATTGAAAATAGACCAAATGTTAAGCGAGATATTCGTTTGAGAATGCAGTTCTCTGGCGGCGGCAAGGTGCTCTGTGTATGGTCATGACTTGAATGGGTAACCCGTAGAACCCGGCGGGTGCTGCCCCGCCCCTTTTTGCTGCCAGAATCCGTCGCCAACCTGGCGAAAAGAGCTGTTACATAACCGTTACGTCACTCTACGGGTTCACTACGGCTAAAACAGCTTAGTGTGACAGGGGCTTAAAGGGTAATATGTTAATGCCAAAGCATGATGCCGAAGGCCACTATGTCGCTGAATGCAATGCATATACATAAAATATATAATTATATTTGATATCAATGCATTAAAAGCAAATATATAGCATTAAATGAAAGGCAGAACGTCATAGAATTCATTTCTGAAGAGAAACGGTATCCATTTGCTCTCGAAACTGCAAATTTGCCGTAGGTACCATTTGACACTTCGGTCATTTCCGTTGGAGTTCGCCATCTTGTGACCGGAAACAGCCGAGGGACTCGCGGAGGCAACAAACAACGATTTAAAGAAATGTATGGAACACTGCGTGCCAATACCAAATCTCGTAACCAACGTTAGGAATACTTTGTTTGTATACAATTGCGCATGGGTGAGATTTAAATTCCAGAAAAGGCTCAGTCAAAATTATCGTGGTGCTGCCACCTGGCGCTGGTTTCGTAGTGAGTGCTGCCACGTAGCTCCTGCAACCTTGAACATACAGCCTACAGCCTCTGGCCTTCGGCTATTAGTTGCAGGTAACAGATACTGACAAGGTATCATGTATTACAATCAATTAGTATATTTCATATAAATTTATGTCTTTGTCTTTATTGCCGAACCTGCCATAAAATTTACTTTTCCATAGATCCTCGCTACTCTTGCCAAGCTACCCACAACTGTCTGCAAATCGACCACTTGCACCATCTATAGTATTAGTAATTATAAAAAGAGACCTTTGCTTGTTAGTCATACTATTAAAAAATAATGATATATATGTATATATATATATTTCAAACTTTCCTGCTATTAAGTTGCATAGAATTTTTTTTATAGTTCTTTTTTTAATATTTGCAGCCAAAAAAACAGTCTTTCAGAAAAATATGACATGTTTTGCATGTTTCATTTTTTCACATTAACATACATCATTGACAGGATCAGTGAGTGTAGCATTTTTTAACTGCATATCTGCTGTTTAAAACAGTTTGAGAAATAACTTCATTTCAACATTGGCCTATTTGTAATTACTTGAAATAAATTACAGTGTACAGTTTCAAATGCAATCAGCTATCAGAAACATAAAGAGCAATTGACAAATCCAATTTGTGTTATTACACTGTTTCAATATGAAAGAGTGAGAACAGTGAGTGTGTGTGGCCAGTTTCATTAATTTTATAGGTCAGAGTAATAGCCAGATGCCTGCAATGGAGTGACCACTGCCACACTGACATACAACAGCAGCATCACAAGCACAAATTCATGATGGATTTTTGTTAACAGCCAAAGCACCATATTTACCATGCAAATGACATTAGTTTTCATAGGAATGAAATAATGTGAGTAGATATTAAGCTTTTTGTTGAGTTGCTAGGCATTTTATTTTTATTCCCACAGATATTTGTTGAAAACCTTCACAAGCTTTCACCTCCAAAGCAAAAATGAACCATGCCAACTACTGGGAAATCACACTAAAATGGATGAGTCCATTGATATTTGAGGGGGGAACTGTTAAGATTTAATAAATACCTTGGTACATTAAAATTAGGCACTTTTGACATATGGTCCTCAATTAAAAGTTGCTTAATTTTATTCAAGGAAGACAAATGTGCCATAGTTAAGTTATTTAAGCCATTTTCAAGGATGTTAAGATCAGTGATCTGGCCACAGCTTAAATGTACACCAACATTGGTGATGTCACTGGCAATCTTCACAAGGCTCAGAAGATTATTTGTAAAACCAATCTTAGTAAGTATCTATATCTCTATGAGTTCTGCTTATTATACTATTAGGATATGTTATGGATTGAGATTCTGATACACAATGCATTCAACAAAATTAAGTGTTGTATGTATATTTGTCAACGATAATTATTATGACCACTAGTCTGTGCCATTTTTTACCACGCGTGGATTGAAGTATTTTGCATGGCACCATACTAAATATCTAGGATTTGTTTTATCTATGCAGTATTCTAACTAGAGCACATAGAAATGTGCAAATGGCGCGCAGTATGTGTGCTGAAACACTAGGAAAATCAGTAAGAGTAATAGGGAGAAGAAACAGATGCGGAAAAAGGCACATTGCGGAGAGTAGTTTTTATACATCTGGAGGCAAATATAAGTAATAAGTTTTTGAATGAGTATTTAAGAAAATGTTATTACAGCCAATAGCTGGTGGTGAGAATCAAATGGTTATAACAGTTGCATGATGGTGGCCAAATGAAAGTGGACATGTAGTTGAGGTGTAATCATTGATGTGGCGACAATAAATGTGGTCTATCAGAGTGTTGGCCTTTGTTGTTGGCTTATCAATGATTTGAGTGAGGTTGTGGGGTGTTATGGTTGAGGCAAGCGGTGAGGTTTGTTGTATTTTTTTGAGGTCAACATTAAAGTCGCCTGCAACAATCAGGGGTGTGTCAGGATGAATTTTTGCAAGGAGATGATGTAGTTGGTCAGCAAATTCTTGTTGAGGAAGACTTGGAGGGCAGTAACAGTTCACGAGGGTAATATGTGATAAAGGGGATGGCATTAGTGTGACTGCTTGAATTTCATCATTGAGTGATGAAGTGTTAATTTGGACACATTTGATATTGGTGTACAGCAGAATTGCTACTCCTCCTCTTGCAGCTGTGGAAAGGGTAGATGTAGCTTGGGTATTGGGGTTGTAACAATGTTGTCGAGGTTGAGAGAGTAGTTTGGTGTGTGAAAGGAATGATGGAATGGTGTTGCTGAGCCATGTTTCTTGGAGGAGTATGAGATCCATTTGGCTGAGAAAGTAATGGTTGAGCACGTTTTGCAAATGTGGAGCAAGGCCTTCTATATTCAAAGAAGCAATTTTGATGGAAGCAGACAACATTGCTGTTGGTGGGAGTAGAGTTTGCCAGAGTGGAAGCAAAGTGGCTTTGGGCAGTTGTTCGATTGATGCTTGCATGTCTTGGCTGGTGTAGATGGTGCTGGGATTGAAATGCAAAATTTGAAGACCTTGAATGTTGGTAACATGAGTAAGTGCGACATAAGCCATGCCATGTTTGGAAATATTTTGCATAGAGACGATAATGTTCTTTACTGTTAGGCCTTGCACTTTGTGGATTGTGACTTCCCATGCAAGGTTGAATGGAAATTGTGAGTGAACCACAGATGTTGTGCCATGTTGAAACTGTTCTTCATAGGGACGTATAAGGACACTGTTAGGGAAATCTGGATTGGCCGAGGAGGTACAGGCTTTTGACCCAACTGTGGGGTTGTCAAAATCCACTGCAATGTAGGGAGGAAGGGTGTCATTTGTTGCAGGAGGAATTTTGGTAATGGTTCCTAGTACGCCATTGACCAGCCCATCTTCTACATCGATGTTGATGTAAAGCATCACCCTTGCACTATCTTTTAGTTGCATGATTTGGTCAAGGGTAAGTTTGTGGACAAGGGAATCAGCGGAAAATGGTGTGCCGTGTTTGAATTTTTGTTCTTTTGATGTGAGGAGTTCTATGGCTTCTAATGAGACAGGCACTGTTGGTAGAGAAGCGAGCATTTGCTGGTTGTGGTTGTTGACATCAATAAATCTGCTGAAGACGTGCAGGTATGGTAGGAGTGTTGATGAATCAGCAATAGCTGTTGAGTTTAGGAGACTAAGGTCTTGAGGAAGTAGAGGTTCAGACTTCAGGTGTAGTTGCATTCTGTTCAGGAATTGCGCAAACAGCAAGTCTTCTTGTTGGCGCATAACTTGATGAAGTGGCCATTGGTGGAATTGCTGCATGAAGATATTTTCAAGGATATGTTTGTAAAGGACTTTACCTTTAAGAGGAGGGATTTGGTGAAAGTCCCCGATGGCGAGCACACTGGTATTACCAAACCAGGATTCACTGCTTGAGAAATGTTTTATTTGTTGAAGGCAATGATCTACCATTGCGAAGAGTGTTTGTGGCACCATGGACATTTCATCAATGATGACACGTTGTAGATTGCAATATTTTGCACAAAGGCTGTTGAGGTCTTTCTCTGAGAGAGGTTTTGATGAGGCAATATGGATTTTCAAGGCAGAGTGAATTGTTTGCCCTTGTATATTGTAGGCGCAAGTTTGAGCACTGTTACCTGATCAGCACTGTGTGTGAGTGACAAGAACATTTTTGAGAGCTGGTGGTACACACAATGTATGACATGGGATGTACCTGTCCCTGCTCCACCTGTGAGGAAGATGTAGAAGGGAGATGGATGTTTGCCATTAAGTTGGGCACGGCCATGCATTTGAATAAAGTGAAATAATTGTTGTTGTCTGGGATTCAGAGATGTAAGTAATGGAGCAATGTATGGTGATGAAGATATGACAGGTGTAGAGGATGCAGTTCCTGAATTGAAGCTGACCTGTTGTTCAGGGAGAGGAGCTGAAGTAACTTCTTCATATTCATACAAGTCTTGTAGAAGGAGTTGGTCATGTTCTGTTTCTATACGCTCTTCTTCAGCAGCTGGTGCAGTTGCGGCCCAAGCATCTTCAAGGTTAGAAGAGGAATGCAGTTGTTGCCAGGCAGCATCAATGTCTTCAGTGATTTTTTTCGAAGCGTGACATGTTTTCAAGCTTGACTGTTTTGACATTGAAAAAGGTTTCATATAAGTCAATTGTTGAGGTACGAGTGGAATCTGGGTAGTACACCATTAGGAAATTGATGTAATAGCGCTCAGAGTTTGAAGATTTTTTGAAATTGGGGTAGCGTACGACAGCAGGATTTTTGCATTGCTTGATAAAGCCAAGTTCGTTCTGTAGTTTGTAGGTAGTGGAGGACATTGGAATAGTCTCATCGGTGGAATCATCAGATGAAGGGCTTGTTAAGCGTGGTTGTGAAACAATAGAGACGTTTGACACAAAGGCTGCGAAGCACATAGTAGAAAAAGATGGAGCTAGAGGTCTAGCCAAGTAACGATCCAGCAAGTTTGTCTGCCACATATCTGTGTCATCATGGTGTTTACAGGCCACAGCACCAAGAGGTTTTGTGAGTTTGAAAAAGAAAATGAGGCAATTTAGTTCTATGTATAGTGAGGCTGTGGTTAATAATGCTTGAGATATACATGTATGGGACTGAGAAGTAGACATGTATATATGTATATATATATATATATATATATATATATATATATACATATATAATAAATAAACATAGATTCTGTATATATGATGGGTTATAAAGGCAGAGGTTGCATTATAGCTAGAAAATGAAGATGGCAAAAAACAACAAACCTGTAGTATTGTCACTAGGTTAAATAGTTCAGCTTTGTTCTGTTGGGTCAGGGATGGATGTGGTGATGTATTTGTCAATCATGGTAATGAATGATGTGTTGTCTTGCCCAGGTTGATATTTGGGTGCATCCTTGATCCAGAAAAGAGCATGTATATGTGGCCAACCTCTAGCCTGGAACTCAATTCTGTAGAAGTAGTCTACAATTTCGCCAATTAGGTGAGGAGGCTTAAGCAAAATGTTCTGGAAGAAGAGACATACTCTTTCCTCGAACATACGGAAAGCAGTTACTGGGTTGGAGTTAATAATTTGGCAATGCTGTGTTCAAGATAAATCATCAGGAATAGGCTTATGTTGCTGCTTCAA
The DNA here is from genome assembly GCA_932294295.1 of Alitta virens. Taxonomy (NCBI): domain Eukaryota; kingdom Metazoa; phylum Annelida; class Polychaeta; order Phyllodocida; family Nereididae; genus Alitta; species Alitta virens. Next base: position 12,237,626 of record OW028583.1, on the reverse strand, counting down.
TATTGAAAGTGGAATCTCTACCCAACGCCTGTCTGCTGCAGAAAATAAGCGAAAACCAAGTTGGAATGCCTAGCTGACAAACTTATACAAACAAATCTTTCAAAGTTTGTTCCCAGTATGGAGGGCTACTACGCAACGGAGTAAGGAATCTGCACCCAAGGTCTTTTCTGAGAATTGATGAAACTTGCTCAGTGTTGTTTAATATGCCAACTGTGATTGGGTTTGTGATATCTGCGAGAGAAGCCCTGCGAAACGGAATACTAGTCGAGTTTAGTATTGTTTTCCTTTCCAGATAATCAAGAGCATAAAATATATATTCTGGATCAGAAGCAAACCTGATATAGAAATGGTTGTATTTAAAAAATAATTGAACAAGAGATGGGAAGTAGATATCGAGCAGACCTGATCGTTGGTTGCTTTGTGCATAAGCTTGTTCCATTAATAAGCCAGAGTGTTGTGCAGGTAGCGTAGATTGTTTACATGTATGTATTCAGTATGAACTATACTACAATTCAGTTATTATTTCACGAACATTGGACTAATATTAAGGGAGCAGCAGCTTTTTAAAGCAGTGCTCAGCTTTCCGCATTAATACAGTCCGGGCGCGGACGCTTCAGGGAGCGCCAGTGTTTGCCGCCTCCCTGCCTTCTCAGTCAAATATCTCGCTTAATATTTGGTCTATTTACGATCCGAAAATATGTATGGAATCAGTATGAACTATACTACAATTCATTGTTATTTGACGAAAATCGGACTAATATTAGAGGAGCAGCAGCCTTTTGAAGTATATACAACCCCCCCTCCCTGCCTACACTGACGCTGGTAGCAAAAAGCCGGCGGGTTACCCGTGGAAGCCAGCGGGTGACCCGTGGAAGCCGGCGGGTGACCCGTAGAACCTATCAACAAGCCACCGGCTTTACTACGGGTAACAGATAAACCGCCGGCTTCTACGGGTCACCCGCCGGCTTCTACGGGACACCCGCCGGGTAGCCGTTTTGTAGCCGCCGGGTTTGAGCCGGGTAGCGCGTTGCGTAACAATTGCGTAATACTACGGATTCACTACAGCTAAATCGCCCAGTGTGACAGGGGCTTTAGAACTGTTGCATGCTTGATCAATTAGGTCTTTGCAGGTAGGATGTTGGGTTTTTGGGCATTTTTTGTTGAAAAACATGTATCTCTGACAACATGAACAATCATAGATTGGAGTGCTTTCTTGGCATTTAGAATGGAAAATGTTGACCATGGTTGACAGCATTTGTTTTTCTGAATAACACTGTTTACATGAACAGGGTTAACAACATTACGCTTGCGACGTTCAAAGGAAGTGCGACGACGTTTGCGCATGTAGAGGCGAGCTGTGTTCCGTAATGATGACTGTTAAGCTGTCTGCTGGAGGTTTGTTTTGCGTTTATGACCAGAGCGACTATACTTATATGAGCGATCTGTTAAACGATTTGGCTGACGTGAACATGTAGGCTGTGGGGAAATGTTCCCTTAAACAGTTGGGGATTGTGTACAGGAGGAGTGCAGAGAACATTCTTGTGTCTGTGACAGTGGAGTGGATGTAAACGTTATAGGAGTTACTTCAAAAGGACAGTGACTTGTATTGCCAGTTAAAGCAATTGCATATTTGGTCAGATATGTCATGAGGCCTCTCTGTGAACGAAATGTTAGCAGTACTGCTGTACCATCAGGAGCAGGGAGACCTTGTTTGTCATGACTATGGGGATCAAATAAATAGGAATAGCGAGACTTGTTGCAGATGGCACAGGTGGTACCAGGGGTTTCACCAATAGTGACAAGATCATATTTAGAAGATTGGAATGATGAAGATAGTGCTGCGTGCAACGTATGGAGTGGAGGGCCAGGTGGAATGGATGAAGCATGGACATTGTTTGAGATGACTGCAACAAAAAAGCTAGGATGTTGCAAGTGCACTGCTTCCCAGCATGGATACCAAATATTGTGTTTCTTTGATGTACTGAGGCTGATGTACAGGACACAAGCTGAAGATGAGCATGGAGTACGTATAAATTGAACCATGGCGGAATACTTTGTGAAGGCATAGAAGGGCCAGCAGTGGTCTGCAAAAGAAAATAAGGAAAACGTGAGAGCACCTTTTATGACAATGGCAATATGGTAGAATAATAAAAATCATGAGAGTGGTGTGAGCATGCAAGACATGATAGATGGTGTGAAATATACATGTACGTACGGATGTAGCTGTAGACGGAGTAGAAGAGAACTTTGTGGAACTGCGAGTATGACAGGAAAGGTTGCTTGATGTGATGAGTACAGGTGTTATTTCGAAAGGGCACATGGTTGTGACACAGCATAAGTAGATAGGTATGTACAAACACCTTTTTGTGTCTTGAACTTTAGTAGAACAGCTTTTCCATCAGGGGCAGGGAGACCATCAGAAGTACGTGAATGTGGATCAAATATGTATTTGATTCTTGAGCACCGGTAAATGGCACTTGCAGCACCAGGGTTATTTCCAATAGTGATGATTGTACGGACTGATGAACGTAATGCAATGGACAATGTAGATTGCAAAGTGTGACTACAGAAGCTATCTCATAGGTTCAAAGGGATGCCGCCCCCTGAGGCTATAAGATCAAAGGATCCCTGCAGGTGCCTGCGGCTATTAGGTTCAGATCTTGTGTGCCCCCCGGGCATTAAGTGCATGTGTACTGTCGTTAAAAAAACGTCATAGCCCCGCGGCTACAACCAAATGTAAATGGACTTTCACCCCCTCTGGCATTGACATTTAGTGAACATTTAGTTTAATGAAAGACTAAATATCAATAATAATAATAATAATAATAATAACAATAAGAATACGCGTTATTACCCAATCATTTCAGTTAACATTGAGGATATGGAGGGAGCGGATGTCTCAGAAGAATTTATACCAGAAGTTATTGTTTCAGATGTTAAAAATGAAAATGCTAGCCATGATCTTCATGATGCAATAATTTCCAGTAATGCAGACATTAGTTCTACTAGGAGCAGTGGTAGTCAGTGGAAGATATTTGGTAGAACTATACCAAAAAATGAAGTGATTTTTATTTGTCAAGTTGTAATTCTCTATATCGTCATCATCACATGTATAGTCAATTTGTCTCTTGGTAATGGAGACAGTAATCTTTGGACTGCTCTTCTGTCCTCATCAATGGGAATAATGCTGCCGGCTCCCACCTTGTCCAAGAGGAGGAGCTGACTACAGAGCCCTCGAGGCTTATAGCTCTCATTCTGTCATGTTATTGGTCAAAGTTCTCAGCGAAAGGACTAGTGGCCAAGATATGCCCTACAGCTCCGAGAATACTCTACATGTTGTATAAATAAGGCCTCTCTGTCAGCAGTCAGTATTCTCTTGAAGATTTGAAGATTTGAAGATATAACCTATCTATACACTCACCCAGAACCAATGGAATGACTGTCTTTCTGTCAGAGCACACACGAGTTATTGCTCATTCAGCTCAGCAATACAAGTCGGGCTATGTCACAGTGTCACGCTACAGTTGTGACACTTCCAAATGGAGGAATGTCCACATCGCCAAGAAGTCATTTGAAAAGCTGAAGGAGGCTTCTGCTGAACTTTACAACTCACTGACTAATGGTGAAGCTAACCAAGTCTGTTTGATGAAGAGACAGTTTGCAATGATAACCAAGTTTCAGAGGAGTGATAAGGAACCATTACACTATGTTTCTTTTCTGCATCCGAAGACTGAACAGGAAAAACTCACAGATACCAGTGAATGTCACCACAGTAAGACCATTAATCTCCACAAAGAAGAGTACGAAAAATTCCATGCTGCAATGGAGAATATTTATCAGGTCATCATTACACCACCCAAGGATGGAGAGGGAAGCCCCACTAATCTCGAGGAAGCTACAACCATCAGGGCTTATCAGTGGAATATCCAGGAGAGAGGAATGAAGTCTCACACTTTATACCCTACTCGTAAAGACTGTGAAGACAGCGTCAAGGGCTACCTGGCAGGACTCCCCAACAATGAGAAGAAGTGTGAATATAACCTAATCGAACTCGATGTACACAGGGCCAGTAAAATGGAAATTTTGGAGCAGGTGTTCTGCAACCAGGTCCTAGACAAAACTGGTCATTCCTGGACTGACTTGATGATGAACTCCCCGACCTGCGAAGAGATTGACATTGCCCTTTCAAAAGTACTTAAAAGTGAAGTCTTGCGGATTTCAGAACGAATTGCTGTCTGCCTGAATCATAAAAGATTGTATTTTATGAGCGATGTGTATGACATTTTTGTGTATCTCGGAGGGATTGAGAGAACCAGGGAAATTCTAGCAAAATGTGTTGTCTCACCACCAGACCTCCAGTCATGTAGACTGATCGATTCTTGCTATCAGAAAGTTGTAAAGAAAACCACAATTATGCAGAGTGGACAGTCGCCCATTTAAATTACCGGGTTCATCCGTTTTAGTATATTAGTATATGTAACACTCGTGTATAAACTGTAATTTTTTCTTTATGATGTAATAAAGTTTTTGAACTTTGATTCTATCTTGCATCATTTTATATTTGAGAAACAGAAAGGTGCCTGTGAATTTCAACATAAAAAGGCCTATTATTATTATTATTATTATTATCTTTAGGCCTGGATGACTCTTCCATCAATGATTCAACAGATGGACAGAAAAAAATAAAATAAAAAATAACACAGCGATGCTAATACTTTTAAAATAAATTTATTATTATTATTATTATTATTATTATTATGACTAGAAGTCTGATAATGTCAATACATTAGAGCTCTGTCTAAACTCCGAGTTTATTACATGACAATTTAACTTAATATTCGTATCACATTCTTTAAAATAGGCACAATTCTAGTTTACATGCAAGTCTTCATATTTTACAAGTTATTTGTGTAATTCACGCAACATTCAATAATACAATACAATACACAAGTTATTTTCCAAATTCATACAACATTCAATAATACAATACAAAACACAAGTTATTTTCGCAATTCATGCAACATTCAATGATACAATACAACAGACAAGTTATTTTCACAATTCACACGACATTCAATAATACAATGCAATAGACTAGACAAGTTATTTTCACAATTCATGTAACAACGGAGAAGTTATACAGTTATGCAGTCACACAGCCATGATTATTTTATATCAAATTATTTTACAATAAATACAAATAAATACAACATTCAATAACGCAATGTACAATGACTGAAAAATAAAAAGACAGTAATACATGTACAACACTTTTGTACAAGTTGACAGCAAAGAATACAACATAGTATTTGCAATTAATAAAAAAAAAAAAAAAAAAAAAAATATATATACATTTCGACAAATGATGGGTACCAGTACTATCCGTGTTTTATGGAGTAAATTAGAATTTAAATTAAAAGCCATAAGGCAGAGTGTCATATGTGCCACGTACTAGACGTCTCTTCGAGTAAGTCACTCGGAATTTCTTAATTTCCTCTCTATTAAAAAGCCTGAACTCATATTTTTTACGCCTTATGTTACTGTATGGTACAGCAACATGAGGTTGTTGGTCTATTGACAGTGAATGGTTGTCAGGGTCAGCCCAAAACAACACCAGTTCGCAAATGCTATCAAAGTTCAAAAGTCTGGCTACTTCGTGGTTCAAAGTGAACCCTTTGAGTTTGGTCGTTCTGTCATCATCATTGGTCAAGTAGGCATATGACTTGGGTCCACTACTCACGAAACGAGAGATGTACTGCGTTGCCTTCAATTCATTAGTCCACTGACCAAGATGATCACCCATGTCTGGTGTGTATTGGGAGACATCACCCTCAGTGTATTCGTAGACAACACTGTCTGTGTCAAAATAGAGTACCCGGCGTCCCAAGTTATGTAAGACATTAAAAAGACGACTCCGGGCATTGGCAGTGGTGAAGGCAGCAACAAAAACATTCACATGAGCCATTTCGGGTAGGAACCCCTCAGAGTGCACATACTCTACCATGCAGCTATTACTGTCAAGGACATGCATACCCTTGAGTGCTATGGAGGGGTTGACCAGCAGCTTGAAAATATCAGCCCCTGTTTCGGCAAGCTTGTGAGTACGGTGATTGTTGTTTTCACCAAACTTGCCCCAGAAACTGTTCAAGAGCAGTTTATTCGTGGCCCTTTTCCCCGAATTGTATGAAATGTTTTCTCGATCTAGTTTGATGCCTTCAACCTCTTCATACTGATCAATATACTCTGTTTGCGCTTCATACGACATGTCAGAGGAAGGCCAACCCGATGCTTCCTGCTTTCCTTTCAGGAACAAGTTCACATAGTCGGAAAACAGTCCTGGCATGTTTTGCGTCTTATCGAACTTGGCCGTTTCCTCGAATTGATAGACCTCAAAGATCTTGATCACTATGTAGCCTACAGCCAGTGCATCTCGCAGATCGATTGAGGTCCATGTGCCTACCAAGTCTCGTTGGTCGTCAGTACACATACAGTCCTCCTGGCATGAGTTGAGAGCGCACCTTGTGCAGAGAGGAAATAGGAGTTTCCCACCAGCACGTAGTGGTAGACAAGGATGGTAGAGTCCTCTAGGAGGTCGCACCCTTGCCTGCACTAAGCCAAAGAATTTTTCAATGTCCTGAGGAGGGGGATCAATGATAACCTCAGGAATCCCTACTGGAAAAATGTCGTTTTTCAACACCATAGGGTATAAGGAGCAGATGTCCACATACCCTATCCGCCTCCCTTCACCAGCCTCGTGATAGAGTTTAACAGCCTCATGTTGGTTAATGCAGTCTCAGGGCCCTGCAGGCCCTGTGAGGGAGGGTGTAGGCATAGAACTTGTTTTACTTTCTATATTGATCCTTCATATCTCTTTTAATTAAAAGTGTCAATCACATTTATTTCCCACAGGAAATTTAAATCTATATATGTTCCACAGGTCACGTGACTTTGGGGGGGGGGTTCATATATATATACAAGACATACATTTGTGGTTCCAATAAAATTCTAGACCTATATTATAGTAATTATTAAAGCCCTTTGATCTTTTTACACTCGGAATGCAGTGAAGAATAATACTGTAATGGCGCAATCTGCACATTTCACATACAACTCACTTTTTTTGTGAATTTTGTGCATGGCGGGAATTTTTATGGCATCTGTCTGAAGGAATAATGGTCATGGTGAGTATATGAGACACAATTTGCAAAATGCGCCTACTACATGTTGAAAATCACTAAATTTCCATAATTCTAGTATATTACATACATTTTTAAGACATCGCTAATGGTCTAGATGACACTCACGACCGCAGTGAACCTTTTGTTTACGAGGCAATTTTAGCCGGCTGACGCGAACATCCGGGTCACTGGCACTGGTTGGAGGGGGAGTACTTCCTCGTAAAGACAACTCAGGTACTATCTTCTTTACTATTGGCCAATTTATGCATTAATAGCTATCAATATGGCCTGTATTTTGAATCATAAATTTGTTATTCATCTACTCCAATAAATTAAGTAAGAAAAAACTTGACAGTGATTTTACTTTAACATTTTAGGAGAGTACCCTCCCCAGAGAGCTCAAGATTATCAAGATGGCGTACCTAGCGTGGCTTGATGTGCATGTGATGGTTTTATTTCTGGATTACCATGCATTTGTGGCTCCTTCAAAACATTTAGGATGGCTAGATTGATTGGTAAGTGATCAAAGAATGAGAAGGCGACACATGGTGACTTGCCATGGTGGTTTTATATGTAAAATTGTCATATAAATTTGTCAGGTGAGTTGTTACTGATCAAGCAAGGTGAAGGACACCAGCAGGTCAAAGGTCACAGCTGTCATTCTGCAGGCGGCAATGTTTACATTTTATTCCATTCATCTGGCCGACACCAATTATTACTGGAATATTTGTATTGTACCTGCATCATGCATCGCTAAAACAAATGTCATTTTCACAGAAATCTCGTATATATTTGAAAACTTTTGCAAGGCCTTGACCTGCTGATGGAGTCATTTACACTGCTGACAGGATGTTGACATTCAATCATAGCTTGACATAGGATCAAACATGACATGTAATTACTATAAAGTTCTTGTGGCACGCACTACAAGACTTGTAAAATTCAAGGAGTTACTGGATGGTACAGTGAGTGAAAATGATGCTGCGTACCACTTTCTGATAGACTAACCGCAAAGGAAAGGCATGGCAGATATATGTCAATTATTGGTGGTGAATCCAGTTTGGAAGTACCTTACAACAGCACTTTCAGGAAAGATATTGTTAGGTATGAGGAATATTTTAACAAATGTGGGAATTTCAATGGCAATCACCGTGGTGAAAAAACTGCTTTCATTTGTTCGTATAATTACGTACACTGGAAGTCACTGAATGACAGCGAGCAGAATGAGCATTCTGCAAAAGGATGCCAAAAATGTGTGATGCCCAATTCATCTATTAGTCAGTCTACAGTGGGAAGTGGCATATCAAATGAGCAGATTTTGAACAGCCCTGTTGTCAAGGAAACTATTAGAAAAGTAAAGGCAGATGAGCAAAGGCAATTTAAGCAACAGCTGAAGTCAAGTCCATCACAGGAACTTGATGTGGTGCTGCGGAACAATCTGTCATTTTCACGCTATGATCGGATAAGGTTAGATGGCGAGTATATAAGCAGACAAGATGCAGCCAAAATTGCCACAGCACGGCAGGAAAAAGAAAACACAGGTGTAGCTAAAAGGCGAAACCCTGTCGGCAACGTTGAGAGTTACCTCTTTGAAAAACAGGATTTCCTCAATCATATGAAGGGCACCCAACCTGGCAGTCATGTAAACTGGTCGGAAATGGCAAGAAAGTTTGATGTGTGTTCCCCAGATGGGAAAAGCTCCGCTAAAGGAGGTCAGATTTTGAAGAAATGTGCAGCAGACCAAGGGGTCGATACAACAGTTTTTAATCAAGAGAAGACAGTGTCTGGCCGAGACATACCATCTCGAATTCGTAGATACAGGAAGAGGCTTCAAGCTGTTTCAGATAAACCCTCCGCTAGGATGTTGAAGCAGGAGCTTAGTAATTGGAAGAAAGATGGGAAAGTTGTGGTGGGGGAGTCTGTTGCCCCGAAGACTTTTACCAAAATCAAATTATCATCGGAAGGCCCAGTGTTTGACAAAGAAGAGGTAGCTGGACGCAAAATTCCTCTGCGGCACTTAATCGAAGTGGAACTAAAGCAGCAAGTGGATCAAGGTTTTCTTTTACCTGTTAGTGATGAGCAACTAGAAAAAATGAACACTGAAGAGATGGTAAGGAAATTAAAATTATTGAATGAGTACCACCCAAGTATGACAGAGGAGGAAACCAAAAATCACTACAAGAAATTGGTTCGGCAATGTTTTCTGAAGTTTTGGCATGACCATGGTGATGTTAATGGTCACCCGCATGTTGTGTTCACTGTGAACGTTATATATGACCCTGCAATACATCAAGACAAGCAGAGAGAGATTGAAAAACCTATTTTGCATATTTTTGGTAGATCTGGATCCAGTGTACAAGATCAGTCAATGTATTCTCAGTGCCGTTTGGAAGATCTGAAGAGTCTGCAAAAACCAGTTAAAATCCCCAGTACTGAAATCCTTATGAATGTTATTCCCCGGTTTTGCACAGGCGATACACCTGCTCGTTGCTTTGAAACTGGCATGCAGATTGGAGGCAACTACAGGAGTGCATGTGGTACCAAGGCTTGTCACTATATGAATCTTGGGAATGCTTTTCAGTGCCAGCATCAAAGCATTCAACACATCCAAGCAGTTGTACTTCGTGGTTCTTTGTGGGAAACAGGGAAAACTTACAAGTATTCAGAGTTGTCAAAAGATGATATGTTAAACGATGTACATGCAAGAGATATGTACCCTGCAACTTCTTATTACAGTGTCAGCAAAGCTGAGTTGCAGGAACTGCTGAAGGAGGAGCTCCTTGGTGTTCAAAGGCTGCCAGCTCTACTGTTGAATACTCCACAACAAAACTTGTCCGAAATTTCTTGTCAGTTCTACGAAGTGCCTGATATGGAATTTATGCATGATTTTCTCAACGTTTTTGAACATGTGATGGATGAAGTGCCGCACCATCTGTCAACAGAGTCTCGCGTCTGTATTACTGAATTATACCAGCTATGCAGAGGAGATCGCCCAAAGATTCGTGCTTGTGATGCTAGGAGATTTGCTATTAGGATATGTAGCCTTAAAAGTAACATTGATCTGCAGTTTTATGAACTTATGCAACTTTTAGTTGAAATAAGTGAAATTGGTTACAGCCTTGAAGCCAAGAGAAATGTACGGAGCATACTACGATTTACCAACCTTACGTTTATTCTTGCCATGAAACTATGGAAATTGGTGGGTACACCAAAGAAAATAACCAATTTCTATGGGGTACACTTTCACAACCTAACTGCGCATGCGCCTATAGTATACAGATTATCGTCATTGAGGAGCATAGTTGCAGAACAGGAGGAAGCGCTCATTTACAAATTGCGATCTATCGCTGAGGAAACAAGCAGCAAGAAAGCAAATGAAGTGATTTCAAATTGTATGATACGTATTCAGTACCAGCAAAGTTCTACGTTGAATGTGGAGTCTAGCATCAGTAAAGACTCAAAGGCTGTTGAACACTTGGGAAATTCGGTTATACCAGCTCAGTGGATTAGCTTGCATCCATCTATCATCAGAGCTCACTTGCGCAGAGTATCGGATTATCTCCTGTGTGGGAGTGGAACCTGGTACCAAGTTGATAATGGCAGCATTGTCTTCAAAGATTCTCAGTCACAAGTGATTCAGGTACCATTGATTTTGAGAACTCAACAGTATACATTGTCGTCTCAAGTGATTAATCTTGTTGTGCTGTTTGAAAAATATTTAACCGGGTAACATGTCTACATTTACAATAAAGATAGCTCTGCCTACAATACATTTACATCTTTGAAGGCCTGTTCATGCTTCAGCCTTTCTTAAATATATTATATTAAAACATTCGGCATGCAGCTATCATGATGTTTCTTAATATTGTTCTTGGGTCAACCTGTCAAATCATTGTCTGCAAATAGCCATTTGAACATTTGAATTTAGGTAGAGCACTGAGCTGTGTTAAGTAGGGATTTAAGGATCATACGTAATGGTTTAGTCGAAGGTGTATATTTATTAATTTTAGTTCAAAATTTGCATGATTTGAATGCAGTTATGAACTAGCATTTGTGTGCAGTTAAAGTCTTGAACTGTACAATATGCGTAGGCATTTGCCATCTGGTATGCATGTATTAGTCAGTTTTAGGATTACAGTTGTCAAATTATGGGTTTTGTGGTAATAAGTTGTCATATCAGGGATTTTAATTAATTGCGAAGAGCAAAAGAAATTAACAGTTTGCACTCTGCTAATACTCATGTTATCTATTTCAGGATCCCAAGTTACTGCATTTCCGCAGCAAGACCATTCCAGAAGTCTCTGACCTCCTAACATGCTGTTGGAACCAATTGGTCGGTATGGACATCATTTCGTTTATATAAGGACACATTTATAAGTAATTGCTATCCTGTCATTTTGTAAAATTGTATTTACATTACCTCAAATGCGTACTGACCTTTGGGAGGTGTTGCTCTTAAAATTATTTGCATATATGACTAATAATATATACATTATGTTAAATTATAAGTATAATTGTGGTAGGCCTTTACATGCCATGGATGATGGAGGTGATCTTTTCACAAAGCTCTTTTAAAAAATTTTGAAGTGGTTGTCATGCTCATGAGCTGGTTTCACTTTTATATTTCATAAAATTGTATCATTTTTCAGATTCAAATGACCAGTTGTTCGAGGAATTTCCTCGCCTCACTCAAAGAGTGGACAATGCTGCTACCAAAATGACCAAGGAACGCTGTCCCAACATAAGCCAGGAAGGACAAAGAAAGAAGAGGCATTTACCAACCTTTATTACCGGAAGACGTAAACAACTGCGCAAGTAACGCCAGAATGTGAAAGTGTAGCATCAGTCTTATGGCTGTTGAGATTGTTTCTGTGGTGTGCAGATATGTGTAATCAGGCTGTGTAGCCATTCGAACAGTATTATGTTTATTGAATATCACATCAAATCTTATTGTTATGATGAAAGTAATGGGTTATTATCAAGGTATTAACATGTATTACATTGTAATTTAAAATTAGTGGAACTTATGTAAATATGTAAACTGTAAATTTTAATATTATTGTGATATTATTGTCAGTATTTGTATATAATTATGTAAATTTTAATCTTATATTGATATAGTGATCAGTATTTGTTTAATGCTTTGCGGTTTGACCTGTGATTTATCTTTTATGTATATCATACTTAAAGCATGACTCAGCCCAGAAAACATATAATTATGGCAACTGGGACCTTGAATTTTTACCTATATACTATTTGCATATTATGTATAAAATAATGAGAACCTGAATATCATACTACTGTAGGTGTAGCTTTAGACAGACTTAGTGAGTAGAGCTATAGTACTATGTGACATATGTATCTTTTCTGAAGGCATTACCTGTGTAGGTTCTAATGCAGTCAAATTGCACGAAAAACAGCATATTGTAATGAATGCCTGTAATTTTATGATGGTCAGGTATTGCATCTTTCATTTTGATAGAACTGTTGGACATTCATATCTAATAAGGATTTTTTTGAAATCAATAAAATAAAATGAACTTTTCCTTCCAAAAAAAAAAAGATTTCGATTTATTTACTGGTAGAAAAAAAGTGACTGAAAATTGTGAATTGTTGGCATCATCTACATCAATATAGAACAATATTTTATTCAGAATATATTCTGTGCTACAAGAAAGTGTAGATCTAGTCCAATACTCGGCCTGTTACTGGGACAATGGTGGAGCTCTTCTATCCTTAAATTTATTATGTCTCGGGCACTCCTCCAGCAACATAAAAATATATTTTACACCTAAATTGCAATAGCCAATCAGCATGCACAGAGGGCATCATATGACAGGGCCAATAAATCCTAAAATTTGACGGCATTATTGGTCATGTGAGAGTGAAAGTGATCAATAAATCCTGATATTGGTAGACAATATTGGTCATGCGATCGAAAATAAAAATAGCAAAAAATAATAGTAAATAATGAAAATACATTTAAATTAAGCATTTTATAATTATAAATTCGGTGTAGAACATAGGCCTAAATGGTGGATGGAGAGTCGGTGCAGTTTCACTGGTCATCCACTAATTATATAATATACAGGGCCATAGCTAGAGGCTGAATCAGACGAGGCGAACTAGTAAATAATAGTTCAAGATATCGAGAGTACCGTAGGACTTAAATTATTGTAAAAAAAAATGCCCAACCCCATGTGTGCCCCATGAGGCCAAGTTTGCCAAAGGTACAACAATTAATTCACAGCATACATTTTATATCATGCTAATTAGCTATTGTATTACATAGGCCTATATATGCGGAAATTGTGAATTGGTTTGACCCATCTATTGTCAAAAAAGATTTTTTGGCCTGCCGTATACACCATTGTCAAGATTGGCCTTTTTTTTACATTTCACTGGTGAAAAAAAAAAAAAAAGACCCATATCTTTTTTTTTGTTGTTGAAGATGTTTTTGAGATAATAATTTTCCATTGAATTAAAAACGATTCACCTAGCTAGACCTATACAAATATATGTATCATTGCACAAAATTTTACATGAATTACATCTACTAAATTTACTTGATTATCTTTGTGCATAAAATTTATCTTTTTACTGTAATTTCACTCACCCAAAAATTATGCATTTTGGACGAGTTATTTATTTAATAAACAATATTTTCTATCTGCAATCTGTCAGAATACTTTGAATCTGTGCCTAGACTTTGCGCAACTAAGTTTCAGAACAAGAGTCATATATATATATGCTAAGTGTTCATGAATATAAATCCTGCGCAATAGTTGAAATTTACGGAGCCCTTACTCAGACATGATACGTTGATATGACAGAATTTAGTGATGCCTCGAGAAAAATCACATTGTCTCATGGGAGTTAAGACAACCCAACTTTGATAAGTTAGAACTCGGGATCCAGAGCAGCTACAGGTGTATTCTGCACATGTGCTTGTTCCCCTCTAGGAGCTTGTAGTTTTAAAACCAAGATGGACCTTCTAGACCGTACGGTTGCGAAGATATTGGCGACAAATAAAACTATTTTCTGATCGCCGAGTGTGATAAACTCCACAGCGGGTGACGCGAAGCATGTGTGATAAACATCAATTAATTTTTTTTGCATAAATAGAAATATAACTGATGAAAAATGATTTTTGATTGCTGAGTGTGTGATAAATATTGTGCTGATGACGCAAGAGTGCGACACACAATGACGTCACAACTTGCTGGCCTATGCAGGCAGATGCTGTGGCCTGCTGGTAACGTCACGAGTTGAACAATGGGCCCAAAAGTGCATTAACCAACATGAGGCGTTCACACGTCCTCTGTAAAAAGCAGAACGGGGGTCAAGACGCTGAAGTAGCTCACTGTTTCTCTCAATATCCCTCAGCCTCTCATTCCTCTCAAGCATAAGCTTGAATTTGCATTCCCACTTAACATGAACTTCAAAGTTCAGCTCTCTTCTCAGATATTTGAGTCGGTCATCCGTTCTCATATATAGAGTTTTCAAACTCTCCCCGGTATGCGGGTGACGGACATTGGCTGGTGTGTTTGGTCCACCAAAACACCTCCTGCAACTGTGGTACACGCAACCGTGAAATTCCCAGGCAGTCTCTTTCCCTGTTGCTGTGTCACGGTGATAGCCATCTAGATTCAGCCATCTAGTTTCAGCCAACCATCCTTAGTCTGATTGATCACTCTGTGCTCACCGCCATTTCGAGCATGCTGAATGGTCAAATTGCGTCTTTGAGCCTCATACTCGAGCCATATGATAGAGACTCTGCTGTGCGTGTCTAGCCCTGCAAAACCGCAAGATGGCATCCGAGCAAAGGGAGTGGAAACAATTCCATGCTCTTGATGTCCACTGCACAGGGGTCAACAGCTCCTCCATCCTCGGTCATAAGACTAAATTGAGCATTTTGAAGGTGTCCCACCAGCTTAACATCGTCCTGGAGTGTCACACAGTACTTCTCTGTTAGGAACATGTGCCTATACGTGGCCATACAGACACTTGCCAGAGTGTTGTACTGGAAGGGGTCAATGCCTACCAGTTGCGTCACAGTCTCACCTCCTTCTCCCACATCAACAACCTCCTCTCTCGACGTTATACCTATGAGCCAGTCCCTGAATGCATTGCAACTCTCTTGCAGGATATTGACATCGTCTTCGCAATAAGCGAGTATTTCCTTCTTGAAGTCGAAGACTTTACCTCTCTGTTCTTTATACCAGGAGATGAACTCCTCTCGGGCCTTCGACTTCATTCTGTTGACTCGGTAGCAGTATGGGTGCGGCATGGGGCCAACAAAGTCCCACATTTCCTTCTGGTTGAAAAACACTGGAAATGTGCCCTTTTTAACTCCCTGTAAACCAAACACTTTGGGCATCTGAGACAGAGGGAACGTAAGGAAGTTTAATGAATCAATTATTCTGAACTTCCCCGCATCTATGGCAACAATTTTGCTCCCTCTGTAGATAACTTTGGGAAGCTTTGTCACGGTGCAGAAAATGTATTTCGCCATGAAGTAGGCATCATAAGCTTGACCGTTGTGGAAGATGAGTGTGTAGCCCTCAAATTCTCGTCTGAACAGAAATTTACAGAAATCAGACGCTGCATCGTCTCCAAAGAAGGACACAGCTCTCCTTCCACAGTCAGGTCCCTTCATGCGTAAGTCTCGCTCGTCGTGACCCCTGGGTATGTTATCAGGCACATTTACTGAGCATTTGGCACACGCAGTACCGCAGTGCAAACAGTGAGGGTTGGCCCTGTAGCTGAGAGCTATACAGTGGGAGCACTCCCAGTGTGCAATCAGTAAGTTAGGAAGATGATATTTTCCTGTTGGGTCTGCCTCAAAGTCAGCAAAGACATACTTGCAGGCCATTGCCTTGGGTTTTTGCTGTCTGATGTAGCAAAAATGTACACCAGTTACAAGCTTCTTGCAAATCTTGCACTCACGGGTACCGCATTTGTGTTCCTGTCCGGGCTTATTGAACACACCACACCCTCTGCATCTGTGAGAGCTCGAGCACGTACCATTTTCCAGATGTCTCTGGTTACATGCCAAAGAGTGCATGAAGCGGTTGCATGTCTGGCAGCTGTGCTTCTCAATGTCAATGACAGGACATGACTCTCCTTTACAAGATGAACACCTGTCACAGCCTGTGTGTCCATATCGCTCGTCGTACGCTTTCAGGCATTTAGAGCAAAAAGCTGACTTCGCGAAAATACAGTGCACCTTGGTTATAGTGTGAAAGTGGCCCACAGCTTTTGCATCAAGAGGGTCGCACTGATAGAGTAGATAAACAGTACGCTGTCTGTGATCATCACCCACATAGAGAGGTTTAACGCTGGATCCACGGCCGAAAACCACGACACGTGCGTTGACAGCTCTTTCAAAAGAAGGTATGTCAGTGAAAGCTGGCACATAATCAAGATCAAAACCTGCAGCAGTGTGTAGCCTCTGAGCCTCAACTGTCTGTACTTTTTTCTCACTACGCTGAACACGTCGGTACTCGTTGAAGGCACTCTCATACATTCGCTTGCTAGAACGAGGAATTGCATCAAGATTAGCCTTGGCCACTCCAACAACTATAGCCCTCGCCAAGCATAGATTATCCCTGTTTTTGATTTCACAAATACTTTTCAGTCGGCGTAGATCATCCATGTAATTAACACCTGTACTCAGGCCAGCAGCAAGGGGATTTCTGATCACGCCCACGTGAATTTCCAGTGGCTCATCTAAGAAAAGGTCGTCATCTGACTGCAGTAGGCTTTCCATGAGCTCAATAATTTTAAAAATAGTGAGCTGGTGCAGGGGTATTAAACCGGTAGTATGAGGACTATAAAAGGCCTCATTCTGAATAAAAAACCTGACAAGATCTTGGTCGTTATAACTCTCGTGAAGTCGAGTAATAATTGACTCAAGTACCTCCTCAAGACCCCCCATGATGTCTCTAAGATTCACACCAGCCCAATTTACATTGAAATGTACACCGTATACTGTCTCCCTTGCTACACCACCATCAAACTCAATGTCTTTCACATTCCTGACTTCGATGTGTCTGAAAATTCACAGCATAATCCGGTCCATCAAAAATCCTGTGTGGTTCAATGTCCCTCTCAGCCTCAGCCTCCATCACATCACCCTGCTCAACATTTTCAGCTATGTCACCTCCTCCTATAATATTCTGTTCATAGAGCATGTCTAGAAACAGTATCTCACGCTGATTTTCGTCAAGAACCTGCCCTTCTACTCTCTGATCCATGTGTGGTATTTCATTTAAGCTATAGAAAATAATGAAAAAAATAGTGGTATTAAAGATAAGTAACCCCAAGGAAAAAAAAAAAAAGGGTTTTCATATGAGTCACATCTGATGGACTTTTTATTTTAATTTTTTATTGTATTTATTTTACACTCTTTTTTCTAGCAGAGCATTCTGGTATTGAGGATATGATGTACAGAAATTAATGTGAGATGTTTATATTATCATAATATATTTATTTATTTATTTAAATATTGAACAGTTACAGTTATGTCTTTAATGGGGCATAAAATAAAAATTTAAAAATCAATGAACAAAAATGATAAAGAATAAATACAAATGAAAACAAAATACTGACTAGTTGTCAGACCAGTCCTCCAGGTTCAGATCGTTGAGCCATGAAAAACTATCCTCCTCATCCTCCTCCTCCTCCTCCTCCTCCTCCTCCTCTACATCTGTAGCACAGGCAACAGCACCAGCACCAGCAGCATCAGCAGCAGCAGCAGCAGCAGCAGCCGCAGACATATTATCATCACTGATGTCACTGGAATAGAAATAATGTGATTTGAAAAAAAAATATATATATATATAATAAAATAAAAATTATTTTAGTAGCATAGTTTCATTCACTTAACTAAATCAACACCTATTATTATCCGTACCTATATTGATCAGGATCAGTCATCAATGGTGGTTCCCGCGAAGCCCCTGATGGACCTGCAACCTCACCATCCTCAACAATACTGTAAAATTAAAGGTAAAAAAGTGTTCAAGACTATATCCGATAAAAAACAAAAAAAAAAAACACATATATATAAAATAAAGAAAAAAAGAAAGAAAGAAATACATTTAAGTTCATATCTTGTGTTAACTCACCCATCCACAACTCTGTAGGCATCAGCTCTCTTTCTCAGTGGCATAGCCGGTACACGGGCATTGTCACTGGCACTGACACTGCCACCGCCACTGTCAATATTATGGGGGTCAATGAAGCAGTCTGGTACATTCTCAAAATCTAGTACCCTCCTGACTCTAGAGCTCGCAGGAGGTTTGACTACCTCGCCTACACGCGAAGTCACCGCTCGGGTTACAGCTGCAGCTACATCAACATCGTGTCTGTAGAGGGAGAAAAAAAATAATAATAAAATAAATAAAAGTAATAATTAATAGTAGAGAATGTTACAAGTTCAGAACCAAACAACTAACCCCTGATGTATATTATTTATATACAACTGACCGTTGGTGTATATTATGCATATTTATTTCTTTATTTATTGGTAATTAGACATACCCTTTCAGTATGCCACATGCCATAGTGTTTTTTCTCTTAACGGCAGTCACTGTCTTAGTCGCCATCTCGACAGCAATGGATGATCGCCCCTTTTTCACCGGAGGCTCACCCTCACATTGTACTTTCTCGGTGAAACACATCATAAAACTTTCTAGTTTCGCAACTTTTTTCCGGTGATATGAGAGTTGTTCACTATATCTCTGGGAAAAAAAAGAAAGCAAAAAAGATTTTATCACCTGATAGTACTACAACTGTTTATGTCTATATACATCTATATAATCGTATAACTATAGCCATACCCTCAGCATGTCAGCTTCAGCCAAAAGAATATCCTCATCCGTATCCTTACACTCCATTTCTTCTTCTTCTTCTTCTTCCCTAGTTACGGGTGATGCAGGACTCGGAGGGGGTGCAGGAGGGGGTGTAGGAGGTGTCTGAGGTGAGAGATGGGCCCACTGCGGAGAAGAAGGGGAGTTGTGAGGAGGAAGAGGAGGAGGAGGAGCATTTAAGCGTCTCACTCTATGCAAAACAGGTCTCCTAGGGGTGGATGTCAGCAGAGGACCGGGGTGACGTGTCCGTGTCTGTGTCCGTGTCATTGGTGTCGACTGCGTTGACGTTGCATGCGTTTGTCCCGCTGTAGGTACTGATGCGGGTACAGACTGACCACTGACAAGTAAATCGAGCTGCCGAATTTCCCTCATGGTTTGTAGAGCCAAGCTATAAAAAATAAAATATAAAAATAATGAAGAGTTATATATATATATATATATATATATAAGGGTGAGTTTATCAACAGTTGCCACACATGAGACGAGACGAGACGTGATGAGGCGAGACGACAGCTAACAGTTGGTCTAGTTACACAATTCATTCACTCACTCACTGGTTCACTCGTTCAATCACTCGTTTCGCTCGTTGGAGCTACATACAAATACATATACATTATACATATACATATACTACTACTACTACTACTACTACTACTACTACTAAAGCATGGATAACGCGTATCGAAGTCCAATGAATAATGGAGAGGACGAAGAAAAGGTAAAAGAAAAAGAAGAATCTCTTTTTCAATTCGAATCGCCCTCCTCTACAACGATCGTGGGTCCATCTATGTGCGGGAAAACGGTTCTGGCACTTTCTATCGTGCAGAACTCGAGAGCCATGTACACTATACCACCGGTGAAGATCCTGTACGCTTACGGAGTCTATCAAAAAAAGTACGAAGACCTAGAAGCGCTGGTGCCTAATTTGTCTCTTCACGGCTTACCGGAGAGGGAGTTGATCGAAGAACTGAAAAGCGAAGAGGGCAACAATCTAGTGGTTTTGGATGACCTTATGGACGAAATATGCAAGTCAGCCGAAATGTGTTCTCTCTTTACGAGGGAAGTCCATCACGGTCGCATCTCTGTAATAATGATATCTCAAAACGTCTACCATCAGTCACGCTACTCGCGGACCATTAGCCTCAATACTAGCTACTTGATATTGATGAAGACGTGCAGAGACTTACAGCAGATACACTTCCTCTCGCGTCAGATGTTCCCCGGCACTCTGAAGCGACTAGTCGAAGCTCACGAAGACGCTACCAGTCACCCGAGAGGCTACCTAGTGGTGAACAACTTGACTAGTACAGGTGACGAGGACGTGCGTCTAAGTACATCCATTCTACCCGGTGAGACCCTCATACTGTACACTAGGAAATAATGAGTGTCAGAGTAAAATTGTGCATGAGTTTTCTGGAGCTCGTGACGAGAACATACAAACTAACGCCTCGTTCTACGCGTTCACTTCTGAGAGATGCGACTAGCGATCAACTTCTCTGGATAACAGAGGTGATACTTAACACGTTAAATGGCAACTTGACCATCCCTAAGGACCCCCAACTAGAGCTGACCAAGTTCAAAATAATGCTAAGGAAAGTGGCTAAAATAGTCGCCGATTCAACTTCTACTTCCACTTACAATTCGATCGCACCGGGGAGAGCAGCTACAAAATTGCGCAACTCTAGGACGACAGCTGCGTCTAGAAAGTTGCTGAGAGAAGTCTACGTCGAACGCTGTAAAACTTTGGTAGAGTTCTTGGAACGTTGTATCCCTCAACTGAAAATTCTGCTGAACCAGGAGGAAGAGGAAGAATCTGAATTGGAGGAGGAGGAGGAGGAATCTGAATTGGAACTGGAGGAGGAATCTGAATTGGAGGAGGAATCTGAATTGGAGGAGGAGGAGGAGGAGGAATCTGAATTGGAGGAGGAGGAATTGTAAATAAAATAGAATAAAACGACATGACATCGACGCCGATGACGATGAAATTTAACAGAAAAGTTTACGTGATTCCTCAGGAAAAATACGATGGACTTATGGCGATGACTATGGAGAGGAACAGAAAAATTGCGAAGGATGAGCCCGGGCGTCTGGCCGCAACCCAGGGGGTTGCGGGCCAGTCGCCCTCCCTTCGCTTGTCGGACGAGGTACTGACGATACCCTCCTCTAGTTCAGGAGTAGGGCACCTCGAGGAAGGGGGCCCGCCGGTTCGCCATGGAAATACGATGACCACCGTTTCTTCCGCTACCGAAAATGAGAGCGAGACTGGGACCGGAACTGCAACTGAGACTGAGACCGCGATTGGGACTGGGGCTGGGACTGGGACTGAGACCGCTACTGGCATTGGCATTGGCATTGGCATTGGCTCTGACACTGGCATTGACACTGGCACTGGAACTGTCACTGTCACTGTCACGGACAAGAGCATTGATGCTATCTCTCGTAAAATTAACTCTCTGCTGAGAGATGAGTCATTGAGAAAAAGGGCCAGGGCGATACTGTATCTACT
The DNA here is from genome assembly GCA_932294295.1 of Alitta virens. NCBI lineage: Eukaryota > Metazoa > Annelida > Polychaeta > Phyllodocida > Nereididae > Alitta > Alitta virens. Next base: position 12,216,066 of record OW028583.1, on the reverse strand, counting down.
AACTGTCGATAGAGCTAGAGCTGGAGCTAGAGCTAGAGCTGGAGCTAGAGCTGGAGCTAGAGCTGGAGCTAGAGCTGGAGCTAGAGCTGGAGCTAGAGCTGGAGCTAGAGCTGGATCTGGAGTGGAAAAATATTACGTCGAACTACTGCTGCACACTCAGTCGAGTTCTTTTCCTGTACCAGCCAGACATCATAAGCTGTACTGGCTTATGTTACGACGAGCTGTGCCTCTGAATTTAATTTCGAACGTTAAATTACGACGCGTAATACATTACATGAAGAACAAATATCAGGTGGAAGAAGAAGAAGAAGAAGGAGAGGAAGAGGAAGAGGGAGAAGAAGAAGAAGGAGAGGAAGGAGAGAGTGGAAAGAGTGGAAAGAGTGGAAAGAGTGGAAAGAGTGGAAAGAGTGGAAAGAGTGTCAAGAGTGACAAGAGTGACAAGAGTGACAAGAGTGACAAGAGTGACAAGAGTGACAAGAGGCAAAGACAGTCAGAAACAGGGACAGAGCGACCAGGAAAAAAAAGGAGACTCGAGAGAGCTTGGATTAAGGTGACAACTAAATAACGAAATGGTTCTGCCTAGAGATATAGACGCTTATTTATCGCGTCGATTTTACAACCATCGGTTACCGGGGAGTTTCACCAGCGCTGCGAAGCTACACTCGGTTATAAAGAACGAAGGGCGTTATACCATAAGTCTAGCACGAATTGAGGACTGGGCTAGATCTCAAGACATTGTCACATTACACAAGGCAGCTCGCAAAAAACCTCGAAAGTACAGAAGAGTCATAGCGCCTGGTATGAATCACCTGTGGGACTGTGATCTACTGGTTTTGACAGGTGAAAGGTTCAAGAGTGCTAATGAAGGCTTCGCCTACATCATGGTGCTTATAGATGTGTTCTCCAGATACTGCAGAGTCCAACCTGTCAAAAGTAAAAGTGCCAAGCACATGAAACAGGGGTTTGAAGAAATATTTAAGAGACTGACAGAGTCAGAGTCAGAGTCAGAGACAGAAACTGATGGATCTATAGGGAGACCAAAGTTTATAAGGACTGATAGAGGAACAGAATTCACAAACTCGAGCGTCGGCGATTTACTTAAAGACAAGGGAGTAAAGCTCATCTTCACCAATACTGAAACCAAGGCAAACTACGCCGAAGCAGTCATCAAAGGATTAAAAAGAGACTGTTCCAGTACTTCCAATATACGAACAGCTACGCCTATCTGAATGAACTCCAGAACATAGCGGATTCTTACAACAGGACCATTCATTTGAGTATTGGAGTGACTCCTGCGAGTGTCAATGAGGAAAATGAGCAGGCAATTTGGGACTACCAATACGTCACACAGCAAAATGCCAAGGACCTAGAGAGGGCATTCAAGAGGGCCATTTCAACGAGCAAGTACAAGAGACGCAGTCCGTACAAATTCTCATTAGATCAGCGTGTCAGAGCGTCATACAGCAGGTCTGCAAAGTTTTTCCGCTCCTATGACGAGCAGTTTACCAGTGAAGTATTCACAATCAGATCTAGGAAATTCTCAGACGGAGTGGCAGTTTATTACCTGAGAGACTACGGAGGAGACAATGTTGATGGCCCCTTCTACGCTCATGAACTGACAGCGGTGAAATTCGACCCAGACGCTTTCTTTAAGATCGAAAAAGTGATCAAGAAACGAGTCCGACGTGATGGTGTTGAAGAAAGTCTGGTTAAGTATCAGTCATGGCCGAGTAAATATAACCAGTGGATCCTCAGCTCTAACCTGAAGACATTGAAAAGCAAGAGACAAAGAAAAAAATAAATGTATATTTATCTGTCCAGCGATCAGTCGCTTGAGATAAATCCGGGTAATACAGCTGCCGGGTTCACCGTACAGCTACCCGAGTCATTCACACGACCTCCTAATGCCGAGCTAAGGGGTCAGTGGTACTTGGGGCTGATCGAGATAGCCATGCCACCAGTAGGAGGGGGAAGCACTAAATGGGACGCTATCTACGTGACTTGTCCTCATGTCGAAGGAGTTGCGATGGGTGACACGTACAGAACCGTGCTGAGGTCTATCGCGGTGGGGGAAATAAGAAGACACAACTATACACGTTTCCATTCAGTACTCTACACACCACTACGAGTGAAGGACGTGAGACATATTTCTATTGAACTGAGAGATTCGAATTGGAACCTGTTGCAGGAGCTTGCGGCTGAAACCAAACATTCCACCAAGTGTACTCTAGAGTTAATATGGAGGAGAGATACAAATCACTAGCAGCCATGAATGCTGAACCACGGATAGAGCATTTTAAAAAAACAGCTGGACGCACGAGCATACTGTCCACACGCCCTCGACCTGTGGTGATAAAAAAGCAGCGTAACGGCGACAAGGGCTCTAGTAGCGGTAAAGGCAATGACAGTCTGCCCCTCACTATAGTGTCACCGATAGGGCAGTCTAATGAAATGGCTGAGGCAGATTTACGCATGGAAAGCGATAAAAGGGCTAACGTCAGCTCAGGGCGTTCAGTCAGCGGTCCGGTTACGTCTCTGACACAGCGAGCGGTGAAAAGAAAGCAGCCTAAACTTAACCAGCGAACGACAGGAAGAAGAAAAAAATCACTAAGCTCAAGGACATTTTCAGTAAACAGTAAACGGTAAACGGTGCAGCAACAACAACATCAACACCAGCAGCAGCAGCAGCAGCAGCAGCAGCAGCAGCAGCAGCAGCAGCAGCAGCAGCAATGGCATTAGGTGAAAAGGTTCTGGAATCAACAGAGTTAGCCTATGATGACACTCTTAATTTGTTCAGTCTACCTCTCAGCAACCTAGGAGTGACTGACATTAAATGTTTAACTCACAAGCCGATTAATCAATTTTCGTCAGAGGGAGATGTGAAATTTCATGTGCCTGGAGCCGGCACAGCATACATTGACGTGTCAAGTGTCTACATAAAGACTAGAGTCCGGATTGCTACTGACAGAGGCTCCCCCATCCCTGAAAGGGGGGCTGGAAAGAAAAAAAAAGGTTCGGGTGCTGCAGGAGCTGCAGGAGCTGCAGGAGCTGCAGGAGCTGCAGGAGCTGCAGGAGCTGATGATGATGATGATGATGATGTCCAAGGCAATGATGACTCTGAAGGAGACTGGAGTGTAGGTGTGTAAATAACCTGGCTCATGCTCTCTGGGATCAAGTGGAAGTAAGACTAAATGACAGAGTAGTCACAGGCGGACAGACGGGTTACAGTTACAAGGCGATAATAAATACACTGCTAGGAGAGGGGGATCTAAATGATGCTCAACTGGAATGCTCTTTGTTGGAGAAGGACACTGCGAGATGTATGGAGGATGTGAGCCTGGTGTCAGGAACCAATAAGGGATTTAAAAAGAGGGCCTCACTCATGAGTGGTAGCAAAACTGTTGAGCTAATGTGCAAAGTGGATGTCGATGTCTTTAAAGTGAATAAGTTATTTTTAAATGGGGTAACCATGGACATGACTCTTACACCCACTTCCAGCAGCTTCAGACTACTGAGTTCAAACGTCAACAAGAGAGACTATGTACTGGAAATTAAGGACATTACACTTATTCTGAAACATGTGACACCATCAAATCTAGTATTACTGGGACATCAAAAAGTCATGGAAGAAGAAATCTCTCTAGCCAAGTATTTCTACAAGAAAGAAGATTTACGAAAATTTAATTTAGCCAAGGACACCTCTTCGTATAACATAGAAGATGCATACAATGGTCGCATACCGAGTAAGATTGTGATGGGTTTTGTGTCAGGAGAATCGATGAGTGGCAGCCTGGGCAAGAATCCTTACAATTTCAGGCACTATGATGTCACCTATATCAATGTGAGTTTGTCTGGTATGCCAGTGCCCACGGGCCCACTAAGTATCGACTTTGCAGAGGACAAGTACATACACTGCTATTCGGAGCTTTACAGGAGAAAGTCTAATTTCAGCAACGAAGCCAGGATCACCAGAGAGGAATACAAAGACGGTTACAGTTTATTTGTCATAGACTTGGCTCCTCAAAACTATGAAGACTTTTATCCTGTGACAAGAGACGGGTGTGTGAGAATAGAACTCCGATTTAAGTCACCACTACCCGAATCAGCTGTCATGATCACCAAAGTGACATATCCAGGCCTATTTCAGATTGACTATGCTAGAAACATCTATCTGACATGAACACTGATCAAATATATGAAATGCTGTGGAATGACGCTGCTGTATCATCATACGTGATGGCTGTAATACCATGCAATGCTCTGAAATACATCTCAGCCTCTGCAGTGAGGGGCTGTTACATCGTGAATTGCAATGCAAACTCGTACTTACGCCGTGACGTCGGACATTGGATTTTCCTGGGCGTCCATTCCACTGATGTTGACGTGGACGTTGGAGTAGAAGTCGAAGTAGAAGTCTAAGTTGGCGATCGGGTGGACCTGGGCTCGAGTTTAGAAGTTTTCGATCCTCGTGGAGAGAGTGTCTACAACGAAGAAATATGCATGTTTATGAGACAATTCGACAGCTGTTCATACAATTACCAGTACCTTTCTAAAGCTAATTGCGGTTTTTACACTCTAGTGTACTCCTATTATCGTTGTAGGGCCTTTAATCCCACCAGTGTTTTAAATATAATGGAAGGAATTGGAGATGTGAAAGAACATTGTCTGATGCTATATGGCAGACAGACATGAGTAATTTTTTTCTTATTTTTATTTATACAGGACGAGTAAACCATAAATATGTAGAAATTTGAGATAAAATGTGATATACAAGGATAACTGTAATACGCTAGATATGAATGAATGAATGAATGAATGATATGAACAGAACACTACGTTATAATACATGAGATGAATGTCTATGTCCTTATTTGGCAATATTAATTACGTTGAGTTGATTAGGAAGTAGTGAGTAATTTCCTAGTTATTTGATTTGCTTATTTAGATGTATTTAATAAATGCTATATACTCGGAATTGCTGTAATCCGTATATGTAATATTCTGTTGAGTTTAATGAGTTGTATGTATAACATTAATTACGCCGTAGTTATTTGAATTGATTATTTAGAGATATTTAATAAATGCAATATACACGGAATTAATGTAATCTGCAGATGTAACATTTCGTTATACTTAACTAGCTACGTGTGTAATATTAATTGTATTGTAGTTATTCGATTTGACTATTTCGATATATTTAATAAATGTAAAATACTCGGAATTAAGGTAATCCGTGTATATACAATTTTGTTGTACTTATGGAGTTGTAATAGTAATATTAATTGTATTGTATAGCATTGTATTTCGTTGTATTGCGTTACTTGGTATAATAAAAGGTGGTATACACAGAAAATGGACTTTTTCGTAATTCAATATCCCGCATTACTGTATTACGGTATTAAAATAGTTATAAGTACTGGAGCGTGACGGATAACTGACTGCAGGTAGTCCAGCGCAGAGCGCAGAGCGCTGAGCGCTGAGAGCTGAGAGCTGAGAGCCACGTGTCAATTCTTAATAGTCACTCGGCGATGTCTAATAAGTACACCAATACAATGTCATTACAGTGGTTAAAACTATTTCACTTACCTTTTCTTTTTTACTGCGAAATGACAGCCGACGAGTTGAGACGAGTAGCTTGCGGTTGATATCCAGTAGAGAGTAACCAGTAGACAGTAGTTGGTAGAGTGTAGAGTAGAGTAGAGTAGAGTAGAGTAGAGTAGAGTAGAGTAGAGTAGAGTAGAGTAGAGTAGAGTAGAGTAGAGTAGAGTAGAGCTGAGATCCTGAAGACGGCGCGATTGAAGTATTTTTCGTGTAAAGAGCACAAAGCCAAGTGATGGAGATGCTCCAGTCTTCATGCTTTTTTATATGACTTATTTTGCCTCAGGCAATCTCAGTGGGAGCCGATGAGGGGGGAAGAGAGGGGGAAACTTGTTGGCATCAGGATGGAGCACTTTTTTTACTAATGGTCACTTGTGCCGTCCATGAGCTTGACCTCAAAGGTCACATATGCTGGGTCTTGTGTGACTGCATGTACTGTCAGCCTCTACCAGTGGCCCTCACCGATTGAGTATTAGTGAGATTTCATCAGTCAGCTGTAAATGCATGTGCTTAATTTGCATAATTGCTGTACAATTGCATGCCTCATCTAATGACTCAAGCATTTTGACTCTGCCCCACCCCCAACACCCCCACCTATTAGCCCTGATCATTGTAATGCATTATAAAAGTCTATTGTTCACACCTAGCAGTTAAACAAATCTCACATAATTGGCAACTTTAAAACATGCATTAACCAGGTGATGTAATGAGACAATGACTTTAATAGCATGCAAACACTAATCTCTTGTTGCAATTTACTGATTTAGACAAAAACAGCCAAAAATTAGTAATATTCTCTTTTTAAATGAGAATCATGGAATAAGTACTTTCATTACACAGGAGATACTTTAAGAGCAATGAGAAATTCCAGTTACTGTTTTCATAGTGAAATTCTGCTCTGGTGTTAAACGAGCACACATTTTGCTAAGACAGAAGTTTTGCAGACAATTTATCTTTAATTATTTCTCTTGAGGCCATTTCGTTTTTTAAATGTAAATGTAAATTTCAAAAATGTTAAATTTATAGGAATTAATAGACTCAATTACAAATGGCCTATATTTCAGCATAATACTATTTCCCTACCTCTGAATTTCATGAGTATCTTTAATGACTCTTTCAATTTTAATTTTTTCCATTCAAAGTATATTAACAAAATGTGAGGCTTTATGAGAACTACAGGAATCAATCACAATGCTCCATAATTCGGTATACAGAGATAATTCACTGTTTGCCGACATTTATTGAAACAATTGGTTTTATAATATTCATTTGTTCTGATACAAAACAACAGTAGCGCACTATATGTGTGAATATAACTCTCAGTTTGAATAGATTATACCCTATCTATTGTCTTAGGGTTGGCCTGGAATTGGGGGTCTTTTGTTGTGTTATGTAATCACAGACTTTACCCCCCTCTGTGCTGGGGTGTTTTGCAAGTGCAAGGGCTCATACAGCACTGATATTTTGGAGAAGCAAGACGTTTTTGACATTGACCACTGAAAAAAGAAAAGGAAAAATGCTTTGGATCTTTCTGTTTTTGGCTCTGGGGATGCGTCCCACGGAGGCCTGGATTTGCGGGAATGATGCACAGTGCAGATGCACCTCATCGGGAGAAGTTATGTGCACAGCGATCACCACGGCCCCTTACTTCGATGACGAATACCGACAAGGAAAGAGACTGACAATCGAGGCAAACTCTGACTTCAGAGTGACGAGTCTCTCGGAAACGCACGGCTTTGATCGGGTCCTAATCTTGGCTGTCACGAAAGAACAATGTGAGCTGATCGCTATGGAATTCCCCGATATAGTATGCATTATGTCATCAACATCCAACAGCCCCCCTTCGCCTTTTGACGGCCGCTTCGCTACACCGAGCACGGTCACTTCCAGGTACCCGATGAGAGGCAGCAGCGTAGACAGCCGAGGCACCGATGAGCACAAGCAGAGGGCTGCAGTAGCGTCAGCGCAGCTCCTGAACGGCATGTTAGCATGGACAGTGGCTTCTGGGCTCATAGGGGCCATTTTGACAGCGTGCATTTTGGTAAGTTTAGTTAATCTCCATGCTCGCATTAACACCCATGCACGCTGCAATGACCCCCCTATGTTCGCCGTAAGCTGCTGTTTAAAATGCATGGCAGTTTTCCTGTGCCCATTCCATTTTTGTGCCAAAATCTGCAAATGCACTGGCTGCTGCTTGCACACACTGGAGCAGGGTGTGAGAGGTTCTTCGACGACATTCTGAGCATAACGAGGTAGGTTACCTGATCCCTGTAAATTAACTCTACTCAGCCATACCACTTTTAAAAGTACACCGTAAATTCACTAGAAGTGTCAAAAAATTTGTGCAGAAATTGCTTATTACTCGTATTCTTTTCAATAGAGAAGTGTTCAGTTAGATTGAGACTCATTTTCTTTAATGACACAGCTTGTACTGTAGGTGTGATCTGTCAGTACAGGGTAAATTCACTAGAGTCAGCTAATTATCTAGTGATGCTCCCTTCACTGTTGATGGCAGTCCACTCCTGTCATGCAGCCATACATGTAAGAAATCAGTAGTTTATCTTTTCCTATAATGCATTCTCCATAGTAGCCTTGACAACCCTGACCTGTCAACCGGGCAAAATACAAGCACAACCCAAGTGCAACATGACACAGTGACCATTGCTTATTAAGGATTGAAGTTCAGTATAGCCAAAGTATAGGATTGAAGTTCAGTATAGCCAAAATGTTTAACTATTATTTGTATTCTTTTCAGACAAGAGACTACATCCTTGAACGACTACACGACCTAGCTGTGACCACAGCCTTAAGTTTACTCGGACGCCTCATATTATTGTACATTTGGAATGTCGACCAGATGCTGGCATACGAAAACGCCGATGACAGAAATGCATTTTTGGTGATGCTAGTGAGAATGGCTAGATGGCTCATAGGCGCGATTGAAATGCAAAAAAAAGAAAATGCCCACAACGACAACAACATCATGAACAACGACAACAACAACATCGAAATCGAGAACGTGGGTCCGGTAATACAACGGCGTGCGCGAGTGCGTGGGCGTAGACAGCCTGTGATAGAAAGGAGAGCTGCAGGTATCCGACGTAACCGCGCTCTAGGAGGCCTAGATTTAAATAACATTTTGCCGGCTCGACTGAGAAATGGCGTGGTTTAAAGTTTTAGGGCTGTGGTCACAAGACTGGATGATTTATTGATGTACAGTTTTTTTTTGTTTTTTATTATTATTATTATTATTTTATTGATTTTACTGGCTATTTTCCTTATCTGCTATCTATATATATATGTATATATGTGTGTGTACATACTTGAGGTTTTTTTATTATTTCCAGGTAATTAGCAATTGTGTTTTACAGTAATTATGGATTTGGATTCATTCACAGAGCTAGTTTGCCGCTTACCATTTAGTGTTTATTTCATTATTATTATTATTTTTTTTTTAAAGCATGAGAGTGTTTAACATGCTTGGTGTTAAGGCTTTTTGATAGTTAATGGAGTTTACCGTTTAGTATTGAATGTTTTGAGTCATTACTTAATTATTTTATTTTTTAACTAACATAAAAGTGTTTAGTATGTCTGCTGTTAAGGATTTTTTGCTAATAAACAGAGTTTACTGTTTAGTGTTGGATGTTTGCATTTTTTTTTAACTTGCATGAAAGTGTTTTTTTAGTATGCTTGGTGATAAGGAATGTTCACTCCATTATTTTTAACAGCATGAATGTGTTTAGTATGTCTGATGGGTGGGGCCCATAGGTTTCAGTTAATCTAGTTTACTTCTTACTATTTGGTACTTATTTAGTTATTTCATTATTTTCATTTTAAATGCATGAAAGTGCTTGGACTGTTTTGCTGCTTAGAACACTTATTTCATTATTTTATTTTTAACTGTATGAAAGTGTTAAGGATTTTAGTTAACTGTATGAGTGGTGAGGTATGTCTGTGTGAATAAAAGTTTTTCAGAAGTACATTTACTGATGTTTATTAAAGTGCTTTTTACTCTAACATTACTAGTCAAAGACAACACAGAACAATGCGAGGGCTGACCACCAGGTGGCCAATTCTGTATGGCCAGTGCTCTGGGACACAAGCTAAAAAGTCAGCCTATCATAGGTTTTCATTGATAAGCCTCAGGGCATTTGACAACAGCTCCTCTTTCATTGTACGGGGTGACTCTGCTCACTGAGCATCACTGGACACACACACATACACACTTGTGCTTTTGTGTTTCACTGATAAGTCATACTACATGTATGCTTACTTATAAACAAAGGATTTTAAATACACTGTAAAGCACAATTTATATTACTATGATGTTTACACTGAGTGGCTGTGGTGCTAACTCAACACCACTGGATAATGTTGAATACTACATGCATTCAATACATTCAATGCATGCATGCATGCATTCATGTATTCATGCATTCATGCATGTGTACCTCACAATAAACAAGGAATTAGATATGCTGGAAAATACATTTGACTTGTGTAGCTTTTAGTGTGTCTAATAAAGAAGCGCACAGGGCTGTAAGCTTTCCATTGTTTTTTAAAAAGTAATTTGGTCCTTCATATTTCAATGGGATGACTCAGTGATTGGGTAGCTTTTTAATACACTAGAGACAATCAGTTTTTTATAATATAACTAATAATAATAATAATAATAATAAAGCTCTCAATGACTGCTTAATATTTCATATTAAACAATTTAATTTAATTTAAATGACAGTTATTCATGCTTTAAACTGTTCATTCAACATATTCACACTTCATTGTATTTTACCCTGGGGGGCTTCTTTGAGCAGCTAAATGACTACTAAACGTCATTGCCATAGGCACTATCGCCTGGGGGGTTGTCACTTGCCTCTATGTCTTGATCTTAATAGCCGCAGGCACCTGCAGGGATCCTTTGATCTTATAGCCTCAGGGGGCGGCATCCCTTTGAACCTATAAGATAGCTTCTGTAGTAGTGTGAAACGGAGAGAAAGGTTCAGTGTTTAATGCATGGATGTTGCCACTAATAGATTCAAGGAAGGAAATTTTGAAGCACAAGTTTTGCAGAGTCACAAATTGGGTATTAAAAGGTAATCAGTTAACCCATTGATATTGTAAATTTTCATGCCATCATGTAAAGTGTTGTGAATGAAAATGATGAGATTGATGACTTGTTGGCTGATGTGTTGAGGAGGAATGTGAGGGCGTTGCATTGTGCAGTTGTGCAGGACACTATGAAAAAAGGCAGAGTGTTCAGCGATTGACAGGGAGGAGCATTCAAAGGATACTTACGTACAAAAGAACACTTTGAATATACATGACAGGACAACATAGATATTATGAAGAGCATTAAGATTATAACCAGTATTGTAAAGTAACAATGTGCAGTAGACAATAGTGCAAATCAAGGAAGTACGCTTAGTGTTAAAAAAAAGACAATTTTAATATGCAAGGTGAGCATTTTTAGGGAAAGGCTAAAAAGTTTGCTGAAAATGTACTACACTAGACACAAAACCAACAACAGTAGTGGACAGAATAAAAAACTAGAGCCTTACGGCGCTGAATCCAGAAGGTGGTGATATTGTTCATGTAGTGGGTAGAGTGTTCGTGCTAGAGTACTACCAGATGGGGATATAGACATCGTTTGATCCTTTACGATTCAATAATATCACGATAAATTGGTAACGATAAATATAATTAATTGAGAGTTAATCACTCAATGCAATGTGCGAATGAGTGCAACGTTCTCAGCTTAATTCATTTTTGCAGCTAAGAGCAATTATCATATGGGTTCAGTCTTGTCATTAAAATTATATTAAAATTGCATTAAAATTATTAAATTACATTTACTCTTGGCACACCTACAGTGGCATGCTCTCAACAAAGCTCAAGTGCAATTAAAACATTTATACAAGTCACATGGTAAATTGTCCCAATTTTAATCATCTGGTCTGTCATTTCAATTAAAAGACTTTTAGGAATTTGCATTTCTGGATAGGGTCTGGACAGGCCTGAAAAGGTGGGATCCAATTGGATCGAATTCGCTGTGTTTCCCACCATTTTTGCGGCTGATCTTATTTACCATGAGTTTCGGTTCAGTGGGCCTAGTTCTTAAATTCGCCACCAGGGGCACTGAGGTGGGTTGCATATAAAGCCAAGAGCCACAAAAACGGAAATGCCGCGAAAATAGCGCTTATTTTTGCAAAAATGCACGAAAAAGTTCGAAAAGTTCAAAACATCGCCCAAAAGTCAACGGAAGTTTTCCGCGAAATGTAAACATAGCTGCAGAAGCTGGGCTGGCGAGCGAGCAGGTGAAATGACGAATGCACTGAGCCCCGTACACATTAATTTTAAGCATTTTTTAACTACTATCTTTCTCAAAAAACGAGTACATTTTAAAGTACACTGAGCCTTATGTGACACTGTTCAGCTTGATATCCACTAAGGCTATTCATTTGAAAATTTTCCTGGATGTTCCACTCTCTCACATCTCATCCTCTGACAATATCCTGAAGGCTTTCGCAACCTTCTGGATAAAAACGAAACAAACAAATATGTAGCAGTACAGCACAGCAGTACTATGTATAATAAACAAAAGTAAAACAAACAAAAATACATATTGTATATAGACAAGGGCACTTCATGAGAAAAGTATATACAAAACCTTGGAAACAAGTGCTATTACATAACAGAACAGCTGTATGCAGTGTGCTATAGTTTCCAGTGAAGTGAGTTTGAGGTTGCGTAGGAAGGTCAGTGCCAGTACAATCAGCCATAGAGAAAAAGGTCATATTCATCTGCATAACACTGATCCTGTTAAGAAAAGAAGAAAAAAGGGTACTAGTGTAATATGGGTACAAGTTTCGAAGGTTTGGGACAGAAGTTGACTAAAAGTGGGTTGTGTAACCTGTAAAGCTAAGGTGCAAGTATGCGTCCAAATCAAAACTCAGTTGAACATTTTGTTTCTCAACCTGGCGAATTCTGAAAGGCAGGAAACAGAAAGGCATAATAGTGGTGAGGGGATGATATATAATACTCTACGAAAAGTTGGGAAAAGAAAAAGCCAAGAATAAAATAAATGAATACCTGAATTGAAGCTGATTGTAGGTATTTTGTTCTGAAAGGCATGAAAACAGAAGTTGGATCTTACATGACATGATTTGTTTCCGATATATTTTTAATAGGATTTTGCAACTTGTACAAACTATCCCTTATTTCCTGAAAGGAAGACCTAGGATAACTTCGAAGATGAGTGACCAACCCCCCCCCCCCCCCCCCCATCATTAATTCAGCTGTCAATTCAGTCTCCCGTAATGGACTCACACAATTATGTTCAGTCAAACACAGATTGTACACACCAGGTATGAATTGAATTGAATTTTTTATTTAGCATCCTGATATCATACATGCATGTAGATACATCAATTATTACAATAACACTTTTCATATGGCTTTAAATTACTAATTATTATGTAAAAACTAGGACGCTGGGTCAGGCATCTGAGCTATAAGCTGTTTGAATGATGCGAGAAATATGAAGAAATAACTAATAGGGTAAACTTGGGCTACTATTGCAGAAAGTATTTTTAACAACAAAACTCGGAAGGCCTTATATGAGGTTATCAGTAAGAATTACCTGCATATGAAGATGCGCTTTGAAATGCATAGCGCAAAGACTGCTTACTTTGTCCTGGAGTTACTGGAAAAACAAAAACATAAGCAGGTATGAGGCACATACATGAAAAAATAGATGGAATAGTAGGAAATAGAAACAGATAGCAGAGTAGTTGCAGATATAGTAAGATGATATAAACAAGCAGTATGATGAGAAATACGCATATAATTTGCCAATGTTTCAGTGCACTGACCAGTTATTAAACAGAATAAAACTCATAATCCTACCTATATTTGGCCCCATTAAAGATTGTGGCAAAGCTGACTGAGAAGACGAAGCTGTGGCTGTTGTAGACACTGATGACACAAGAGGAAATGAACCTTGACTAGCTGTGTGAGAAAAAAAAAGGAAAAAAAAGAATTAAGAAACAGAGGATTGTTTGACTTGCAGAAACATAACTACGCTACCTTCAAATATGTGAGTAAACAAGGAACTTTATTTGTAATGATATTGACAGAACAAACGTGTCCCTGAATTAAGGAACATAACAAATATTGTAACAAAAGAAGAATAATGAGGCTACTGCTAGCAGCAAATAAATGTACTGAAATATAGGGTAAAACATAAGATAATGCTTTGATGAGTATTAAACCTAACCTGCGCAGCTGCAGAACTATCTGTGTCTTCTTCAGTTGAGGGAAGTACAGGCGAAGAAGGTATCATTTCAGGTACATTTTCCTGAGAAGTACCAGGAGGTGTTGGAGAAAGAAGAAATATAACAAGATATAAGCAAATATAGTATTATGTACAAGGGATCAGTTATACATTACTGCACATAAACACAGAAATGAAACAATGGAACCAACAAGCTACTGCAATAAAGCATGATGGCAGAATAATAAAAGAAAGTTGAAAGAGCCAAAACATTGCACAAATAAAAAATAATAATATCTTACCTAAGAAAGACACAGAATGTGGCACAGCAAGTGGAGAAGGAAATTGACAATCACTGATTTTAGCAGACCCACATTATAAACAAGAGAGAGCATTGCAATTATTAGGTAAAGCATGATTTGCAACCGCTTCAATCATGTTGTATGCAAATGCCATTAAAATCTATGGTAAGTCAGAGTAGCGGAGACGCAAAATTGGGCCATTTTTGTATTTTGTGATGTGGTTTTGCTTTTTATTTACTTGCTATTTATTGAGCGAAACCATGAGGCAGGTGACAAGACTGAACAGATGCACTTTCTTGTGTCAGATTGTATCTGGTCAGTGCTGCCATCTGGTGACAAAATCGGACATGTATGTGAGATAGGTAACAGTCCACTAATTCTTACACATTCCACCAGGTACTCTGAGAGTTCGCTTGACCTTATGTTATTTAGACCCCCACAAAAAAAACAAGGCCCAGTGTGATAGGATATATTAAAATTAATCGTGTGAGTAATTTAGTGTCCATACTATAAAAAAATAAAGAAATAATAATTTGAGTATTGCACTGCTAGTTTCTCTGATGTTATGGCTGATTGTGATAAATTATAAAACTGCAGAACTGGATAGATAAATGTTTTTATTGTATATACAAAGGAAAACAAAGTTATAAGCCCAAAAAAATAGGACTTGGCAAATGACGCCATAGCTGTGGACGACATTGAATTATATATGGGTGTAAAATAGCCAATATGGACAGTGCGACATTGCCCTTCTTAACCAGGGACGTAGCACAAAAATAGTGAATTTTTTTTTATTGTAACAATTCTGGATCAAAATAAACGAAAGCAAGGGCCGTTTCTTATTATCTTGTATCATGTTAGACGAATTGTGTGTGGACGATTTGTACAACGTCAAATAATCACGGATTTTGAGAGACTAATCAAATTTGGACCAAATTTAGTGTGAAATGTGCGCATTTGTACTGCAGTTCCAATGGAGTAAAAAATGGTATAAAAGCACATATAAAGACACCGTATTTAACTGCAAACCACGGAAGAATTAGTAACTCACTTTTGGAGAATCTACGACGATCAAGCTTGATTACCACGCGCCTAAGCTCCTGTGACCAAATTGCGCAAGAAAGGAGGATTCAATTTATAATTGAACTTGTGCAAAGTTGCAGAAGTGGTCAACACAAAATTAAAAAATAACACCAAGACAAGGAAATGAAGTGTGTGTAGATATTTTATTGACAATAATGAGGCTGAGATTTAACCTCATTGATGAAAGAGAATGTACTACCATCACAGCAGCACCACATGTGAACAATGGCACAGTTACTCCAGAGGCCGCCCAATCCTCAAATCGAGTGCACAAACATCAGCTTATCTCGTGAGCCAACCGAATTCAACGGACAAGACCGGAAACAGCCGAGGGACTTGCGGAGGCAACAAACAACGATTTCAAGAAATGTATTGAACTCATAAAACTTAACATAAGTGGAAAACACTCCAAAGGCAGTACACTAAAGACGGGCAACGTGGCAAGGCGCTACGACGTGTAGAAGTATGCTATATACACGCTTGAACGTACACCCGAACTGGCCTCATTGGATTAACATGTAAGTTCGAATTTGCCGCTCGGAAAGTGGCACCGGAAACATTACGAGCAATGCCTCCTGAGACAAACAGAATTATTGGCGCTAGCGCGCCAAAAATTATATATTTTGAATTAGTGCATTTTAGTAAAATAAGATAAGTATTAGGTTATAAATAAAAACATACTAGCAACACAATATCTATCTTTTACTTGCATATAGGCCTATGCTTATAATTTAATTGTATTTACAATATTTGTATTGTCCCCATCAAAATTTGAAAGTATAATATAAGTGTCAACATTGTTCTTAATTTCATCAAAGCTTCTGTTGTAATGTCCATTTTCATGAACATGAATTGAAGTATTCCTATTTTTTAGAAAATTTGCTCTATTCAAGTGGTTTGTAATACTTCCATCTTCTTCTTGTCTGTAAAGAAGTAATTATGATATTGTAAATATTATTTCAAAAATTGCACAAATACGTTAAGACCACCTTTGGAGCACTATTTTTCAATATTGGTGTAATATTGGTGAGGTGATCTTAAGGATGAGGTCAAATAGGATTAAAGTAAGAATATACAGAATTAGGTCTATAATATAGTGAGCCAGTCTTAACCACAACATACAGACGTTTCATTCCCATTGAACCCCATAGTGCCACTGACCTAGATAGCGACATTTAGCAGGGGAAAAGAGTCAAAAGACAGCTGTTACATGTCATTTTTGATCAAAGATCAAGCAACCACAACCACTGGGGGAGGGGATTAATAATTATGCCCAAATAACATTTTAAAACATAAATGTGCATATATACATTATCCATAAACTATCACTGGAGTTGACAATAACTTGATATCGGAGCTTATAGTCAGTGAAACAACTACAGGTATTATATATATTCCATGATTCATCATCTGTTTTGCAAAGGAAATGATGTAACCTTAGGATAGAGTCACAATGGCGTGCAATTAATGAGTTAACTGTCATATGTAATATATAACCACCATATGATACATCCAGCTAGATGATGAACTTGTTACTATGAACATATCTTTTATAAATCTGTGGAGTACAAATGGCTATTTAAGGCAATTCAACATATTGATCAGGAGGTGTGTAAAAATGTGTCTCTTATAATTAATTAATTTCTAAAGTCTAGATCAGAAATGTAAATGATGCTCTATTATTATGATATGCCATGATACAGACGGGTATATAGATACACTTATAGTAAGAAATTTAATATTAAATAATTCAAATTAATGAAAGATAAAAAGATTGCATGTTACTGTAATATATTATGTTTATGGTTAAATAATATATATATGACTCAACTCATTGAGTTAGAGTCCGATCATGACAGATTTTATTCTAACTTTCAAAAATAAGTATCTCCCAATTGTGCTTTAATTTCCACAAGGTTATCTCAGTAGTCCTATTCGTGAATCAATATCTAAATTTTCAAATTATTATTTTTATGTTTATATTTATTAACATATTGTATCAGCTGGTTTTGCATCTGCCAGCAGTTCACTTATTATAGAGGAGAGGCAAACTGACAAATTCTATGAAGCGGTGACACGTAAAGACCTGATGGTCATATAACACATCATTTTAATCCTCAATTTTTATGAATTTTTATGTTTTACATGTCGAAAGTGGTAAATAAGGGTCTTAAAATTTGTTTCCATGGCAACAAGTCCCTTAATTTGCTTCAGGAAAGACTGACTAAATAATCTACTAGGTTAGATTTGTTTGCTACAAGTTGTAAATATTATAAGGGTTACAGGGTTTACAGTGAACTGAGGTTGAATGCTTGACTTGACAGATAAATAACTATTATGCGCTGCTACAGACTGTACAGTACAGCTGGAAACTGTATTTTAAATATATTAGCTAAGTACTGGTTAATGGGCAATTTGGAATATTCATCAATTGTTATGCAAGATTTAGTGTTTTCATGCTTGTATATCGAGTATATCGCATACAAATGATACAACAGCCCTGCATGCTCACACAAGCCCAAAGAGGGCATCTGTCAGTTGAATGGCGGGAAATGGGAGTGAAACATCTGTATATTGTCTGTGTCTTAACTGAAGACTAATATACATTATACATTGCACATAATGATATAAATATAGTTTGAGCTTGCATAAGAGGGGTGGTGACTTAAGGGGCATTCACACTATCACGTATAAGACCTATTGTATTGTAGATTGAACTAATTTGTACATTGCATTTATATACACAAATTGTAAGTAAAATGTAAGAAAGCATAACAGGCTTGCTCATTGGAGGCTGAGTACAAAGCCATCATCATTAATCTGAAGCAGGAACTGTGAAGGAAATTCAGAATGACTGGCAGGGTAATTCCAATGACAGGACACTGATTCACCCTTCCATATTTAAGGAAGGCTCCCTGGCAAGCCAGTCAGTTAGTTAGTTTGGGTCAGTCAGTGTTCATTCTATAATCAGATGGTCTTCAGTTTGAGCTTTGGACTTTATGTAAACTTATACTTTGGATTTCATTCTTGAAACATTGTGAATCTTTGGATTAAATAAAACATTTAAGTTAAACCTCTCACCAAGCGAGTTTGTACTAATTCCCACCATATAATAGACCTACGTATGACCATGTACGTAAAAAATTGGCTATACGTGCTCACTCATGGCTCTGTTAAGCCCCCCTCTCACATAGCCGGTTTTGCCGTATTGAAGCCATAGTATGACGTAACGGTTATGCAACAGCTTTTTTCTACGGGTTCTACGGATGACTCGGCGGGTGACTCAGCGGGTTTTACGGGTCACTCGGAGGGTTCTACAGGTCACTAGAAGTAAGCCGACGGGTCGTAGGAGTAACTCGACGGCTTCCAGGAGTAATCTGCTGAGTTGTAGGAGTAACTCGCCGACTGCTACCAGCGTCAGCATCAGCGTAGGGGTTGTATATACTTTAAAAGGCTGCTGCTCCCCTAATATTAGTCCGATTCTCGTCAAATATTTGGTTTATTTTCGATCCGAAAACACTCATGGAAGCAGTATGAACTATACTACAATCCAGTATTTATTTAACGAAAATCAGCCTAATATTAGGGGAGCAGCAGCCTTTTAAAGAAGCGCCCAGCTCTGCCTGCATTGATACTCTCCGGGCGCGGACGCTTCAGGGAGCACCAGTGTTTGCTGCCTACCTGCCTTCACAGACAAATATCTCGCTTCATATTTGATCTATTTTCGATCTGAAAACATGTGTGGAATCAGTATGAGCTATACTACAATTCAGTATTTATTTGACGAAAATCGGACTAATATTAGGGGAGCAACAGCCTTTTAAAGTATATCAAACCCTTCTCCCTGCCTACGCTGACGCTGCTAGCAGTCGGCGAGTTACTCCTACAACTCGGCGGGTTACTCCTGGAAGCCGTCGAGTTACTCCTACTACTCGTCGAGTTACTCGTACTAGCCCTGAACAAGCCGTTGCGTTCACTACGCCTAAAATTAGCAACGGGAAACCTGTCCAAGTCGTCGAGTGACTCGACGGCCTCCAGGGGTGACTTGACGGCCTCCAGGGGTGACTCGACGACATCGAGGGTTTATTGTTTACCTTTGGACACCCGCGATTTTGCCACGGGAATTCAATGCACGCATTGAATTTCCGGCTACCAGCGCCGGGTATCCCAGCTTGGCCACGAGTCCCAGGACTGACTCGACGGGTATCCACGGGTTTCGCCGGGTATCCACGGGTAGCCGTCGGGTTGGAGCCGAGAATCGCGTTGCGTAACCGTTACGTCATACTACGGCTTCACTACGGCAAAACCGGCTATGTGAGAGGGGGGCTTTAGTCACAGATAACTTCTTTCTACGAGCATACGTGGGGCAATCGTAGATCGCTCGCCGGACGTTCGCAAAACACTCGCCGGACATCCGTAAAACGCTCGCCGGACGTCCATAAAACGCTCGCCAAACCATTTGGCATCAGGCATCCATGAGGCATCCAGGGATAAGCATGTTATCTTTATAAAAAATTAAATTTCAAAAAGTATTGTTATCATTAATAAAACCAGGAAAATACTTAGTAAGGACACTTTAGTAACATTGTATTATTCATTTGTTCATCCATACTTAAATTATACAATAGAACTTTGGGGTAGTACGACACAATGCAATCTAAATTCTCTTCATAAAATGCAAAAGAAAATAGTAAGAATGATTTGTAAAGTACCTTATCGCTCTCATACAGCATTACTCTTCCAGGATTTGAAGATTTTCAATATTCATAATATTTATCATTATCATATGTGTTTATTAATGTTTAAGATTTATAAAGGTCAGTCGCCTTTGTTGTTAAGAAATATGTTTACACTTAGTGATAATGTTAATAATACTCGTCAAATGTTTAATTATAATTTGCCATTATTCAGATTGGCTATATGTCAAAAATCGTTTGGATACAAAGGTGTCAAGATTTGGAATTATATTGTAAGTCATGTGAACTTAAACTTCACTACTATTACCTTTAAAAAACATGTAAAACGACATTTCTTAAACACTGATATAATGATTTAAATCAAATGATATGTGTGTTGATGACTAATTATGAATGTACTTTAAGTATGTATAATTATTTATTTAATTATTTATTTAGGGGCTATTTGCATCCTTTATATCTGTAAATAGTAATTTTTCGATCGTGTACACAAAATACGCACTGTGCGTCTGTGTGCAAGTTTGTCAGTTTGTATGTCTGTTGTTTTATACTCGAATAAATATTGAACCTGAACCTGAACCTGATGAGGCATCCTGGAGGCATCCGTGAGGCATTCATAGTTACTTGTATATCACTCAAAGATCGCTTATAGATAGCCCGTGTGAGTGAATGGCGAGTATATACGGATGGACAGTGGCCACGTATGGCTATGTATGGCTACGTATGGCTACGTATGGCCATGTAGGGCCACGTACATACGTAGTAAGTACGTAGAACGTATGTAGGTACGCTCGCCATAGCGCCAGTATACGTAAAACAAAATATTTTCATACGTGGTCATACGTAGCTCTTACATGTGATAATGTGAATGCCCACTTAGAAGTTTACCGATCCATGAATTTACCGAACCAATTCTGATACTGCTCTCTCGTATCAGCCAACACAGATACTGATACCTGTGTTGGCAGCTGCTTGTGCACTGTGGTGTCCCATTGTGTCCATTGTTCCAAAGGACCTTGGACATGGGTACATTAGGACACCTGCCATATCTTGATCATAGACAAATAAAGAAAATCAAATCTGGCCTCATACTGAAGAAGCATCCCGATCAAGTGAAGAGTTAGTGAAAATCAAATTTGCATTCACACTTTGGAACCCTAGGATTTTTTTGTTTTTTTTAGGAGTGCACAGTTGTTTTTTGCCATATCTGTGTATCATAAGTACCACCTTTGGTGGATTTGATCAAGTATAGTATTAATAGGCTGGCAGTGCGTGACAGTGAACCGTCAACGAATGCCCACATAGTACACAAGCATCATCAAACATTGTTCAAGAAACCGGTGTAAAAAATGTCAAAGTTTGGATATCAAATAAATAGATATAATTTTAGATGATGTATATGACTTACAGTGAATGTGAATCAACTTGATTAACAGTGTCATCCAGATGTCTACCTAAGGTCTCGGGTAGTAGAAGAGTGAATAAACCAGTCACAATCCCCAGTACTCCTGCTACTGTAGACATGGCTGGAGCCCAGTATTCAGTCTGTACATGATAAGAATAACCTTAGACTCAAGTGAAATGTTTACTTGCTTGGAAGGGTAGTGATAATTGTGTTAGGTGCATCATTAATTGTACATAATGCAAGGGGGTCCCAAACAGGCCATAGATGGTTGCTACATGAGGCCACTCCACAAATTGCACAGAGACAATGTAAGACATTATAAAGGTAGCCACTATTTAAAGATAGTATTCATTCAACATGCAATGTGATATGGAAAATAATTCTGTATAGTCTCTAGACTTTTCAAGAAATATTAAAATTAGGTATGACTTCATTTTCTGGATGTTTCCCTTATGGGGCCAAGGGGCACTGGAGACAGTAATAAGGACACACATGTACTGAAGTTCCTGAGGAATCTATGTAGCCAGAGCATACATGTATACAACACACTGTCACCACTGAGAAATTTAAGTGATTACACATTACTGTGGAAAATTGTGCCATCTCCCTGCATCATTGGAATTCATTGCCACATTACCGGAGAGTCAATTCTACTGTGATTTACCATCATTGAAGAGACTTTTATCCAAGAATTTGAAGCCATCAAAATGCTATCAAGCCTTGGACTGTATCAAGGACTGTGGAATACCATCAGGACCACACATAAGGATCAACACATCAAGATCTACACACATTAAGAAAACACAGCAAAATCACAGTGCCCCTAAACAAAGGATTCTATAATTTAAAGACTGAGTTAGAATATTTATTTGTTTTCCATCCATTGATTTATATTGATTTGACAATGTAATGTTGTTTTGGTATTAAATTGTTAAACTTTAAATTTGTGTTATTGTTCATTCCTGCTTCAGGAGTTTTTCGTAACAACAATAAAAAGAAAACCATTAAGGTAATTGATGAGCAAGCACAGTTAGGTTCATTGACAACAAATGTAAAAATTTGGAATAAAGCAACAAGGGAATGACATGATTTTACTGCTTACCAGCAACCCACCAACATAGGGCCCCACTAGACCTGCAATCCTAGCACACATAGAACTGGCACCTAATCCTGCTGCCCTGACCTCAGTGGGGAAAATCTCTGATGAATAAATGTACATCCCATTAAGGCCCATGGTGGATCCAAGTTTCCCTATCATAGCCAGGGCAGTAACTGCTGTTGGAGATACTGAGAAAAAAGAAGGAGAAGAATGATCAATAACAACAAAATGTGTTAGAAATTCACAACGAAAATAAGTTGTAACCAATTTTTGGCTGGAAAATGGGCAATTTTGCACATGTGAATGTTATATAGATTCAAATTATATGTTCACGCAAATTAAAAAATGCAATGACTAATGTTCACTGAATTTTGCACAAAGTTTGCTATAAATTTGCTGTACATGTTTAGTCATTTGGGAATTTTATTGCGGCTAAAATAATTTTTGAGAATAAATAAAACATGGTCTCCAGATGAGAGCATCTTCTTTCTGCAAGGCCTGCTACTCAGCACGGCTCAACTGGACAGCCTTGCTAGAAATGGACTTAATTAGCTGGTTTATTCATACTTATTTGATTGATCTTGAAGATGTGCGGAGCGCTAAATCAGCGATTGTGTTGACAAAATGTATCTATTTTTGGCACACCTTCCATAACAGTTGAGCATATCGAAATGCTATAATACGTCACTTATATTTGCTGACCTACTTATACATAGTGATATGCACATTGACCACTAGAGGGCTATGACACAAAATACCTCAGAAATGCCATAAATCAAGCAAGGGTGGCTCACTATGCTCGGGACAAGATTCACCCGCCACCATTGGGAAGATTATGTGATTTACTACTTGTTTACTTGAGATGGTAAAATAAGTGTTCCGTGCAGGTCATACTTACCCCCAGTAACAATCAAAGGTATAGAAATAATTCCAGCAATACCAGAAAGCATTAATGCAAAACAGTTTGTTAATCTTCTGCCTAAAAATGGCTGATTCATCATGGCTAAACACAGAAGGTTAGCTGGGATTTCCACAGTAGCTAGCAGAAACGTATTGAGGAAAACACTCCCAGA
This sequence comes from Alitta virens, assembly GCA_932294295.1. Classification (NCBI taxonomy): domain Eukaryota; kingdom Metazoa; phylum Annelida; class Polychaeta; order Phyllodocida; family Nereididae; genus Alitta; species Alitta virens. The sequence goes on along the minus strand of OW028583.1, from coordinate 12,192,537 downwards.
CAAGCTGCCAGCATTCAGGGAATATGCGTAGTATAACAAGGCATTGGAAAACCTGCCAAAGACAAATATAAAACCAGTTATTGATTTTCCTTTCATTTTTTCATTTCATTAAGGCAACAGCTTCAATAAGTATACTACCTTTAGAGTAACCGGAGGCCCGATTGTTACTGAACTGATGGCAGCCTGCTCAGTGTATGTACAGATATTAACAATTTTGTCATAAATTGCATAGAAATCTTACCGATGATTTACATGTCAACTTTTTGCCGATCATAACAAAAATGTAAAAACGTAATGTTCTGTTTACTGCATTCCCAGATATATCATTTTAGCAAGCCAAAATGAGTTGATGTCAGCCTAATTTCATTAAAGTGAATGTCTCCTTTGAGTCTAAATTACAATTAATAAAGATAACGAATCGTATGAATATTTTACCAGAGCACAAAGGAAACAAGAGCACGCTTTCGCAGTTTGGCATTCTTCATCAGATCTAAAAATGATGCCTTGTTTTCAGAGTCTGATTTCTGTCCAAAGAAAAAGATGACATGGAATTTAACAGTTTCAAACTTGACAGCAGTTATAATACACCCTTTTCACGAAGCAGCCACTTTGGCAGTTTTGCCTCATTTACCTCTCTTCGTTAGATGTAATCATATATAAGTATTGCCATGTCATTAGAAAATGGCCATGGTGAGGTCACACAGTGCAAGAACAATGGTCAAGTAATGTCGTCACAATATATGACGTAATCAAAATGAGGTCAATGTTCTGATGGCTGCCGCATGTAAAGAGTCTATAGCTAGAGAACAACGGGGAGAAAAAGTAATAAAGCCTACAGGGGGCACTACAACCTTAGTACATGAAAATATAATAAGATGATGTCACTACTTAATTGTTACATTGATGATATCACAATATATATGATGTCATCAAACAATAATTATCTTCTACGGTGTCAGTGACCTCTTGTTGTACTTTTTCTCCCCATTAAGTGAATTTACGTAGAACCTCATCAATAAGACAAACCAATCAAATGTTCATCAAACCATATTGAACAAATGCAAATTTGGCTAATACTTTTGCATCATTGCTATTTCCCTAGCACAGCTGAGAGGTGTTGAAGTTACGTTTTCTAAAAAAAACTGGACGCACTTGTTTATCGTTTTTTGATGAGAAGTTGTCATCATAACAAACCTGAGGCTAGTTTTATCTTGTTAGGCAAGAAATCCAGCCTTGCTGATGGCGCTATTTTGTAAACAATGCATTCTAGGAAGATCTAAAAATGAAAACGTGGCACTAGCAATGACGTCATAAACAATCTGCATCACTTCAAGTGTTGTGATGTCATATCTATTCTCCAATAATTCTCAATGCACAATGGCGATGAAGTTTCATGGACCAAAATTAGGAGCTGTGGTAGTTTTAGGACAACAAATAATAATTTTCATACCTCTGCCTTCATTTCTCTACAACAAAAAGTCTATGGAGTCCTGAAGAGTGGACTGGGAAGGTCAGTGTAGGGCTGTGTTGTGACGCCATTATTATCACAATAATAGTTTGACTGCAAATTGTTTTACACAGACTCCATCTTTCCCTCTAAAAGGCCAAAAAAAGTGAAATAAAATAAAAATTCTTACCACATTGAAGTCTGCTAAGGTGAAGTCTTCTGGCATATTAGCATTATTAACTTTAGCCATGAATTTTACAATACTATCAGCCTTTTTTGTCTTTCCAGTCACTAACAGCCACCTAGGTGATTCTGGCAACACACTGGTAAAAAGAAAACATATCAAAGAATCTCACAATTGTATTTGGCATGCAATAGAGTAATATTATCTTAGACTTGCAATGGGATTTGCTACCGAATTAATTGAATCAAGAATTGTACACTTCCAAATGCTTAATTAGCACATTTCTTAGAGTGCCTAGCATATTAGTGGTAACAAAGTTAGTTGGGCAAGACTGAAAAGATTTGCCTAAGTCCTTCAGGTGACAGAAAATTCGAGCCACGAATAAGGTGGTGATGCTTCATGATAGGCAAATTTCTGACCACAAAACTGCAAGTAGATATGTGGGATTTGGTGACCACTCTAACCTCGCATCAGATGGACCTGGGTATGGATCATTTGCATTGCCTCCCCCTGGGCCAGGCTTTGGGGAAAAGTACGAGGAGATGATCGAAATGCCTCCAACGTAGTAGCAAGAAAAGAAAACGACATCGGGCCAGATACTTCTAACAGCCCTTCTCGCTGGTCTGCTATGGCCAGCCAATTAAACGATGGTGATAACAGATGGCACACCGTTGGCAATCGAAAGGCTGCAAGGAAACACCCTGCGCCTATGCAGGGTACTGCAACTGACACCGTCATCAAGGCAAGAAGTGGTCCAAGTCGTGACTTGTGGATTTACAATGTTCACAAGGGCATGTCAGATGATGATCTACAGAAGTATGTTGAAGGGGGCGGGAGTACCAAGGAAAAGACAATTAATATTCGCCTTTGGGAAGCCAGGTATGAAAAACATTATGAACACAAATGCTTCAGATTGACTATAGCTAAGAGTGATTATGATTATGTATTTCGCCCTGAATTCTGGCCACTAAATGTCCACTTCCGGAAATACTGGCTAAATAAAGAGGAATTAGAGGCCATAAAAAAACTTCCACGTAATTTGCAAAATGGATGGTACATCTTTTAAAGTGACTACATACAATGTGAAGCATTTTGAGGAACAAATCTTCTTCTGTATGGATCTTATTAATCAGTGCAAATTTCTTTGCCTTCAAGAACACTGCCTATACACAAAAGTACACTTAATGAACTATGTAAGCTGGGTAACATTAGTTACCACGGTTGCAGTGCGATGAACGAAACGGAACCTCTGATCGAAAGGCCACATGGAGGTTGTGCAATTGTTTGTTCATATCAGTTAAATTGCCAAGTGGATTCTGTGGATATTAAACATGATAGAATATGAGCTGTAAAGATCACCATAGATAATAATCTTACCGCTCTTTTAGTTAACACATACTTGCCATGCGACCGCCGAAACAGAGATAGTCAATATGAAGATACAGTGGATACTCTTAATTTGATATCCTGCATTAGTAATGATCAAAATTGTGACTTAGTTATTGTTGCAGGTGATTTTAATGCACAGCTCACAAGAGCTACCCCGCACGTACAAGCTGAAAGACTTTTTGGGTAACAACAGTCTCCGTACTTGCCTGGATCATTTCACAGCCTGGCAAATGACACTTATTCTTTATTGACCAACTCTGTGTATGTGACTCTCTTTTTGTAAATATTAACCAATATATGTCTGTTGACTCTATGAACAACATGTCGGATCATTGTGTTCTTTTGTGTAGCATTGACAAGTAAGCAATGTCTTACAAAGGTATGATCGAGTTTACAGCCAGCGAGCAGCGGGGCATAAAGCTAAGCCCGTTTATATTCAGGAATATAAATTTACCCTCGATAAACTTCTGTCAGATTTGCAATTACCACAGGATTCTATACATTGCAATGACTATAGCTGTCCTACAAAAAATGCACATAGAAATTATATTGACTCATTTCTGAATGATGTAATAGACTGTTGCATCAAATCTGAGAACTTATGCATACCAAAAACAGCCAACAAAGTCAAAGTGAACAAAGTACCTGGATGGAATGACTTTGTCAAAGGAAAGCACGAGAAGGCATTATACTGGCATAATTTATGGAAGCAAGCAGGGTGGCCAAAAGTTGGTGAACTAACCGACAATATGAGGGCTTCAAGGCATGAATATCACTATGCCATCAGATTCTGCAAGAGAAACAACGAGACTATAACTGCAACGAAAATGGCTGAGAGGATGTCATCGGGTAAAAACAGAGAACTCTGGAAGGAGATCAGTCATATGCAAAGATCAACAAAAACTGTCCCAACCACAGTAGACAATGCAAATAACAAGCATGACATTGCAGAATTATTTTATAATAAATTCAAGGACCTTTACAATGCCAATGACCATGATACTCAAGCCATGGAATACATTCATGCAGAACTAAACAACAGGATTAGATCTTGTTATAATAAACAGTCTCACATTGTTTCTGTTAACACAATCAGAAAATTGACACGTAGGCTAAAACGTAACAAAGCTGATGGATTATATGGCCTCAACTGAAACTCCATTAGTTATGGATCTCAGTGCTTATTTGTTTATCTGGCATGGACACACAAGTGAAATGCTGCTTCTTGGAACAATGTGCCCCATCCCCAAGAGCAATGTTCTGAACAATTCGGACAAATACCGAGCCATTGCATTGTGTAGTAGCATTACCAAACTCTTTGATTTACTTGTTATTGACACTCAGAAACTTAGTCTTGAGAGTGACCCACTACAATTTGGCTTTAAAAGCGAAAGGTCCACTCTGTTCTCTTATGCTGACGGGTGTTGCTGATCAATTTGTTAAGGAGGGCAGTTCAGTTTACACTGTTTTGCTTGATATGTCGAAGGCATTTGACAGAGTAAGCCACAGTAAACTTTTTGTAATACTCTTACAGAGACATATGGATCCTTTATTTACAAGATGCCTGTCTTATTAGTACTTTAATCAGAGACTTTGTGTCAAGTGGGATGACACTTTTTCACCTTATTTTAATGTGACTTGTGGAGTTAAGCAGGGGGGCGTGTTGTCCCCTCTCCTCTTCTGCATCTACGTTGATGAACTCATACAAAGACTTCGTAATAGCACATATGGATGTTACATGGGCCCTTATTTTACAGGCGCATTGTGCTACGCAGATGACATGGTTCTCATGTCCCCCTCTGTCACTGGTCTCAAGTATATGCTGAAAATATGCAAAAATATTTGCACAGGACTATGGACTATTATTCAATGCTTCTAAGACATAGCTTATTGTCTTCAGAAGGAAATCACATAAAGGAAATGTTACAATTATTTCAATGGTGCCCTTATTGCTGAGCAGCACAGCGTTGTACACCTTGGACATATCATTTATAATGATTTATCCAAAGGAGACACAGAGAGGATCGTTGCTTCTTTTTACAAACAATACAATCTTTTCCGGAGCAAATTAATTTTATGGAAGTAACCTCATTACTTTTAGGCGGACCGAGCATATTCAAGTTGCATGGCAGAAGTGCCTTAGACAAGCATGGAGGTTGCCTTACCGCACTCACTGTGACATACTAAGGAACCTAACTAATGGTTTGTGTGAAGTTCACACTTTCATGGCAAGATTTGCCAAATTTGCGCTTATGGCTCTGCAGAACAATTGCAGTACTATTAGACATACAGTGAACTGTATGCTGCAGACTAACTGCACCTTTGCCAGAAATGTTAAAGACTTAGCTCGACTTTCAAAATTTAAATTGGACAGTCTTAATCACATAAATTTGAAGGCGCTGCTATGTCACGTAACTCGCATCTGTAAGGAACAGTGCAAATCTGACAGGAACATTGCATGTTTAGCATCAGTTCTGAAGGAAATTACTCAAATAAGAGACAAACTCATGGAATGCGACCTGCGCAGGCAGGAAATTGAAGAAATAATATGGGACATTTGTGTTAATTAAAACATGAACATTTAAATGGATCTCATGATTTAAATTTTCTAATTTAATTTGCACCTACTTCTGTACCTGTGTTTGGTATGAAATAAATATAATATATATATACTTACAAAACATACAATAAAGCCACCACAAGTGATGGTGCAGACATCACAACTTGAAGGAAGGAATAATCGTGGATCGCAAAAGCGTACGCCGGAACCAGCATGAAACCGACACTGTACACGACTGCGAATATTTCGCCAGTCCAGGAACGATATTCAGGTCCAACCATTTCCATCACTGTTGGTTAAATTGAAATAATTATCACATGAAATAAGCTAAAAATAAATATAATGACATTGCTGTAATCCTTATAGTGCCTAGCAGATAAGTGGTTACACAGACAAGCAATGTAAATTTTTCAGTCTTTCAAAGTGCTTCTGGCACGTCACATTGGTTGTTCTTGTTAGTGATTTTAAGCAGTGAAAGACCATTGAGGATCACCAGCCAACCTTGACTGTTTGTAAAACACAGTAATCAACATTTTTAGGATAATCCCTTTCTTGGTCAAAACTCCTGGCTGGTTGAAAAAATTTAATAGCTTGTTTCACAAAACAAAGCAATGATATACGTCACATGAGCACTATATTTATTTACAGTGCTTGTCCAACTCCCTATGTAACCATTAATATGCTAGGCACTCCAATAACCTCATGTCTTTTTTTCTACATTACAACACACAAAGAAATACTGGTACATGGGGCTCATACTGAATGTCTAATTCCGCTATATAATAGATATGTATATGAAATGAATGCTTCTGAATTCTCAAGTTCTGTTCATTATGGTTTTAAAAAGTACTTCAGTTCAGTTCATGGTACTGCATAATATTTCATTCGACTGAATATATTGAAATTCATTTTCTATCAATTACGGGGGATGATCTCCTAGAATCGAATGGTTGGAAGATGCTGTTTTTGAGAGGAAAATTAATACATAGAACCCATCCCCCAAAACACTAGAACGTTCAAGCGAAATCATAAAAAGTATGGAAAAATGGAATTTAAACAAACAATATGCAAAAAATGAAAACCAACTTATCGGTCGTCAAGTGATGATATGTTTAGATTTTGCAGATGCTTTTCTCATTGTACATACTCACCTAACGGTACATGGCAACACGGAAGTATGACATTACTTACGGTACATGACTGTGATATCGTAAGCGGCAACAGAACCAAATCCATTGATGAATCTTCCTACCAGCAGAAGTCCCCACTGAGGGGCAAATGCTGCAAGTAGTCCGCCCACTGCCTTGACGGCTAGAGATCCTACCACGCACCATTTACGACCTGGAAGAATTTTCAGAAATTGGTTGAACAAATATACAGAACTCGGCATAAAATGTAATCTGCGAAATTAAAGAACACTGATGTGATAACTATGCAGTACCTTAACCAATAAGCTTCTTAGTTAGAGAAGAGAAATTATATTTAGTTGAATTCCTCTAAACTCTCTAAAAATTTGACAACCTATTCACTTTAGTTAGTTTTGCCTGTCTAGCTCTCAAATGCCTAATGAAAATATGAATTATTGGAACTCCCTCACAAATGCTTTTTACAATGAACTAATTAGCTTCTCACCTATTCGATCTGCCAAGAGACCAAAGCTTATGGAACCAAATAAAATGCCAAGAATGTTCATCGTGGAAACGAAATCAGACTGCCATGCTTTACCACAAACCAAACACCACTGGAAATGTATGAATAAATACATAACATCAAGTTACGTAAGATATTCATGAATATCATATTATATCAAATATTTTCTCTAGTTATTATATCAGAATAAGATGCATTATTAAGAGCACAGGATATTATATTTTCCAACTACCCATATGATCTGCAATAATAACTTTATTCGGTACATTATACAATGACATAAAAGAAACAAAAGCACAGGCGCCCTCCAGCAGGGGCTATCATCAAGATAGAGAATAAAGATGTCTTAACATATATATATATAGCAGCTGGACGGCGCCTGTGTGAGTAATGAAAGACGATGGCAAAATTACCGAACAATTTGGTAATAATAAATAAGGGTGTACGCGCTTTTTTTTAAGGGTAATGCATACATATTTATTTTTGCATAATTACATGCTCTTTTTGTGTGGAATGCTATTGCCGTGTCGTAATAATAAACAATAATGTAACATTATAACCGAATGGGTATACAAATATTCAATTTCACTATTAAAATATAAATGAATAAATAAATTGTAATTTCAATATACAATTTTATATAACAAATTAAAAAAAATGTAATTTCAATATATAATTGTATACACATATTTTACGAGTTTATTTGTCAATGAAGCAGGCCCTTATACAGATGCACCTACCCTATTAACTGCGCTGTATGCATATTCGCTTCTGTCATATGTCCAATCGTCACACGCGATCATTGGAGAACTTTCAAACATACTTCGATTCCAATTGAGAAAATGTTCATCAGTGTAGTTACCATAGTTCAAATCGAACATAGAGCACTTGCTGTACTCGTCTACATTGGATCCAGACACTTTTTCCATAGGAATTGCAATAGCTTTTTGCATCTCAAATGGCAAGTGTTGCAGTTGATCTATTTTGCACCAGTGATCCATGTTAAAAGAAACAAAATTCAAATACATGACATCACAAGAAATGAGTCCAGCTGCACTTCCCATGATAAACAACCACAGTTGGTAAGTGCCAAATCCTCCCGTGGTTTCGTAGATTGTTTCGTAATCCTTCTTTGCTGAAGCCATGTTGGTAATTGCTTTACGTACCTTATAATCTATGACACCAAATTTTTTTGTTTTTGTTTCAGATTTTCGCCATACTATGGTCATTTGACACTTTGATCCCCAAATTTAGGCTTGATGACACGCAATTAACTTTATATCAGAAATTAAGACAACTTACAAATTTAAATCACCTATGATGAAACTATAAATAAATATCAATGTTTTTAAATATTTTTAATTTATCATAACCAAAGTTTCTGCTGCTTTATTGATGTTTGCACAAATTCTTTGTTCCTAGTTTTGAGACTAGATAATGGCTTCTATTTGTATAGAGACCTCGTGATATCATTAATATCACAATGACTGAAAATGCCATCAATAAGGCATCAAAATGTTTCGAAGAACTGAAAATTCCACCAGTAAATCATCAAATCTTATTAAAGAACATTTATATCATAATAAAGCATCAAATAGTCTCAAGGAACTGAAAACTTTATCAAGATGCACCACAAAGGTTCAAAGGACTAAAATTGTCATCAATATCAAATCCTTCCTTCATTTCTAATAACAAAATGTCATCAATAGGCCATCTAATAACTTCCAAAGAACTATATGATCATTATGACATTGATTCCAATGAACTGATAATATCACCTGTTAGTTGCATTGGCAGTGTGTATGAAAATATATATAATGATAATCCCGAGCAGCAACACGAATATAATAATCTACTTTGTATTCTTAAATTCTTTTGTAATCTTGAGTGTCCTTGGGACATAAGAGATAACAATCTCATAGTCCACTTAATAAGTGAAATTTCTGGAATGAACATTGATCAAAATTCAAGAGTTTTATTGTATATTATCTTCTGTACTTTAGTTACTATGTCAAAGACCCCAGATAACCTGATTTACATGTCAAAATGGAGAACAAGATACCATTATGACACTTGAACACTTCTTACCTTTGGCAAAAACATTCACCAAAGGTATAGTAGTTACTTCGGTGAAAAATTTCCTGTGTGCTGCGAGGGCGGGCGGGTAGCTCACTTTGTTTCCGGAGCATAACTCCAACACTGTTGCATGTACATTGATATAATTCGGTTTATTTAGTGTGCCTTTTGATTTCCTCTTTGAAATGTCACCGCTATGTTTCAGGCAATTGGAATAAAAAAACCAAAATAAAACAATAACAATTTGTATTTCTGGGACAGAACTCTACTGCACCTACCAGGCAGCCAAATGCTAATCTTCTTTTGTAAGCCATGCATATCCACAAACGGAAGTCATCAAGTGGAACATCACGAAGAAGAATCAAGACCAACAGCCCGAAGACAATGAACATCCGCATACTTCAGAGTGTTACACGAATATGCAAATTCGATACTGTTATGCAAATCGCAAAAGAACGTTTTTTTTTACTTGTAAATGTAATTACCTCAAACTTAGCTTTTTAAACTTCTTATATTTTGTTTAAATTCTCTAAATTTTTACTTTGTCAACTAAGGGCATGTCATGTATTTAAGATGTTCAGAGTATTATTTTATAAGAAAATATAGTTAAAGTATAGAATACAGTTTAAAGCTATGACTTAACCTCAAGAATTTAGAGCCTCAACAAATGTCTTACATAAAGATACTTAAGAATGACTTAAGGGTTGTGACTCCTGTCCACCCCAGAGCACAGACCAATAGTAGGAGGCCATGTGTATGTGCACTGAAGGGGAATAGCCAATAGAATGGAGACCCCTGGCAAAAGAGCTCTTGATATTCTTGGGTTTGGAAAAAGGAAATCAGGTTGTCAGCTGTAGCTGAACTTTACATTGTGCTGTACATTACATGTATACTCTGGATTAAAGCCACCCTTTCTATGCCAAGCTATACGCTGTGTTATATGAGTTATTCCTCATCTATAAGACATAACACTGCTTAAAAAGCTTAGACAGTATCACTGATGGCACATCTCGAAATTTACTGTAGAAGACATTAAACTGTCTGTAGAATTTGGCCACTACTCCATCCAGATCATAAATACCTATATGTATTAATAAGTCTGAATATGTAAATGACTAGCTGGTCAGGTGCTCATGCTTGAGTGGGGTTGTGAGAATGACTTCTATTGTGCCCCTAACAGAGACTATAGGGCATGGCAGTCAAAGGGAATACTGAGCATAAAGCCCCTGTCACACGGGCCGGTTTTGCCGTAGTGAACCTGCAGTATTACGTAATAGTTATGTAACAGCTCTTTCTGCCGGATTGGCGACAGGTTCTGGCAGCAAAAAGGGGCGGGCAGCACCCGCCGGGTTACCCGCCGGGTGCTACGGGTTACCCGCCGGGTTACCCGCCGGCTACCACGGGTTACGGTTCTACGGGTGCCTCGTTACGGTTCTACGGGTGCCTCGGCGGGTTCTACGGGTGCCTCGGCGGGTCAACGGGTGACCCGGCGGGTTCTACGGGTGACTCGGCGGGTTCTAAGGGTTACTCGGTGGGTTCTACGGGTTACTCGCCGAGTTGTAGGTGTAAGCCGGCGAGTAGTAGGAGTAACTCGCAGCTTCCAGGAGTATACTTTTAAAGGCTGCTGCTCCCCTTATATTAGTCCGATTTTCGTTAAATAAGAATTAAATTGTAGTATAGTTTATACTGATTCCATACCTGTTTTCGGATCGAAAATATACCAAATATTAAGTGAGTTATTTGTCTGAGAAGGTAGCTAGGTTGGCGGAGGCAAACAGTGGTGCTCTCGCAGACGTCCGCGCCGGGACTGTATCAATGCTGAGCGCTTCTTTAAAAGGCTGCTGCTCCCCTTATATTAGTCTGATTTTCGTCAAATAAAGACTGGATTGTAGTATAATTCATACTGACTCCATAGGTGTTTTCGGATTAAAAATAGACCAAATATTAAGCGAGATATTTGTCTGACAAGGCGGTTGTCTGGTGGCGGCTGCTGCTCCATTAATATTAATCCGATTTGCGTCAAATAAATATTGAAATATAGAAGAGTTCATACTTATTCCACACAGAATTTCAGATTTAAAATAGACCAAATATAAAGCATGATATTCGTCTGAGAAGGCAGCAAGGTGCTCTGTGTATGTTCATGACTTGAATGGTGTGGTCAATATTTTTTACCATTATATATACATTGTTTGAATGAGCTTTATTGCAATTAATTTCTACTCATTCTGCCAACTGGCCAATGGGAATGACTTTTCCTTTAATTTATATAAACTAGAGAATATCTATCTATAGATAGTTGTTATAGCTCCATAGACATCTTTATCAAGTCGGAATTTTATTGGCAACAAGCAAACAAACATTGTTTTATTTTCGTTTTTTATTGATTACGAATCAATGAATTATTGATAGTAACATATTATTAGGTGAAGATCTGATAACTATCTGTCTATCTACATATCTATACTCTATGACAAGAATATTCTTGTTTGTGCCTAGTATACTCCATTAATTTTCCCCACCTTAACTAGTATATAAATTCTACACATTTCCCTTAAATAATTCAGTCTTTATTTGACGAAAATCGAATATGTTGATAGACAGATAGTTTAGAGAGACAGATAGATTTATATGCTTATTATATAATATAGAATATCTAGCTTAATATCTGCTCCATATAAGTACATAAAAGATAGCAAATAAAATCACAGATCAAATCACAAATACTAATTACAATATCAATATTAGATTTAAATTTTACAAAAATATACACAAAAAGATAAGAATGTTCACATGTATGTAAAAAATACCAATATACAAATATAATCATTGCCTGGTAATTACAATACAATACATTGTTTTTAATTAATGAAAGCAATTACATCTTTTTGTAATTGTGAATGACAATCAAGACAATGTCATATTACTGTGTCATCTTTGAACAAACTATGAAATGACAGGTCAAAGAACCCCAATTTAGGCAATTAGGCAATTGACACATGTATTGAGCATTTGCTGTATTCTCTACACCCATTCTTTATATCATTCAAAATGCTAATAGCAATTGACATAACGGTCATGGCAGTTGGCAGAATGAGTAGAAATGAATTGCAATAAAGCTCATCCAAACAATGTATATATATCATGGTCAAAAATATTGACCACACCATTCAAGTCATGACCATACACAGAGCACCTGGCCGCCGCCAGAGAACTGCATTCTCAGATGAATATCTCGCTTAATATTTGGTCTATTTATCAATCCGAAAACATGATGGAATCAGTATGAACTATGCTACAATACAGTTTTAATTTGAAAATCGGACTAATATTAGGGGAGCAGAAGCCTTTTAAAGAAGGGCTCAGCCCTTCCTGCATTGATACAGTCAGGGCGCGGACGTCTGCGAGAGCACCACTGTTTGCCTCCGCCAACCTAGCTACCTTTTCAGACGAATATCTCGCTTAATATTTGGTCTATTTTCAATCCGAAAACACGTATGGAATCAGTATGATTTATACTACAATTCAGTCCTGATTTGACGAAAATCAGATTAATATGAATGGAGCAACAGCCGCCGCAAAACAACTGCCTTCTCAGACAAATATCTCGCTTAATATTCAGGATTTTTTAAATCCGAAAATACGTATGGAATCAGTATGAGCTATACTGCCATTCAGTCTATATTTGAGGAAAATCGGACTAATGTTAGAGGAGCAGCAGCCTTTTAAAGTATATACCTCCCTGCCTACGCTGATGCTGGTAGCAAAAAGCCGGCGGGTTACCCGTGAAAGCCGCCGGGTTACCCGTAGAACCCCTCAACAAGCCGCCGGGGTGAAATTAGGGACGAATAATTCGCCAGGTTCTACGGTCCACCTGCCGGCTTCCACGGGTCACCCGCCGGCTTCCACGGGTCACCCGCCGGCTTCCACGGGTATTTTTTTTTTTTTACACCCGTGAGATTTCTACGGTTGTGCCATGCAAGCATGGCACAACCGGCTACCGGGGCTGGGTTTCGCGGCTTGGCCAAGGGTCCCACGGGTGCTTGCCGGGTATCCCCGGGTATCAACGGGTGGCCGTATTGGGGCCGTCGGCTTGGAGCCAGGTAGCGATTTCCGCAACTATTACGTAATACTACGGGTTCACTACGGCACAACCGGCCCGTGTGACAGGGGCTTAAGGGTCAGCCAGAGGGCTGAACTGCTTTGGACAATGGTCAATTGGCACTTGGGTCTGGGATACTGTTGAGCAATGGTTTCTTCCAACTGTAACATTACTTGTAATATACAAGTCTCTTGTCTTATCACATTTACTATATGGTGTTTAACTTAGAGGATTAAAATCAAATAGGTTAATGAAACTGCAAAAAAGAGTGATAAGAATAATCACCAAGAGCAAGTATAATTCCCATACAAATCTGCTCTTCAAACAACTTAATTTATTAAAATTAGATGACATCTTGCATTTACAGGAGTGGAAATTTTACCACAGATTAACTAACCCAAATCTACCACACTACTTTCAACCGTTTAATTTTCCCAGGCAGTTGGATATTCACCCCTATCCAACAAGAGACAGACATCTATAAGTAATCCCCTGGCTCAGGTACCAACTGTCAAAAGGCTCAATCAAAAATAGATTACCACAACTAATTAATCAAGCACCATGTCATAGATAAAATAAGCAAACATAGTATATCAATGCGTATCCAACAGACTGCACTAATCCAAACTGTTATGCATGCAGTACAAGGTAGCCCATCAACAAACATGCGATTAAAACAATTAATGTAAATATAGGTAACAATTTGGTACTGTCCTGCTTGTAGCAATCGCAATCCTTACCATGATGTTCCTTCCATATGTAGCCAATATTCATATGTTATAACACCAAATGGCTCATAGGTGCATGCACGCTGGCTTTTGGCCTTTAAGTTAGTGATACTTTCTGTCTGCCAGTCTGTCTGTCTGTCAATGTGGCTTGGCACTCCCAGGAGAGCCTGCACAAAGATGTAAGGGAGTTTGCAGGAATTGTTAATTGCGGGAGAATTGTGCTCCTGACCATTGTTTTATTTCAGGGCATTGTATGGCTTCGAAGCTGGCTAAATTTAATGTACTTTATGATGCAGGTGTGGGGCAAACACAGCTAGGGGAGATTTGGAAAAGTCCTGGCTAAACGCAACCTGGGGAGTTTTCGAAAATAGAAATTGTATTAAAATGTGCGTACTGCAATTGGCCAAGAGCAATTAACTAATTGTGACCAGGTTAAATAGAGCACTGCATGGATGTGCGCCTGACGATGTTCCGGAGGAGCCAATGGAAATCGGCACTCTGGGACGGCTGCGAGAAGCCAAGGGATAGAATCCGAAAGAAGGATCGGTTGGACATACAAACACGACGCATGGATGGCATGTCCAAGGAGTTCACCAAGCTGATGGCCACTATGAAAAACCCTTCTGCCAGATAATACGAGAGATTGGGCAGTGCCCAGGGAACCTCATATGGACAGAGGATAATGACACCTGTGAAGGACATAAAATCACACTTCCTTGAAATGTTAGTGGCCTTGCAGCTAACACATGTAACACGTGATTTTTGGGTTACATCACTCCAGTGGAAAATGTTGAGCAAAATTGGAGGATGTTAGGGCAATGACTTAAAAATGGCATGATCATAGTTTGTGTAAGAAATATATTTTTGCTATAATTTCGACAACCACTCATTCATCGGTGAGAGCTATTTGATTTCATTTCTATGCCAACATTTGATAGATTGTTCACAATTTAAACCTCAGTTGTGGGACACTTGAATAAAGCTGTCAGAGGTTTTAACTTAATGAGATACCTAATAAACTGGTAAAGCAAACAGATAGACAATATTGTGTCATACTACTTTAAAGTGTCTTCTGGAGTAATTACAATGTGTGAAAGAAAAAACAAAGCCACAAATGGATTATGTCTCTGCTAATTTAGTCACCGGCCAGAAAAAGGACTTTTTTTCTGTAGAATGACCCTAGTACTGCATCTGAAGCTTAGTCAATTGAGATGACAAGCTGCAAGAGGCAAATTCAATGCTGAGATGACAATGCTTGGAGTCCACACCATGTTACACACCCATGGGGTAGCTCATGCGGAGTGGCCATGGTGGGGATAATATGTAAAATTGAAATAATTCATTAACAGCTTATGTAGAATATGAACTTCGAACAAAACTGTTGATAGTAGTGTACCAAAAATAAAATTTATTTCACACAAGTTATTTATACAATTCAGCCACCTGGCTGGATAGGATATGGATTTCCAAAAATTCGGAAAGATTTTTTTTTTTTTAACTGAGCAAATATTAAAATGTGTATCTTCTTTTCTTGTTTTCTTGACTTCTTTTGTCATGATGTTGTCCAGTGCTCTTCTGTATCTCCTGTTGAAGAAAAAAAAAGTTGTTGAGTTTTCTATGCAAAACAACATGGGCAATTACAATCCATTACTTTAGTTTCAATATTCCCAAAATCTAATTAAAGGAAGCTGCCCTTTATCAGACAATTTTTATTTTGACTAAAGTGAAGCATAGTTAAACTATAATCCTATATAATTAATAGCAAAGTGTCATTTGTTTTATCTTTGTTAGAACATTGTAAGATAATCATAATTTCCCATAAGGACAAAGTTTAACCTGAACTGTTTGTTAATAGCAAGCTGTTACTTTTACTAGTTTTAACTTCTTTTTTAAACATTGGTTCATCACATCAATAATTAGTTTCTTGTGTAATTTCTTACAACTACAGGAAAATAGTAACCAAGCTTCAATTATACTTTTTATTGTCATCAATTATATTTAGAATATATTCACTTAAATTATGCTTTCCATATTCATGAATTAAACTTTGAATATTCACCTAAATAAGTTAGATGTGATAAACACCTAGTCATCTTTGCCAACCGATTGACTAAACTTACCAGTCAAAATTTGTGAGAAAAACATCCTCATTCGCTTAATAGTGGTAAGCGCCATGAGCAGCACCATGGTAGTCAGGGTATCCAGCATATCCGGCTTGGAAGCCTGGGTATCCGGCGTGGTATGCAGGGTATCCGGCATTGTGTCCATTGTAACCATGTCCGTGGGTGGGGTAGTATCCCTTTCCGGTCACTCCGAGAGGGGTGCCTGGAACTCCATCACGACGGTAAGTTCCGGAGGAAGCTCCGATCTTCTCGGCGTAATAGTTGACGTTTCCTTGACGCTGGGCATTGATTGAGTTCACCTTCTTTTCCCGAGCCCTGAATTCGAAAAAAAAAATTGAAATTGAAGATGGATTAAACAATGGTTTTGACCATTAACTGCATCGCAATGATTTCGGTCAGGTGCACGAAAGAGGGACCATGTGATATTGCTTCAGTGCCTAGTTCATTGTCATATGCAAGCTTTCTCAGATAGAACTAACTAAACAAGTGGTATGTAAAGTTAGTGAAATAGTTATAAATGTCAAAATGGCTAGAAAGTTAGAATTCTGCTCAAAGTGATTTTCAGCGTACATGGTCCCAAGCAAGTTTATTACATTGACAGATATGACTTTTACTTGTGAAATATGCAGATACCTAGCATCACTGTCTTCTCGTCAAACTCAAAATTGTTCTAGTTGCAGAAATATATAGGTTCAGTTTTCATGTCTTGATATGATAATTTTCCATGTCAAAATTCATGTCAATTTCATCATCAGTCTGTTATTAATCCATATTACATTATAATTGGCTCATCTGGAGCTTTCCCTGGTGATGTTTTATTAATCAACAGTCTCATCCATATGTAACTTTACAATCGATTTGTATTACTATCATGGAAATAAATTCGTCTTTCCTGGTCTCATATGGAAACGTTTGCTACTTTTACAAATAAATATCATCTCTAATACAGTTATACAGCATCTACTCTTACCACTGTCAGGAAGTATGAACGGGAAAACTGAATGATCTAATTTTCCAGAGTCTTTTTACTTGCTTTACTGAACTTTTGCAATAGCAACCAAACGTAACTGGACGATCTGATATGTTGTTACCTATGGGAAACATATATGTTCTGCCTATTCTTGAATAAGTCCTGTGCGGAATAATAAGTCTCAACGCTATTTATAATTTGTAACTCCCAAGATACAAATTTGGAAAGTAGTTATCATAATAGGCTTTCTGAAATTTCTGATATGCATAGGCCCATCCTATGGATATTTTGCTCCCTAGTATCAAACGCTGCATTAAATCAAAGCAATTCACCTAATAAAAATATGCTCTCTCATATCAAATTTTGTGTTTAACAGATCGCAATACTGCAACGAAACAAAATGAAATTGCCCCCAAACTATTACAGACTCACACAATAAATACCTCAATAAACCAATTTTAAAACTCCACTAACCTGTTTTCAGGGATATCGAAATATGAGGCGGTTGCCACGGCAACGAGAGCAAGCAAAATGGCGGCGGTGAACTTCATGGTTGCTGGTAGTGTGTTGTCTGGACGAACTAGTGCAACTGATGATCCAAAGCGTCCTCCTGTGCCCTTATATAGTGAGGTCAATGAGTACATTGATCATGTGACCATTGTGTCGCTGGTGCATCATCGGATATGCCCCAGGCAGGTAGAGTCGGATGTGGGGGGGGGGGGGGGGGGGTCAAACATTTGTGTTTATATTTCCCCTAATTAGGAGGCACGTGCAACACACCGTTTATGATCATCAATGCATGAATTTTATGGATGCATGCTGTCAACTTCCACAAGCATGTCAAAACCTTTCTCATATCAACCTTGGAGACAGTGAGAATGGATTCTAACCATGTGAAAGTTATTTATATAAATATAAATTATTTGTTTAGGAGCAATAACCTTGTTCTAAGCGACCGAAGATTATTAATTCATTCATCCACATATTTGTGCACTCTTTCTGTTAATTATCAATAGTTTCCCTAAGCAAATGTTATTATACTGACGAGGATACGGCATTTAATGATTTACCGTTTTTGTTTTCTATTTATTGCTTGTTCCTTTCCTCTTTCTTTATTTTCTTCTTTGAAACGCTTTCTTTCTACCTATCTATCTCTCTATCTATCTTTCATCCTATCTATCTATCTATCTATCTATCTTTCTGTCTTTCTTTTTATCTATCTATCTATAAGTCTATCTATCTTTTTATCCATCTTGTTGTCTCACGTTTTATACTTCTTTTTTTTGTTTCGTTTTGCTCCCAGTTTGACTGACATACATCTACTTAATAGTCAATTTATTATCCATATCTTTTTTTTTAATTTACATCATAATTAAATCAGGACCTCACAAGGCATGGTGACAAAAAGTCTTGACCGAGCTTATAAATCACACGAATTAAAAGCACATTGAAAATTAGAACAATAAATTATCTGGGAAAACACTGGCCTTATCCTTAGGCCAGTAAATTGTAGCTGACATATCTGGTTGACACAGGAAATGTCAAATTCAAGGATTCAGTTAAATTGCCTTTGGCGATAATACCTTCAGTTGATGAGAAACTGGCTGCCATGCCCATCAAATCTTAATGGATTACTTCCAAATTGCAGTTCTGCTGACACATGCCAGGTGTCTCTGAGTGACTTTTGAAATCTCACGGGTGTAAAAAAAAAAAAAAAAAACCGTGGAAGCCGGCGGGTGGCCCGTGGAACCCGGCGGGTGGCCCGTAGAACCCGGCGGGTGGCCCGTAGAACCCGGCGGGTGGCCCGTAGAACCCGGCGAATTATTCGTCCCTAATTTCACCCCGGCGGCTTGTTGAGGGGTTCTACGGGTAACCCGCCGGCTTTCACGGGCAACCCGCCGGCTTTCACGTGTAACCCGCCGGCTTTCACGTGTAACCCGCCGGCTTTTTGGTACCAGCGTCAGCGTAGGCAGGGAGGTATATACTTTAAAAAGCTGCTCCTCTAATATTAGTCCGATTTTCCTCAAATAAAGACTGAATGGCAGTATAGCTCATACTGATTCCATACGTATTTTCGGATTTAAAAAAACCCGAATATTAAGCGAGATATTTGTCTGAGAAGGCAGTTGTCTTGCGGCGGCTGCTGCTCCATTTATATTAATCCGATTTACGTCAAATCAGGACTGAATTGTAGTATAAATCATACTGATTCCATACGTGTTTTCGGATTGAAAATAGACCAAATATTAAGCGAGATATTCGTCTGAGAAGGTAGCTAGGTTGGCGGAGGCAAACAGTGGTGCTCTCGCAGACGTCCGCGCCCTGACTGTATCAATGCAGAAGGGCTGAGCCCTTCTTTAAAAGGCTGCTGCTCCCCTAATATTAGTCCGATTTTCGTCAAATTAAAACTGTATTGTAGCATAGTTCATACTGATTCCATCATGTTTTCGGATTGAAAATAGACCAAATATTAAGCGAGATATTCATCTGAGAATGCAGTTCTCTGGCGGCGGCCAGGTGCTCTGTGTATGGTCATGACTTGAATGGTGTGGTCAATATTTTTGACCATGATATATATACATTGTTTGGATGAGCTTTATTGCAATTCATTTCTACTCATTCTGCCAACTGCCATGACCGTTATGTCAATTGCTAATAGCATTTTGAATGATATAAAGAATGGGTGTAGAGAATACAGCAAATGCTCAATACATGTGTCAATTGCCTAATTGCCTAAATTGGGGTTCTTTGACCTGTCATTTCATAGTTTGTTCAAAGATGACACAGTAATATGACATTGGCTTGATTGTCATTCACAATTACAAAAAGATGTAATTGCTTTCATTAATTAAAAACAATATATTGTATTGTAATTACCAGGCAATGATTATATTTGTATATTGGTATTTTTTTTATACATGTGAACATTCTTATATTTTTGTGTATATTTTTGTAAAATTTAAATGTAATATTGATATTGTAATTAGTATTTGTGATTTGATCTGTGATTTTATTTGCTATTTTTTATGTACTTATATGGACCAAATATTAAGCTAGATATTCTATATTATATAATAAGCATATGAATCTTTCTGTCTATCTAAACTATCTGTCTATCACATATTCGATTTTCGTCAAATAAAGACTGAATTATTCAGGGAAATGTGTAGAATTTATATAATAGTTTAGGTGGGGAAAATTAATGGAGTAAACTAGGCACAAACAAGAATATTCTTATTAATAAAGTTAGTAATACCTCATAGAATATAGATATGTAGATAGACAGATAGTTATAAGATCTTCACCTAATAATATGTTACTATCAATAATTCATTAATTCGTAATCAATAAAAAACGAAAATAAAACAATGTTTGTTTGCTTGTTGCCAATAAAATTCCGACTTGATAAAGATGTCCATGGAGCTATAACAACTATCTATAGATAGATATACTCTAGTTTATATAAATTATCAATATTTCGTTGTTGTTTCTGAAAATAATCCAACTGAAATTAATATTGATATTGCATGTTCCATCCATGATCAAAACAATCTCCCTCTTTAATATGCATATTAAACAGGAATCAGTTGAAATTCAGAACTTCAATTAATGCTTGTGATCAATGATGAAAAAGCATGACTTACCCCATTCTTTGTATTATTCAAAATGTTAATAGCAATTGACATAACGGTCAATTCAGAATTTCAATTCATGCTTGTGATCAATGATTTCAATTCATGCTTGTGATCAATGATGAAAAAGCATGACTTACCCCATTCTTTGTATTATTCAAAATGCTAATAGCAATTGACATAACGGTCAAGGCAGATTGCTATTACATATATAGGTTAATTGACTTTACAAAACCAAAGGAAAAGTCCTTCCCATTGGCCAGTTGGCAGAATGAGTAGAAATTAATTGCAATAAAGCTCATCCAGACAATGTATATATAATGGTAAAAAATATTGACCACACCATTCAAGTCATGAACATACACAGAGCACCTTGCTGCCTTCTCAGACGAATATCTCGCTTAATATTTGGTCTATTTTCAATCCGAAAACACCTATGGAGTCAATATGAATTATACTACAATCCAGTCTTTATTTGACGAAAATCGGACTAATATTAGGGGAGCAGCAGCATTGATACAGTCCCGGTGCGGACGTCTGCGAGAGCACCACTGTTTGCCTCCGCAAACCTAGCTACCTTCTCAGACGAATAACTCGCTTAATATTTGGTATATTTTCGATCCGAAAACAGGTATGGAATTATTATAAACTATACTACAATTTTAGTTCTTATTTAACGAAAATCGGACTAATATTAGGGGAGCAGCAGCATTGATACAGTCCCGGCGCGGACGTCTGCGAGAGCACCACTGTTTGCCTCCGCAAACCTAGCTACCTTCTCAGACGAATAACTCGCTTAATATTTGGTATATTTTCGATCCGAAAACAGGTATGGAATTATTATAAACTATACTACAATTTTAGTTCTTATTTAACGAAAATCGGACTAATATTAGGGGAGCAGCAGCCTTTTAAAGTATACTCCTGGAAGCTACGAGTTACTCCTACTACTCGCCTGCTTACTCCTACAACTCGGCGAGTAACACGTAGAACCCGCCGAGTAACCCGTAGAACCCGCCGAGTAACCCGTAGAACCCGCTGAGTAACCCGTAGAACCCGCCGAGGCACCCGTAGAACCCGCCGAGGCACCCGTAGAACCCGCCGAGGCACCCGTGGAAGCCGGCGGGTATCCCGGCGGGTTACCCGTAGCACCCGGCGGGTAACCCGGCGGGTGCTGCCCCGCCCCTTTTTGCTGCCAGAACCGGTCGCCAAACCGGCGGAAAGAGCTGTTACATAACTATTACGTAATACTACGGGTTCACTACGGCACAACCGGCCCGTGTGACAGGGGCTTTACTTCCGTTGATTGTTGCATTTTCTATGGATTTCACTCTTTATAAGGTTGCCATGGTAGCAGTTAAAATCACTGACTTTTTTTCTTCTTCTTTTTCTTTTGGAAAATTATCATGGAATAATTTGTTAACTTGTGTAAACGAAAGAAACTTTTGGTACGTGTTAATTCAATTACCTCTTTATTCAGATTTATTGGTATTTATCAAGCCCTACGACATCCACCCTGGAAATCCAATTTGATTGGTCGATAAAAAAATATCTATATTATTTAACTTGCAATATGGATCAATTATCAATAGTGCATTCAATTTGGCTACATTAGCACCCTGCTGATAGCTTATAGAAATATTCCATGGCAAATATGCTATATTTTGGCGATTCAGATAATATTATACATGTACAAATGCAGGTATTTTCTTGTAAATTACTCATTTGTAGTCTTACCCAGATAGCAATTCGACGTCATATTGATATCAGCAGGAGGTTGGGCCAATGACACACACAGGTGTGTTGACTCTATTTATAATCCTCGGTAAAATGGTGAAATGGATAGCATTCTTGCTTCGTATGCGAGTGTTCCTGAGTTCCAATCCTTATCAGCACACTTTTCTAATTATTAAATATATTTCTCTAAATTGACACACATTATAGGTATTTATTTTTCCACATTATATTGTGGAAAATTGCATAGCCCAATATATTTTGGTAAAATTCATACAGAGTTTGTGCAACATTATAGTATGAAATAAATATGTCTACTGTGGATCGTATGACTGAACTATTCCACAGTTACAATACGAAAATACGAATTATTATACTATGCAAAATCCTAAAATCCGTTGTCTGACTCAAGCTGAAGCTAAAGGAATAGCAAAGCCTTTATGTATGCTGCAATACAAAGTCGCCACGATAGCTAAGTTGGTAAGGTGAAAGGCTTCAAATCTTTTTTGCAGTAAACAATATTAATTTTTAAGATATGCTGCTTTGTGTTTATCTGTAATTGTAGGGTCAAAAACGTTACTAGCAACCAGTTCCAAGTGCCGACAATCATACCAAGACAAATCCTGCCTAATTCACAAGTGATAGTGCAGTCGATTCCTACAAGAAAATGAGAACTTGTCAGAGTCATTTTTCATTTATTTTGTACTATTCCTGAATTTATGAAAATAAAACTTTCAAATGTATGCTAGCTTAAGCCCTGATAGTATTTGATCGGTTTCAAGAAAATAAAACACTATATATATATAGTATTGTGCGTGCTGAGGGGAGAATTCATTCAACTGTATAGTAACATTCTGAACAAAGACCTTGAATTGACTGTTAGTAATGTTAGTGTAATGGTTATCAACTTGTTTCCAATGGCATGATCCTGAGTTCAAATCCAATGGGAGCATTTTTGTGACAACGATCATGGTTTTAAATTTTTAGTACTGTATTTGTTTTTTTTAATTTTTTTTTATCATGATTGTAACAATTATGCAATGCTCTCTGAGGGAAATTCCTTGCCCAGGATTCGAACCTGGGGCATTGTAATGCCCACATGAATGTAAGCCATGTTGGTATTCCGACTAGGTGCCGATGTACGGAGCTTTTAAAGGGACATGGGTAGAACAAAAAATCAGACGAAATATTTTCGTTCCCTCGCAAATACAAAAAAAAGTTCTAATGTGCAGTGGATCAAGGTGTACTAATATTTTTACTTTTGAATGATCATAGAGCTAGCTCTTCTTCTATAATCGTGGCTTCCTATAATCATGTTTTCTCTGTATACTGTCAATGAAGGCACTCGATTGGTTGTGCCAATTTGTTGATCTTTGTTATGTAAAATGAATGAATGTATATGGTTTTAATACATATGCAAAGATACATAGATACATCTTACATATAGATAGATACATATAATGTTGCCAAATATCTATGCTGCAAACATCTATCTATCTATCTATCTATCTATCTATCTATATATCTACTTATCTGTCTATCTATCTATCAATCTATCTATCTAACTATCTACCTATCTTTCTATCTATAAATAAATAATCTGCTAGAATTAAGAAGTTAATACATGTAGCTTAGTGTGGCATAACAGATGGTGTCAGATACTCTCTAGTCAGTGAAATGTTTGCGTCCGAACTAAAAATATTTGCGTCTGGACAGAGAAGATTTTGTGTCTGGACACATGATTTTTGCGTGGGGACACCAAATGTTTGATAGCAGACACAAAATGTTTGCGAGCGGACACAAAAATGCCTTTGTTCCGACACAAATACTTAAATTATTTTTTTATGCTATGTCCCTTTAAAAGCTCCGTACGGATGCTTTGCCAATGAGCAATTAAGATGTTAAAAACTGTTTGCCGACCATCGGCCCGATTTGGAATGCTATCTGGGTATAACATGCAATATTTTTACATAATTTGATACCATTACAGATATTATTTAATGCATTAGATTCACTTTGAAACTTGCATAACAAGGTACTATATTGTGGCATTACACACTCTTTTTGGCGTTGATGGTACAGTTTGAACATGCTGGTTTGATTAGATCAGACTCGCATGTTTTTGATTGCAAAATTGCAAAACCAAGTGATACAGCAATCAATGAGCCTTTTTTCATGAAAATGTGCAATAGGATGAAGAATTGGTTGTCATCAGTTGGTTGCATGAACTGAATTATTGGACCCAAAAATGACAATTTCTGCATATTTTGACCTCAATATGTAGCAAGAGGTGCTTCAAGATTAAATTTGTGGCCAGATTTGAATTCAGCACACAAAAATGCACTACCTGTATTTAGTAACTAGTCGTTATTTGAAATTCTTTTTTTTTCTTAGTTGATACACCCTATTAGTGGCACCCAAAAGTTTAGTCCAGTTTTTTTTTTTTAGATCAGTTCTAATTCCGAATTCCTGTGAAGTGTAGTCCAGTTCGCTATTTAGTAATGTCACCATTGTGTTGAATTCCTGGACAGTGATAAATGATATTAAGACACACAGTTGAGAGGTCTATTGGCTAAAGCCCAGGAAAGCTCTGCTGGGTTCGAATCCTATCCTAGGCTCTCTTCAGACATTGCATGGTGGTCCCTTGCAATCGATGTATATATGCTGAGGCGAGCCAAAGACCCCACCCATGGGTAAATATATTTATTTATTTATAAAATATAGGCCTATTTTAAAACAGGGTAAACATATACAGTTATAAAATACACCGTTTTACAAAATGGCTCTGTTATTAAGCAAAACTATTACTAAATAAAAATAATTGATATAACAAGATAAAACAATAGTAAAATTTCAATTAAACAACAAAAGTCAAATAAAATCATCAATATTAGCGGAATCTTTTTTAGCACCAGGAAGGCTGTTCCATAAAACCGGTCCTTGGTGAATAACCATTTTGGCATATATTTCAATTAAAAATTTTCTGGTGAGGCGACTAGACAATTCAATTTGCATTATGATCTCGTCACATAAGTAGTGTGGGGCCAGCCTATGGATAGCTTTAAACATTAAAAGAACCCATGAAATAATCTCTTCTTTGAGTAACATTCAGTATATTTAGTTCTCTTACAAACACCTTCCACATTTTGGAGGGTTGCCTGGATTATGTTGAATAACATCATGGCAGATCTAATCAAATTAATTTCTTGGTTTCTGGCATGCCAAGGCCAGGATCTGACTTTTGAACAGCTAAAGATAATCACGCTGCGCGGACCAGTAGCATTTAGACGTTATAATGCAATTTAGCGTCAGCTCCATCACTCAATTCCTTTAAATCTAGACCTGACAAAGTTTGAATCAGCCACATATATTCAATCCCCCCCCCCCCAAACTCATCTTCCTCCTGGATTAAATGCTTTGAGAGAATAGACTGTCATCGAGTGAGTGAAGGACCTTGATGAGGGCTGAAGATTATATGATATGATATGTGCATCTATCTAGAATACTTGTTATTACTGCATTGATCAAATTAGCTGCCTGTAAGCATATGTGATTTGCTGAAGTTTTTCTTTTAGTTGAGGTAAACTTGTTTATTTTTGTTACAAAATTGATATTGTATTGATAGGTAAGCTGTAGGTAGGTTCTACTAGCCACTAGTAAGTATAGATAAAGTCAGCCACTTTCATAAAGATGTACTGTACATATTGACTGTGATATGAAACACCCAATTCTAACTTTATATCAGCAGCCAAAAATTCAATCCTTACAAATAATATGACTATAAATAATATACATGAAAATAATATTTTATGAGAAATTACACACCTGACCGCTTAAAATCTTATCAAAAATCATTTTGATTTCAAGATATGTTAACTCGTAACTGTAACGGCGTTACATCATGCTTATTAACTTACAACCGAGATGTTAGGAATACTGGCTATAGCTGCGTTGATCACTTTGGCTGCCTGTAAGCATATGTTTGAATTATCATGTATGGCATTTAATTTAGTCATATTGACTACGTTATTATAGTCAAACATGTTACCTTTTGCGTGATGTTGATAAAGCTGGCTGTAAGGTAAAACTGACTATAACTATAATGTCAGATTATAAAACATATGTCAATTCAGTCAGTAACTGCATACCATGTTTCTGGCTAAACTATTAAAATGTGCATATCAAACTTTGATGTAGATAATTCTATTCTAAATATCCTGTGTGATATTATATTTATCTCAATAGTTAGCCATGAGCTATTACATAATTCCAGACTAAATAATTATTCAACTTCTAATTGAAGTCAAACAGGATGTACGTGCGTACAGTAAGAGTCAATGATTTTAGTCACTTTACATCATGTCATGACTTTAAAAATAATAATAAATGGTACGTTTTTTTCATATGTGCATAATATCATGTTTTATGATGGTTATTGCTATATTAAATCCATGACTGGGTCGTAATTAAATAACAAAACGAACCGGTTTGCCCATATTGGTGATTGATGACCTCAGAACTCAATTGCAGTTATTTTGACCTCATCAATTTATCTCTTATATATTTATTTACAATACTACTGTATTTATGAAATTAATTTAATCGGGGTAAAAATAAACTGTATTTTTTTTTACAATATGACCGTGTTAGTATGCGAAATTATAACAAAAAGAAAAGTAAATTACAATAAAAAAATATAATATAAAAAATAAATTAAATTTACATTTGGACTTATAAGTTAACAGTTAAGATTTTTTCATTGGAATAAGAATTAACTGTGCGTGTTTCTTCGATTTCCAAATGTTTCATTGTGCTATCTTACTGAATGATAATATTTGTTTTCTGTAATATATTTTAGGTGATTACAGGGAAGCATGGTTTGGTAAGTAAATCACAATTATACAATGGAAACTGAACTGCACCTGATAGCCAATAAAATTAAGTTCAAAAATGACTACCAAGTCAGTATGGCTGAAATGAAATTGACCTGTGTGTACGTGTTTAAAGAAATGGCAGTAATACTGCAGAATATCATTGAGACAATAAAATTCATTACATAAAAGAGATTCTATACTATACCATATACTATACTATATAAAATAATATAAAATTTTTATCTTTTTGTTATAGATAATTGTGGACTGAGTCCTTATCCAGATGCAGGAGCACCATTTAACAGCAAGATCATTGGAGGAAAGGAAGCCAGGGCACATGAATTCCCTTGGATTGTAAGAAGTTTTTCTCCTATTGCAGGATCCAAAAATGTTACTACTCAGACAGCATTCCAAATTGGGCCAGCGTCATTTCTATTTTTGCCGTCATCGGCAAAACAGCGTATCAACATTGCCGATATCGTGACAATATTTATACGATTTGGAATAGTTTCTGGGTAGTAAGTCAAACCCCAACTTCCTAACTCATAAAGCCTTTCCCTGCACCAATTAACTTAAAGTATCCTATCTATCTGATGAAAATTGTTTGCATGCTTGTCTTGATGGTCATTCGTACAATATAGAATATTTGCAAACTTTTTAGGTTTATTCCTTCGCATAAGTGTTTTTACCACCTAGACAATTGTTTTGGACTTGCCCATGCCATTTATGCAAAGTATGACCAAAACAATGGTAGATATTTATTTAAATCATATAAATTAGTGTACTAATTTATGATGCATTCAAACTGAAATAATTCAGTATTAATCAAAATATTCCAGTGATGTTTTATAATTCTGTGATAGCCAGTGTTTGTGGAACTGCTTGATTTGCTGGAGTGGTAACCATGGGGTAAATGTATAACATGGGTGGACTACTCCTCTCTCTCTCTCCTCATCAATCAACCCTTGCTAGTGGCAAAAACTTGCCTAGGAGGATACACTTCCCATATCTATTTATTCTATCAAAGAAATCTCCATCAAACTGAAGAAAGTAATGGACGACGTCAGTCTCCCTCTGCACCTGACATTAACTGACCAGCTTATAACGAGATCGGGTCAGATGAGAATCCCATATGCAGCAACTTCTTTCTTTTCGTTACATGTAGGTCATGGAGAAGCACAAAATAGATACAAATGTTTCCAAAATGTCAAACCCCATAATTCGAACCCAAAAATACTCCTCGCTGTACAAACTTTGCATCATTACAGCCAATTTTTACGATCGCGAAGAAGCAGCAGATAATACAATGGAGAATATTTGTAGAAATGTTTGTATCAGCTATAAAGAGTTGGGATTTGAACTATTGCGAACATTTCTGTTCATTCTGGACCAGCAAAAAAAAGGTGGACATTTATGTTTCCTTTACACCTGGGTGGAGCGGAGCAAAAGAGTTGCAGAGTATCTGCTAACTTAAAGTTGTTTGGTTGGTGGGGCTCGAACCTACAACCTTGTGATGCGTATAGTAGGCAAGCCCCTTGGACATCAGACCGCATCAAAGTAAATGTAGTTATTTAATTGTTTGTAGGGCTCCTTGAGGTGGCTCCCTGATGCTGAATATGAGAAAGACCACTTCTGTGGAGTTTCACTGATTCACCCAAGATATGTGCTCACTGCAGCTCACTGCGTTAGACTTAGGTAAATAAATACAAACAAATACTCAGATATACAGACAGGTACAGGTTTCTTTTTATTCAGTACATTAACTTGTCAAATATTTGCATTTGTTGTAACTCCAACTTATATTGAATGAGACATACAGTTGTACATTTATACTTACACTGTAATGAATTTCCGTAGTTTTCTTGCCATTTTACAATAGTTTCTGCTATAAAATCAAGTTATACAGCATGCTACCATAAAATGTTTATGCCAAGACACCCTTAATCTACCCTACGGCATAATACCATAAAATTTACAGTTGAGGTAAAGAGAATGGCAGTTTACCGTAATTTATTCAGTAGATTGCCGAGAAACAGACCAAAATCAATCATGCAGCTTTTCACTGCATATTCTATGGAAAGATACTGTAAAACGACTCTAAACCATGATACCGCAACATTTTTTGTAAGATACAGTAAATGTCATCCATATAGTATGAACTGTATTTACTGTGGATAACCCTACATTGCCAGTTTTTTATGGTAAAGTGCCGTTTTTAAGAATTCACGGCGAGCAAGCATCAAAACTTAATAGATGCATGTGCCATAATTTGATGGTAGACATTCTTTTGTCTTCTTTTACAGTAAGCCAACTCGCAACGGTAATTTTTGCAGGAAGATACTGTCAAAAAATTCGGCAGCACAATGCCATAAAAACTACAGGAAAAGTTTTACAGTGTTAAGTAGCGATAGTGAAAAATCTCATCCACATTTATCTTATTTTCATCTATAAGTAATTACCTTTATATTGCATAGAAATTCTCTAGATGCATGACAGTATTGTGTGGTATATTCAACACATTGACTTAAATTGGTTATAATACCTACTGTTGAATTAAGTATTAGGGACGTGATTTATCAGTAGGCACCCGACATGCAATTACTAGTATCTTGGTATCCACTTTGACCCACATAAGTTTTTACTTGCAGCCATGAATTGTATTTGTAAATTATCAGTTTACTACCATCCTGTATACATACCAATTAATTTCTGAAATATCCACCAGGGACCCGGATGAAATGGTAGTCATTCTTGGAGAACATGCGCCTAATGCGCCATCTAGTGTTAGACGCGAATACCGCATGGAAAAACATGTTCATCATCCAAACTACCATCTCTGGGCTTGGTACGATGCTGATATAGCCATTGTCAAACTTGTGGAAGAGGTAAATTATTCCAATGGTAATGTCAAAATAGAACTGCTTAATTATTCAAATAGCCACTCTCAATTTGTAAACTATGTAAAGTATCCAAGTAGTCATTTCAAACTTGAAGAAGAGGTAAAGTATTCAAATAGTCATTGTCAATTTTGTAAAAGATATAAAGTGTTAAAGTAGTCATTTCAAACTTGTAAAAGAAGGTAAGTATTCAAATAGCTATTGTCAAGCTTGTTAAAGAGGTAAAATATCCAAACAGCCCTTGTAAAATGTGTCATAAAGGTAAATTATCCAAATAGCTATTGTGAAACTTGTAAAAGAGGTAAAGTATTTAAAGAGTGTCAAACTTATAAAAGAGAACAATGTCGAACTTGTGGAAGAGGTGAACTATTAAAATTACTTATAGAAGTGAACTTTGAATTAATTGTAACAAATGCCAAGAAATATGCAGTTTTGACAGACTCTCTATCAAAAATAATTATTTTAAATGCGTAAATGGTACCAAAATGTTACTTTATAATGACATTGGTCAAATAGTCAAAACTTATTGCAGTCATTGCAATTTGGTGAGTATGTCAAGAAATGCTATGGAAAATGCTACCAGTAGGGGTATAATAGATGTATCATTTTTATCATCAATCTATGTTACAGGTAGAAATAAATGAATATGTTTATCCTGCCTGTGCACCTGAACCTGGAAATTTGTACTTGGATGACACTATGCAGACAATTGGATGGGGAACCATGCAAGCTGGTAAATTATATCTGTACATCAATTGATATAAAAATCTACTTTTGACATGTTAACAATTAGTATCCAGATAGCAGATCAGCTCGGCTCCGTATCATTCCAATTTTGGTCACCATTGTGTGACAACAAGCCGATGTCTTCTGGATGTAACATGTTATCTGGGTTTTAGTGTTTTAGCTTCCAACATAAAAATATTTCAAGTTGTAATTCCATGTCGACTGGATGTACCTTACCATGTATCCTATTTTTTATAATTGCTAAATTATTCTGGACATATATAAGTGATAACAATAAAGATGTTTCATACATACCTCAACATTGATGGCCAAAATGTACAGTAATTTTCAAATTTTCTTCTCAGTTACTTGTTTTTTTTATTTTTTTGTCCATATTTTTCTTTATCACTCATATAAGCAATGGTTGTATTCCTCATAACTAATTAAGCCCGAGTTGAACTAGCCCTGACAAGAACTTAAGACAAGAAAAGACAACCTGATAATCTTTTATGGTCTTGCAGGTTTTTGAGCATGTTAAAAAACCTGGCGACCTCTAAACTGGTCACCAACAATCTTAAGTTATCTCAAGTTGTCCTAAATTGATCATAGGTGGTTGCACAGTGGTCATAGACTACTGGGGACTAGGACATGTGATCATACAGTATAAATATAGAGCAATACTTTTGCCGATTAGTTGGCAAACAGTCATCTAGTAGTTCACCAGTTGGTTGTATAATAGTCTTACAATGGTCACACATAATCTTTGTCAATGTTTCTGGCAGCTGTACGACTGTTAGAGATCTGTCTTAAAAAAGTTTGAAGACTGTTGTAATGTGTGACTGCAACAAAAGATGAGGGCTGAAATCGTGAAGACTGTCAAGGATCAAAAGCACCTCCAGTTCTTAAGGGACGTTCATACTGTCACGGATAAGACCTATGTCATTCAGTCGCCAAGTGTTTTACGCATTCTCGAGCTAATTCGTAGGACACTCCTGGTCCCTCTAAATCATCCTTGATCATCCGTAGAGAGGGCAAACATGTTTGAAACTTTGGCTGACGTTCTATGAGTGATTGTTTGCATAAGTTACGTAACTCGCTCGGAATTCACTCGACAAGCATTTGACATTCGTTCTACATACGTCCATGGCCATTCCTGGCCATCTGTGCTCCTTGCCCATCCTTGAACCACTCGCATGGGCGATCTATGAGTACCTCACGGATGCCTCATGGATGCTTGGTGACTGACAATCAGCAAGCGTTTGGTAAAGAATTTACACTTGATTAGCCCAGTTTTGTTTCCATGAGACACATTTACTATTTTGTTTAATTTTTTGTTTTGTTTTACTGCTACGCAAGACAAGATCAGTTTGCACTCAGGAGGGAGTTAAAATGTCATTGATATGACTATGCTTAAGCCCCCCTCTCACATAGCTGGTTATGCAACAGCTTTTTTCGCCGGGATGGCGACGGATTCTGGCGGCAAAAAGGGTTCTACAGGTGAATCGGCGGGTTCTACGGGTCACTCGGCGGGTTCTACGGGTCACTCGGCGGGTTCTACGGGTCACTTGGCGAGTTCTACGGGTCACTAGATGTAAGCCGACGGGAAGTAGGAGTAACTCGACGGCTTCCAGGAGTAACCCGCCGAGTTGTAGTAGTAACTCGCCGACTGCTACCAGCGTCAGCATCAGCGTTGGCAGGGAGGGGGGTTGTATATACTTTAAAAGACTGCTGCTCCCCTAATATTAGGCCGATTTTCGTCAAATAAGACTGATTTGTAGTATATTTCACACTGATTCCATATGTGTTTTCGGATCGAAAATATACCAAATATTAAGCGAGTTATTTGTCTGAGAAGGCAGCAAGGTTGGCAGAGGCAAACAGTGGTGCTCCCGCCCGGACTGTATCAAAGGCTACTGCTCCTCTAATATTGGTCCGATGTTCGTTAAACAAAGACTGGATTGTAGTATAGTTCATATTGATTCCATAAGTGTTTTCGGATCGAAAATATACCAAATATTAAGTGAGTTATTTGTCTGAGAAGGTAGCTAGGTTGGCGGAGGCAAACAGTGGTGCTCTCGCAGACATCCGCGCCGGAACTGTATCAATGCTGAGCGCTTCTTTAAAAGGCTGCTGCTCCCCTAATATTATTCCGATTTTCGTCAAATAAATATTGAATTATAGTAGAGTTCATACTTATTCTACACAGAATTTCAGATTGAAAATAGACCAAATATTAAGCGAGATATTCGTCTGAGAAGGCAGTTCTCTGGCGGCGGCAAAGTGCTCTGTGTATGTTTATGACCTGAATGGTGTGGTCAATATTTTTGACCATGATATATACATTGTTTGGATGAGCTTTATTGCAATTAATTTCTGCCAACTGGCCAATGGGAAGGACTTTTCCTTTGGTTTTGTAAAGTCAATTAACCTATATATGTAATAGCAATTTGTCTTGACCGTTATGTAGATTGCTATTAGCATTTTGAATAATACAAAGAATGGGGTAAATCATGCTTTTTCATCATTGATCACAAGCATGAATTGAAATCATTGATCACAAGCATGAATTGAAATTCTGAATTGACCGTTATGTCAATTGCTATTAGCATTTTGAATAATACAAAGAATGGGGTAAGTCATGCTTTTTCATCATTGATCACAAGCATTAATTGCAATTCTGAATTTCAACTGATTCCTGTTTATTATGCATATTAAAGAGGGAGATTGTTTTGATCATGGATGGAACATGCAATATAAATTTTAATTCCAGTTGGCTTATTTTCAGAAACAACAACAAGAACGAAATATTGATAATTTATATAAAATGAAATAAACATCTAAAATGATTCATGGTTTAAATTTTATATTTCTGCAATGAAATTGTCTAAGAACAAAGAACTTTCATAATCAGGCTCTCAGCAGATAGCGTGATAGTGCTTTACAGTCACCAGTGGTTGTTCTAGTCTGGGAGCCACTGCAGCATATTTTGTCATCAAGGTGGCAGCAGCGAAGTTTGGAACTTTGGATCCTGGGATCGTTTGTATCATTCTGCATTGGTTCTTTCAGCCGAGTACACACGAAAAATTGCAATAGGCTCACCAATGAAAGGGTGGAGCAGCTAGTCTCTATCAAGTCCAACCTGCAGTTGTTTGAACCATCTCTGGATTCTTCAACAAGCCTTACTTATGAATCTGTTGCTGATTTAATGACACACTTAGTTCTGTACTTCAATTGATAATCTTGACCCTATCTTAATCGCTCTTGTTTTGTAAGTGATTTTGAATCTTGAAGTTCTTGCCACCTGTTGCAACATTTCTTGTTGTTCTTCTAACTATATTTCTAAACATTCAGATGTCTTCTGAGAAAATAAAAGTATGCTGAAAGCCTGACACATCATTTAGCATGTTTAGACGGTAATAGACATTCACCTTTCATATCATTTCAATCATTAGCAGTTATATTCCCATATAATGTCCATAAATTCCCTTATATTCCCATATATTCCCATAAATTCCCAATTTTCCTGTAAATTTCCACAGAAAATTTC
Source organism: Alitta virens (assembly GCA_932294295.1). Classification (NCBI taxonomy): domain Eukaryota; kingdom Metazoa; phylum Annelida; class Polychaeta; order Phyllodocida; family Nereididae; genus Alitta; species Alitta virens. The sequence continues at coordinate 12,157,898 of OW028583.1, read as the reverse complement.
CACTGTGAAAATTCCTGTGAATTTGCATCCCTAGTATGAACTATACCACAATTCAGTCTTATTTGACGAAAATCGGCCTAATATTAGGAGAGCTGCAGCCTTTCAAAGTATATACAACCCCCCCTCCCTGCCTACGCTGACAGCAGTCGGCGAGTTACTCCTACAACTCGGCGGTTTACTCCTGGAAGCCGTTGAGTTACTCCTACTACTCGTCGAGTTACTCATACTAGCCCTGAACAAGCCGTCGTGTTCACTACGCCTAAAATTAGCGACAGGAAACCCGTCCAAGTCGTCGAGTGACTCGACGGCCTCCAGGGGTGACTCGACGACTTCGAGGGTTAATTGTTTACTTTTGGACACCCGCGATTTTGCTACGGGAATTCAATGCACGCATGGAATTTCCGGCTACCGGGCCCGAGAATCCCGGTTTGGGCCAGAGTCCCAGGTGTGACTCGCCGAGTATCGCCGAGGTTTGCCGTCGGCTTGGGGCCGAGAATTGCGTTGCGTAACCGTTACGTCATCCTACGGCTTTACTACGGCAAAACCGGCTATGTGAGAGGGGGGCTTTAGGCTTAGAAATTACCTATTAACTTAATTGATTAGAATAAAAATAATCTATTTTCAACGTTAAAATGAATCCTTTTATATAGGAATTAGTCATTTTTAGATAGTCAAAATATTAAAAAATATAAAAAAGGTTAAGTTTTCTTACCAAAACACTTTCAGCTTAATTATATGTTAATATATATTATAAAGTCTGAAATTGCATTTTAGGAGATTGGATTCTTCCTGAAGCTTTGAAATGGATTTCTCTGCCAATCTTAAACAACAATGATTGTCAGTGGTCTGTTGGGGATGACTATGAAGTGACTGAAAACATGATCTGTGCTGGAGATATGTTTGAGAGGGAACGAGATGCTTGCCAGGTACAGTGTAACTCGTCCAACTTTCCACACCCATAACCAGGAACAACAACCTAAAGCTATAACACACCGTTACGAGTTTCCGTAGTTGTCTTGCAAAATACTCTTAATTTGGTTTGCGGCCTGCTACCGTAAATCATTTAAGGCAAGATGCCATGAATCTATCCTGCGGCATACCCAGATAGCATTCCAAAGCCACCGTCTGAAGAAAATCGTTTTGACATTGCCAACATCATCCTACTATGTTGTTACAATTTGAAATGCTATCTGGGTAATACTGTGACATTTACAGCTAAGGCAAAGAAAAGGGCATTTTACCGTAATTTATCCAGTAAATTGCAGTGAACCCCAAATTCACCAAACAGCATGTCACCGCATATTTTATGAATGATACCAGAGCATTTTATGGTAAAATACAGTAAATTTCAACTATAGTAAATTCACAGTAGATGGCCTATCATCGATTTATTTTAGCAGCTTATCAATTAGGCCAACATGAAAGGATAACAGTAATTTACGATAAGGTGCCATTTGTATGATTTTAAGGTAGTGATAATCACTACTTAACAGATAAATGTGCTGTAGATTTTACGGCAAACATCTGCTTGTTCTATATTACGGTAGACCAAAGGTAATCTTTGCAGTGCAAATTTATCATGGCTAGCTGGAGACACCCATATATTATGACATCATTACTTCTCCATTGTTCTTGCACTCTGTGACCTCACCATGTCACACTACTATATCTGAGTTCAAAGAGAGGCCAATGAGGCAAAAATGACAACGTGGATGCTCTGTGAAAAAAGTGTATACCACTGTGTTACAGCAATTTTTTGGGCTATGGTTTAAACATTCAGACTGTGTAATGATTCAGTGTAATCTTACGATACTATTAAAGCAAATAAGCAAATTTCAGGTGTTTATTAGGTTGGCTCAAGTTGCTCCAAGTCGGGTTTAAGGTGCTCCTTGGTTGGGGCACCATGAGCCACTTGACTACATTTTTTTTAGAAAGCATTTTCCCCTCTTACAAATAATATAAACATGCAACTTGGACTGTGGCTGCTCTGACGGCTTTGATATGTCACAGCCACGGTTCTGGCATATTTCCAATTGGTGAATAATTCAACTGCAAGCCTCGCACTATCAACAGCTGTCCTGTCAATTCCTCACCTTAAACTGTCACTAAGATGTTGACTTATCGTTGTGCACAGGTTTTACAAGCTTTGATGAAAGATCTGAAGCGAGCCAGTTGATCGTTGCTGGCATTTTCGTCATGTAATATAAAACAAGCAGTGAATCCGGCGATTTAAAAAAAAATTTTTTTTTAACAAACTGGTAGCTTTAGCATAAAAATATTTGTTATTCATACTAAACAAACATTAATTATTTAGTTTAGACTATTTAACACTGGAAGCTCATGATATTGGACAGGAAAAGTCGGAGCTAGAGGTTTACTTTTTCGTTGTTTCTATGTATACACTCAGTGATTTGGCTTGGGAGAATATGGAAACATGGGAGAATTCAGAAGTAATCAAAATGCGTGGATATTTGATATTATGCTAGTCTTACTTTGTCCCAAATAACAGGGGCAAATAGCCCCGTGACTCCTATGGATTCGCCGATTCAGACACTGGTCGAATTGATCTCCATTGTTTCAATGGGTCGGAACAGCTAGCCCTGCGGCCAGGAGCTAGCTCCAAGGTGGAAAGAGTAAAATATTGCTCATGGTGCCCCACTCTCTCCTACTGGCCAAAGTTTGCTTGCCTAAATAATTGTATGCAGTCAGTGCGAGTCTTAAACAATTTCATGTTGGCCAGAAGGTTTCCACGATAACATCCAAATCGGAACAACATCGGTGCAATTTCAGTGATGATGATACAATGTTTCAACGGTGGCCAACATAGAAACAAAGTTTGCCCAATTTGGAATGCTATCTGGCTATTGCGGTAACTTTAAGTTAGTGGCCCCCTCCCGACCCACTATAGTTCACTACTTGCTTTTAGCCAATATTTGCATAGTCACATGGTCAGTTGTTGTGGGTTGCTTGAACAAGCAATATATACTTGACTATGAATTGTCAGACCATTCAGCTCTTTTTGTTCTTACAGGGTGATTCTGGTGGCCCCATGACCACCAAAGGAGATGGCAAGTTTGAGTTGGTTGGCATCGTGTCATGGGGAATCGGTTGCGCCAGTGGGTATCCAGGAGTCTATACTAGAGTGTCTAACTATGTGGATTGGGTAGCCACCCAGATTGACATTATGTAAGCAAAGGATTATCAAAATAAAACAACTATATGTGCAGTGAATTTTTGATCGTTTGTGTTATGGGACGTGGTACATTATCCGAAAACTGTCGTCAGGGTTAATGCCATATGCAAGGAAGCACACCGATGACATCACAGTTTAGTCAATTTAAGAGGAAAACATCAACTACATTGTGGTGCCGTTGAAAGCACTTTTAAGTCCACTGGACCTAGCTTCCTTGCATTTGACTATAAAAGGGGCATCTACCACACCTCTCTGTCATAATGTCTTGAATATGGCCTAGGACATCACTATTGAAGTGACAAAAATCATCTGCTTTGGCTTAAGCAATTTCAGTGGCATACAAAGACAAACACACGTGTAAAAAACTTAGGTCATTGACTTTTATTATTCTTGTACAAATAAGTTATTCTGGAGTACACATATATGCTAGAAAAAAGCAGTGTTTGATAAAGATATAATAACTCCAGCCAGATTATATTATCTATGATTGGTAATGCACATTAAATAAGATTGTAATAATTACACTGTAAATAAAAATGTTTCCATGTAACATTCAAGAGATGCTAGATTATAGCATCACAATGAATGATGCTTCTTGTATAAAAGTTTAACGAGCACAAAGGTTATAAAAAGAGCCACTATCAATATGAAAATGTAACTATGACAGGAAAAAGAAATTACCCGTAAGTTTGAGATAAACATTAGCATAAATCCACTGGCTGACTGCCAAGTGGCAGCACCACCATGAGTAAACCATTCACCGCGAAAGTTGAATTCATCTAAAACAAAAACTTGATCTTTACAAGGGAAATTTAAGAAGTTTTTCTGGAGGAAAAGAGGACCAGTCTTCACAGAAGTTTCGTACAAAGGTATGAAAAATGTTTCATCTTTTGTATTGACCAAATTCCGAATGACCTGACTAAAAAATTGACTCATTGTTGGCGACTCCTGTCAGAAAATATTTTCCCAAAATAACATCATGTTTTCTGCCAGCGTAATCAATAAGCGAACTATAACTTTTGCTGCAGTTCATATCCATGTCCAAATATATGCCACCGATGGTATGCATTACCATATATATTGCAGCATAATGCCTTTGAATGTCTTTCGGGTAACTATAATAGAAATTCACCGACCAAGCATAATACAGTTTTACAAATGACTCAATTGCGGAATTATTCCAGATGAAGAAACTGTAATCTGGATTGAGTTGTTTGCAAGTTTTCAGGTATTCAGCATATTTATCAGGAATGGGTCCTTCCCAGAATCTGTGGACAATGTTTGGGAAATCTCGTGATTGTCTAGTCGCACATAAATGGACATCAATAGGGTTAATACCCCTCCACGGGTTGCTTAATTGTAAGACAAAGCAAATAAATGTAACAATGGCCAATATAATCAGTACTATAGCAGATGTTGTCCAATGGAGTCGATTCATTTTTTCATGACCTTGGTCATATTATCTGAAACAGAATGATAATCTCATCACAATATTACAGCTGTACTGAATACAATAAAGACTAGTTCTGTTCGCTTTGCAAGTGTGTTGAATGTCTTTTTTTTAAGCCAATTGCTATTGTTTGCCTGTTAAGACTCTTGTAACAATGCAGCTTGCTTCTTTGTCTTAAAATTGATTATACAAATCATTCAAGCAATGTAAACTGTGACGTCACAAGGCAATGTCTGAACTGGTTTTCATTGCACTTGGCAGTAAAGCCCCGTTCCCACATTGCCGGATTTGCCGTAGTGAACCCGTAGTATGAAGTAACGGTTACGTAACACGCCTCTCGGGCCCAATCTGTACTAAACCCTACGACTACTCCTCGCTGTCGGGCGATACCCGGCGGGTAACTCCTGGGATCCGTGGCCAATACGGGAGTTTTGGAGCCGGCAGCCGAGTATGCCGCGCTGCATGGCACACCCGTTGGATTCTCACGGATTTTTAAAAATCCGTCATAAATCCGTCTAACCCGCCTAGTCACCCGTCGAACCCGCCGGATTAATTGTTGCTAATTTCACTCGTATTACACCCGGCGGGTTGTTCAGGGGTGCGAGGAGCAACCCGGCGGGTACCAGGAGTAACTCGGCGGGTAACTCGGCGGGTAACTCGTCGGGTAACTCGTCGGGTAACTTGGCGGGTAACTCGGTGGGTAACTCGCCGAGTTCTAACATTTTTTGTACATGCATCAGCAGCGTAGGGGTTGTATATACTTTAAAAGGCCGCTGCTCCGATTTTCGTCAAATAAAGACTGTATTGTAGCATAATTCATAGGTGTTTTCAAATATTAAGCGAGATATTCATCTGAGAAGGCAGCTAGGTTGGCGGAGGCAAACAGTGGTGCTCTCGCAGACGTCCACGCCCGGACTGTAAAAATAGGTAGGGCTGAGCACTACTTTAAAAGGCTGCTGCTCCCCTAATATTAGTCCGATTTTCGTCAAATAATACTGAATTATAGTAGAGTTCATACTTATTCCACACAGATTTTCAGATTGAAAATAGACCAAATATTAAACGAGATATTCATCTGAGAAGGCCGGTAGTCTGGCGGCTGCGGCTCTGTGTATGGTCATGACTTGAATGGTGTGATCAATATTTTTGACCATTATATATACATTGTTTGGATGAGCTTTATTGCAATTCATTTCTACTCATTCTGCCAACTGCCATGACTGTTATGTCAATTGCTATTAGCATTTTGAATGATACAAAGAATGGGTGTAGAGAATACAGCAAATGCTCAATACATGTGTCAATTGCCTAATTGCCTAAATTGGGGTAATTTGACCTGTCATTTCATGGTTTGTTCAAAGATGACACAGTAATTGCTATTAGCATTTTGAATGATACAAAGAATGGATGTAGAGAATACAGCAAATGCTCAATACATGTGTCAATTGCCTAATTGCCTAAATTGGGGTTCTTTGACCTGTCATTTCATGGTTTGTTCAAAGATGACACAGTAATATGACATTGTCTTGATTGTCATTCACAATTACAAAAAGATGTAATTGCTTTCATTAATTAAAAGCAATGTATTTTATTGTAATTACCAGGCAATGATTATATTTGTATATTGGTATTATTTTTTTTTATACATGTGAACATTCTTATCTTTTTGTGTTAATTTGAATCTTATTGTGATATTATGATCAGTATTTTTGATTTGATCTGTGATTTTATTTGTTATCTTTAATGTACTTATATTTATGATTTCGCCTTAATACTGAAGGTTTAAGAGCAGGACTCTGTCCAGAAAACATCAAATTGTGGCAACTGGGACCTTGAACGTTAAGCTGTATATTATGTATAAAATAATGAGAACTTGTATATTACAATTCTGTAGAATGTAGTTTTAAATAGACATAGTGAGTAGATATGTGACATATGTATCTTTTCTGATATGAAAAAGTGTCAATAAAAGCTATATATATATTATAAATGAATGGCAGTATAAAGAAGGTGATACACTTTGCAAAATTCTCGAAAGAATATGCAGATAGATAGATAGATGATAGTTTATTATAAATTCCCGGTAAGGGGGAATTTATATTGTAATTGCTGGAAATTTTTTTTTTTCTTCTGAAGAAGTAAGAGCTCACTATGCAAAAACTACACTAGAGACAGCAAAACCAAAGTCAGTAACCCTTTAAAACCCTTTTGTCCGCTTCCTTTGGTAGTCATGATGTGGCCGTATTCCGGTCCCAAATTAAGATAGAGCAATCTGAAAGACATATTTAGAAAGCTCCAATGAAGAATAGCATGATAAAAAGAGAGGCAAAAAATATTCAAAATTCCATAACTCAAAATTTTATGATTGGATCGGTTGTTAAAAATTCACAGGAGTGTATATAAGTGTCTTAAACATGTGTGAATTTTTTCAGAATTTTAAGTTAATGGTCTAAGGTCACAGAGTCTCCTAAAAGTGCTTTTTTACAACGTTTTGTGCTCAGGCCCTATGGAACATAAAAAAATCTAAAAAATATTTTCTGATAGCTTATTCCATTGCTTTCCACTGGTGTATAGCTTGGCAGGCTAAGATAAAAACAATAAGGGTTTTTTTATGTGAATTAGCCACTTGATGTCATATTTCTTTGACCAAAATAGTTAAAATTCAATCATTCAAAAAATATCTGTTGGATCTGTCCAAAATAAATGACAGGTATGTACACAAGTAAGCTAGACAGCCTTGATTTTTTTCCGATTTTTAGGTAAAAGGGTTAAGGTCACAGTGTCCTATATATGCAATTTTCAGGCGTTTTGAACCCGGGTCCTATACAAGGAACCGACACCAAATGATTGTGTTCTTAGACCTTAATGTTTTACCTTTTAATTCCTGTACAGCTTGAGAAGCCAGAGCAATTATTTTAGGGTTACACAATGTCCTTTAGTAAACAATTTTTAGGTGTTTTGAACTCGAGTCCTATGCGCAGTCCACAGATGGTTCTTCAAACTTGCATATAGTCATATGAATATAGTCATGCATAACGACTCATTCATTGATTTATACTACATATAGGAAAACCAAGGCCAGAAACTATGCTTCTAATTGGCTTATTGATTTGCGATTGGTGTCAATTGGTAAAATAACCTCCTTACATTGGTCATACCTTTATTATGAGCCAAGAAATGGTCAGGAGTCCGAAGCTCCAGGAATCGGGGGAATTTATATCTGATATTGCCGGCAATATCAATTCTAGTTCTTATTCTTATTCTTCATATTCTTCTTATATAAAAATATACTGCTGGGGGTTGTATATACTATTTAAAAGGCTGCTGCTCCCCTAATATTAGTCCGATTTTCTTCAAATACCAATTGAATTGTAGTATAGTTCATACTAATTCCACACGTCTTTTCAGTTGAAAATAGACCAAATATATAAGCGAGATATTTGTCTGAGAAGGCAGTTGTCTGGCGGCGGCTGCTGCTCCCTTAATATTAGTCTGATTTTCGTCAAATAAAATTGAATTGTAGTAGAGTTTATACTTATTCCAAATGTCTTTTCAGATCGAAAATAGACCAAATATTAAGCGAGATATCCGTCTGTGAAGGCAGGTAGGCTGGCGGCGGCCTATCATTCGACGGGTGACTCGGCGGGTTCTACGGGTAACACGCCGACTTTCCCGGCGCTGTCGTAGCTACCTTGCTTAACCCAGCGAGGCACCCGGCGAGGCACCCGCCGAGTCACCCGTTGAACCTGGCGAGTCACCCGCCGGGTCATGCCCAGCGCCTTTTTCTGCCAGAATCCCTCGCCAATCCTTCTCGTCATACTACGGGTTCACTATGACAAAACCGGCTATGTGGGAACGGGGCTTAAAAGGAACTTTTCTTTGCATAACACAAAATCACCACAATAACTCGTATAATTGTATCCAGTGTACCGGTATATTAAAATAGATATCATACGTTGCACGAACTCTGCATGAAAAAGAAGAAGAAATAAACACAAATCAAAATGTATATGTAAATTAATTTGAAGGAGAGGGAACACCAGAGGGCGACACCTGTCAGTACTAACATGTATTGCTGGGTGGTGCTGTTGTGCACGCATGCGCAGCAGAGTTACACCATTGCTCAAGTCAACTGTTCGCTGGCCCGCTGTGACTAGCTGACGCAGTTCCTTCGCTGGGCCGCTGCGACTAGCTGATGCAGTACGCAGGTAATGGCTGCCATTCACCGGGAGGGATTCCTCCCGGTAGTGTGCGCGCGCATCTCTATGGTTTACATTGGAAATGCCTAGACCGGAACGTGACCCCAGTCTAAAAATAGCACAGCCAATCATGCGGGATAGGTAGAGGCGACCTGCCTATCGCGTTTACGCTTAGGCAGGTCCCAGCCAAACGCAGTTCCCAGCCAAAAGTCAACTGATGCTAAATTGTATACCAACCTATATAAATCCCACAGCTTCCGCATAGGGGCTGCTACGCATGCTGCATCTTTGGGCTATTCTGATGCGGAGTTGCAGGCCATGGGCCTGATGGGAAAGGAAATCATTTGCTGTTAGCAGATATATCAGGTTGCCTACTGTTGCGTAATCACTTTTCATAGTTCATCTAGGGCTTGGGGGGGGGGGGGGGCACTCTTTGGCGTGGTGGTGTGTTTTTTCCTCACCCCCTTTATCATGTCTTTATTAGCTAGTCTTGGTAATGTTTTTTGTTCAAATGTTTTAGCATAATTAAAAGTGCACACTTGTGCACCATTTACAATTACTACAGGATTTATTTTTCTTGATAAAGCAGAGCCAAGCCCAGTTCAGACCTGCATTATGTGTCTTACCGATACTACAAAGATTTTTTTTATTTGGTGCTGTAGTATCCTGGCTTGGTTTTAATGAGCTACTTGAAAAACGGGTTTATAATAATTTGCATACCGAAATGTTTGCCCACATAAGACTTATTCAATATTCATATACATCGGTGTGCCTAGATACCTGCCAATATTTTCAGGAATACGTATTTAAGATTGATATAACTGTTTTATAGTTAGCTGAATGAAACTTAATGCTGGTTTCAACTGGGCATATTCAGTTAGTTACAGAAGATTAAAGTTCTAAAAAGATAGGTAAGTCTGAGTATCATATAAACTATTAAATACTGTATGTTTTAGAATAAACATCCGAAAATTATCAAGAACTGTTTAAACAGAGAATATTCAAGTTAGCTATATGTTCATTAGACCGTGCATGTTCTGAGTCACGATAAAAATAGAATTGGAATTTACTGGATCTTCACAGCATAATATAGATCAGCATGAGTGATTTTACACATTGTATATAATAGCATAATAAACATTTGTTTTTGAAAACATATAGTGAATTGGTTCACTGTGCTTTTACTGGCTTTTTTACTTTTGTTTTGGTTTTAAATAGTTTTTCTATATGTGTGTGTTATGCATAATTATATTAGAATTTTACGATGATAATAAAGATGCAAACACGACAATGGCATTGTATATTTTATAATGAGGCTTCACATAATTTGTCATATGCTGATTAATATTTTAGTCAAAATTAATATGGCCATATAGAGGTTAGTCGTGGTAGACAGTCAAAATGTCCACTAAAGTTAATGAAACATTGACAAATTGGTCAAAATGTCTGCAAAATAGCAGAGCTTTTAGTCTACCTCCTTATAAAGTCAATCTCATAGAAATAGTCGTATAAAGTTTTCCATCTATTGTTTGTTTCGTTATAGGAGTCAGTCAGGTTATTGTTGCCTTGATTACACATATTATCAGGACACCTCTGCTCCAAGTGTCAACCACACAATTAATGTCACTCATCTATTATTATTTCAAATATTATACAGGACTTCAAAAATATACAAGTTTACCGGTTTAATTCTCACCAACATTCAAATACAATAACTGGGGACGTGAACATTAAATAAAATGCTAATTTCATTAATAATAATACTTTCAGTTGAAAAATCGATGTTTTAATCGAAAAGACTCAAAACACAGAATTTGGTAAACAAGGTATACTTACTGCTGGTGACAATTTATCGTGCATGAATTTTCTGTTGAAGTGGTTTCACTGGCGTGTGACCCACATTACAACTTAAGAATAGCTGTTTGACGGCGTACCTCAAATGCCCAATATATTTGTTTTGGGTCACAGAACACGAGTGGGCCAACCTTTATTACAGTCAGCTGGATGCATGGTGGTATTTTACTTGCCTCAGCATAGACACCTAGTACAAGGCACCTAAAATTTTATGTCTTATGCGATCACATCCAGCTGAGACATATTGACCGGCAGATACTGAGGTGAACCCTCAAATGTTGTCTATAGTTTTGATCTTGGGGTCGTTTGAAAGCTGAGAATGTGTATATTAAGAATCTGCCGGGTGCAAACCTGGCACCCTTGGGCATTTTGCGTCATTCAAGATGGCGTCCAGTATGGAAAAGAAAATATCGCCAATATCTTCTCTTCAAATCACCATAGAAACACAATTTTTGGTTTAAGGGGGTCAAAGAATCCATTTCTGACATTGTTATTGGTCTAAGGAATTTTCTTATGGCAGTAACAGAGATATCATGCATTACATTCATGTAAATGTCATGTATGGCTGAAATCACAAATATTTCCACACACAAACTTTGAATCTATACCTAGGTGTTTGGGTTCATAGTATCCATTCCAGGTATGGTTATTGATGTCGAATGCATACATTTATCAGTGATAGTTATAATTTCAAGTTTATTAGTTTCTTGCATCACATGATACAATTATTACAATGATTATGAATGATTTATGTAATTATGGCTTTGATTAACAGTCACTTGCAATAATTGATGTAATGCAGGGTGTCCACCATAGCTTCGCTAGCTGTTTCCACCCATGAAAAGATGATGTGAATATGATTAATGATGATGGCTACGATAAAAACTATTGGATGAATGAATCAATAAGTTAAATAAACAAATAGCTAAATTGGTATTGGAGAAAATACATTGATACAAGATTAATTTCACCACTAAATATTGTTGACCAATAGTAAAGGCAGGTCCCAGCCAAACGCAGTTCCCAGCCAAAAGTCAACTGATGCTAAATTGTATACCAACCTATATAAATCCCACAGCTTCCGCATAGGGGCTGCTACGCATGCTGCATCTTTGGGCTATTCTGATGCGGAGTTACTGTTACTGAAAATACATTGATACAAGATTAATTTCACCACTAAATATTGTTGACCAATAGTAAATAAGAAGATACAGTTTGTACAATGGATATTGTCATTGAGCGTGTGAAAAGACACAGCAATTTGGATATTACAGCTTATAGAATAGGAAGAAATTAGATCATCTTTGACTTTAGCTTGAAATGTATTGATACTTGCTGATGAATAGTTTCTTAAATACTCAGGTAGGTAATTCTAGCCACTGGCTACTTTCAATCTCCTAATGGGTACAGTGTTAAATGTTTTACTCTTGAAAAAACTGTCTCATTCACAATTGTTCATAGCTACAGTTTTATCCTTCATCTCATTGCCATGGTCCCTGCCTGTCCAAATTAGCCCATCAGGTGCAGAAATACAGGACATAAAGCCCTAATCCACCCACCCATCATAGCTACAGACTTGATGTTCTCTTTCTATAACTGTTACACTGGATAACCAAGCCTCTATATCCATACCATATTGACATTAGAAGTATATATTTTGAGATACACAATGTATATATATACTGTAAATTCTTGAGGTTAAGTCATATCTTTAAACGGTATTCTATACTTTAACTATATTTCCTTATATAATAATACTCTGAACATTTTAAATACATGACATGCCCTTTGTTGGTAAAGTAAAAATTGTACGTGAATTTAAACAAAATATAAGAAGTTTAAAATGAACAAAATTTTTACGCTAAGTTAGAGGTAATACAATTTACAAGACAAAAAATGTTTTTGTTGGGAATTTTGCATAACAGTATGCGAATTTGCATAATTGCGTGATAATTTTGATTATGCGGATGTTCGTCCTCTTCTGGTCTGTTCGTCTTGGTTCTTCTTTGTTAATGTTCCACTTGATGACTTCCATTTGTGGATATACATGGCTTACAAAAGAAGATAAGCATTTGGCTGCCTGGGCAGGGACATGACTCACAATCTTCTTTCAGCGTTGGTGTTGATGTTTACGATGCATGAGTGTTTAAATACAGGATACTGCATCCGTGTAGACTGCTTTGATGACTCTGTAGACTGCAAAACTGGATACTGATATGATGTCTGTCAGACATCTAGGTAATTGATACTGTTTATGTGCATCATGGACTTTTTTTTGTTGTACTGTTGCTACTGTCCATACTCCAGCTGATTTGACATGATGATAACACATGACATGCCTTTAGTTAACAATGTACAGTGTAATCACAATATTGTAACAGATACCGGTGGTGTATAGTGATAAGGTGATTCATCCTGGTTATGATTATGTTATAGGGTTCCTTTACTAGAGATATGCATGTATATAGTGGTATAGCCCATTGGGAAAACATTCTAGTTTTAGTTCTGTGACACATTGCTCAACTACTATTAGGTGCCATATGGAATTTCTACCTTGATAAGTGCTCAAGCATTTTGATATGAAGGAGTGCGTTATACTTGGGAGTACTAATCTCCACGTTACTGATATGCCTGTGTTGTTTCACGGGAACTATTTGAGATGAAGGGGGTATTAAACCTTTAAGCTGGGTATATTACCTGCCTAAAAACTACCCTTATATTTTAGGGTGTACCATGCAATTTAGTTAAGGTGCTAAAATGGCATGGTATTGGTCCACCTGCAATTATACTGCCTGTGTGGCGCGGCCCATAAAGTGGGGCTTTAAACCCAAGTTGAACTCCTTATTTGACACTACATGGTGTGTATAGGATCTGGAAAGGGAAAACATAAAGGTACTTGTATTTTATTAGTAGGAATGGTGGGAAACCACTTAACCATTGTGGCAGCGAGCTCTATTGGCCCTTAAATGATTGCTGCCTTTATTGTATTTGACCCTTGTGTCATTTCGTTACCCTTAAAGTTACTAGGCCTGTTGCAAGTTTTATACACCAATTACTGGATCTGCAACCTTTTTTACTGCATGAAATGCTGCGAAGGCAATTAACACACATCTGGCACACTGTAATTTTAAGGCATTATCCGTCCCTAATTTTACCTGTAGTAAAGCCGGCGGCTTGTTCAGGGATTCTACGTGTGACTCGCCGGGTAACCCGCTGGCTTCCACGGGTAACCCGCCGGCATTTTGCTACCAGCGTCAGCGTAGGCAGGGAGCGGGGGTTGTATATACTGTAAAAGGCTGCTGCTCCTCTAATATTAGTCCGATTTTCGTCAAATAAGACTGAATTCTAGTATAGTTCATACTGATTCCATACATGTTTTCGGATCGTAAATAGACCAAATATTAAGCGAGATATTCGTCTGAGAAGGCAGGTAGGCGGCAAACACTAGTGCTCTCTGACGCGTCCGCGCCCGGACTGTATCAATGCGGGAAGAGCTGAGCTCTTCTTTAAAAAGCTTCTGCTCCCTTAATAGTCCGATTTTCGTCAAATAAGGCTTAAATGTAGTATAGCACATACTGAATCCATAAATGTTTTCGGATCGAAAATAGACCAAATATTAAGCGAGATATTCTATATTATATAATAAGAAAATAAATCTATCTGTCTCTCCAAACTAAATATCTACATTTTTGCCCAGTATACCTTATTAATTTTCCTCACCTTATCTATTATATACTGCCATGATGCAAGATGTACAAAGGTTTGTGGACTGATGCTTTTCTCTTTGGCATTTTCAAAGTGTACAATCAAATAGTTTTGACCATCATATATACAATGTTTGGATGAGCTTCATTGCAATTCATTTCTACTCATTTTGCCAACTGGCCAATGGGAAGGATTTTTCCTTGTAAAAGTCAATTAACCTATATATGTAATAGCAATCTGCTGTGAACGTTATGTCAATTGCTATTAGCATTTTGAATGTTACAAAGAATGGGGTAAAATCATGCTCTTTCATCATTGATCACAAGCATTAATTGAAATTCTGAATTGCAACTGATTCCTGTTTATTATGCATATTAAAGAGGGAGATTGTCTATAATTTGTTTTGATCATGGAAGGAACATGCAATATCAATTTTAATTCCAGTTGGATTATTTTCAGAAACAACAACAAGAACGAAATATTAATAATTTATATAAAATAAAATAAATATCTAAAATGATTACTCTAACTAGAGTATATCTATCTATAGATAGTTTCTATCATTTTTTTATTTTCATTTTTTATTGATTACGATTCAATGAATTATTGATTACGATTCAATAAATTATTGATAGTAACGTATTTTTAGGTGAAGATCTTATAACTATCTGTCTATCTACATATCTACATATCTATACTCTATGAGGTATTACTAACTTTATTAACAAGAATATTCTTTTTTCTTGCCTAGCATACTCCATTAATTTTCCTCACCTTATCTATTATAAACATTTTATTTGACGAAAATCGGACTATATACAATTCATTATGACCATTATCCTAAATGACAATTGACACTCAGATATGTGTGATGTTCAAAGTGTTTTTTTAAATTGCGAATTGAATAGGACATGACATTTAACCTGTAATTCAGGTTAATTGCAATTGACTAATGAAAATTAACCTTTGTGAAGGACTTCTTTACATTTGGCTAATTGAATTGAATTACTTATGTTATGATAGCTCATGTCTCACAATGTTATCATTGTTTTATTTCATTTTTTATTAGTTTTTTATATACTTTAAAAGGCTGCTGCTCCCCTAATATTAGTCTGATTTTCGTCAAATAAAGACTGAAATGTGTAGAATTTATATAATAGTTTAACGCCCCCAACATTAATCGCTGTTCTTTAATGTAGATAGCTAGATACATAGATATGTAGATAGATAGATAGATATGTAGATATGTAAATATTAAGATATGTAGATATGTAGATATGTAGATATGTAGATAGATAGTTTAGAGAGACAGATAGATTTATATGCTTATTATATAATATTGTTTATTGAATAAAGCTACTCTTCCCAAAGGCTTAATGACATGCCGCTTTAGGGAAGAGTACACAGTTACAAATTTAATGTAATGAAAGGAAATTTGCGTAAGAGTAGAAGATTATGACAAGTAATTTTGATTTGTAGGCCTATTAAATTGGCATGAGTAACAATTTGGAATATTGCAATGATCAATATAAGCCTCAACTGTCTTCTTTTTCACATATAATTTAAAACCGTGGAAGCTATGTGTGTTTATTTTTTCTTTAAAAATACTTGGCATATTGTTTAACGTTTTAGGACAGGTATAGGATATACTGTGTCTGGCAAATTCAAGTCTCACAGCGGGTAGCTTTATATTGTTGATATGTATAGTTACATATCTGGGGTTTTATTTTCTAGATTTTTTTTCATTTCATTGGTGAAGTAATGAGGTAGCAATGAGTTTTCAAATTTAAAGCAAAATTTATAGTCCTGCAGTGCACAGAGATCTTTAATTTTTAACATATTTAATTTTCGAAAAAGCTCAGTGGTATGGGCTCTGTAATGGCTCTTTGTGATGATATGCACGGCTCTTTTCTGGAGAGATGTTAATTTCTTAGATTTCCAGCCCCATATCATTAATCCATAATTCAGATGGGGAAGTATTAAGGCATTGTATATATTAAGAAGTGCGTTCAAAGGAAGTTGTTGTTTTATCTTTGTCATGATTCCCAGGGTTCTAGATATTTTCTTGGATATAGCTTCAATGTGATGAGTCCATTTCAAATGTTTATCTATAACTATACCCAAAAAGTTAAATCTATCAACAAATTCTATCTTTATGCCATTTATGAATAATTCTGGATGCTGTATTTTCTTTTGTGGTGTATGGAATAGTATTGCTTTTGTTTTTTGTACATTTAAAGAGAGTTTGTTTACTTTTAACCAGTCAGATATTGATTGTAATTCATTATTCAATATTTCAGGATCGTTTGTAAAGTCCGAATTTATATTTGTGAAAAGTGTAGTGTCATCTGCAGTATGGAGCCCTGCGGTACGCCGCATTTAATTATGATTAGAAGAGATATCGCCATAATTTACATATTGAATCCTGTTATTTAAATAGCTTGTTAGTAGATCTAGGGATTTGTCTCTAATGCCATAGTGTTTTAATTTTTTTAACAATATGGTATGATCTAATGTGTCAAAAGCCTTTGAAAGATCCATGTATATATTTAAAGGCTGTTTGTTTTTATCCATATCTAAAATAATTCTATCCAGCAGTTCAAGAGTTGCAAATTCTGTTGAGTGTAAGGTACGAAATCCATATTGGCTGGTATAAAATAATTTTGAAGTAGTAAAGTATTGATAGATTTGGTCATGTATTATTCTCTCAAAGACCTTCGACACACTAGGCAAAATAGAAATTGGACGATAATTTTCAAAGCAATGATTGTCATTCTTTTTGTGAATGGGTATTACCTTTGCTATCTTTAGTATATCTGGAAAGATACCCTGTTCAAATATCATATTCATAAATTTTGATAATATACTAGCAATTTCATATTTTATGTATTTAAGTATTTTATTGCTTATGTTGTCTGCACCTTTGCTGGCTTTAGGTTTTAGGCTTTCTATTGTTTTAATAACAGTTTCAATGGTAACTGATCTAAATTTAAAATGATCTTGAACAGGATTCTGCAAATAATCTTCATAGCATATATTTTTAGGGAAATCTATTTTAGAAGCAAGTGTCGGACCTACATCTGTAAAGTATTTGTTAAATTCATCTGCAATAACTTGAGGGTTATCAAGACGTTTGCCATTATGTATGAAATAACTAGGAAAAGCTTGTTTCACTTTATTCTTATTTAAGATTTCATTTATTGTTGACCAGGTGTTCCTCATATCAGATTTAAATCTTTGAAATTGATTCTGGAAGAAAAGAATCTTGGCTTGACAGAGAGTATTTTTTAATATCCTGTTATAGGTTTTGAAGTTAGTGAGATATCCTAAGTATTGATTATCATTTATACTTGTAGATTTAAGTTTGGCATATAATTTATCTCTATACCGGATAGATTTGAGAATGCCATTTGTCATCCATTTGCATTTTTTATGTTTGTATTTATTGTATTTAACTGTTTTTGCTTTGAAATATTTATTTGTAAGTGTAACTAAAAGATTGTTAAATTCATTATAACAGCCATTTACGTTTTTGTTGTCAAGGCATATTTCATTTAGTTTGGCAGTGATTTCTGTACTTTGTAATTCTTCTTGAAAATTTGATAAGGCAATATTGTAATTGGGAAATATTTTCACATATCTGGTGTTTTTTTTAATTTTGTGGAAATTTTCTAAACATATAAAGTAAGGAAAATGGTCTGAAATGTTATTGATCAATATTCCAGTTTTTACTGCAGTTAGGTCATTTGAAATTTTGACAAAAAAATTATCTATTAGTGTGCCTGTTTTCTGTGTTAATTGAGTTGGTAGTGTAATTTTAGGTATATATCCATGTGAAATAATACACTCCAGGAAGTCATTGACCGAGTTTTTTTCTTTATACTTTAACAAGTTGATGTTGAAATCTCCTGTAAAAATTACATTGTTTTGGTTTCTGAATTTCTGAAAGAGACTAATCATTTCAGATTTGAAGGTCATGATATTTTCAGTAGTTTGTATCGGGGGACGATATACATTACAAATAAATATTTTCTTATTGTTGGTTACAAGAGCACTTTCTTCAAAAATTTCAATAATTTGACCATCCCATATATCAGAGCTCATACCATGATCTATTATTTTAAAATTAAAATTTTCATGCAAGTAAATTGCCACTCCTCCATGTGCACTGCAAGACTTACCCACAGAAATCAAGTTGTATCCGTCAAGTTGTAATAAAGAAAGATCACTATTCGCTGTGAGCCACGTTTCCTGCAAACATACTGCACCAATTTTGTAATTATTATAGCTTTCCAGGTATGTTCTTAAATATTCAAATTTGGCATGTAAAGATTGGCAGTTGAGACTTAAAATGATGAAAGCGTCTCGCTTAGAATCTAATAAACTGCAAAATTCATCAGTGTGATAATATGGTGAATTTTGAAAAAGTCGAGGTTCATTTTCAGTTTCATTATCAAAATTAATGTCATTATCTTCTAGCAATTTAACTAGTGATAAATCTTCATTTAGTGTGATATGTGTATTATTGTTTAAGTTATTATTTAAATTAGTTTTGTTCCTCATTTTGAAGTTCTTGTATTTTCTGTCTGGTGATCCTCTTTGTTATATTCTCTTCCATCATAACCCTGTTCAATCTGACATTAACAGTGTAATCACTTGTTGATGCTTGTGGCTCTTGAGTCTGTTGTGGTGTTGTGATGGGCAATTTTTTAATGCCTTTTTCAATCTGTTTGAAGCCGCACTCTGTTTGTTCTGTGTTTTTTTTCAGCTTTGAAAGAATGGGGGCATGTATTGGTTGTGTTTGTGATGTTGTTGTGTCTATATTGATGTTTGTGTTTGTTAAAAGAAGTGGGTTGCCTTCTTTTAGCTCCTCTGGATCCTGGGTATAAGTTTTCCTAAATAAAATTTGTCCCTCTTTGGTCCATGTTGAGTGGATGATGTTGGCTTTTTTGAGTTGTCGGGCTTTGTAAAAAAGCCTTGATTCAGCAGGTGTTAGGTCTTCAGATATGTATATTTGTTTGTTTTTTAATACTTGCAATCTTTGACTGTATATGAGTTGAGCTTCCCAGCATGATTTCATTGTAATCAGGTATCGTGGTGGCGCTGCTGTAGGCAGTGTTGGTGCATCCTGACCTCTGCTGGTTGATGGCTCATTTGGTGACCTAATTTTCTGCACAGCTAAAATGCCATCAGAACGAGTAGAAAAACGTGCTGCAATAAACCCTTGAAGAAATGTTTTTGGGTCTTCTGACCCTAATTCAATTCCTGTGATGATCAGGTTATTTTGTCTGATCCCTCTGTCACTTGGCATGACGTTATTTTGCGAGGTAAGAGATTGATTGTTGACAACTGGAGCCTGTAAATGTGGAGGTGATTTTGTCAGTGTTATTTGGCTTCTCAGTTCTGTCAATTCTTTTGTGTGTTTATCCACTTTAGTGGATAATGTTTGTATGGTGTCATGTAGTTTTTTATTTTCTTCTTGGTGTTTTTCAATTTTTTCTAGTACCTGGTCAATTCGAGAGGTCACTGTCTCCTTCAATTCACTTATAAGTACTCTCAAAAGTTGTACTAACATATCGTTGCCAGCCATATTGCGTCCTTAGCAACGGGCCAGGCCCGTCACTTTAACTGAAAACTCAGTATTTCTCAGTATTTTTGCTGTCTTGCATTGAAAATTGCTGTTGAAAATTTTCTCTGTGATAAACAGTTGTAGTTTGACAATTTTCGTGTTACCTTATTCTGCTATGACAGTTTGATTGAATATATGGAGACTGTCGTGTGAACAGTTGATGTTGCTTGTTCTGTGCCTCGTTGCAGAATATCTCGCTTAATATTTGGTCTATTTTCGATCTGAAAACACGTATGGAATCAGTATGAACTATACTACAATCCAGTATTATCAGACTTATATTAAATTGAGCAGCGTTTGATACAGTCCGGGGGCGGATGTGTGTGGGAGCACCACTCTTTGCCTCCGCCAATCTAGCTGCCTTCTCAGACAAATAACTCGCTTAATATTTGGTCTTTTTTTCGGTCTTATTTGACGAAAATCAGACTAGTATTAGAGGAGCAGCAGCCTTTTAAAGTATATACAACCCCCCTCCCTGCCTACGCTGATGCTGACGCTTGTAGCAGTCGGCGAGTTACTCCTACAACAGCGGGTTACTCCTGGAAGCCGTCGACTTACTCCTACTACCTGTCGGCTTACTGCTAGGACCCGTAAAACCCATCGAGTGACCCGTAGAACCCGCCAAGTGACCCGTTGAACCCGCCGAGTGACCCGTAGAACCCGCCCAGTCACCCGTAGAACCAGCCCAGACACCCGTAGAACCCTTTTTGCCACCAGAATCCGTCGCCAACCCGGCGAAAAAAGCTGTTGCATAGCCGTTATGTAATACTACGGGTTCACTACGGCAAAACCGTCTAAGTGTGAAAGGGGCTTTATAGACGTAGAATAACTCATATAACACAGAGTATAGCTTGGCATAGTAAGGGTGGCTTTAATCCAGAGTATACATTTAATGTACAGCACAATGTAAAGTTCAGCTACAGCTGACAAACTGATTTCCTTTTTCCAAACCCAAGAATATCAAGAGCTCTTTTGCCAGGGGTCTCCATTCTATTGGCTATTCCCTTTCAGTGCACATACACAGGGCCTCCTACTATTGGCCTGTGTTCTTGGGTGGACAGGAGTCACAACCCTTAAGTCATTCTTAAGTATCTTTATGTAAGACATTTGTTAAGGCTCTAAATTCTTGAGGTTAAGTCATATCTTTAAACTGTATTCTATACTTTAACTATATTTCCTTATATAATAATACTCTTTACATTTTAAATACATGACAATACGTATTGGTTGCATGATATATGATGCCATAGTGCCAGTGCCTATGACTGTTAATGTCTCACTGATGAGAATACACAACAAAATTCATTGGTCATGCAGATAAGACAGCAACATTGATTGACAAGAGATATCAGAGAACCTTTTGGGCTTCACACACAAAGTCTGGCAGTGATAACTCTGCTAGTAGAGTATGTCTGCAACAAGAGAGCCAAACCTAGAGACAACATTCACTTGTCACATGCATCAAAAAACAGACTAAGCTTTGATGTGTACTCCACTGTGAAGAAGATTTTTATGTAAACAGGTTCCAGTCACAATGTATCAACGTAAATGTAAAGCAACAGTAATAAGTTGAATGTAATTGAATCAGAAATATTGTCATCATATATGAGCAGAAATTGTAATGTACATTCAACTGAACTATCACCATTGTCAATTAGTTATAACTGTAATATTATGCTTAAATTACTTGTTACTGAAAATTCAAGTGACTGTGCAATTCTAGGAGACGGTCTGATGTATACTAATACCAACGTATGTGATAGTGATAGTAATCTGAACGAACTACCCTGCTGTAACATTATGCTCTCAGGTTCCGACTCGCTTAATGAGACCAGCTTTAACAATAACTCAGCAAATAATAGTGTAACCTGTACAGATAGTGTTATCACCCTAAAAGTTATGTCATGAAATATCCAGGGCATTGGTCAAAAATTTGAAATTGAAGAAACTAGACAATCCATTCTTGAATGTGATACAGTGTTCCTTTTACATGCTGGTGTTTAAACAATGCCTATATCCGTCTCCAAAAATTACGCAGTCATATATATTTTGAACTTTAAAACTGCCTACATGAACTGCCATGATGAAAACTCTTTGTAATTTTTTTTCTAGAAATGAAGTCAGATAATCTCTGTAAATATATACATATATACTTCCTATTAATTAATATATATTTAGCTCTATTTTGAAGTAAAATCATTCTGTAAATAGTTATATCATACACATTATATAAGGAATGTATTTTGTCGAACATGTTAATATGTATTATATATTATATGTAAAATATAACTGTGTTTATGATACAAGCTGTATGTATGAAAGATTCTGATTGGATTTTATAAGGAGTGGATAAACAGCTAAACTAATGTTAACTTCTATGTATATACTTTAATTTCGGTGGCTGGAACCATCTGTAACTATAGTCTTTGTTGTATTCCCTTTTTTTTTTTTATTATTTTTCTGATTACTTTTATTTCTTTTTATCTTTTGTACTTGTGACATAAATGTCTTTTCTGACATTTTCCGTCAATAAAAATTATATATATGATAACACACTAAACTGGTTCCATAATTTATTATGTTCATAACAAACATGACATTTGAAGGAAATGAGTGTGAATCTCAAATTTATTCTAAAACTCAGGTCCTTGACCTAATGACTGCATCTGTTACTGAAGATGAGCATCCCCATTCCATAAGCATGATAAGTTATGGTATTGTAATTAAAGATTAAAGTCCATTTAAACATGCACTGGATAGTGACTTTTTTGGTTAAATAAGCAACTAAATTCACACAATGTATAAACGCTACTAACAATTACAATCTCAGTAACAATGGAGGCAGTCAAGAATAATCCAGCATATACTGGCTTGGTACTCCTGACATTCTCTTCAAAGGATTCTATCATTGATGTAGATGTGATAAGAGTTAGGATTGGCCACAACTTATTCTAAAAGATTTTGCAAAGCTTTGATGACCAAAGAAGCAAGCAACAATGGATTTTGTGACTTGTATCACCAAAACTTCACCATTAACTGTATTATAATATATATATGGCCACATGGTGAACACGACACATAGCTATCAGAAGAATCCCATTACCACTTACCAGTGCCTCACTGAGCAAATGCACAAGGGGATAGCTACTGTGCCTTCATTAAAGTCTGATGTTGCATGAGTACTACTAAATTCTGAGTTCTGACGAATGCTATACAGTTGTATCAGCCATCATAATGCACCTATCCAAAAAATAATGTGGAAGTCCAACCAATCCTGCTCCAAATTGATATATATTATAACTATCATATGCAGCGCATTTGTTGACCACCAGGAAACAACCCTGAGATAACCTAATCATGTTATAAGATGTCATTAATCTCATGAACAGAGGATGCTCATCTTTAGTAAGACTTAAAAACTTGACAGCTGTTTCAATCTTAATTGCAATTGTAATGCAGTATACATTTTTAAGCTATGTATTATGTTAAACAAAGACCAATTGATGCTAAATTTGTTTGCTCAACACTGTCAAGTGCAATGCATTGCGGTTCCTGTCATAAGGGGTATGGGCTGTGCAGATAAGTGGTGCAATTTAACATTGGTTTCTTTGATATTTCTGATATTTCTGATGAAACTTGACAATGTTGACAATCCATACTTTAATCAGGCAAGCATCAATCCAGTTGTCTAAGGCACTGCCATATTAAAACAATAATATTTTGGTGACATAGTACATTTATGAACAATCAATTGATTCTGTAGAGGGAGTACTTTTTACACTAACAAGAGTACTTTTCTACCTGCATGACAAGAGGATGTGTTGTCAAGCAATTTGCAGCTGAATAAATCACTGTTGTTGGCAAGTGTATGCATCTGACATTAATAACCATACCTGGAATGGGTTCCATAACCCCAAAAAGCTAGGTGAAGACCCAAGATATGTGCTTCTATTACAACTAGCAGAGGAGATACTAGTAACTTCAGCCAGACATGACATTTACATGAATGTTATGAATGATATTTATGTTACTGCCAAATGAAAGTATCTGAGACCAATTGCAATGTCAGAAATGGATTCTTTGGCCTCTAAAACCATGGTATAGACCCAAAAATTGTGTTTCTAGATTGGCGATTTTTACTTTCGGCAGCCATATTGGATGCCATCTTAAATTACACAAAATGCTCAAGGGTGTTAGGTGGGCACCCAGCAGATTCTTAATCTACACACTCTAAGCTTTCAAATGACACTAAGATCAAAACTATATTTGAGGGTACCCTCTAAAATTTGGATTTGGCTGCTGGACTAGTAGCTCATGGAGAATTCACAGATCAGGAATATAGCAATGAAGTGTAGAATCAGCTGGGTGGTCTAATGGTTAAGGCGTCCACCAATTATTAAAGTCCCAGGTTCGATCCCCGGCTCAGGCACTCTTCATGAGCTACATCCCGGCTGGATGTCGATCGCATGAGAGTTTTTAGACATATTCTGACAATTGTTTGTAAGAGGAACTCGCACACTACTGTATATACATGATGTGCTGAGGCCAGTAAAGACCCCACCCATGGGGTAAATATGTAACATGGTGGGGACTCCTAGCAGCCATATCATCTCATCATTAAATCTGCCTCTGGTAGCTGGTAATATAAACCGACTTATCGTCAAACCCAGTAGCATTAATTAAGACATGACATGACACTACAGTACCGCAACATTTAGATGGCTCAAATTGCTTAAGCCTAGGTCTCACATATAGCAGGTTTTGCCGTAGTATGCTGTAACGGTTACGCAAAAGCTTTTTTCGCTGGGTTGGTGACGGATTCTGGCAGCAAAAAGGAGCGGGGTATAACCGAAGTGTGACTCGCCGGGTTCTACGGGTGACTCGACGGGTTTTACGGGTGACTTGACGGGTTTTACGGGTGACTCGACGGGTTACGGCCACTTAGTGGACGAATTCCATGAGAGACTCGACGGCTTCCAGGGGTGACTCGACGGGTTCTACAAGTAACTCAACGGCTTCTAGGAGTAACTTGACGGCTTCTACGAGTAACTCTAATTTTAAAATATAACGACGGGAAAGTCGGCGAGTTAAAACTACTAGCCGTCGGCTACCCATACAACACATTGAGTCTCTCCTCTAATTGGACGTTTTTCCCGTACATTTTAATTACCAAAAATATATAAATAGGGGCTTGCTCTTGATCATTCTGTCTCCAGCTGCAGAAGAGGAAAGACCATGTACATGCATCAACCAGAACGAAAGAGAGGATACCCCAAGTTATACCAACTTTATGAGAATGGAACCAACCATGTTCCAAGAGATCCTTGGCAAAATTGGTCCTAGGATTACCAAAGAAGACACATTCTGGAGTAAAGCTTTGGAGCCAGGACTCAGACTTGCCATCACCCTCTGCTATTTGGCAACTGGAGACAGCTACAGGTCCCTCATGTATGGCTTTAGAGTGGCCTCCAACACCATCAGCTCCATAGTTGAGAAGTCTGTGAAGCCATAATTGCAGAGTATTCCGATGATGTCCTGGCCTGCCCCACAACTCCAGAAGAGTGGAGACTAGTCGCTGAACTATTCTCTTCAAGATGGAACTTTCCTCATTGTGTTGGAGCCATTGATGGAAAGCATGTGGCCATCAGATGTCCTCCCAGAGGTGGTTCCGTGTACTACAACTACAAGGGATACCAGTCCATTGTACTCATGGCTCTTGTGGATGCTGACTACAAGTTCCTCAATGTAGACTGTGGAGCTAACAGAGTTGGATTGGATGGAGGAGGTTTTAGTACGACAGTCCTGAGGCAAGCACTTGAAGAAGTGACCCTTGGGTTACCTCCACCCTAACCAATTTGTCCTGGTGAAAGACCTCTTCCCTACTTCATTGTCGGAGATGATGCCTTTCCTTTGAGAACCTGGCTGATAAAGCCACTGCCCCTCAGAACGTTGACCAAGGGAGCAGAGGATATACAATTACCGACTCTCCCGGGCAAGAAGAATTGTGGAAAATGCATTTGGGATCCTTGCAGCAAGGTTCAGGTGTCTCCTGACTACCATGCCACAGAGAACCAAGACAGTGGAATCCATAGTCGTTGCATGCTGCTGCCTCCACAATCTGATGAGAATAAGGTAACCAACTGCCCAGAACACCATGGTGGACCAGGAAGATCCAGTCACACATGTAATCACCCCAGGAACTTGGAGGGCAGCTGGAGAAATCGATGAAATGCCACCACCCACTAGAGGCCATTCTATGACTGATGTAGCCAAGAATCAATGGCAGTACTTAGTCGACTATGTTAATTCAGAGGAAGAAAGTGTGCCATGGCAAGATGACATGGTATAAAGATACCGCAAAACAACCCCAGCCTTTTTCAAGGCCACCCAAAACAGCAAATTTGTGCATTTCCCAGTAACAGTACATTCTTGAGTTAATTTTTGTATCAGAATCTCAATCCATAACATATCCTATAATTAGCAGGACTCATAGCGATATAGATATTGGTTTTACAAATAATCTTCTGAGTCTTGTGAAGATTGCCAGTGACATCACTGATGTTTGTGTATATTTAAACTGTGGCCAGATCATTGATCTTCACATGCTTGAAAATGGCTTAAATAACCTAAATATGGCACATTTGTCTTCCTTGAATAAAATGAAGCAACTTTGAATTGAGGACCATATGTCAAAAGTGCCTGGTTTTATTGTATCAAGGTATTTATTAAATCTTAACAGTTCCCCCTCAAACATCAATGGACTCATCCATGTTAGTCTGATTTCCCGGAAATTGGCATGGTTCATTTTGGTCTTATGGGTGTAAGCTTGCGTAGGTTTTCAACAAATATCTATTGGAGGCCCATCATGTAAAATGCCTAGCAACTCAACAAAAGCTTAATATCTACTTACATTATTTCATTCCTATGTAAACGAATGTGATTTGAATGGTAACTATGGTGCTTTGGCTGTTAAAAAAAATCCATCATGAATTTGTGGTTGTAATGCTGCTGTTGAATGTCAGTGTGGCAGTGGTCACCCCATTGCAGGCATCTGGCTATGATTGGTCAGTTGAGTGACACACCCACACTCCGACCAATAAAATGAATGGAACTGGCCACACACACTCACTGTTCTCGCTCTTTCTTAAGTGAAACAGTGTAATTACACAAATTGCTCTTTATGTTTCTGATAGCTGATTGCATTTAAAACTGTACACTGTAATTAATTCAATTAATTACAAATAGGCCAATGTTGAACTATAGAAAAATTATATCCAACTTAATAGCAGAGATGTTTGAAATTTTTGTTTTTCATTGTATTACTAACAAGCAAAGGTCTCTTTTTATAATTACTAATACTATATATGGTTCAAGTGGTCGATTTGCACCTTGTCAGTATCTGTTACCTGAAACTAATACCCTTTTGTCTGTACAAAATAGTTCAATTCATTTATTTTTTTTTGCATGTCTAGACTATGTTAACCAATTCTGATACAGGTCTCCTTTTTAGAAATACCTTTTCTTGTAACATAGATGGTCTACGTGGTCATGCCAGTCAAGTTTGATATCCATCACCACACCACGGTACATATGTATATGTACTGATCATTCACCTGGACTTTGGCAGAGAGTTCATCCATCTTATTATTTAAAGACTGCACATTTCCCATGACAATCAATGCTATACAGGTTTAAACTTACAGGTCTTTAATCTCTTTTTGACACCTCCAGATTTTCCTGATTTTCTTTTTTTGCCCTCCGTGTGATACCATTATGGGAGGGCCTTGTCATGATCTAGCGCCATATTGTCCAAGCAAAAAATCCATACCTGGTCAAGATGCTTGGCTTAGCCGTGCTTCACTTTGGGGTATAATGCACCACCCTGTTACCCACAATGGCATTGACAATTTGTACCACACAAGTCACTGCAAATTTGTGTCAATGGCCATTTCCCAATTACATATTCTAAGTATGGGTTGGTACTACTGTAGAAAAAAGTATAGTTACCTATATCCTACGATCGATATACAGACGAAGCGTTCGTTCTTGTCTTCTGTTCAGTGTCTTGTTCAATTCTGATCTTGCCTGCGCCGTCTTCTGCGCGTGCGCTACGTCACTTCCTGTTTACTCTGCACGACGCCCACATTCTTCCCCCTTTTGAGAGACTGTCTCTCAAGTTTCCGCTTCAGGATTTCCCTCCTAGGTCTTCGTGATATAGCCATACCCGTGTTCCATGTCCATAGGGACTACACCCGAGGCAGGCAGAACTGTGACTATACACATTGCTATACAGTTTCCCTTGTAAAACTAAACTCCAGGGAGTCCACCCTGTGTCCCCATGCCCTACCAGGGAGTCCACCCTGTGTCCCCACACCTACTGCCCATATAACTGCAGGGCTGTCAGGCAAGTTGCCTGTAGCACAGCACACAGGGGAAGTCCTGGAGTCTGATGCCCCATACATCAACCAGCGTAGGGGGAGCGCCACTGGCCCATACAGCCTGGCCGACCAGTAGGGACGCAATACAGTGTGCTTGGTCGGCCAGGCTGTATGGGCCGGTGGCGCTCCCCCTACGCTGGTTGGTGTATGGGGCATCAGACTCCAGGACAAGCTTCTGAAGGTCCACCAGTCGTAGGAACTCCTCACTTGATCGTAGGGTGATCAGAGTCACTCCAAAGATGGTATTTGGGTACCTGGCCACCCAAGCCCTGTAGTCAGCGAACGACCCCATGAATGAATGAAGATGGAGGGGGTGTTGGTGATCCAGCCCTTCCTGGCTCATGATGGAGATAGCCCGCCTGTATATGAGGTGGTAGTCCCTGCCGGCGGGTCGCAGGTGGAGGATAAGGCTCTTGTGGCACCAACCCAAGAGGCAAGGAGGTGCCATTGACATTGCACCTCAGTGCAATCTGGAGCTCATGTGGCAGTCCATCAAAGGTCCTGGCTAAAGCCTCCCAGGAGCCCTGGCTGAAGCCATTAATCCATGTCTCGTTCTCCATGACAGCTTGTGCCTGCAACAGAGAAATGTAAAATACATAAATTGTCTGACTAGTAGTGTACCTAATCCATTAGGTGTTTAGGGGCCACAATGGTGCACCCTCTTCTCGAGACTTGAACAGGTTTGTAATCTGTCCTTTTTAATGTGTCTTCTACTGTCACTTCATTCTCCCCCTCTCCCCTTTCCGGATTAGCGGTGCCATGCCTTGGGGAATCAAACAGGGACCACAGGTCCAACGATTGCAGCCC
Organism: Alitta virens; assembly: GCA_932294295.1. NCBI lineage: Eukaryota > Metazoa > Annelida > Polychaeta > Phyllodocida > Nereididae > Alitta > Alitta virens. Next base: position 12,128,623 of record OW028583.1, on the reverse strand, counting down.
TTTGTCCGAATTGGGTTCATCGGACAGGATGTTAGTTGGGCCAAGGTTCAGGATTTCCTTCCTGACCCGATGCACCCAAAGAGGAATGTCCCTATCCTCACACAATCTAAGGGGCTCGTGGTGGAAAACATGTAACTTCCTCTTGTCTTGGGCGGCATACAGAGATGGCGAGATGGCCTTCGCTATCACATATGGGCCCTTAAGAACAGGTTGCAATTTGTGACTGTGCCCAGTAGGTGTACTTGAGTTGATTGTGTACACCAGACCTCCGACATCGAAATCTGCATTTCGAATTGGAGACCTACAGTTGTACTCACCTTTTTGGACTTGTTGAGCAGACTTGATCTTCTCTCTGGTAGCTGCGAATATCTTCTCCATGGCCCTGAGCTTCTCTTGCACATATCTGTCAGTACTGTTATGCTGCGCCGTACTTTCTATGCCGAAAGCAATTTCCCATGGCATTCGGACCTCACGGCCCAGTTGTCACATGTTTGCCGTGTATCCGGTTGTCTGATTGACGGTGGCTCGCAGGCTCATGCATAGGGTTGGGAGATGGAGGTCCCACTCTCTGTCGTTCCCATTCAAGAAACAATGGATGAATCACAATATCATCCTATTGTAACGTCTACCTGGCCATTAGAACTTGGACGATAAGGGGTTTTCCTGGTTGGTCATCATGCACTCCAAGTATTTGCAGAGGTCCTGGAACAGGTGACTGGTGAAGTTCCGACCTAGGTCGATGTGCACCATTTTTGGTACCCCAAAACGGGAAATCGATCTGTCAATAAATACCCGAGCAGTTGTTATTGCTGATTGCTCAGGTAGTGGATAGATCTCAATCCACCTATACTAGTGAATTGGTCTACAATGCTGAGTATATACTTGTTGCCTTGTAGACTCGTTTCGAAGGGACCAAGGAAATCCAGATGAATCCTCTCATTAGGCTCCCCGGCCTGATAGTTTTGAAGTCCTTTCCTGGGCATGATGCTCTTCTTATTCAGACTACATATACTGCAGGTTTTCACGTAATTGTGACAGTCGAAGGGACCGAGGAAATCCAGATGAACCCTCTCATTAGGCTCCCCGGCCTGATAGTTTTGAAGTCCTTTCCTGGGCATGATGCTCTTCTTATTCAGACTACATATACTGCAGGTTTTCACGTAAAGATTTACATCTCTACTTATTCCAGGCAAATAGAAGGAATGTTGTAACCTTGCTAAGGTCTTTGGGTAACCCCAGTGTCCTCCACCTTTCGAGTCATGTGCCAACTGCAGAAGTTCATTCTGAGGGTCAATTGGCACTACCAACCTGGCAGAAGTGGAGAGATCAGGTTGTACCCATCCATAGTAAAGGACTCCTTGTCTCAAAACCAAATGTTCCTTGTTCCGCCAGAGGGCCTTAGTTTTGTGTCCCTGTTCGTTCTGAGTAGGCAGATCGGACACACAGTGGAACCACATAATCCACATCTTCCTCAAATTTTGACCATTGGGAGTGCATCCGCTGGCAGTAGGTACATCTTCCACAAGGGAGTTGCGACGGATTGCAGCCAGCGTTGTAACAATTGCATTCTGCGATGTCGGATGGTATGCGAGACATTGCGTCAGCATTGGTGTGTTTTGTACCGGGTCGATGTTGAATTACCATGCTGTACTGTGAAAGTTCCTCCAGCCATCTTCAAAGTTGTCCACCAGTCCTTGAACCTGCAAAGCCATGCGAGAGAGTGGTGATCGGTTCGTACCACAAACTCACTTCCAAGCAGGTAATGCCTATATTGGCGGGTGAAGAGTACAATAGCCAGCAATTCTTTCCTAGTGGTGCAGTATTTCCTCTGAGCAGGGGTGAGCAATGCTGACGTGTACGATATAGGCATTTCCTTCCCGTCTCATACCTGGAAGAGGTATGCCCCCAGAGATACGTCTGAGGCATCGGTGTCGAGGACAAACGGATCGGTGTAAATTTCAGAATTGGTGGAGAGACCATAGCCGTCCTCAGATCCTCAAAAGCTTTCTGACAACCTTGACCCCAATCAAACAAAGCACTCTTCTTTGTTAAGGCAACTTCCCCATCTTTCTTCCGCACCAGTACAGGAGCCGATGCCCACGATGAAATAGATGGCTTGATGACTCCTGCCTTCAACATGCTTTCAAGGGTGGCTTCTTCCTCATTCACAAACTTTACAGGTGTTCTCCGTATTCTCTCTTGTACCGGTGTCTCGTTTGTAGTGAGGATGCGGTGTTTGGACAGGTCGAACCTGCCCAGGTCTTCCTTGGCAGCAGCAAAGGTGTCAGAGTACTCGTGCTACCTTCGCCTGCTCATTCAGGTTTGCTACACTCCTCTTGTAGAGGTCCTTCACAACCTAAGGCAGGTCGGTAAGTAGGGTCGCCATAGACTTCCACGGAAGCTGCTCCATGTCGGTGCACAACTTGGATGATAGAAGCGGCCTGGCAGCATTACGGCTTCTCACAGATTTTTCATCTGGCACAGAATTTTCCATGCAGACACAGGTGGCAGCCACAGAGATATCTCGGCAGGTTGGGAGAATCTCTGCTTCGGATGCCCCAGTTATAATAGCGCCATCCTTGAGTGTCACACTCTTCGGGGAGTCATTGACTACCTCAAGTAACTGAGTCTCGTTGTCGCCCTGCAGGAGGCAAGATGCCACGGCTATGGCGCAGGTTGATGCAGGTGTCTTAACAAAGGGTACTGGTGCCCGGTTAGATAGCCTTGCAGCTACCTGCTGGACAGACAATGGAGCTACGACCTGGTCTCCAGCAACGAAAACCGTAGATACTGCGTGTGTTGTACCCACACTGTTTCTCACCATCATAGCAGGGATTGGGACTCCACCCAAAAAAACTAAACAGGCATTGAGGTCAATCACAGCCTGCCTCTTAATTAAGAAATCCAGGCCAAGTATGACATCATCAGAATGATCTTTGAGTAGTGTACAATTCATATACGACAGATTGGAGAATGTAGCACTAGCCAAAGTACTACAGAAGTACTCTGACACCTTTGCTGCTGCCAAGGAAAACCTGGACAGGTCGAACTGTCCAGGTCTTCCTTGGCAGCAGCAAAGGTGTCACAGTACTCCTGTAGTACTTTGGCTAGTGCTACCTTCTCCTGCTCATTCAGGTTTGCTACACTCCTCTTGTGTCCGAATGAGCAGTGCGATGTATTTGGAGGTATACTTGGCTGGGCACGACGTTTGCTTGTGGTCGTATCCTCCACATACATGGCACTGCTCATTCGGACAGTCACATGCAAAGTGCCATTTCCCACCGCATCGGAAGCATCTCGGCTCACCATCTCTAGCCATCCTCCGCACCTCTGGGTCAAAGCATACATGCCGCTCGGACATCTCGTCACCCGAGGCAGCTATACAACGGACTGACTGCATATTTCATACCCATCCATTTGCTGCTAGAGTGGGCTAGTTTCATTTGGTTGACTGCTTCAGTGATTGATGTCGGATTCCTCACATTGCAGGTCAACCAAGCGGAGTTCTTGTCCTGGCAACCTGTCAAGAAAGACTCAACGGCATACAGTTGCAGCTGCCCAGGACTGGTTTCAGGTGGATGTGCATCCATCATAAGGGCATACACCCTGTCTGCGAAGGTCTCTAACTCTTCACCCTCATGCTGCTTAATACACCGCAGCTCAGCCTGCAGTGCAGCCTTCTTGGAGCGGTCGGTCTAACCAAACCTCTCTTCATTGCAGTAACCAGGGAGTTGTAATCACCGGTCACGTTAGTCAGAAGGTGCATGGGCTGTCAGCGCTGATCCAACCAGAGAGTTGGTCATCATAAATAGCCGGTCATCATCTGACCATTGGCACATGTTAGAAGTCAAGTGAAACTTGTGAAACCAATATTCCCAAGTGCCCACCTTGCCGTCAAATTTATCAATCAGCTTGGCGTTGTGTGTATGTGGGAGGCGCCTATCATTGGAGTTATGTCTAAAGCTGCAGGTGGAATTTTGAGGTTCCTCTACGAAACCGTCCTCTCGCCCACTACTTGATGACTGTGGTTCGTCTTGATCGCCACCGTAATTCGACTTGGCGCATCAAGCAGGCGATGCTTTTATCTCCAGCGGTTTGGCGCCATCCCACAGGTTTGGGTCAACCTTGAACCTTGCTCCCGCAGGATTTGTACCTCCTGCGTTAGGATCTTGGGTTTTACTGTAGTGGGTGTTGATCACCTTGGTGGTCTTTACCGCAAGGCGAAGCTGGTCGACGTTATCACTCAGCCTCCTGAGGACTGTCAAAATTTCGCCTATTTCATTCTCGGCGTGGTTTAGACATGCGTCCTTGTTATTGACGCTTGATCCGTGATCAGCCCTCTAATTAATTGATCTAATTTAGAGATGGCTGTGGCGGTCTCCACTTGTGGGGCACCCGGTTTTGGTTCAACATCCTCCTCTACTGGAGGAACCTCCCTATATTCTGGGATCTCTGACATCCAAGAGCCGTCATTGTGCATAAGCTGAAGTTGTGCAATTTCTATCTGGGGCGCACAATCTTTTATTTGTCCTAATGAGGTGAACGATTTGTGCACCTTTAGGAATTGCATGATTTTCTTTACGGACGCCTGGCCAACCCCATGCAATGACAACAGCTGCTCCTCAGTAGCGGTGTCCAGGTGTACTTTTTCACCTCTATGGGTTGCCATGATCTTACTAGTGCAGTGGTCAGAAGTCACAACCAGGTATTTGTCAAAGTAATCGGGTGTCAACTACCGTAACTTGGTGGTGGAAATACAACCCAGTCCAGCAATACAGCTGAAGCACTATTGATTGCACTTAGATGGCTATTTATTTAGTATTAGCACCAATAATGAGGATGAACGTCGCTCTGACAGGTTAATCAATATGGCGGAGCTCAGTCAGCTGATATCTGCCAAACAGCATTTAAACTCCAAATTCGGTAATAACGCACAATACAGCGCTAATGATATAGAAGATCCCACTTTTGACACCAAATGTAGAAGGAAGTATAGTTACCTATATCCTACGATAGATATACAGACGAAGTGTTCGTTCTTGTCTTCTGTTCAGCGTCTTGTTCAATTCTGATCTTTCCTGCGCCGTCTTCTGCGCGTGTGCTACGTCACTTCCTGTTTACTCTGCACGACGCCCACACTACCCCTAGATGGCACACTGCAACTGACAGGTGCTGCCACCTTTGCATTTACCAATTATTCACGCTGAGGGTTTTCGCTGGCCCGCTGTGTCTAGCTCACATCCATGCCATTAATATATTAAGATTTCATTGAAATTTAAACTAATGTCACTGTAGCTTTCCTTGATTTTAGGGGCTTTCAAATAAAATGACAGTGCATATACCTAAAGCTGTATAGCTGGCTACTCGAAATTGGATTTAAAAGTACAAATATATATTAGCAGCTGATTAGATTAATTTCTTACATTTGCCAGTGTTTACACTTTTCTGGTGATAAATGTAAGCTATTAGCTGTGGCAGTGAAGAGAAGCAGCTGGCTTTAGCATATTTAGACCACAGTCAGGTACAGGTCGCTACAGACAGCTAGAGTCGACTGTTTTTTTATGAAACTAACTTCAAGTCCAAACTTTTAAATTGGGATCTCGTGGTTGGCCTGGCGGAAGGAGAATCAAGATTATAACATCTTGCAGTTAAAACTGTAAATGCAATTTTTTAACTTTGATATATATATATATATATTTTTCAGAATCAACAGCAGGACTCTTACACACACTTTCATTTCTATAGTTGAACTCTAACATTAATCCACATACCCTAATGAAATTTTATACAGTAACTCTCTGTATGACCTAGTGGTGCCTTGTGATAGCCACACTAACATATCTTGGCTATGTTTTACAAAATTTGAAAAAGCATTATTTCTTGAGTGTTTATATAGTGTGTGCGGTGAAGCGAAACAATTTCCACTTGGCCTACATGGCCTACATGGCCTACATGGCCTACGTGGCCTACGTGGCCTACGTGGCCTACGTGGCCTACATGGCCTACATGGCCTACATGGCCTACATGGCCTACATAGCCTACATAGCCTACATAGCCTACATAGCCTGTTACGCAATGCTTATTAGAGTCCTATTTTTTTAACTCATGAATTTTTTTCATTGTTCAAGTTTGAAATATGAGTGTTCCCGTGGGTTATAATGTCTTACAAGTATCTTACTTATTAACAGCAATCCATTCTGTTCAGAGTAAAGCCAAGTGAGCATACAAATGATTGTCTATCCTTTTCCTGCCATTTAATTGTTCTGTTTCAAAGATTTTATGCACATTAAGGAGTATTCAGTTCGCTAGAATTATCAACACAATAGCATGTTCCCTTAACTAATCTACAACTAAGATTATCATTTATATGTCCAAAATAGTCATGTATGGGCTATGGCATTTAAATTAGTATTTATAACCGAACACTTTTACAGGTATATATGAAGAAAACAATAATAACTATTTGAGTCAAGTGAAATGATATAGATCATTATGCAACTAATTTTTATGAAATTGGGGTTGAGCATGATCAAATATTTAATAATTGTATACACATGAATTGTAAACATTTATGGCTTTTACTGCTGAGTATGGGATGCTAAGGAATGTAAAGGGAGCATCAGAATTTGTTGCATTTTTTTTCCAGATTTTCCAGTATTATGAAAGAAAAAGAAACGAAGGATGAAACAAATGTCAAAATTAAGCTTAAAAGTGAAAGTACTATAATCTAGAAATATCATTGGCAAAATGTTACTTATGTTAATGTTGAGAGAGTCATTGATATGAGGGTTTGAAAGAGTACCAAATTTTCGTATTTTCCTTATTATATAAAATTATTCGTCATTAATAATCATGAAACCTCAAAAGAATCTCAACACTATTTAAGACCTATTCTTATTAAGTTTTGTATGCATGTAGGTGCAGTAGTGTGTAAGTCCTGCTCTGGAAACAGAAATGTTTATGTTTTGTTTTCTCAAAATATTTTTAAACACAGCTGAGATTTAACACAATTTTTAACTTTTTTTTCTGATTTTCCATTATAATGTTATCATCATGAAATGAATATCAAAATGAAGTTTGAAAGTTAAAATACTATAATTTAGATATGTTATACAATTTCATAGGGTAAATAGTGTCTTTTGTATGGAGGTGTGAAAAAGTAGAAATTTTCCCTATTTTGCCCTAATTTTGAAAACTCTACAGTATTTACGGCCATGAGACCCCCCAAAAGGCACCACTACACTATTTTAGACATATTATGACCAATTTTTAAGCATGTAGGTGCAATAGTGTCAGACTTCTGCTTTGGAAACGAAATAAATAATTTTTTTCTGTATTTTCAAATTTGTAAAACATAGCCAACATATGTGAATGTGAGTATCAAAAGGCACAACTAGGCCATATAGAGTACTACTGTAAACATTTTTGTCGGAGTAAGTGCATTATGATTAGAGTTCGGCTCCGGAAACGAAAGTGTTACGCCCACCCGCCTGCCCACCCACCTTCCTGTCCGTGTACCTGTGGGATGGACATTGATGATAACAGAAACCCTTTTTGAACTTGGTTTGCTGAGGGTTAAAAACCTCTCTTACTCTCTTGGCCTAACTTGATTGAAGTATATGTTTGGTAATTAAAACATCATACTATTGACAGATACAGCCGGTAAGTTGACATCAGTAAGTAAAAGTGGATGTTTATAGAATTATAAATGTTTGTAGTTTGTTTTAGCACTCTCAGAAAACCTGTGATCAATGGGTTTTTAGGTTAAACCTTCCATTCATTGAGACATTATGTTATTTATCTGTGACCGTTGTTGTTGATGCCAGCATCTTGAGTTATCACGCGAGTAAATCTGTGAAATGTAGTTTATTTGATATGTAAGTGTGGAGATCTTGGGGTGTATCTCATGAGATTCCAGGATTGGTGGTGTTGTGCACTGCCTAGAGAGGACAGCACCATATCCTACAGATGGCAGCACTTTAACCTGATGGCCTAGTTTCCCCATAGAGGGCAGCACTGTAGCTTGTCTCTGATTGGCTAGTCATGCTGGCCAATGGTGACAGGGATCCCTGCCTTAAGATGGGATGCAGTGCCTTCAAACACTAAGCTTACTCTCGGTCAGTGCCTCTACATGAGCTCTCTTGGGCTCTAGCGGACACTGGTCAGGGCTTTGACCTCCAAGTTGTAGTTGATCTTTTGTTGGACAAGACTAGTGGTCACTGAACCTTTATCCATGATCAACTTGCCATATAAAGAGCAAGAACCATTACATAAGTAATTCAGGTAAAACTGGAAACCATTAACATCAGACTTTATTCTTTAAAACAGTTTTAGGAATTAGATTCATGAATCAGGGCTTAGATCATTTTTCTTTTCTTCTACAGGTGTTTGACCGTTTGCAGCCTTTGGGTGTCTGTCTGTCTTAATTGAAAGATATTGAGGCTAACCTACGTAAACATTAGATATTTGTCAGCTGTAATGATAGAATCAACTTTACAATGTAATTTGACATAAAATTTGCAAGCAAAATATTTATTTTATCATATCTAATAATTGTGCAGATATATTTCTTCATAACTGTTTTTTAATGATTGTCTGAGGATAACCTTCCGTTTTATGGAAGTTCCCAAAAAGTTGTTTGGGGTGTGATAAACCACAACAAAAACTGAATTTAAATATCCTAACATTTTCCCGACATAATATTTTTACTTTTTGCATTAAACTGAAGGTAAGACCATATACTAAAATTGTGAACTTACAGAATTTTTGTTCAATTTGTTTACCCTACAGATTATTCAGGAGTGCGGTGAATGTAATTCATGTATGTTTGTGGATTGATGCGAAATCTTCCAGATGTATCAATCATTCATTGGTGACAGTTACCCTTATAAGTGGTATACAATTAAAACTTATTTTTAACAAAGGTAATAATGTTATCAAATGTAAAAAAAAATTAAGGTACATTTTCTTTCATAATCGATGAGTAACAAGAAAAGCTCTCTTTAAAAAAGAGACCTGCATGCAAAAATAAATAAAAACTGAATTGAACTATTTTGTACAGACTAAGGGGTATTAGTTGCAGGTACTGACAAGGAATCATGTCAAAATATTACAATCAATTAGTATAGTTTATATAAATTTAAGTCTTTGTCTTTATTGCCGAATGTGCCATAAAATGTACTTTTCCATAGATCCTCGTTACTCTTGCCTAGCTACCCACAACTGTCTGCAAATCGGCCACTTGCACCATCTAGAGTATAAATAATTATAAAAAGAGACGTTTCTTGTTAGTCATACTATCGAAAAAAATTAATATATATTTCAAACTTTATTGCTATTAAGTTGCATAGAATATTTTTATAGTTCTTTTTTTTTAATATACCTAAATACTTTTAGTATTCTGTAATTTACAGCCAAAAAAACAGAGTCTTTCAGAAAAATGTGACTTATAGAATAATTCAGATCCAAATTTAAAAAAATATAACCATAATTGACCGGTTTAGTGAGTGTAGCATTTTTGAACTGCATATCTGCTGTTTGAAACAGTTTGAGAAATTTAATCACATTGTACAGTTTCAAGTGCAATCAGCTATCAGAAACATAAAGAGCAATTGACAAATCCAATTTGTGTAATTACACTGTTTCACTTAAGAAAGAGTGAGAACAGTGAGTTTGTTTGGCCAGTTTCATTCATTTTATAGGTCAGAGTGTGGGTATGTCTAGATGCCTGCAATGGATTGACCACTGCCACACTGACATATAATAGCAGCATCACAAGCACAAATTCATGATGGATTTTTGTTAACAGCCAAAGCACTGTAGTTACCATTCAAATCACATTAGTTTACATAGGAATGAAATAATGTAAGTAGATATTAAGCTTTTGTTCAGTTGCTGGGCATTTTACATGATGGGTATAGATATAGATATTAGTTGAAAACCTTCACAAGCTTTCACCCCTAAGACCAAAATGAACCATGCTAATTTCCGGCAAATCAGACTAACATGGATGAGTCCATTGATGTTTGAGGGGAGAACTGTTAAGATTTAATAAATACCTTGGTACATTAACCCCAGGCACTTTTGACATATGGTCCTCAATTCAAAGTTGCTTCATTTTATTCAAGGAAGACAAATGTGCCATAGTTAGGTTATTTATCCATTTTCAAGGATGTGATGATCAGTGATCTGGCCACAGCTTAAATGTACACAAACATCAGTGATGTCACTTGCAATCTTCACAAGGCTCAGAAGATATTTTGTTAAACCAATATTATTAAGTATATATATATTTCTCTCTATGAGTTCTGCTAATTAGGATATGTTATGGATTGAGATTCTGATACAAAAATGCACAGTCTAGAGAGGACTTGAACCCAGGTCCCAGCAGAACAGCTTCACATGGCATGCACCCTGCAAACACAAGCATATTGTGACAATCTTATCACAACATTTTTATAATATTGTCACAATATTGTAGATCACATTTTCGGGGTATGAAAGTGTGGACCCTAGAAAAGTGTGTGGCAATGTTTCTTATAATATTCCCAAAAACATTATGAATATATTCTTAGAACCATCAGATTATTTACATAAGTAATCCTTCCAATACAATATTGTGAGAATGGCAATAGTTGGTGAGCATTCACAGTGATGTATCTCTCCACATCATGTCTTGTTGTCAGCCAGGCTCATGATTAGGTCCACTTCTACATCAGTATACACCTCTGAAAATTATAATAAAAAAAGAAGAAGTTTAAATTGAAACTCAGCATAAGCTATATATTATTTAAATTTGCATGACATCAGTGACTGTGTTGTCATCCATTTAAGGTGTTGCAAATTCTTGAGGGGCTGACCAACAAACAAATCACATTTTGAAGGGAATTAATCTTCATTTGTTTCAGCAATGACTTATCACTGACAACGCTACAAAAAATAATAAAAATACCAACATATTTTGCAGATGTTCCTGGATTTGTTGCTGAGACTTGAAAACTCTCTCCATATCAAAATGGCTACCAGATGCATGTAATCCCTAGATGGCGCTTGGGGTTATATGCATCTTGTAAATTTAAATTAATATTTTCATAATGTGAATAAAAACATTGCAGCAATGTTTTTAATGATATTTTTTAAAATATTGCACAGACATCATTACAACATACATATTATCATTTACCTAATGTTTTGACAATATTATTTGAGCAAAATGTACCTAGAAATAGTTGCAGCAACATCATTAATCATATTATAAGAAAACATTATTGAAATAATGGCAGAACACATTTTTATAAGGTGAATAAAATCCTTCTTGCAATGTGTTTAATATAACTTCTTTTTTTTTAAATAAGGCACAGATATTTTTACAACATCCACATTATCAAAGTTAAATAATGTTGTGGCAATATTATTTAAGCATAATGTAACAATATGAAAGTGTGGACCCTAGAAATGCTTGTGGCAATATTATATATCATATCATCAAGAAACATTATCAAAATAGTTTAACCATGTAAATTGTATTATAGAATGTTGTCTCAACATTTACACAATCTGTTTTGGAACATTTTTGTCAAATATTGTTCCAATGAGTGAGTGCTAATATTATTCAAAAGTTGTCGTGTTTGCAGGGCACTCTACCAGCTGACCTAATTTGGCACTGTACTACCTGGAACAATTTATTTTGCTTATGTTTGAAGCAAAGATATTATTCAAAAATAGAATCTTGCATTTTATTCAAATAGTATAGCAACCCAATAAAGATTCCCGCAAAAGAATTTGAACCCAGTTCTTCTTGAATAGAAGGCCAATGTGCAACAAACTGAGCTATCCAGGACTACAATCATTTGTTGCTCTCTGATACTTGCCATTAATATCAATATATTGCCAGAAACATTGTAAGAAAGTCCAAGTAAAAACAATTTCATAACACGTTTGCTTGATGCATTCAAAGAAAGTCCAAGTAAAACAATCCTGAAAAACGTGTTTTGTTTGCTGGAAACATTTAAGAAAGTCCGAGTAATACAATCTTATAATACGTTTAAAAAGCATCATTTGGTATTTTGTTGGAACTTATGGTTCACAGAACACTTCCCAAAAGAAAACCATCTCAGAACGTTTTCCTGTCGTGCCGTGTTTGTTGGGACTGTAAATTGACTGCCATAGTAATTATGTTGCCATCTCTTTGAAAGTGGCGCCAAATATTTATAACACCGTAAAATCTCACTATTGAGACCGCATCTATAATAGACTATAAAATAAAATTACTGGTCTTTAACAGTCGGGTGGTCCTAATATGAACACAACAAAAAAAAAAGACAAAAAAAAGAATATGCATTGTGCCAAATTGTGTTCTCAATGGTGAGGTGGTCTTAATAGGGAGTGGTTTTTTAAGTGGGTATGCGAAGTATCGCCCCTTAATAAGGGCAAAATACCATGCTTCAGTGACCTTAACCTGAAATATTCCTATATAAGGCACACCCAACGAAATCAGAACGAAGTTTGTCCTTCTTAGGTCAATGTAGAATGGTCAAAAAACAAATTATGGAAGGTATAAATATTGAAGACAATGACATGCACAAAGAACTGCCAGCTCAAGGAAGAATTCCATCGATGGATGATGCCAATATTGTAAGTTGTTTTTTATAGGTTTTTTTAATTTATTTTTTATTTGGTTGTTTTTTTATTTAGTTATTTGTCCTATGACTTGAAAATAAGTATATTAATAAGTGGATAAATACGACGGTTGAAGGCAATTGCATTACACTCATATGTATTCTGTTATTCTGACTAACAAAATATTTTCTTTGAGACTAAATACTTCCCAAGCACGTTTGACGAAAATCCATTAAATGATATATTATTTTTTAAATGTAATTCATCCATATCAATTTTTGTAATATCTATTGGAAGAAATTAGTCTGGCTTATAATTCAACCTTTCAAGTCAAAAATATACTCAGTTCATAAGGATAACTTTCTATATGAAACTGATATATTGTATAAAATAATAAAGAGAGAAAAACAGGTAAATCTGTTATCATTGTTTATTTTGAATTATTTACATGAAGACTATACACCATAACCATAAAATCATACCTTAAAAATAGCCTTTGATAGTGGACGTCAACTGGACAATGATTTCGTGACAGGTTAAATTTCTCACTTCACTGACCGGTTTTATGGCCAAGGTCAATCATACACTCTACGACAAATGCTTATATAGCCAGAATAAAACTGTTTATTTCTTATGAAGCAAATCTAACAAAAAATTTATAAATGAAATAAAAGCACTTTATATTGCAATGATGATATGAGTTTTTATTTATATATATATAGTGCAATTGATACAAAAATGTATAGCGCTTGACAATATATTGATCTTATTATATTAAGTTGAACTTTAAATAACAATCTTGTGCAATAGATTGTAGACTCGATCTTAGACAGAAAAACTTTGATCGAAATTGTGAAATTTAATAGAAATAACTTATTGAAAGATGGCATATTTTTTCATTCAAATGGTTTGTTGCTGCCAATATCCAATATCTGCAGAGATTGCATATTGTGCTGGATATTATGTCCTTTAGGCAAATCCGCAAGCCTATTGGCGAATCAGCTAGCCTTTGGGCAAGTCGGCTAGCTATTGGTATGCAGTCTTTCATCAGTAGCAGCAGGCTATATATGGTTATGCTAGCTGTGTCTTGAATGTATTACACTGTATACGGGTTATGGGACATTCCTAGATAACAATTACTGTCATATCTTTTTTTTTTTTTTTAACAACATTCCGTATCATTGCTACGATGATTACCATGTTAAAATATATGGAAATAAATAAATAGATAAATAATTACAAATATGACACACACTGTATCTTCTCGCATACATTGATATCATACATACATGCAGTGAACGATATCGATTTAGGGGGGGGGGGGTTGGGTATTGCAACCCCCCCCCCCTTTGGCCTAGTACATTTTAATTAAAAATATATAAAAATTCAGCATTCCAGGCAATACATTTTAAGTTGTCAACCCCAGCCCCCCCTCCCGTAAAAAAAAATTCTGGATCCGCCCCTGTACATGTAAGCTGAATAACCAGGTAGGTCATGAGATTGTAAATTGACAATTTTTTCGAAAGCTTAAGAGCGAGATAGCATCTCATTGGATTTCATAGACTTGGTGAATCCACGACTCCCATTGGCTGAGGGTTGCCTTGGTCAATACCCAAATAGTAACAATCGCCCAGAATCGTTTCCATGTCGGCCACCGTCATGACAACATCATATCAATATTGCCGACATCGTGACAATGTCGTTCCGATTTGGAATGAGATCAGGGTAGGATCTGCAGTTTGGTTTCCATGTCCAAGTCTTTGAGTTCTGCTGAAAAACAATACAACACAATACCCATACCAGCTTGGGTCGCCAACTTAACATCATTCCAATATTGGTCGTCAGCAGCCTTCATAAAGTCGATGTCTTGTAGACAAGGCATGTTGTCTTGGTATAAACCAGATAACATAACATGCCTCTGATGTTGAGTCAGCAACGAACTGGCCGAATTTACTGATGCTGGCCAACGTTGGTCCCATGTAGAACCTATTTGGCATATGCTATCTGGGAAGCTTTGGACAAGAAATATACAAATGAATGTATAATACTGATGCATGCCAAAGCATCCAAATAACACTGATAACAAATTTTGCAATGTTAAAAGAAAATGGCAGGCTAATTGCCATATTGTAAAGATATTTGACCTTAGATGGTAATTTTTTCAATATAAATATGCACCATGTTTGACAGTCAATACATTTTATATAACTGGAGGCAACTTACCCATTTCACAGAATTCTTATCATGCGTCTCAATTATAGGGTTCACCAATGACTTTACTGTAGGAGTTGACCTTAACCATAAGTTAGCTCGTACTCCCGAGGACAGTGGGTCCTCAGTTTAAGACTATCTCACTATTAATCATATCACCATAGCAACCGCATTAATCACCCAGATGACATGTCAGATTGCATCAACATATCCGCTCAACTTCAGCAATGTTGATACAGTGTTGTACCGATGGCTGTCAATATAGAAATGACATTGGGCCAGTCACTCAGTCAGGACAACCCTCCAGTTAGTTTCAGTAAAAAGGGCCTGTCAAATTAAACCTAGACAAAGCTAGACAACCTCTGCTATATGCTACCTGCCACTAACCCGAACTGTCTGGCAAAATTCTAACAATTATCAAGGTTCAAATGTATTTTGGTGTAGCCGACAATAAGCTAGGAGTAGACAAAAGCAGCCAGCTTTAGCCAGTTATAGCTACAGCCAGGAACAGGTTGCTACAGCTGTCTAGAGTCCATAATATTTTATGAAACTAACTGTATAATATCCTCATGACTTCGATTAGATATTGGTGCAACCTCAGCCGACGATGGCCAACAATATAAACGATGTTGAACCGATCTGGTATTATGTCTGCGGCAATTATGAAAGTTCAGCTTTACACCAGTTGCATCGACAATGTAGTTTACCTATTATATTTATCTGGGATGGTTGGTACTTCATTTGGTATATATAATGTCGTAAATATTCTTATGCATCTTTTCAAAGCATTATGTACGTTGCCTACTGAATAAGTTCCGTAAGAACTTGGTCAAAAAAGGGGGCGGAAAGGATATTTCTCTTCACTACATATTGCTTCTCAGCCACAATATCAAAGCGGTTTATCTTAATGCCAATAAGAATATTATCGATTTACAGAGCACGGTCAAATTGAGCAGAGCATTGACTTTTCCAAAAAACGTCTTCTGGCGATGGCATCATCATGATGGCCGTTCCACATCTCCGAAAAATGAGAAAAAGTAAGTACAGTGCCATAAATGTAAACGTTAATCTTGGTTTATAGTCTGTTATCATTCAACAGTCTCAACCGACTTCACAATTAAATCCTTAGCAGGCCAATCTAGAGTCTTTCTCAACTCGATCCCTGGGGAGTATTCCTAGATTAAGGGTTTGCCATAGCACCTGATAAGGTCAATGAATACTTTGCCACTTAACATGCTTGAATGTCTTGCTTGAATGTCTTGCTTAAATGTCATGCTTGAATGTCATGCTTGAATGTCATGCTTTGAGTTATCATACAAACAAAATCTTTGGTCCAACATTTTTGAACAAAGGGTTTTTATGTTTAAATTGAGAGTTCTAGAAGTAGGGATAACTATTGTTTTAATTGACTAATATTGATATTTTTTCTTCAACCATGTTTGGAGAGGTTCACACTTGATCACTTGAAAAACGTATTATTTGGAGTAAGATAAGAGGGTAAGACCACTGGTAAAAGAATTGTGTAGTCATTATAATGGACATCTAACACAATTGCATCAACAACACTCTGTCAAACATTTAATCTGTCTCTAAATGTTGTTCTGAAGATCCACTTTAGATTATGTTCAGATGCATAATGGTCATCCTTTATCCTTGGACCTTGCTAAGAACACCCTCAAATAAAAGACTCACCCACGGAGTAAAAGTGTGATATAGTGGGAAATCCACACATTACGATCTCATTATTAAGTTTACCACTGGCAGCTGGTCATAAAAGGTGACTAAACTTCAGATCAATAGCACTGTGACATTTAGGACAATTCAGTGTGTGACAAACCGGATAGAAGCTGTCTGTACCTTTCACAAAAAGCCTTGTCACATGTCTACTTGTAAAGTTAATGAAGCAATTTCTTCCCTTTCCGCCTTATTTTCCGTGGGCTTCACGGTGGCACCATTGTTTCAGGTATCAGTATTGTGTAATGTCTTGGTCTGATGCACAAACACGAATGTGATAGACAAAACCTCTGTAGATAGGAACTGGTTACACATGACTTCCCAGGGGCACTTACTTCTTGGTAAAGTTGTAATTGTCATTGATGAATTATTCCCCTCTACATAATTTTGTTTGTCCAAAAAATTTTTTTTGTTGTTGTTGAGTGTATATTGTTAATGAGTCTATATCTCGAGCTGGGTGCTCTTACTTGTGGTAAGACACTCGCCTGCTCCTCCAAAGGACCCAGGTTCAACCCCGGGTCCGAGCACTCTTCATGAGCAACATCCCAGCTGGATGTTGTTCGAATGAGACATTAAATGCCTTGTACTCGATGTCCATGCTAAGGCAAGCAAAGATCCCACTCATGGGGAAAATGTGCAACCAAACTTTAGGGGTAGTATTTGTAACTGTAAATTTCGTAATTTTATGCTTCCTATTTTTTCAGGGCAAATAAACAAAACTGGAAGTCTCTAATCCTCATATCAGCTGTTGTTAGTGCCTTGATCATATTAGCAATTGTCATTGCTTTCATTGTCAGTCAATGTAAGTTCCTTATCTTATTATTTGTCATAGTACACTGCCCTCCAAAATATAAGGCCACTTCAGCATATTTTTGGAGAGTGGTGTACATTTTATGTCACCATCTGTGCTATTTCATCTATATTTGAATCATGAAAATAATAAATTTCTAAATACGTTAGAAACCTAACCCAAGAAAATAAAGTCAAATCAGTGTTAAATCGTTCCAACATTGGCCATCCGTGGCCATTGTTTCACCGATGTACGTTACCAAAAAATTTGACGCACATTGACCTTTTCTAAAGATGGCATCGGATTCTCTCGTATTATTCCAAATCTATGATTGGATTGTATATGGAGAAGCATGAACGATAACTTGTACCAGGTTCGATCCCCGGTCCGGGCACTCTTCATGAGCAACATCCCAGCTGGGATGTCGTTCGAATGAGACATTAAATTGGTGGTGCCTTGTACTCTGTGTCTATGCTGAGGCAAGTAAAAGATCCCTCCCATGGGGTAAATGTGTGACCTCACTAGTGGCAAGCACTTGCCTTTAAGGCACTTTCCATATCTAGCTATCTAGCTATCTATCTATCTAGCTATCGATCTATTTATCTATCTAGCTATCTATTTATCTATGGCAT
Organism: Alitta virens; assembly: GCA_932294295.1. NCBI lineage: Eukaryota > Metazoa > Annelida > Polychaeta > Phyllodocida > Nereididae > Alitta > Alitta virens. Next base: position 12,110,638 of record OW028583.1, on the reverse strand, counting down.
CCCACATAGAATGCCAGATCGGGTTGAAATTATTCCAACTACCCAGACAGCATTCCAAATCATCGGCACGACGTCAATGCTGTTAATACGATGTTGTATCGATGGTGGCCAATATTGAAACAATGATGGCCCAATTTGGAATGCTATCATCTACCGAAGCCGCGTTAACGTCTGTTCAATGTATTATATACTTTGTAGTATAAAGTTTACAGAGGAAATAGATATTTGACAAAAATATTATGGCTTCGGAATAATCTTGAAAGTTGTTTTTTTACTTCACAGCATCAAAAACGCAAATTTTGATAAACGTGGAAGATGTCGTAAAAGATGATAATCCCAAAAATGTGGTAGAGCTGCCAGAAGCTCCGATATTCCCAGATGTTTATAGAAAAGTTGAAAATACAGCAAAAGGGTCATTGTTCAGCATAGATACAGGTTAAGTATACACGTTTCATATATTTGTAACAAATTTAAGAAGAAGGAAATTATATCAATATAATGATTTAAATTACATTGGTGCAGAGATGCACTGTTCTTAATGAGGAGGTGTTGGCGATATTCCACTGCAAAAAAAAAAAAAACGAATACTGATAATAATTATTGTTTGTTTTATATTTTTATATTTTTTAATATTTTTTACTTAATCTAGTGCTTTTAACAAAATAAACAGAAAGGTTTCAAATTTGTATAGAAATGGTATAGATATATTCCAATTAAACCACACAGTTGTCTAATGTCTATATTTCCTTCTCTTAGAATTTCATCTAAATGATGTTATTTTTTGTATTGTTTTTTCTCCATGCATTTTAATTATAACAGCGTGCGTTTTATTAATTAGCATTAATAAGACAATCTAATTTAATACAGATTTGCTTTTAAAGTAAATACATTTTTCTATACAGTATCTGTTTACTAGTAAATATGAATATATATTTTTGGTTCATAAAATTTCAATAATATGTGTCATACTGACCTACTTCATAGGGTACTCCACCGACTGGTTTGTTCGAGTTATTTGGGTAAAATCTTTGGTCCACAATTCAATTTGGGCGGTTCCAGGGAAGGGGTAGATAGGTGTCAAATATCCAGGAGTAACATGGGCTATATGTTCATAACCCCTTTATATGGCCATGACCTTTACAAAATTTAAAAAAATACAGGCCTTTGAAATGGTGTAAGGAGAGGATTTCAACTTGCCAATTTGTTACTTTATATATAGTATGTAAAAACAAAAAGAGGGGGTTTTCATATTAATCAAGATATACGAATATAAAAATTAAAAAAAGGGGTTCTTTATATCAGATCAGATCTATTTCTATCAATACCTTATTGAACCAGTAAATATACTTCTTGCCTAATCATACAGTGCATTTTAAATTATATTTTCAATCCTAGACTGAGCTAGACTGACAATTTAAAGGAGCTATAAAAAGTATAAGCACACAAAAACAATGATTGTAGTAAGCAATTTCTTAAAAAGTATAGTTTTATAATTTCATATTTTTCTAGATGGGCCTATGATTTTTTGATAGCTCTACTTTAAATACACAAACCTGGTGGCTCTCACAATTTTGATTATTGATTTATTTGGAAATTTTGTCATTCACGAAATATGATAATATTTTAGACAAAAATAAATTTCTATTTTGTAGAATTCCACCTTGAATACTTTACGAAACCAAAGTGCCTTACACTATTATAAATAGCGGATGGTGAGGAGACCAATATGCAGTGTTTATTGAATATGCGCAGCATCAAATAATTGTTTTTCTGGGTATTAGAGTATAAACTGGCTATAATGTTTAAAAAAACGAACCTTTTTCTTTTTTTAGACTTTGATGATAATAGTATAAACTCACAGGAATTTGACATTGAAAAACTCACAGGTAGGACACGATTTACAGCTTTTTACTAATAAAAAATTGTGTACAATTATTTTTATATGTTTGTATTAAAAATACTATGAGTACATTATTTCAATGTTGACTAATTCTTTATCAATGTTTTGTGTCAATATCTTAGCATATTTAATTATTTATATTTTTGGTTGGATCTGCAGATGACAATGTTACTTTTTTGTTTAGGGGTTTCTTTCATAAGAAATAGGCACCGTAACTCAGGAGTGGTCAATTTTGAAACACGTAACTATTATACGATTATTGACTAACTTAATATTAAAATATACCCATGTAACATCGAATCGATAATTGAGCTTTACCAAAGTCGGATCGATGTAAATCCAACATCGGGCCGACACAGCAGGATATCTAGCGGTCAATTAAACTTCAATTTGTTGACAATTTAAATACAGAAATGCTGTATTATTTAACACACAGCATTTTAATGAATTCCCTGTATTCTTATATCACATTTTCATTTTTACAGTTGAAGGAAACTACAGTCTGTGTATGGATGAAATTCCAACGTCTGAATACCCAGCCATGAGCAGAGCCTTGTGTTCAATGTTGAGGCCTGGCTCACAGTAAGTCATAAGATATGCAGTAAATTGTTGGTTTGTACATTGTGCTACTTCTTCATCTAATTCTCCACAGGTCACTAACTTTTTGATTTAATTCCCCATAGTTCACTCACTTCTTCATCTAATTCTCCACAGTTTTCTCCACAGTTCACTAACTTCTTCATCTAATTCTCCACAGTTCACTCACATCTTTATCTTATTCTCCATAGTTCACTGACTTCTTCATCTAATTCTCCAGAGTTCACTGACTTCTTCATCTAATTCTCCAGAGTTCACTCACATCTTTATCTAATTCTCCAGAGTTCCCTGACTTCTTCATCTAATTCTCCACAGTTCACTCACATCTTTATCTAATTCTCCATAGTTCACTGACTTCTTCATCTAATTCTCCACAGTTCACTCACATCTTTATCTAATTCTCCAGAGTTCCCTGACTTCTTCATCTAATTCTTTACAGTTCACTCACATCTTTATCTAATTCTCCATAGTTCACTGACTTCTTCATCTAATTCTCCAGAGTTCACTCACATCTTTATCTAATTCTCCATAGTTCACTGACTTCTTCATCTAATTCTCCAGAGTTCACTCACATCTTTATCTAATTCTCCATAGTTCACTGACTTCTTCATCTAATTCTCCAGAGTTCACTCACTTCTTCGTCTTATTCTCCACAGTTCACTTACTTCATCTAATTCTCAACAGTTCACTTACTTCTTCATCTAATTCTCCACAGTTCACTTACTTCATCTAATTCTCAACAGTTCACTTACTTCTTCATCTAATTCTTCAGTTAACTTACTTCTTCATCTAAATCTTCACAGTTCACTTACTTCTTCATCTAATTCTTCAGTTAACTTACTTCTTCATCTAAATCTTCACAGTTCAATTACTTCTTCATCTAATTTTTAGCAGTGAATTTACGTCATTATACTTTTAACTAAAGTTTCATCTATTTATTCACATACTTGCTAAACTATTACCTTAGTTTACTATTATATACATTTCTTTACCATTTCTACCCTAGTTCCATTCCACCGGACCAACTATTTTGAACGATTTATTTGCATTTCACTCACTAATGTAACTACTTGTTTAAGCAGTTTTTACAGACTTGGAATCTAAATTCCAGAGGATGTAATATGAATCCAGGACTCCCATTGGTTCATTCACAGGACGTCCTCTGGTCTAGTTTCCATATCTATGAAATCCACTGTAATACCTATAATGATCATTGGCATTTTCAGATCAAGTAATTTGTACAGCATGCCGTCTTTACCTGGTGAACAAATCGGAAACAAAGTGTTCAGGTGTCCGGAAAATGCCGCTACTCCGGATGATTGCACAGCTAATGTGTGTAGTACTTGTCAATGCACTACAGTTATAGCTGCTGAATGTTACGCTGGTAAGTCAGACAGACATAGTCAGTACAATACAGACAGAACAACTGAGATTATTCCAGGCTTCCAGTACTTTTACAGTAAATTTCATAGACTTGGACATAAAAATCCTGAAGACGTCATGTGGATCGAGGACCCATTTTGATTAATATGAAGTCCTCTGAAGTTCTGTTTCCAAGTCTATGAAATTGGCTGTAAAGAGAGGCTACTGCCAGTAAGGTGCTTTTCTAGATCAATCTTTGCTGCCTGATGCTCAAACATAAAGAAATTTCTGTAACGGATATGGTATTATGATAATTACACCTTTCTGAGTTCTGAGTTCTAATAACTTTTACAACAGCAAAACCTAGAATTTGACTTTTTTTTTTGCTCCTCGCATTTAATTACAGAATGCTTTCTGGGGGGGGGGGGGGGGGGCTACCTATGGCCAATGTTTGGCAGGATGTCGATCCGAATATTGGGCCGAGTTGGCATGCGGTCTGTATATCTCCTGTTTCTTCTCTGAATATGTACTTTTCCCATTCCAGAATCGTTTGTGGGCAGACTGATCGAAGGACCGAGTAGATATGAGGGATACTTGCAAGTCTTTTTCAACAATTCCTGGGGTTATGTCTGCAGTGACACTGATGCTCCACATGTAGCACCAGATGCACTATGTAATGGTCTGTCTATTATGTAAGTCCCAAACTGTTCAGTGATTTAGTAGAAATGATGCCTCTGACAAGAAAAATTTCGATCCAGACATGACATGTGGTCGACGTCCGATGTTGACCAATAAAGGAAACATTGCAGCCAAATTCATTGAATTGGAAGCTAAACTAGACATGACGTGACTGTGAATCCAGGACTCTCATTGGCTGAGGGATTGCCTTAGCCAATGGAAGTTCTGGGTTAATTATTGAGATTGGTTTCCAAGTAAATAAATTCGGCTGTAAACCAGAAACCAGGTGCTACGCAAATGTCATTTGAGCAGCTGTTTGAGGAAGTTGTCAAATCAGAACTGATACTTCTCTGCAATAAGTGGAAGAATGATACTGCCTGCAAGAACCAACACAAACTCTCATTTGTGCCCCATGCTATGAAACTATCACTTATAAAGGCTGTATTAGCTGACTTTCAATTTGAATTCTATCTACATAATCTAACCATTGCTGGTGTGTATTGCAATTATGGGTGTAATTAAGTTGACTTCCCAGCATGCTGTCTTGGGAGTGTCCTTTAAAGAATTATTTACATGCATCATTGTAAACTTATCATAATTTTGCATCTTTCACAGTCCAAACGCTGCATACGCTGCAGTGGGAAGAGACTGCGGGTTCCAGCCACATCCACTGAAGATTCACCCCTTGAAGTTAGCATGCACAAGTGGGGGTACTAACTTCCTGTCAGACTGTCAAATGGAAATTGTACAAGACAGGTCGTTATGTGAAGGGAAATACATCAAAGTTGCTTGTGATTTAGGTATGTTAATTTTAATGTAACTCTATGTTGTACCAAAGCTTTGAAGTTGTTATAGTGTTTGTAAAAAAGTATCAAATTGTATAAACAATTTAGTAAATTGTATATACGAAGTACTAAATTGTATATACGAAGTACTAAATTGTATACACAAAATACTAAATTGTATACACAAAATACTAAATTGTATATATGAAATACTAAATTGTATATACGAAATACTATATTGCATAAACGAATTAATAAATCGTTTTTAACAAATTACTATATCGTTAAAACGAATTACTGAACCAGCCATATCTTTGTTAATATTTGGTCTGCAATTATGTGCGACCTATCTAAAGACTCATCTAAGGCTATTCAATACTCTAAGTTAGAAAATTCTAGGTACAGCATAACCACCTATGAAAATGGCACTCAAAGTATGTGTCGGCAAAAGCGGGAATAACTTTGTTTCACAATGTGACATCCCAATTACCCTTGTCCTTAAACCCAGCTCTTTCTATCAGGCCCCAGTCTTCCCTTTCCTTCCCTCTTCTTCCTTTCCCTCCCCTTTTATTTGAGCCATATTGGAATCTATTGGGCCCTGATAAGTTATAACCAGTCAGTGTCTATATGCTAAGGCAAGTAAAAGACCCCACCCATGGGGTAAATGTGTAACATGGGTGGACTCCTCCTCCCTCTCATGTTATCAATCAACCCTTGCCATAGAGGGCTGCATTTCCCATATCTATCTATCTATCTATCTATCTTGGATCCCTCCTAGATTGATGGGAAAAGTAATATGTAATTAACATGGATCAAGATATCATTTTAAATGTAGCATGGTGCAATTAAAGTCAGCATCAAATAGTCACCCACTACAGGAAATACTACTAGGAATGGAAGGGAAGACTGGGGCCTGATAGAAAGAGCTGGGTATATGGACATCAGGATTTCACATTGTGAAACAAAGTTATTTCTGATTTTGCCGACACCATACTTTCAGTGCTGTTGTCATAAATAATACTGTATCTAGAATTATCATTAGATAGCCCTGCCCAAGACGAGTCTCTACATAGGTCGCACATAACTGTAGACCAAATATTAACTAAGATATGGCCAGTGTAGTATTTCGTATATACAATTTAGTATTCCGTACATACAATTTAGTATTTTTTATATACAATATACTATTTCGTATATACAATATACTATTTCTTTAATACAACATACTATTTCGTATATACTATTTCTTTAATACAACATACTATTTCGTATATACAATGTATACTATTTCGTATATACAATTTAGTATTTTGTATATACAATTTTCTATATCTTTCATACAATTAAATTTCTTTTTTCTCATGTCCCTACCATACAATGTATTTGTTAAATATTTTGATAGCTTCACTAAAAACCTTTAAATGTCATTAATTGATATGTTTTTCCTTGAGGTTGGACATTATTAAGTATTAATTATCTTTACATTTTTGACATTTTGAGTCTTTTAAAACTCATAAAAAATGTTCATTGTATTTTTTCACAGTGTAGATATTATACCAGCAATAGATCAATTTTGCTTAGTCTGATTAATTAGTATAGGCCTACATTTATATAATGTTACATCAAAACTCATTAAGAAACCCGCCACATACAAAATATTTGCGCATGCTTGGCAAAAATGAGTGGACAATTTATGAAAAACAGATAGTATCAGCTAGATAGCATTCAAAATTTGGATAACGTCCCACTGATATAACCATCATGAGCCAATGTGGCCATACAGGCCAACATCGGGCAACAGCCGATTACACCAGGCCAAAGTTGGCCTGGTTTGGCAATAGCATCAAACGAATCTAAAACATTTTATAAACTTTTACATTTTACTTTATCATCAGATTACAGACTTGGAAAGTATACTTGTAGAGTATGTCATGTGAATGGGGGACTCTCATTGGCTGAAGGACTGGCTTAGCCAATGATAGTATAGGATTCACATGACATCATCTGGAGTATAGTTTCAAAGTCTAAGAAAGTGGCTGTATGGTAATTTTGTCATCATTTTATTACACAGGACCCACTTACATTCCACCAATAAACAGCCCTGGGTGTGACTTTGAAGACGGAACTATTTGCGATTTTACTTTGGGAACAGACGTCAACTGGAAAGTTTTCTTAGGTGGAGATCCCACTCCAAACACAGGCCCTATCAAAAGCATAGGTCATAATTACAATGACAGTGAGTAGCAAAATTATCTTCTCATTGAACTCTCTACAGTTTAACGACGTTTCACACCTTCATAAAATTTCTGTCTTAAAACAATCTCACAATTTTCTGACCCAACTCTCTCGTTAGGTAAATCCCAAATAACGCGCCACATTGGTTCAACATCCATGCGACATTGGCCAATGACGGCCGAAGACAACAGAGTTAAAATGATGTTAAGCGGGTGTTTATTTCAGTCTTCAAAAGCCCAAACTTGCTCATATAATTCATTATAATAATCAATATATATTTATCATCTTTTTTTTTTTTTCATTTTCCAGTAAATTATTTCCTCTTTGATGCCTCTAGCCCTAGCAGAGAAACAAGCACCTCCATGTTGTATTCTGCAACTTTGGATTTCAACTCGGGATCTGAACTTCGGTTCCATTACAACATGCATGGGGATAGCAATGGCACTTTGAATGTTTACCAAGAGACTGCAGGGACTAGGACATTGTTAACTTGTATCACGTAAGCTTATTAACTTTATTTAGGTCACGAATTAAGCGGTATTTTGTGAGTTAATCTTAATTGTGATAAACGATTTTTTGCTCCTCTTGTTAGGCATGTATCAATCAATCAATCAATCAATCAATCAATCTATCTATCTATCAATCTATCCCTTCCTTCCTTCCTTTCTTCCTGCACAATACCAAACTCTTTTTCATGTAGACAACCTTCAGAAAACCAGTGGAAGTCAGTCAAGTCGTCTTTATCAGCAGAGACCAATTCCAGAATTATATTCCAAGCTGTAAGAGGAAATAGTATCCGCAGCGACATTGCTATTGATGACATCGAAATTGGAATAAATGGTTTAGGTTCAGGTAAAATTGAAATTGCTTTTACTAATTTTATTAAGGTATCACAAATAGAATGTTACTATTTTATTGACCCATTTTTCTGTTAAAATATAGTAGATTTGCCTCGATAGTTAATATTAGTTGATATTTTGTTATTATTTTGCAGATTGCCGAGGTGGTTTCACTCGCTTTGGCGAAAGTTGCGTTTACAATGATCTGTTCTGTAATAACTATGTCGAGTACATAAATGGCTCCCAGACAGACGAAAATGGCTGCAGTGAGTACATCGGCTGATACATGGATTGAAACATACTATAATACAATAAGAAGAAATACTGCAAATATTTGTAGATGGCAACTGCATATCCATAAATATTGTTTAAGAGTCATCAGAGAACATGACAAACTATTTAAAAAAAACTGACCAATTGTTAAGTATAGTGCATGAATTCAATCATAGGCCTATATGCATTTTACCCCCCCCCCCCCTATGTAACTATATTTCCCCAACCTCAGTAAAATTACAAAAACCCACATATATTTTCCTTGTACATAGTATTAAAACCAGATGGCCGTAGGTGTATTGTCAGATCCGGATTCCTAGGAATAGATTTGGATAGATAGTTTAGTTTAGCACCAGATAGTATGATATATTACTGAATGGGAAAAAACACATTTGTAAAAAGAAAAGTATCTGTGTATTTACTAAAAACAATTACTCGGAATTAATTGTTTACTAAGAATTACTGAGCACTATGTCAGAATTAATATAACTAAGTTTTTACTAATGACTAAATTCAACCATTGAATGGCCCCATTTCTTTCAAGCCAACTTAAATAATGTCAAATTATTATACAGGAAACAACGGCAAGTGAGCTTAGTAATAATTGTAAATAACAATTATTATTCATTCCAATTACCTTTGTGATATTCGAGCAGATTGTGGAGCACAAACTTTCCAATGTGACGACGGAACCTGCATCCCGGATGTCTATGTCTGTGACGGGCAGAAGTCCTGCGAAGATGCAAGCGATGAGAATGGATGTAGTAAGTTGGATAGTAAATTCAAGACTTATGGATGAGTGAACTTTCTAACGCTGTTTAATGATTAGCGACATACACTGAAAATTATTTCGACAAAACTAAAGATCCCAGGTATTTTGCCTTGGACAAAAATAATGTCTGGTTTTCCATGCGTTTTTTTTTTTTTCATAATTTGTTTTCAGATTGTGATGCATCCCAGTTCCAATGTGACAACAACCTGTGTCTTAATCCTGATGAAACTTGTGATGGGAAAAATGACTGCGGAGACTGGAGTGATGAGGGCAATTGTGGTTTGTAACAATTTAATATTTAAAGTCAATTACGACTGCGTTAAGTGGTGAGGTGAACTCTTTTGTGAATAAATTACAATCTCAAGTTAAATCATAAATGTTTAGATACATTTTCGGAATTCTGTTTGCAAAGTTCGATCATTGACCAGCTATTACAACTCCAAACCATGATCAACTTAATAAAATTTGTCCATGCTAATTTAGTGATAATTTTATTATATCATGGTTATCTTCAAGGGGTGGGTCAGTTTGTTAGTTAGTTACATTACTGTAAAATCTTTGGCTGGTCTCAGGATAACTTTGTTTGCCTAATAGCGCCAATGAAAATTTAGATTTTGTTGAGTCTTATACTTTATAATGACCTTGTATAGGTAACTGATTTTTGCATTAAAAGGATTGCTAATATGTCAGCTACTGTACATTTCTCTATCATTGTGTACACACCAATTTACCTTGTCATATTCTAATTATACCATTTCAAGTTCAACAGTTGTAATGCCATCTTCTGCAGATTGTAGCAGTGGATATCTATGCTCAGATTTCGTCTGCATTCCTCCCGAATCACGATGCGACTGGACCGAACAATGCATGGATGGAGCAGATGATCTAACTTGTGGTAAGAGGTGACATCAACCTGATAGAATGCCAGGTCATAGATAATATTCGAAATTGGGACAAAATCGTTCCAAACATTGGTCAACCTAGTCATCTAAGGTTTGATTTATTGTCTAAAAAAAAATTCGAAGAATTCCAATTGCGATTTTACAGAGACAGAACATGACGCAGCTTCAGGTCTTGTCTGGCTTATCCTATTTTAATTCTTATTTTGCTGTCACAGATTCCAAGTTTCATGACAAGCTTTGCAAACACTTCGAAGAGTACAAAAGAATTTAAACAAATCTCAAAGGAATGATTATAAATAATAGACAACTTAACAGAGCAAATGTCTGTTTTTGTCATGTTCAGTTCTTTGCATCACATGCTTTGAAATGCATGATGTCAGCTGTCAAAACAAAAAGTAACTTTCTTTCCTTGTAATTATTACAGGGATAATACTATACATTGTGACATTAGCCAACAGCTCAATGCTGCTAACATACTTCCTGGCATTCTCTCTGGGGAATAAATTTAAAAATAAACTGATGGATAATCATCCATGATAGTATACAGGGTGCGGCATTAAAACTTGCACCAGCAGCTACTGCTACCTCTTTTGTTATTGCCTCAATTGACAGTGATCGCATGCTGCTGCAATCATACACACAAAGTAATAACAGTTCTAAATTATCTTTTTAAATAAATTTTCTTGTTTCCTCAAGAATTATAGATAATATGGATCTAAATATAGCACATGCACATTTATCACATCTTCGGGTGATTTTCACCGCGGCTCTTGCAATACAAGCATTAGATTATGTCACTGATCATACAGATATGTTACAGACACCTTTCTTGACCTTTGCCGCCAAAAATAGGGCAAATAGATAACTTTTTAATAAGAAGGTAGAGCATTTACACCTTTGAGGCGGAAACTGCCATTTTGGATTTTGATCAATTTTCTGTCTTTTCTGTTTAATTAACTGGCCTGGCCAATCCTCCTGAAAATCATGTGATTATTTTCAGATTAGTTGTAGATTCAAAACGTCCCTCTGGAATGCCATTATATTTCTCCATTTTAATTTCATAACCTTGCTGAATCAAAGCTGGAACCAACCTTCTTATCATCTTATACCATGATATATATATCCACATATAGAAAACATTGAAGGAGGATTCTGTGCAAATATTATAATTACTGTGGCTTCAGAGGTGTAGTTACTATGAAATCTCTAATTTGTAAACTTTCTGCAACTAGAGACACCATGCAAGCAGACAGAAATTTGACTTCTGTGATGTGTGTCACTCAGAAAAAGCCCTGCAGCATGAACCATCTCTATAATTCAGATACTGATATTGTCTGACATTGTAAGATCAAAAATATCACAATGACCAATTGCTTATACCCCTAATTAAATGTGGCAAAACTTTAAAAGACTTCATAAGCATTTGAGTAACCTAGAGCTATCCCGAAAGAGATGTCTGGTGCAAGGTTTTAGGCCGCACCCTGTATGTCAGGTTTACACCGTGTGTTGTGATTAGCATATAGCTGACCAATATCACCTGCCATTATCTACATTGTGTGCTGTCACCACAAATTTAAGTGACCTGATTATATACATATTTTGCTCGTTCACTCATCTGAACTAAAGTAATCAATTTGTCTTATATAGTCTAGGCTGGCTGGTATTGAAGGTCTAACAATGAAATTACAGATTAACTAGATGTCATTTGTTGATTTCACAATTCTTGTAAATGCAAGCAGTCAATTTAGAACAATTGCCTAAACTCAAAACGCAACACAGGCGAGTACAAATTGTTTGCATAAATTTGCATAACAAGAGCATTTGTTTCAAGAGGAACATCTCTAGGGCTGTTGTTAAATATCAGATTTATTTCTATGTATGTTATATAATAATATCCAGTGTTATGTTTACAAATTTATTTCTTGTACATTTGGCAATAAAGACAACTAGTGAATAATAAAAAATGGCTTCTGTGTGCAAAGGCAAAACAAAACTTTACCAGGTTTCTGCAGCAGCATTTTTTGAAATTGTCAGTTTTCATCGGTTTTATGTGATGAGGATGAAGATACCGGTTTATTATTTCCAGCTATGTTTGATGCTTTTTATATAATTCATCTGCACTCTAATTACTCTTAAAGTATTGGGCTTATGACATGTGACCTAATTTAGACTGAAAGGTTATTTTAAGCTGGTTGCTTCTAAAAATAGAATGTTTCTTTGGATACAAGTGTTGTTCATTGCATGCATTAGGTTTCTCGCTTATGATATTTGTCTCTCCCAGATAGTACATGATCAAAATCCTGCCATGACAGATAAGCTATGGTTATTTCAACCCTTAACGGTATATTCTAATATTTCTATTTAGCAAACATGTTTAGAAATACAGTGTTGTTTCTTTTTCAGAAATTTCAGCTGATTTTACGGGCAACAACCTGAATGACTTCATAATGATATCTGGTGTGCAGTTCAGTAATGGAGGTATGTTATTATAGTACATATGATATCTTATATTCCATGGTTTGTAAATGATGTCCTATTATCTCTATATTAAGACCACCTGCAAGTTATACTAAGCTACCCCATTAAAATATCATCATCTCAGTTTCCAAAAGTATTATTCACAACTTCAAACAACATCACATACTCTTCGCCAATCTATTTACAGACTGTTGTGAACTTGTAAAATTGTATAATCAGCAGATTGTTTGCAAAAACATTTAGCTAAATTCAGAACAACCAACTGCGACAACAATTTACGTTTTTTTTTTTTTTTCAATTGTTATGTATTTCTTTTCAGCTAAGGGCAGTCTGGAGATCACCAACTCAGGTTCTTCAAGTAAGTGTTGCCCCACCCCTCCCTCAAAAAAAAATAATTACATGAAATTGGGCAGTATATAATTTACTACTAATATTTAATTCACATGTTAACTTTTATACTCATATCATTAATAGAGGCTCAGGCAGCTAGGCTTTTCAACAAAACTTTTTTTTTATAAATGCTGAATTATTTTATTTGTGTGCAGACACTGCGGTGAGGTCCATGGTATCCGGCATTTATGGCTTCCTGGCTTCTCCTGTGTCTGTCGTGAACACCATTTCCTGTCTGCAATTCTGGCACCAGGGACGTTTTAATCAAGTGTCAGCTGTGTATGTGCAAGTAAGCGGCTTATTTGACTGTTTTGACTTTTGAAGAACTTGCTCATTTGCATCAATTTTATTTATTTTATATTTGACATGAGTATAATCTACAATGCAGATGGTCTAAAAACTGTTGTCTGTATTCTGAAATTGTTTTCAATATTTATATATGCATATTATCTTTGAGCTAATCAATCAACATCTGTAAAAAATTAACATCTAAATGAATGAAAATGTACTGCGAATTTGTGAACTTTACAAATTCACAGAGTAAATCTTGCATACATGTCACCCAAAGACCAAATAAGAAAAAGGTTGCATAAATCACTGCAATGTTTCCAAACACGTTCACATATTCTTTTTAGGTCACAGTAAACGAATATGAAACGTTGACCAGCTTCCCAGTGGCGACACCTGTCGAAGGAGTTTGGAAACAAGAGCAGGTTCAGATTGAGGTTGGATATCTGTCTGCCAAGATTCAAGTGAAGTTTGGTCTTTTGGGAAGTTACATCGATGACATCTATATCCAAGATGGGGAATGCGAAGTTACCCCAGTACAGTCTGCTATAAACGGTAAGTAAATATAAATGAAAATGTGTCCGTGGTTTAGAGTATTCAATAACGTAAAAGACGCCCTCTGCCAACTTCACAATTATGATTTTCGCAGGCCTGGTAAAACTTGAGCCTTTCTAAGCTCCCTGGAGAGCAGTAGAGAAGTACCCATATACACGTTGTTGGAGGAGAGGCAAACTCCAAAAAAGATGCATATTCAAGAAGTTGGAGACCTGATGGTCATATTACACATCATTTTAATCCTAAGTTCCTCAATTTTATTGATTTTTATGTTTGCCATGTCAAAAGTGGTAAATAAGGGTCTGAAAAATTTGTTTCCATGGCAACAAGTCCCTTAATTTTTAAACCCAATATTGAAACTTTTTATATTCTCTAACTTTGGCAAAACAAATAAAAAATGTTTGATATTTGGCCAAAGTTTACAGGTATCTACAGTTATTGAAAAACAATGTTAATTATTTAAAGATTGTATAATCCTGTTGCCATGGTAGCAAAACAAGTGGTGTTTTTGCTAATCTTTACCAATAGTACATATTAGAAGTTTTTTCTTCATTCATGTAATATATATTATCAACAAATAAGGCATGCTTTGGAACAACCAACACCTGCCATTATCATTCACATGATTTCAGTTTTGTTAAATAAATAATGATGCCATAACAACCAGTTTGAAATGCTAGTGACTAAACTGCCACATTACTGCCATAATTCCTACTTTTAGCAATGTTTGTCCAAAATCTTATAATTGATATCATGCAAGATAGGGGAGCTTTATTTTATTCTTGACAAATAAATTTTGTCAGCAGCATGTATTTTGAAATATCAAAGATGGCGTTCAAGATGGCCACTGTGAAGCGATGACGTGCTATATCTTTATAACTAATTGACACAGGACAACAAATATGGGGCCTATGCCTAGGTTTTTGGGGTCAAGGAATTCAATGACACTATCCATTTTAAGATATAGGGTACAGGAACTCAGATATCTAAGATGGCGTCCAATATATCTTTGTAACTAATTGACCCAGGACAACAAATATAAGGTCTATGCCTCAGTTTTTGGGTTCAAGGAATTCAATGACACTATCCATTTTAAGATATAGTGTACACAAACTCATATATCTAAGTCCAATATGGCCACCATGAAGCGATGACTGGCTATATCTTTGTAACTAATTGACACAGGACAACAAATTTGGGATCTATCCCTAGGTTTTTGGGGTCAAGGAATTCAATGACACTATCCATTTTAAGATATAGTGTACAGGAACTCATATATCTAAGATGGCGTCCAATATGGCCACCATGAAGCGATGACTGGCTATATCTTTGTAACTAATTGACACAGCACAACAAATTTGGGGTCTATACCTAGGTTTTTGGGTTCAAGGAATCCAATGGAATTATCTGTTTTATATGGTGGCCCAAGAGTACACTTTCAGGTGTGAAAGTTTCGCCCTCCGATAATAGGTACCTGGGTACCATGATATAACTTCGCACCAAGACACCTTCGCACCATGATACAAGTGCACCTTCGCACCATGACAGTGATAGCAATGTCGTACCATGAAAGTAATAGAGCTATTAAATATGTTTCGCACAACGAAAGTGAAGGCTCTCCTCTCCTCTCAATAATATTTCACTTTGTTACGCATCTACAGTCTTTAGTTAGGGAACAATCTTGAGTAGAAAAAGCGATTTTTATAACTTCAGATTAGTCGCATTGTGTGTCGTTTTCAACTCAAGATTGTACCCAAACTAAAGCCTGTAGAAATATGATATTACAACTAATAAAAATAAGATAGTGCCTGTCTAATAGGGTTTTTAACCAGTATTCTAGGTAAACTACATCCAGACATAAGTGCACCTAAACACAGGCTCCCAGACCGAATGAGTGGGGACTTGGGCACCCGGCCGGCCTGCCCCCCTCACCGATAGTTTTTTGTCATTTACTCGATCAATACTGCATCTATTGCATTGTTCTTTACATGGTAGAAGTATCTTTATTAAGGCATCCATGATTATGAATAACATATCTGTACATTCAAGATTTATGAAGCTGTTTAGCTAAAACCGCCAGTGAGGGGGGCAAGTTATTAACTTTCGTGGCACAAAAGTTGGTACTTTCTAGGCGAAAGTTGTTACTTTCTTGGATCGAAGGGTGAACTTTCGTGATGCAAAAGTTGAACTGTCCTGGTGCAAAAGTTCATTGTCTCCCAACGAAACCATGAAATTTCATTTTCGGCCACCGTAGTTTTAAGATATAGTGTACTTATACAGAAAAACCAAGATAACATCCAATATGCATGCCACTGATATACAAAAGCACCAATAACTTTGTCAGTAATTGACACAGAACGAATATGGGATTTTCACAGCACCACCTTAATGAAAAATGTATTTGTATTTTGTATTTTGGGCAGCCCAAATATACTGTAAATGATAAGTGTTGTTTGATTTTGACATATTGTATATGTATATAAAAATTATAATTCTTAATCTAAGATGTTTCTGTAAGTTTGATATACATATAACTATAGAATTTAAAAGTGGATTCTTTTTCATGTTGTATTTATGGTGGCCATATGAGGCACATCACTGTTCCTGTACCCTGTACCATAAGATAGACATTTTAGCTGAATTCCTTGACCCAAAAAAATAAACCTAGGCATAGACCTCATATTTGTTATATAGGAATTTTTAAATCAGCAGCCATATGGTTCGCCATCTTGGAAATTACTGTTCCTATCCAATATAATTTGAAATAGATAGTCTCACTGAATTCTGTAACCAAAAAAACCTGGGTGTAAACCTATCCGTTCATATATGTCAATTACTGACAAAGTTATTGGACTTTTGTACATCATTGGTGGCCATATTGGATGCCATCTTGGATTTTCCTGTACCTGTACACTATACCTCGAAAAAGATAATCCCATTGGATTCCTTGACCCCAAAAAACCCAGGCATAGACCCTATATTTTATGAGCTGTGTCAATTAGTTATGAAGATATAGCTGGTCATCACATCATGGCAGCCATATTGGACGCCATCTTGGATATCCAAGTTCCTGTACACTAATGGATAGTTTCATTGAATTCCTTGACCCCAAAAACCTAGGCATAGACCCCCATATTTGTTGTGCTGTGTCAATTAGTTACAAAGATATAGCCAGTCATTGCTTCATAGTGGCCATCTTGGATGCCATCTTTGATATTTCAAAATACATGCTGCTGACAAAATTTAGTTGTTACATGATATCAATTATACAATTTTGGACAAACATTGCTAAAAGTAGGAATTATTGCAGTAATGTGGCAGTTTAGTGACTTGCACAATTCACTGAAAAATTACTTACACATTTCAAACTGGTTGTCATGGCATCATTATTTTTTTAACAAAACTGAAATCATGTGAATGGTAATGGCAGGTGTTGGTTGTGCCAAAGCATGCCTTATTTGTTGATAATATATATTACATGAATAAAGAAAAAAACTTCTAATATGTACTATTGGTAAAGATTAGCAAAAACACTACTTGTTTTGTTACCATCGCAACAGGGTTATGCGATCTTTAAATAATTAACATTGTTTTTCAATAACTGTAGATACCTGCAAATTTTGGCCAAATATCAAACATTTTTCATTTGTTTTGCCAAAGTTAGAGAATATACAAAGTTTCAATATTGGGTTTAAAAAAAAATAAAGGGACTCGTTGCCATGCAAACAAATTTTAAGACCCTTATTTACCACTTTTGACATGTCAAACATAAAAATTCATAAAATTGAGGAACTTGGATTAAAATGATGTGTAATATGACCATCAGGGGTTTACGTGTCACCGCTTCATAGAGATTGTCAGTTTGTCTCTCTATGTGGTTTGAATGGTGAGCACCATTACCATTAAACTGGGCCACAGCACCTCTAATTTTGTAAGTAAAAGATAAACCAGATAAGACGTCCATTGGTGCTAATTGTTATGGTCTTCAATAAGAATTAAATGGTCAGGTGGCCTGAATTTGGTACGTGGCTAAATTCAGTGGTGATATAATAAGTATTTTTTTCTGATTTAAAGATTTTATTGATTTAAGCCACTCTTCCCAAAGGTTTTATATGATGCTACTTTAGGGAAGAGTACAATTACAATAAATATTCTATGTTACTTGTATTAGGGGGTGAACATTAATTTATATATATTATTTTTTGTTTAATCATTTACGCTTTGTCACCACAGCTAGTTTCATTGAACAAAATGCTTGTATTTTAAATAAAAAAAAGAATTGTATGATCTTATGTTATGTGTTAATAATATGTTATTTGATGCTATGTTCTTTGTTAAATTGTCATTCAGATGCAAGAATTTCATTGACATAATATTGTTATGTCATGATGATATGCTGTGGTTATGGCCTACATGTAATATAATGATTACAAAAGATTGATTTAATGTTCTACATAGTACACTAGTCTTTTTACGAGGTTCCAACACACACAATATGCTAATTTATTAAACAAATTCTCTTTGTTTCAGTCCATGCCACAGAGATTGGCGTCAACAGTATTCTTAACCTTAACACACCATGTGACTTTTCAACGGATGATTGTAATTTACAGCTACAAGGATTCCACAGAATCAGCAAAACTCTTGGTAAGTGCTGAACACAATGTAAGTACAATAATTGCAATATTTCTTCACATGAAAAAGATATGCTGTTTTACAAAAAGCTGCCCCAGCTGCCTGTGATCTCAAAAATAGGTCAAGGTCGCCCATCCTCGAACTCATCCAAGGTCTTCCCCTAGGGCACAATCCCTGTAAGGTTCATGAGCGTAGCATCCAAATAACTGTTATTGTTCCTACAAGGTGCAGAATGGTTTTGACCCCTGTGACCTCAAAAGTAGGTCACGATGACCCATCTGGCATGTTGTATCGGGTCAAAGTAGTCCAAAGTTGACCCAACAAGGGCCACACCAGGGTTAGATCTAATGGGAAATGTAAGCCACTGTCACCAATATTTCAATTCAAGTTTGAATTTGCATCAGAATCTCTGATTAATTTTGATACATTATTTTGGTAACTGATATTTAACTTCAGCAAAAGAAAAAACTAACAAGTATTTTAATGTACATGTACCTATTGGTATAACAAATAAAATCAGATCAGATTAAAAAAATACCTTTGATATCTATAGGTAATATGTCATGATTCATCATAATCAAGCTTGACATTTCACGAACAATTTTAAAAGATTGAGAAAAATATAGCATGCTGGAATGAGTTTTAAAAGATTTAAATAAAAAATTTAATTAGAACGTTCCACACATACTCTTGCAGTGGACCGTATACGCCTGGCAGGAGGACCTCCGCAAGATTCCGGTGTGCACAGCGGACGTTTAGAGATTAAAGTTGACAATATGTGGGGCACATTCTGTCCGGAAGGTTGGACCAATGACAGAGCTTCTCTTGTCTGTCGCAAATTTGGCTACAAGTGAGTTGCAGTAAAAAATTTATCACTGACAGGTTACTTTATAACCACACCAAAATTAATCAGATTTTATACAGATATCCTGTACAGCCAGAAGTAATATATTTTGTTTCATTGTAATCCAGTCTGATGGAATATACATGGCCAAATGTGCTACGTGCGTTTCCCATGCATTTATCTAGACGCATGGAAAACGCATGGTTTTTGCCTGATTATCCATTCGTAAACCATTATCCTTCTCATGGAAACCATGCATTTCATAAACATGCGTTTTCCATACGTTTTGGTACGCATGGAAACCATGCGTTTTATAAACGCACAATATCCATGCGGTAAACACATGAAAATCATGCGTTAAACTTTCTAGGTGTGATTTAATGTAAATCAGGGTTTGTAGTCTGCTATCACTCAGTATAGTCTAAATGTTTGATAGAAAAAAAAATCATAATTTTTATGTAAAGTACTGTTTTGTAACTATTTATTTAAAGAGGATGGCAAACAGATTAAAGAAAAATCTGACGGGCGTTCATCCACAGTTTAGGTATAATTATGCAATAACATTATTTTGTCTGGCATTTTTGAGAATAAGACGGTTATGGCCCAAAGGGCAAAAATCATTAAGTGATGCCCTGCAAAAAATATTATTATTATTAATTCATATTTACAGGCCCTCCATGGCATTTAAACTTCACAACAACATCAATAAGTCAGTTCATAAATTTATTAGATATATATCTTGTACAGACAGTATGGCATTAGGCCTATTCAAGTTGAAGTTGAAATTTAAAGTACAGGTCATGGAAATTATTGTCCCTCAGTAAAGTTTGCCAGTGCCATATGTCTTTTCTTTTGTACTGATTAGTTGGCTGTGTACACGAAATGCAAGGTAGGGTGATTGGCTGGTGAATTCTGACGATCTGCAGGCTGAGTCATTCTCCTCCTAAAATACAGCAATTATTTAACTTTGTTGAAAATGATGACCAAGAGTATGTATGAAATTCAACATGAATCAAAATCAATGGATGTACAGGCCCCATTTAAGCCCATAATTCCATCAACTCCGACTAATCCTGGAACTCCCGTCAATTCTGTGCAATTCCTTCAAGTCCCTGATAATTCCCGTATGTCCCAATTAGTCCTAATAATTCCCATATGTCCCGATAAGTCCTAATAATTCCCATATGTCCCAATAAGTCCTAATAATTTTCATATATCCCAATAAATCCAGTTATTTTTCATATGTCCCCTTTAATATTGACAATACCCATAATTCCCAATTAATCCCTACCATCCCCGCAATTGCATATAATTCCTTACAAGTACCATAAATCCTGTTCCCATTTTATAATTCTCATAATTCCCAATAAATCCTATCAATTTCATTATGTTAATACTGACAACACCCATAATTCCTAATGCAGTCCTACAATTCCTGTAATTCTGTAAAAATTCCTTCCAAGTTCCATAATTAGTTAGGGAAGCTTATAATTTTTCCATTGTCAGTATCATTATAAGGCTTCACCCATCCTATGGATGTCGATCCCCCCTTTTCTAGCTCAGGTGCAAAACTGTTTGAGAATTCACCTAGGGGTATACCACGGTATTAGCAACCCAGCCTCTTTAATAATTTTAAGGTAACACATCGTGAAAAGTAGACTGAAATATTGCTGTCATTTCCAAGCATGCCGATAGGCCGTGCTTGACAACTCTTGTCGTGAGGCAGTTTGTCGGACTACCTGAAAAGGCCAAGAAATGACAATAATTATATATGTCGTTGTTTAGTGTGTGTCGAAGTACTGCTACCCTGTATCAAAAAATCAGACTGCAATTTTTGGGGGTAAGGGGTAATTACCCCATGTTGGGCCAATGTTGGGCAAATGTTGGCAGACAACACTGGGCCAATGCCATTATGCACATAAGCAAGGGGTTGGCCCAACATCAGACACCAACATTGATACCATGCTGTGCCCAACATTGGCACTGTATGCACATGTTATACTAACATGCCAATGTTGTGCAATATGAATGATCTTGGGCCAAAGGTCAGGGTCCCAGGTGACCTGGAAGTTTCAAATTTTGAAAATTCATATCTTGGTTAAATTTCAGCACTAAATTTTTAAACAAATTTATTGCAATGGTTTAATGTTCTTTAAAACTATTATGTCAAGTTTTCCTGCAAGGTTAATAAGGGCAAATGTTAAGGCCATATGAGAAATTGTGGTAATTTTCCTGATGTTTTTTATTTTATGCAACAAGTTGTTGCATCAATGCATGTTGAAAGCAGTGATTTTTACTTCTATGTCTAATCCCGTTCAGTAGGACATTTGGTGATGATTGAACAAATGGTAACTGAGATATGGGGAATTAAAAATTGTACATAAGATTTCAACATTTTATTAGTCTGAATTGGCTCATCACAATTGAAACATATTTGAGTTTGACCAGGTGAGCTTGTATATTTTCAAAAATAACCTTGGCTCATATGTCCAGGTCTCACTCAATTCTAGATGTTTAAGATTTAAAACATAGGCTGAGCAGCAGTAAAACATCGGGGAATGCCCATGTAGTACACGAGCATCATCTACATTGTTCGAAAAACTTTAGAACAAATGTAGTTGAACTCCTAATAGATTTTGCACTGTCGCATCTATTGATCGTTATTCTTGTTCCATCCCAGGACAAAGTCAGATGTATTTCTAACAGCTGTGTGAAATGCATTTTGAGTTACTTTGATCATTATATTATATATCTTTTTAACTACTGTTGTCACCATTCAGTACATAGTTTCCCTGTTATATATTGCTTTAAAACTAGGGTCTTTTAAGAGCTTGCTAGATTTGAATATTTTAACTGTCTTTGTGGCAAATAATTCCTTACAAGTACCATAATATCAATACCAAAACTACTGCAGCAGGTTGGAAAGAAAAAAATAGTGCATAACATACATCTTTCACCCAGGAAATGTACCCCAGGCAAATCTCGCAAAGTTGGGGTATTATCATAATTTATTCATGTGGCCCGGCCGGGGGTAGTGGTCAGGCATGTCACGCAGGGTCAACTCATTTAGATATAACGTTTGGCTCTCTGCTGATTGGCTAGTTTGGAGCCCTATCTCGACTTTTTTACTGGAGCCTTTGCTGAAGTGACATCTTTTGGATCCTTAGTTGTTATTTAAAATCTAACTTGGACACAAATGTGATGTAACCATTGTTTATATTAATTGTTGATAGCTCACAGTCAATGTAATATTACATAACTGCTTTTACAATGCACACAATAGCTTGTTTATGTTGTTTGATCTCGATTGAAATGCATAACTTCAAGAAAAGAACTCTGTAAAATTCTGGTGTCTCTAATTTTCTGGAAATATTAAAAGTAGATTATTCTTGAGGGGGGGGGGGGGGGCAAGTATATAAAATTCAGAGCTTACACTACACATTGTCACCACTGAGACAGTAAAGTCTGAACATAGATTACTTTGGAGAGTTTTGCCATCTTACTGCACTTTTTCCTCCTTGACAACCATCTTTTTAACAATGTTTGAGATGGTAGAATTGACTCTTCAGCAATGTCATGAGTTCACTCAAAGTAAAAGTGTAAACTTGGTATAACCACAAGGCAAGGACCAGGACATTGAAGCCAGGTGATAAGGTGCTTGTGTTGTTTCCCTTGCAGTCAAATCCTCTGCAGGCGAAGTCCTTGTGAGATTTGTGCAAAGGTCTATGACCTTAATTATATTGTGAAGACTCCAGATAGGAGAAGGTCTAGACAATAATGCCACATCTACATGTTGAAACCTTATTGTTACAGATCAGTCAGTGTATCAATTGTTGAGGGTCAGACTGTTGACAAGGAGTCTGTAGTTGAGGATGAGTTTCAAGATCATGAACCCATTAGGCATGAAATAATTCCATGTAAGTTGTCAAATTCGGAAGAATCTTGATTTGAAAGTGTCTCATATGGAGCCTTGTCAACAATGGCAAATGAAAAAGTTAATATTGAAATATCAAGATATTGATGCCAAACCAATCAAACAGCATCTGTATCGCATAAATCCTGAAAAGTGTAAACTGAAATTGCTTAAATGTTAGCATAACATTATTCAGCCTCCAACTGGAGTTCAGCATGTTTTTTATTGCCAAAGCCTAATGGTAGCACTAGGTTTTGTACAGATTATAGTAAAATGGATGCTTTTCCTACCCCTAGAATGGATGATTGAATTCATAAAGTGTGACAAAGTTTTTCACAAAGATTGATTTGCTAAAAGGGCACTGGTGTGTCCCATTAACTGATACGAGCAGAGAAATATCTGCCTTTGTCACACCATCTGGTCTGTGCAAATATGATGTCCTTTTCTTTGGAATGGTCCAACTACATTCCAGAGAATGATTCACTCAGTGATTAAAGACTTGCCAAATATAAATGCTTACATTGATGACTTGGTCATGAGAAGTTATTTATTGGAAGCTCATTTTGAGGCTGTGAAAAGCTTGGTTTCAATGGTTGTCTGAGGTCAACTTGACTGAGTCAACCTAGCCAATAGTTTGGCCAAGCAAGTGGGACATATTTGGGTTATGTCATTGGCCAAGGGAAAGTGGCCCCAGTAGATGCAAAGATTCAGATTATATTTTCCTGTTCCCACAGGCAAGCTTTGAAGCAATTTTTGGCTATGGTAGGATACTGCCAAAGGTTCTGCAAGACTTTGTCTCTTCCAAATCAAACATGAAAAATGAGAAGTTTGTTTGGAATGAGCCCTGCTAAAAGGTATTTGACAAATTAAAGACCATGTTGTGTCACATCCCTGTGCTCAGCAGGTCACCAGATTTCAGCAGACCATTTTCAAAGCTGTGGATGCTAGTGATGATACAGCTGGTGCTGTGCAGTTGAAGCAAGATTATGGGGATGATGTTGAACATCCTATTGCATACATTTCTGAAAAGTTTAATCAAAATAGTTATTTAACTATTAAGAAGGAGCTTTTGGTTTTGATTTTTGACCTAAGACATAAAGTTTACATTTATGCAGGTCAGGAACCACTCACTGCACATAATGATTGCCACCCATCGGGTTTTGAGTAAAATGAAAAACAGACGGTTGAGAAACTGTTGCTTGAATTTCAGATTTAGGTAAAGATAATGTTATTGCTGATTACTTATCATGGTGTTAAACATTGCGATTTGGGTCAAAACGGGAGTTCCAGGATTAGTCGGTGTGACATGCTAGAGAATACAGTGAAACCCCATCCCCAAAGAGGGGATGGGGGTTTCACTCTATTTTGTGAGACGTAACAGGACCTACACTGTGTAAAGCAGTGAGTTTCACATAGCCAGAATCCCAACATGGAGGTGGGGAGGACCCTAGAATCAACTAGAGAACCCCAGGCTTTAACCGACTGGAATCTCTTGGCCCAAGACAGGTGTCAGCCGGAAAAAAAACATCAGGCTGTGGTTGAGGTGAGCCAAGTAAAACCTGGTAAAGGTGTTGTAATTGGTCCATCACCCAGCCATAAGAATCTCCTCGAGGGAGTGATAGCTAGCCTGATATGCCCAAGACGCAGCCATGCGGCGTACTTTATGAGCATGCACTGGGGTATGTCAGTGTCGTGGGCTGATCGGATGGATTGGACAATCCACCGCAACTCCGACTGAGCAGAAGGAGGACAGTTACCCTAAATCTTCAGGAAGAGGCAGTGACCTTCCTGAACGCCACCGATGCCTGTAAGTACCGAAGCACCGAGGCAACTGGGCAGAGCCTCTCATCTCGTTTCTGGGTCTCGACAGACAGGACGAGAGAAGGCACAAAGAAAATGTACCAAAATGTCAGCAAGAGTCGCTATCGAGGGATCCTGGGAATCCAATGGGTGACCCCTGCACCAGTCATAGAAGGCATGCCAGTGTGACTGGTAAAGGCGTATGGAGCTTGGCCGGAGGTGGCCGGTTGTCAGCGACGCAACTCGGTCTAAAAGGCCCTCCTCTCGGAAGTGCTGCCTGACAATGGCCAGGCGTGAAGGTTCAGCCACCTGGACCTCAGGTGGTAAACAGGCGCGCTGAGACTGACACAACAACTTCCTGCAAGGGGGCAACTGGTACAGAGGGGCTCGGAGAAGCCTGAGGGCTTCCGGAAATCAACGCTACGTGGGCCACCACTGGGCAATGAAGATGTAATTCATGCTGAACAGGGCGACTTTGTGCAGGACTTCCGAGATGATGGCGAATGGGGAAAATGCGCAGGCATGCAGCCCCTCCCATGCCATGGTCAGTGCATCCGAGTCCACCGCCAGAGAGTTTGGAAATGGAGACACTAACCATGTTGGACCAGAGCCGCTTGAGCCTGCAAGTAATAGATGATCTGTGGCACTGAGGCAGACGCCAAATGAAGTGGCCTGCTGCAACTCGCATACGGCAAAGCCTTTGAGGGCCTCTAGCTGAGCTGGGGAGGTGCTAGATTGAGTCACAAAGAAGACCCCAAGGGAGTCACTGCAAAGCGGACAGCAGGCTTGCTCTTCTTCATACGGAGACCGGTCAGCATAGGACGCCAGCCCGGGGCGCTTGGGAGCGCAGTTTGAGGTTGATCTCTTCTCCTGCCAAGAGCCCTGGGGAGAGAGTTCAAGAGAAGAGTCGATAGCACATCCCGCCGTGGCAGCTGCCGATTGGTGCTGGGCAGTAGAGGTGTACTGATCCACAAATTTACCTGACCGATACCGATCCTGCGAGGAGATATCGGCCGATACCGACAGCGATTCTGGCTGCCACGCTATTGCATGGTAATTGTTTGCACATGTGTGACCCCCCCCCCTCTACGCCGTTTCCTCTAGCTTTTGAAATAATAATAGTGAAGTGCTTTTAAATATTATTTATTCAATAATAGGTGAAAGGGTAAGTTATCATATTATTTCCTCATAATTATATAAAATTGTTAAGGTGGTTTTTATTTCTTTCATAAAATATGATGTCTTATATGCAAAGAGCATGACAGGTGGATTTTCAAAATATTTACACTTTATATTTGTACAATGATATGAATGTCATTGTAAACATACAGTCATGGTTTAGCGAATGTAGCAAACACCAGAGGTTTAGAATTTTCGAACATTTTCCATAAGGATACACTTTTGAAAGTAAAAGTACTATGATTTAGACATTTTAAAACCTATACTTTTTGTATTTAGGCATAAAAGTAGTTGAGATGGAAAGGTGTGGAATAATAGGAATGTTCCCCATTTTCCCTCTCATCATATGTCCTAAATATAAATAATATGTCCATTTGGTTATAAAATTTAAAAATATACATATATTCACTCCAAACATAGGGTGCCAGGGTTTAGGGAATAGGGCAAACGACACAATTTTAAGCAATTTTTATATATTGTCCATTAGCGTGTATTATGTGAACACAAAGTTTAGAAAGTGAAAGCACTATGATTTAGACAAATAACGGCCAAATCTCATGTGCATTATGTATATAGGTATAATAATAGTTGAGATGTGTATGTTTAGAAAATTATGAATTTTTCATGTTTTTTCGCCATTATCATAATTAGCTCTGCCCACTCTGTGGGCAGAGGTTTTGTTAGTACATCGATCTCGCGAGATGACGTCGCCTACCCACAAAAACGTACGATCTGTGATAACAGAACTTACATGCCATCTTTCGCTACATCCCGTGGTTTAACGCTACATTTTCCCCTTGCACAGGCTGCTATTGCTTGTGGGCCTTTTTCGTTGCTTGGTTTTCCTACGCAAAGCCATTTCATACCCCCGTTTGCATCCTTCACTTGCTACCTATTCTCGCCATTGCCCGAGACTGCCGTATGACGTCATCAACGGAATTCCCATTGGGGGAACCCTGCGCTCCGTGCCATTGGCCATTTGGTCACGGGAGCTTAGCCGCGCTTTTCCGCCCTGCCGCTTATTATGTACGCTCATTATGTTCAACTACACTCTCTTATTCATTTTTTCTCCTTCATTGCTCGCTTCTGCACGTATCCATGGCGCGTTTTCGTTCACACTCTCCGTTGCTTTGGTAATCAGCGTCCCCGGCTGCTTCCGTCCACGCCCACCAGGGGCGCTGCAATCACGCCATCAGCGGGCTGCATTGTGGGCTATGTCCTTCATTCTGCCACTCACGGCAGGCAGCCCACCAACCTATTCATTTCACCACGTTTCTGAATGCTACAGACTTCACAAGTTGCTTTTTCATTATATCACCGCTTCCCCATTCTGTTCACTCACTCCCTACCTGCATCCCACCGGCGAAAGTGGCGGGAAATGTCGCACTTTCGATCCCACTGCGGATCAACGTAGTCTGCTGCTATGGGCAGAGCTCCGCACATCCCATGTGCAATCTAGTTTTTAGACATATTATGACAAAGTCTCAATCATATAGGTGCAGTAGTTTCACTGTTCTGCTTCAGAAATAAAATTATTAATTTTTTTAATTTTTTCCCCCAATTTCATAAAACATAGCTTAGACATGTCAATGAGACTATATATCAATGTGCATGCAACAGTGTTGGTGTTAAGCTCCAGAACAAAGTGCCCATCAGCCCTGCCTGCCCGGCTGATGGACACCTTTTGACCAAAGTAACTACAATACCTTTGGCAAAAGTATTTTGTGTGACTCACAATTATATGTGTTCCAGCCAAATTTGTTAAGTACGAAATGAGCACTGCATCGGCTAAGGTGCCCAAATGAAAGTTTTAGTGATCAAGGCTGCAGGCTGTGGTTTCGTGGGAGTTGCGTAAAACAGCATCATGCTTAGGAAAATTATATAAAAGTATAGATGATGGTGAACAATTCTGCACAATTCCCATATATTCCTTCTAAGTCCTGTAGCTTTCTGCATTTCCCTTACACCCTGAACAAGTCCCACACAATCATCCGTAATTCCCGCAAGTCTCATATTTCCCTGTGGTGTCCCACAACTCCCAATAAGCCCCTGCAGTCCCTTATGTCCTGAATAATTCTGCGAGTCCTACATCATTTCTGTAAATCCTATCAGTCCCTATGATAGAATGCAATTCCCAATAAGCCCTAATGTTCTGCAATTTTGAAGTCTGGTTTAGCTTCTGCTTAATATTGTACATTGTTTGTCAGCTGTAAGCCTGGTAATCCTGGTAATCATAGGAGATTCAGGCTCATTCAGCTGTCTTGGGGAGACACTTGGGGGTCATCGAAATTGGCCACTCCAAATAAACTGTCTCAAACATGTCTGAGATGCTGATGGCCCTAAGTGTACAGTTCTAGGTTACCCTTTTCCATGTTATCCTCCTCAGTGTGCTCTTTCTTGTTGATTCTGTAGCAGTGCAGTGCTTGAGTCCTTCATAAGGCTTCAACAAATTATGACATCACTAAGGTTCTCAACATGTGACGTTACTCAGCAGCTTATGACATCACAAATGGCCAGCCATTCAGCCTCTTTTTGGTAAAATCATGAATCCGCAGTTGCTACTATGTAAATATCGCTCAGCAATCGGCATGGGCAGATTATTGAAGCAATATTGCCAAAAAAAAAATAAAGAGACATTAATTTATTTGCCTAAACAGTTAGATTGCTTAGAAGTAAGTGTATGGTTTAAGCAACAGGTGGCTCCACCATGCAAACTCCCCCTGGTGGCGAAATTGGTTGTGACGTCATCATTCCAAAGTAAACAAAGCCTCTCAGGAGTCAGCAGGACTGGTGCTTGTCAGCCTGTCCGAAACGTCATGATTATTTCAGGTAAGTTTATTATTTTCACTGTTTATGCTGAAATTGTGCTTCACCAGGCCCAGCTGCTTCAATGGGACTAGGCCTAGGCTACAATGCCAATCTTCAGTTGTCTCAGATGACAATGGCTACATGCCTTTGGGTCAAAGTTTGACATTGCTTTCTGTTGCACTGTTGAGTTTCTTTATTATTATCTCTGTAAAATTCATTTCAGAACATGTACACTGGTGGATCCAGCCTTAACTATTTTTTTTTGGGGGGGGGGAGGGAGGAGGAGGGCAAAATAATGAAAGATGTCTCTGTCACTAGGCCTGTTATACAACAAAAAAATTATGCTTTAGTGGAGTATAGCGGACCCAAATTTATGCCCATATTTTGGCGTCAATGAAATATAAAATATATAATTGTTTAGGTGGGGCAGCCCCCAAGGCCAAGAAAAGAGAAAATAAACTGCGCAAGCGAACCATCGTCATAAATTTGTGAGACATTTGACGTCATGCCACTCATGCCATGGTCATAAATCTGGGTCTGTTAGCCTATGTAGGCCATACTGCACTTTTTCCAAAATTTGTTACAATCATAGTCGTTGTTTTGCAAATTCAATATTTACATAAATAACTGCATTTTATTTCAATAGTTTATTTATGCATTTTGTTTATTTTAAGATTATGTAAGACTATGAGCAAGATAAATGAACTGAATTTAATTAAATTATAACTTTTCGTGTAAATGAAGTACTTGTTAAGTTGATTTCATATATTTTCAATTGTATGTTCAAATAAATTTTTGACACATTTAGTATGGCATTGTCATTCAGTAATATGGAAAAAATCTTTGTAAATTTTCAGGCATGAAAATATAAATTATCGTTTTCTCCATGTTTGAAGATAAAAACGAGGATAATGTCTAATGGTTGCCATAACAAGAGGTATATATAATTGATTATGTTATGGAGATGTTATGGAGATGAATTGATTTTATACTGTTGAAACATATTTCCATTTATCAGAAATATTCCTTGTTTTGTATTAATAAGTATCAATACATCTGCAGGTGGAAGTACAGTACTTGTTGAGAAACTGCCAGTTCTCCTCCACATCATTCACATTTACAGCACATGAAAGGAAACTAGCGTGAGAAATTGGTATGTATTCTTAGACGTTTTTGTCAGTTTCTTATTTTATTTCACAATTTGTCAGATTCAAAGATTTGAGTTTCAAATTTCAATAACAGCCATTAGGTTCTTTTTTTTCTTTTTTTTTTTTTTTTCAAAACATTTTGTTTTACAAACTATTCATCTCACAAGATATTATGTGCATTTTGTTTCCTTAAGTATTTAGTAAATTCTTATTTAAGCTATACTGTAATTCTATAGAGTTATCTTATTATATCAAGTATTATTTCTTCCATTTTCCTTGATCATTCATAAGTTTTCAGATTCTGAACCCTATATACAATGTGTAAATCATGGCACCTTGCCCCCCCCCCCTCCCGAAAAAACCACCAATGCCTTTAACTGTTATGTATACCATGTATAGATAGTTGAATATAGGAATAGTGAGTAGAAGTAGACTTAGTACATGTTTTTACCTGTTATTTTGACAAATGTATCATGTTTGATATTACTGTGTCAATAAAAGCATATATATATATATAAATATATATATATTGTCTTTAAAAATATCACATGCGTTTGCTTTATTTTTTTAACATTAAAGATATGCAATATATTAGACCTAATCATAGCATATGAAAACCATATATATATGACATTCATGTATAGAAAAACGTATGGTTTCCATGCGTTACACTTACGCATGAAATATATGCGTTTTCCGCATGGATTCCATGCGTTACAGAAATGCATGGTTTACGCATGACTCGTTTTCTGGCTGTAAACGCACGGTAATTTAACGCATGGGAAACGCACGTGGCACAATTGCCCATGTATAATCCAGAAGCGCATTTAATTAAACTTAATATAATCTAACCTGGTCAAATCTAATCTAACATCATCTAAAGTACTCCAATCTTATATATATAGCAGATTAATTGGGTGTAATTCGATACAACATAATGTAACCTTAATCTAATATTTTTGTATCTGGCTAATCTAATCTATTCTAAATTAACCTATGTATGCCTACTTTAATGAAACATAATTTAGACTAATCTAATATGTTCTTATCTAGCTCATTTAATCTAGTCCCATCTGACTTAATCTAAGCAAATTAATCTAATCCAAGCCAATCCATCAGTTGCTTTTATAGTTTCAAATAATTCTTGCCATATATTTTGTACCATGCATATTATATGTTGTAAATTTTATGTTTTCATTCACAGTTCCGGAGTGCTTGAAAATATCATTGTGCATGGAATCAATAACAGAGTGTGGGTTGGACAACTGTACTGTCCAGAAAATGTGCAATGTGAGTATATGTAATGACCAAGTAATAATATCAAATCAACGATAGTACTGGTCTCATGGAAGTAGTATATATCTATTTGTAGGCAACTGTACGAAAATGAAAAAAGAAAAATCTTTTTTGATTTTAACATGAAATTGCTATCAGAATTGCAACATTCGATAGGTGATTCTTAATTGGGCTCATTAGGGAGGATTACCCATCATTTTATATTTTTCATTAGGTTTAGTGCTTGCATAAAATATTTTTGCCCATTTGGGGAAGGGCTCTGTTCTGACCATGTTATCATATTTTTTTTGGTCAAAATTTTGTTAGTTTTTTTTATTTCACTAAAAATATACCAATTCAATACATATGTCAATATTTCATGTTCAGCACTTTTTGAATGTACTCATGATGGATATGGAGACTTTGATTGTGAGGCTTCTGAAGCTGTAGCAATTAGCTGCAGCGAACCATTCTGTAAGTACCAACCTTTTTTTTTTATACATAATATACTGTACAAGTACCAACACTGCACAGCAGCGAGTGCCATTGTGTACAATTATTGTGCCATGATCATCAGTTTTTTTAACTCGGTCAATAGTCAAACATTGCAACACAGTTAATATAACTGCAACAAAGCAATGTCATACAATGCAAGTATTTTTTTGGTACCAAGACATATTGCATAAGGCAATGCCAAAACAGCTAGCAACGCCTCTGCTCCTCCCGTCACTCTATCGCTGCCAGCAATCCGAAATACGTTCAGCTAATTTGCATGTGACCCACTTGGTCAGAGCTTTCAAACTATCAGCATCAATTAGATGGACTGGTCTCGCATAGAAAGTTTATGATATTCACTTATCTGGAGTTAATAATCACTGATTGGATTAATGTCTGCATACCATTTCTACCATCTCACTTGGTTGTGACCGTTGCAATGACATTTTACCCTTTTTCATTTAAAGGCCTGACCTGTTGTGCCCAGCGTAGTAATTTGACCACGGATTTCACCATGCAGATTAGCTACTTTACTCACATATCAATGCCTACAGAAGTTTCTTGGTCGTAACTTTTTTTAAGTCTTGGAAATGCATATCTTTACATGTTATTTCACCTAAAGAATAGACTGGCTATCTTGGGCCATATGTGGATGACACAAGGCAGCTGTATTCTCAAAGAATGGCTCGGGGACTATATGTGGTGAATTGGCTCAATGCAGCTGGGTTGACGGCAATGGTAGAGTGACAAAGGAATGGAGGCGCTGCTAGCAGCTTGGGCAATGCCTTGCAATATCAGTTGTTGAAGTTCTTGTCAAAACGATATTCTAGTAGCACATATATCGGATCCAATAAAACTTATATTGCACTTTGCAATATTAGCAATTTTGCCAACAAATGTAGTAATTTATTATGCAATATGCATGTGCATTGTAGTGTAACATTCTACAGCTCTTATAGCCAGAAGGCATGCTAACCATAATCCATGTAATATTGTGATTTTTCCTTATTGTTATAAATCCAGATTCTGCCCTATCAGCCCGGTCCATTTCAAACTCCCACATTACAACAACAGCAGATGGCAGCACTATGAGTCTACTATATTCTGGAGCGCACCCTGATGCTCAATGCTTGCGATTTGACTATAGATCAGCTGGGGGAAAATGGATCTATGCTGGAGCCTTGAGTCAAGATGCTTTTACTCCAAGAACTGTGGCTCTTTTTAATAATGGTGGTACTTTATTTGCTGCAACAGCACAGCCCGATCAATGGGTGACAGGTGAGTAAATATGAAATGGCTATCTAATCTACTCTCAGCTACTTTAATCTAATCTAACTAATATAATCTGAAACAAAGTTTTATTATCTTATCTAACCTAATCTAATTAGCAATATTAAACTTATTGTTGATTTCTATTATATTGCATAATCTAATCTCATATACTCCAATTTAATCTAACCTGATTATCAAGTAAAAAAAATTTTCAATTTTTTTCTTGATACTCTATGTTGATTTCTGTTTAAGATATTCTAATCTAATCTTACCTGAAGTGATCAAGTATGATAAATATAATTTCATGCCTACTAATTATATTTAATGACATTCCCTGTAATCTTCAATCTGAAGTATTTATTTGAGTAGCAATTAAACTTAAAATTATACCAATTTGACTAACATTTGCAACTGTAATTTGTATTTCATGCTCAATTTTTATGCTTTTCTTGTCTTTTTCAACAGTTGAAGCTGACTTACCTGCTACTGACGTATTCTTCATCATGGTAATGGCTGATGATTTAAATGGAATACAAATTACAAACATTATGCTTTTGGATGAAGCTTGTGCCAATCCCAAAGGTAAAATTTAATTCTTATCTATTTACCAATACTTTTTAAATTTAAAAAAAAAGTTTATATAAATTTCATCATTTTTAAATTTTTTCGCTCTGCAGACAAAATGTTCAGTGTTAATGTTTGCGAATGCTTAAAATAGAGAGCATTTCAATGTCACGTATTGTCATATTATTGGCCAGTAAAAATGTTTTTATTTTGTGTCATAAAATGGTAGTATAACGTTTTCGCACACCAAATACATTTTTTATCTTCCTAATTGCAATAAATTTGTTTATATGACAAAAGAATCATCAAATGTAATAAAGCTCTAAAGAGAGTAAATTAAATTAACAAATTTTTATGGACTTTATCACTGGCAGAATAGTCCATACATAGAGAACACAAGAACATAAATTAGCATCTAGCCAAAACATTTTGCTCATTTAAT
Source organism: Alitta virens (assembly GCA_932294295.1). Classification (NCBI taxonomy): domain Eukaryota; kingdom Metazoa; phylum Annelida; class Polychaeta; order Phyllodocida; family Nereididae; genus Alitta; species Alitta virens. The sequence goes on along the minus strand of OW028583.1, from coordinate 12,076,209 downwards.
GGGTGTGCAGTGCAGAAACTTTTCTACCACTGTGTTATAATTCATAAATAAGTAACTTTGATTGACAGAAACCATACTTGTGTCCGTCAATATTTCAGTGTGTTCTTCACAAGATATGGTATGTTCCACAATACTCCAGTGCTATTCCGTTTTCCAAAGATGTGATGGTCGGATGGACTGCTTGGATGGGTCCGATGAGGCTGACTGCACAACTGATAGTGAGTTAAAATTGTTTTAAGTGTCAATCGAATTGTTCAATATTGAAATAACTTAAATGTAAATAGTATAAATTCACATCATGTTATATTTCTAAAAAGAAGTTTACTAAAAGTTAATTTTGTTGGTAGGGAGAGTATCTATTGTTCATTTTTATCTTTACCAATATTCAAAATGGTTGCTGGTTTTCTCTCTGCCATCTTGATACATATCCAAATTGCACCCTTGGCAGGTCTGTTCAAGAATGAGTATTTCTCAACTCCCAAGGTACTATGTGCCCAAAGTGTAGCCATTATGGCGCTGTTATGGTCAATGTACTCCACAATTACCATCACAGAATATGGCCAAGTACTCATGCACAATTTGGAGTAAAACAGTGGCTCAATACGACCTGCTCTGTTCCTCCATGCCATGGCTGAGTTTAAACCCACGACCTTGTGCATACGAGTCCAACAAAGTACCACTAGACCATAGCACCATCTATTCTTCTGAACAAAATCATTCAATTTCAGTTTGCGATGACGGCGGGCCATCTGCACCAGGAGATTTCAAACCATGTTCAGGTCAGTCACACTTTAACAAGACATTGCATATATTTGTTCATCAAAATAATATTGTGCTGATGATTTTTCTTTTTGCTATTATTAGAAATGTTCATTGATTGTATGATAAAAAAAAAGTGGTTGCTGTGTGAAAATTTTTTCTTATGGTCTGATACATCAAGTATATTACAATAAATCAATGTGAAAAAAAAAATGATATATTTACTTTTGATGAAATTCCCTTTCTCATTTATTAAAGTAGAATAAATATTTCTGGAAGCACATTATGTATTAGTGAACTATACATTAGGGGGAAGTGCTACAAACTAGGATTACATGTATTCACTTGTCTAAAATTCTGGTAATGTGATCGTAATTACGAGACAGATATGCACAGAAGGCTGCTTCAAGAAGCTACTTTTTATTTTCTTTTACAGAGAAAACTGTCGGGGGCACCGACCACAACGCCCCTTGCAACTCGTCTTGTATGCCTGGACCCGACCCATTAGGATTCTCTTACCCGTGGTGCAACACTGCCAATGGATGGGGCACATGTGTTGGAAATGCTAGTAAGTTAGCGGGCGGGTAGACTTATTCTCCAGTTTCAGGAGCAGCTGGGTGGTCTGATGTTATATTCAATAGGCCTGCATCTTCAGCAACCTTCCTCCTAGTTTTTGGATGATCAGGATGTGCCCCAGTGGAGGTTATAAGGGGCCCTAGCATCCAGTTGTTGCCCATCATCCAAAGTAACGTTATTCCTTCTTGGACTGCAGCTGGGCATTGAAGCATGCTGTATATTAGCACAAATATATATGATGTTATTCATATTGCATGTTAAGTATATAATTCTTGCAACTTTCAGTAAAGACTATCAGCGGAAACTCGGGCGGGGCAATTTGTCGATTTCCATTCACATACAGAGGAGAGACTTATACGTCATGTACGACTGTTGATGATGATGTGGGACCATGGTGTGCTACGACTGATGAGTATGACAGAGATTACAGATGGGGATATTGTGTTGGTAAGACGGCTACTAATATCGATGTTACTTACAGGAATACTTAGAAGAACAGTAAAATAGAGGCCTACGTACAACAAGAAAGATCACATTCAAAATACCTCACTCTAGAACATTCAAGTTCATAAGCAGTTGTAACTCAAAGACCAAGGACTTGCAAGTTCACTTAGTGTACTTGCTGACTGACAAATAAGAATCAGTAAAAAAAACTGAAGTAGGTGTACATATAACAGTATTTCTGCCTGTGTGGGATTTCAGTTAAGCTATATAGTGTCTGCATCTTGGTATGGCTAGGTTCAGCTTGTGGTAGTTATTACTAGCTTTGGATAGCATAGTTGTGCTGTATGTATTTACACTGACTCTTTTTTTTTTTCTTGAAGGATGTCCAGATCCCGGATGTGAAGGCGAGTATGATGGGACAAAAAAATTCTTTTGATTAAGGAAAACAGTACAATTCATCATTGAACCCTTAATTTTTGTGAAAGCCAACATAATTTTCTACAAATATCATGATCATGATGATAGTTTTATGGTATTATTTTCTTTCATTTGTCAGAGGGAACATTTGGCGGATCAGGAGGAGACCGTGAATGTATTTTTCCGTTTGATTATCTCGACATGACATTTTACACATGCACCTTGCTGGATCATAACAAAAGATGGTGTGCAATGAAGGAAGGAGGATGGGGAAATTGCAGAGGTATGCTATCAATCTATCTATCCAAATGTTAGGGAAACAGTACAAGTCAATGCAAGAAAAACAATAGAAGTGCTGTTCTACACTGGACAATATTCAAAGAACCTATGATTTAATAATAGAGAATAATAACTATTTTCGCAGTTTGCTTAAGGGTTGTTTACACTCTCACGTATCAGACCTACGCATGACCATGGATGGCAAAAATGGGCTATGCATGCTCACTCATGACTCTGTTAATCATGTATGAATTCTTCCCACAAGCGTACATTAGGCAGTCTCAGATTGCTTGCCGAATGTCCGTCAAACGCTCGTCGAACGTCCATCAAACGCTTACCAAACATCCGTCAAACACTCGCTGAACATCCGTCACCAAGCATTCCTGAGGCATCCTTGAGGCATCCTTGAGGCACTCGTAGGTACTCGTAGGCACTCGTAGGTTGTTCGTAGATTGCTCATAGATTGCTCAGAGATTGCTCGTAGATCGTTTTACGAGCTTTTTACAAGCGTTCAACGATTGGACATGAGTGAATGGCAAGTATATACGGATGGGCAGTGGATACTTATGGCTATGAATGGCTACGGATGTAGAAAATACAAAGAACGTACGTAGAACGCTCGCCAAGGGACTCCCGAGCAAGTAATGTTATGTAACTAATATAAACAATTTACTCGTAGAACGTTCACCGAAGTTTCAAACAAAAATTTCCCCTCTCCATGTATGCTCGTGAGTGGTCAAGCGAGACCAGGAGTGTTCTACCGGTTAGCAAGAGTTTCCTTGAAATGCTTGGCAAGATGATCACAGATGGACAAGGATGACCAAGAAGTAAAAACGTTTTTTCCTACATGGTCACTCGTAGGTCTTATCCGTGACTGTGTGAACGCCAGTTTACCCAATTAAAAAAAATAAGTGTATGGCTTATAAATAGGTTCTAACTTCCTTGTGAAATTTGAAAACTCTATTGCAGGTTGTGCTGATGAACAGCCATGCCCAGGCACTGGTATGTAAGAGTAATAAATTCTAAAAAAAGCATTGTTAAGATGTTGACATAATTACCTCTAATATTCAATTAATCTGCAGCATAAAAATATCAAGGTCACTGCAAAAATTGCAGTCCATTCCCATATGTATTTAATATTCTTTGGTCATCACTCTCGAACAGTAACACAATGAGCCAATGGTGTCAGATAAGAATCTGGGGTCTATGAAAGATATTTACCGTAAGGTAAAGATTGGTAAAAATGTTACACATGGGACACTCGTACCGGAAATGTGAACTAAATGGTTGAATTTTTATTAAAATAAATGCCATAATTGCAGTGGACACATACGGTGGCAACATGTATGGTGCAGATTGCGTTTTTCCATTTAACTATGGAGGCGTGTCTTATCAACAGTGTACCACAAGGGACAATGGTGATGTTCATTGGTGTTCAGGGAGATCGAATTATGCAGATGAAGACTTGTGGGGCAACTGCAATGGTGAGTATACTAGACATAGATACACTGATTACATATAATATAAAGGGGGCCGTGGTCTAGTGGTTAAGGCGCTCGCCTTCAAATCAAAAGGTTGCAGGTTCGAGCCCAACATAGGCAGTGATGGCAATTGTAAGTGCCGGTAATTCTGTGTTACGGGCTGTATACTCCCCAGAGAGTTGAGAAAGGCTGAAGCTTGAACAGGCCTGCCAAGAGGGTAATTGTAAAGTCAATTGAGACATAAACTCCATTTACATTAAATTTACATATTAGAAAATAGTTGGTGTTCCCAAAACATTACCGGAAGGTTATGGGAATATTACAAGATGAGTTACAGAAATATAACATATTTCTTCTGACAATGTTATCAATGTAATGTTTTTTTAACTAAATTTAGGCAGAAAATTTATAGTAATATGATTACATACAGGAACATATATTACCATGCGATAATGTCCCTCGGGAATTTTAGCATTCAGTTTCTGGCCCAAACACTCTTTATGAGAAAATCTCAGCTGGATTCTGATGGTGCGTCATTGCGGCCTTCTACAATTTGAAAGAAGCATAACAACTTGGTACACCGCAACATGTTTGTTATAACTGGAATTTGTGTTAATGTTGGGTGTATATTAGCCAGAAACAACCCCACATTGAATATAACACAATGCGGGGTCGTTTCAGCAGTCTTTATATTTTTTCATGGGGTTATATGGGCATGCGGTTTTACAGCCTTCCTACCTATCTGAATCTATTTTATACCTAAAAATAAAAAAAATTCTACAATCATCATTTTCATGCAGTGAATTGGCAATTGCAACTTCTACTTCTTAAAAGTCCTTATGTTATCTCTGAATGACTTAGTCATCGCTGATAAGACCTGTAATTTTCAATGATGTGAAATGGAGATCTTGGCACTGATGCGTGTATACTTTCCAGGCAATATTTATTCCACCTGTTGCAAAATACCACACAAAATGACAGGACTGCTGCCAGGCTAGGTCATTTCTGGCTATCCTGTGGTTAGCAGACTTGTAGCTAGGTGTATTTATTTGTGTAGTTGTGAGAATATAAATTTTATGCCAAACTAAATTGACTACACTTCACACAATCTGCTCATGGAACCTTGTGCAACAACCATTTTCTTCACTTCTACTTCTTAATAACAATATAATCCGCTTGGTAGCGTATCACTTGTCTGGTACATTTGTTACTTCAAATAATTATGTACACTGTTTGATTGCATATTTTGAAACTGCGTACGTGGGCAAAAGTTACCATAACCGCTTCTGTTTGACCGAAACACTTTTCTTGCTGTTTCAGGGTGTAAAGAAATCGGTGTTGGTGAATGCTTTTGTGAGTAATTTAAAAACATGTCCACCATATTTTGCATGTATTTTCTTCATTTTGTTATGAATTTTAAAATCATTAATAATTAATAATTAAATTACAGATACAACATGGGGCGGTAATGGTGGAGGAGCTTTGTGTCACATACCTTTTGTTTATAATGGACAAGAGTACTTCGATAAAACGAATGTCGATCACGTCCGACCATGGTGTGCAACAGTTCCGAACTTTGATGAGATTCCTATTTGGGGCAATGTTGCTGGTAAGATCAAAGAAAAAGGAATGCAATGTGTCTGGATACTGTTTCTGTTCAGAAATTAATTCTATGGCGTCCTGGCTTTTATTTAATGTATAATTTGTGAAGATTGATCAACTTTTGACGAAGTTATGTGGTCTGTTCGTTGTGGGTAGCGAGCGTTGGCTTTGATAATGTCAAACTATCAAATGTCATGAAACATTGTAACGCTTGTTCCTCGCAATATTTCCAAGGCAAATACACCTCTAATTACTAATAATCCGTCAGTCAACATGTATACAACAGTCCTCCAGCAGCCTTTGTTGCTCATCTTATGTGCTCTAGTTTATTTTACTACGACCTCGAGATGCTTTGTATAAATGGTTTATTTTATGTTTCGCGGCCAACAGGGCACAGAAATAATGAACATTAGTTTATCCATTAATGATTACTTTTTTTTTTGCAGAATGTGTTAATACTCCTTTTCTCAGACAACCAGTTTGTCTTGGTAAGCATGTAACAAGTTAAATTAAGAAATATCCATAAGATTTGAACTTTAAGTGGCATTTGTGAAGTGTTTTAGATAGTATAATAAGTTATTGTAAAATGATAAATGCATATAATCAACTGATAACATATTCTGCTATAAGAACAAAATTCCCCAAGGATATTCCCAAAATGAGTTCCTGTTTAAAAAAGGGATCATTTAGAAACAATAAGCATGTATATATGGCATGGGATTATAGTTCCAGTTAGGGTTAGACTGAGTGTGATTGGACTTTAAAGAGATCAGTTGCAAAACAAAATGTCCAATAAATTAAATATTCATTGAAGTGTTATTTCATTTTATATTTCAAATGTTTTCGAATTATGAAATATTATTTTGTGTCTGCAACATTGGCAAAGTTCATGAAATACTCAAGACATCTGAAAATGTAAATACTTTGAAAGTCTGTGTATTTCGACTTACACTATCATATAGTAATTAAAGATCCCTACAGCAACCACCTCACCTACTAGTCACCCGGCTAGCTCAGTTGGGACACAGTGAAGAATACAAGCATGTTGTCATATAACAATTCTATTTACTGATCTTTTTTTTTCTTTCAGGAAATGCAATCACTTTTGATGATGATACACTGGGAGGTGGAACTCAAAATAGCGGCTGTCCCTTATCCTGGCAAGTGACAAACGATACGACGCCTACTTTGAGAACAGGAGCACATATGTCTGCAGACAGATTGCCTATGCAGCCACTGAAGTATATTAAGTGGGAAGGAGTGTTTGATAGAGAAAAAGTTGACATTTTGGCAAAAGGTAAGCAGAAGTTAAGAGGTTTTAGAGTACTTGAATTTAATGACATTTTGACTTGAAAGGTCATTAACATCTGACTATGATATATATATATATAAATATGTTAGCTTGTACACAGGAGAATACTAGGTAGAGAAAGATAATATTACGTAGGTACCTATGAATGAGGGAGTTTTCGCCATAGTTTGGTAAGCTTTGAAGCAACAGAAAACATGTCATATAGAAGTTAGGAAGTAATATCCCAAGAAACTGGTAAATAAATACTTGTAAAATTGGCTCTGGTGACACGAGGACAATGTTCTCCAAGAAAGCTTCGCAAATTTTATCTTACAAAGTAAATGCATAATGTCACTGCATAATAGTTAAGTAATAAATCAAGCAGAACCAAATTAGGTTGCTGCGAAGCCAGTTACTGTCTCAGTGGGCCCACGGTTGCAAGTTTTATTTTTAAAAGTACACTTCTTATCGCCCTAATTTCCATTGCTGCTTTATTGGAGCCAATCAGTCACCAGTTTTTGGTCGACGTTGGTCTTAAAAATACACAGCTATGCATATATTACCTAATATTATGTCTTTGTACTTACCAGTACCTGCAGGAGGAGGTTATATTTTTGTCGAAATGTCAACCCCTGCCACAACTGAAGGCGACTGTGCATCCATTACTTACTCTCTTAACATCCGAATGCTTTGTCTTCGATTCTGTTACCATATGATCGGACGCCAGGTGAGATTCAAGTCTAAAGCATTTAGAAGGGATGACTTGAGGGGAGATCGGAATTTTGAGGTGTCATTTAAATTTAATAAATTTATGCTCAAGTGAAGAAATTTTCACAACCATCCTGAGTGAAATACAAAAAAAAAAACACCAACATCTAAAATTCTGTGAAAAAATATAATTATATAATGTATTTCCAATGCCAGTACTTACTAACATACAGCAAACATTCCAACATCATACTTCAGGTAAATGGAATATTTTTTTTCTATAGGTTGGAACACTAGGTGTTTATGCCGATGGCGATCTGTTGTGGTATGTGGAAGGATCCCAAGAAGAAGACAAATATGGTTTCCTTGGTTACTCCACTTACACGGAATGGAACTGCATCCAAATTCAAGTAAGTGGAATGATTTTAAACATTATTGTAGAACTTGACCATAAACTCGACCTTCGGTGCAAAATCATTGACCATAATGATATGGCTTTAATAGCAGGGTAAATACACTGTATTAAATTGTATTGTTTATGTGAAATATATGTGCAGCTCAAGATGAAGCTTTGATTTAAAAGCTTTACTTTCTGGAGTCCATTTTGTATTCTGTAGTTGAATACAAATGGCAAATGATGCAGTTGGTTTAAAACTATTAAGTAGTTTAAATTGTAAGGTATTCTTACAAGTAATTCTTTTCTGGAGTACAGTAAAACCTCACTTTAAGAACACCATTACCACGTAATTCGGGACCCAAGTAGAATCGTTCCATTATTATATTAACTTTACCTCTTGATTACTTGACCAATGAAATTTGTATCAAGTGCGGTCATGATTTCAACATGTTAGATATTCATCTTATTTAAGGTCTGTCTTCAGCAAGATTCTGCTATCTCAACTACAATGTATAAGCCTTTTTTTTCAGAATGGTAATTCCTACTTCTCGTCAGTTGAATTTGTCGCGACTAAAGGAAGTGGTGAAGAAGGAGACATTTTGGTTGACAGGATACATTTCTTGGAGTATTGTGAAAACCAAGATGTTTGTAAGTATCTATGTAGTACTGTAAGAATTATAATTCACTTACTGAGGATCAAAAAAGTACATTTCCGTCTGACTGTTTAAGGGACTATCCAGTCTTTTTCATCAAACCTGTTTTCAGCCTGCACTCTGGTGTTATTGTTGTTTGAAATAATATTCAGAAATATTATTTAGATGCCTTGAGAGAGCACTGAGGATTCATTTTAGCTTCTTGTAAATGGCATTTCTATTTTTGCACTTATCAGTTTGCTCCTCTGGCATGTTTTCCTGTGGTGATGGTCAATGCATTCATCCAACCATGGTTTGTGATGCTCAGCGACACTGTGGCGATGGCCGAGATGAGTTCAACTGTAATTACGGTAAGTGTTGAGGTATACTTACCACTAAATGGGTCATTCCACAGAAACGGTGCACCCCCATCCCTGAACTTTCAAAAGTGATTATAAAATGGTTTTAATAATATGGATATGGTATGAAGATAGGCAGACCAATGTTAAGATACAAATACACACAATAATTTTTTGAAGTAAAAATTTGCAGTTAAAGTAATATTATTCATTTGTTTAAGTTTGTCCATGGAATTAATGTCCCTTCTGTTTCCATGGTATTAAAATGACACTGGATGAAAAAAATTATTGTTAGGTTTGTCCATTTTTTAAGAGATGAAGAAAGCACAGGTATGGGGGACTTCAGGATCTCCGTTTATCTTAATCATTTCAAATAATATTTTTCAATATTTAAAGAAATGAGTTTCTATTGGTAGGGGGTGACTTATATATGCGCATCGTTCCTGCTACCAAGTTTATAAGGAAACTGTTATTGACAGAAAATCGCTGCAAAGCAATTCTGAAAGCCCTCCATTATTGCAAAATAGAATGGAAATTTTGGTAATATTACCTGCATTTCCCTTTCACATATTGCATGATTTTCCCTTAATGTTAAATCTGTTACTTTCCTTCCTGTTTCCTTTATATCTGACATAACAGGTCAGTGTTCACATGACCAACCAATTTAAATATAAATGTTGAAAAATGTTTGTTGTCATGTTACAACACTGAAATGTATGAAAATTCATAATTTTGATGAATTCTTGAAAGATTGAAAATTCAATTTTATTTGCACTTGCAAAGCTAAAAGTGCACCGTTTCTGTGGAATTACCCAAATATGTAATTTATTCTACTCTTTATTCACTGAAAGGAGAAGACTGGCCTGCCAAGGGTATAATGTAAAGTTTGCAGCATGTGTGTTCAAAATACTGGCAGACTGTAAACTCGATCATTTAATAGTAATATGTTTGTGTCTTTTTCCTAGATTCCTGTCCAGACGGTCACTTCCGATGCAACTTCGGTCATTGCTTGACCGCATCGATGGTTTGTGATGGTCATTCTGACTGTAATAATGGAGAAGATGAAGTTGAATGTGGTATGTGTTAATAGCAAACCTAATTTTGTCATTTTAAAAAAGAAGAGTGACTTGATAATATGCATATTCATTTCTGCAGTTATGTTTATAATAAACTGGATATTTCTCCGAACTAGTACTGCATGATTTCTCAGAGTTGGCGTCTCTTATTTTGTGACTTTCAGATTCAGTAACCCCTATTGTCCCTATGGAGGGTGAGTAATGTTTTTTTCCTCTCTGTCTGTTAATATTTAGCATTTTTGCAAATTACTGTACTCATATGTACCTAGAATTTAAAAAATAAATTATAATAATTGATTGTCCCTATAATTCAGTAATTTAGGATCTACAACATTTTTAGCATACTTTAAAGTTTGTAGATCGAGTTGTTATCTGGGTTTATATAATGTTATCTTGTGCCCATGTGCACAAACGCAATATTTTTTTATGTCCTCTATTTCAAAGAATTAGTCTGTTATTTTATAGCTGGTGAGGCCACTTGGCAATGTGACAGTGGGGAGATCATTTACGTGAGCCAACGTTGTGATGACCAAGCCCATTGTGTGGACGATTCTGATGAGCAAAGCTGCGGTAAGATGCATTTTTGTTTCTCATAAAAGCTTGTTTTGATTCCAGTGTTTTCTTCGTTCCAAACCAGGTCTAAAATATAGGATGGCAATGGACTCATTTAAAAGCAGTGGCCTGCCAAAAAACATTAAGTACACTAGTTAGAAATGAAAGATTTGTGACTGTATTCAAGGTTGTTTTCATTTATATCATAAATCTTTAAATTAATTATATTCACCTCTCAGATATTTTATTTTGTTCTTGATTGTGCCTCAACCATTGGGCAGGGCTTTAATAATTTGATAATTTTCCATCTTTCTATCAATCGAGATGCAGAGGTCTGGGCTACTTGTAATTTGCTCAAATATCTGACTGAATTTCAGTGTGTGATGCGGGTGACTTGGAATGTGGGGGATTTTGCGTTGCCCCCGGTGACCAGTGTGATGAAAAGAAGAAACATTGCCCGGATGGAGCGGATGAATCGTGGTCCTGCCCAGGTCAGTAACAGTATAGATATTTGAACCCAAGACCCATGGTTTGTAGGCAGACACTCTTGCATTATGATTATCAACATGGAGTCCCCCTCAAGCCAGTTGAACCCAGTGTCCATGATTGTAGCAATTGGAAAAGTTCAATTTCTTGCAGTGATCATGGAAAAGTTTTGAAGGAAAACTAAATATTAAAAAATTCATAAAAAAGGAAATAGAATTAAAAAAATAATTCTATACATTTTGAATAAACCTACAATAAATATTCTTAATAAATATTAAAAATTCTAAACAAATATTAAATATTCTAAACATTTGAATAAAATTTATCTTGTCACATGGACTTTGATAGATGAGAAAAAATCTTCTATATTAAATGTATACCGTAATGGAGGGTATTATCGACAGGGGGGGTATATTCGACACTTAAATTAGCATGTTAAAAAAATAATTATAATTTGTTAACATTTTAATGTGAGTGTCAAAAATACCCGCCCTGTCGATAATGCCCTCCGTTACGGTACTTATCTGACATTTTATTAATAAATGTGTAAATTTATGTGTTAGTGATTTGGTCCCAGCTGGTAGATTTCATCCCTCCTAGGAAAATTTTAAGTCTGCATCAATAGACATCTTTAAACTGTATTTATTTTTTATTCTAGGTTGTCCACTTGACAAATTCCAGTGTGATGATGGACCCTGCTTAGAAATGAGCAAAACTTGCGATGGGGTCTCTGACTGTGAAGATTCAAGTGATGAGTCTCCTACTACGTGCAGTAAGTTTTATCAGATCAACTTGATATATTGCTATTATATCTTTGTTTGTATGTGAACATGAATACAACACGCATCAGCAAAGTTTTGGCCGACAGCGAGTCTAGGGAGTAAATACCCAAAGTGGATCCTAAACATTCTGAATGACAAGAAAGATCTATATATATTGCCCATTTGCAGTCTCGCTCTCTCAGAATGTTTTGGTCATCAATAACACCCACAGCTGGCTGTTGGCTGCAACTTTGTCCAACCAGTGGGTCCCGGGTTCAATTCCTGGTCGAACCTAAGTTGGATGGCCCCATATACTGTGATTTTATGTACATGTATTCTGTTAAAAACTAGCCAGACAATTAATGTCCGAAGTTGTTGGATGCCACTGTAGTTTTATAAATCCAGTGGAAGCATGTCATTGAGATAACCCATGGTGTAAACTTTACTGGTCATAATGGTGAGGTCATGCTGAGGTGGTCTATTTGGAGAAGTAAAATAAAATGATAAGTATAAACTTGGGGCCCAAAAAGGATGGTGGTCCTGATGGTGAGGTGGTCTTAAAAAAGGGAGGTGTCTTAAGGAGGGGAAATGGCCCTTGACTACAACGGAAAGTAGAAAGAGACGAATATCGAAGTCATGGACACTTATGTTAGATGCAACGCTGAACTATGTTTGTCTTTCCAGCTTTAACATGTTCGGTATCCATAGACAACCTGCCTGCTGAATATGCAAGCTTGTTATTGCAGACTCCCCCAGCTACAATAGGTAAGTCACTGCTGTGTCAGTGAGTTCGTAGAATAAAAACTTTCTATTTTTAGAAATGTTACATTATGTCTTTGCTTATTTTTGCCTGAACTCATATTTCAAATTAATATATTTGCATTTTCTGTTTGTTTTTTTGACATCTGTTAGTAATATACTTCAATAAAATATTAGTATATTTGGATCCATTTTATGTTATTTTAAATATTTCCTTATGCAGAATATGGAGAGCGTTACGACTTGAAGTTGGACTGCAACGGCACTTGGTGGAGTCCTGTGACCAAGACTGACATGTATCCTCACTTGGCATTTGACTGTTGCCAACCGGGTCTCAATCTCACTGCACCTTCTTCTATGGATATCATGTGTTTACGTAATTTGAAATTATCTATTTAATAAATATTTCAACTTACTCAATGGCAAGCTACAATCAAAGTTTGCCATTTTTAGCAAAGTACATTGCAATTTTGACACCACTTCATTGCAGTTTTAAAAACCTCAGAGCCTGAATTATAGATAAATAAAAATTCAAACATATCTCATGTAATTTATTTTTTTAGCTGCGGTACCATCAAGATTCCTTCCTTGTTGCCTTGAACACCGCACTGACCCTTTGCCATGCACGGGAGCACCGTTTGACACAACAACAGGATTCGCTTCTTTTGGACTGCAGTCTGCACCTAGCGGAGGCTTATTTTTCAAAGGAAGAAGGCTAAGCACTCTTTATGTAAGTAATATATGTGTTTAACGCTTTATGTGTAATGTTATTTATTACAGCTAAGGGATTAGTTCTACTTTAAAATGAGCCGTTGTACTGACATCAAATTTGCCAGTGTACACTATACAGTCAAACTTGTGTTTAGTGGTCACCCAAGAGAATTGACACCGACTGCATGGAAGCCATTTAATAGACAGCTAAAATATTCAATGTAAATTGAGATCAGGGGATTTGGAAGTGCTTTTCAAAGGGAGAATACTATAAACACTCTTTATATAATTAAATTCCCCCAACTGAATTTTCATTGAATATTACATTATTTCTTTAATACACCCCAGGGATAAGTTCTTCTTGAAAACGAGATGTTGTAGTGACATCAGATTTGCCAAAATACAGCCAAACTTGTGATAAGTTTGGCCATTTTTAATACAGGTGGCTGTTTCAAAGAGGGCGATCACATTATATACCATGAAACTCAGTTCGGGGAGATTCGGAAGTGGTTGTTTAATGCAGCGGTTGACCATTATATACAGGTGGCCATAGGGCTTTAAATATCATAATGAATATTGATCAGTCACCAGAAATGCATGATATAAATTAACATAAAAATATAATTTTCCTCACAAGATCGGCAACAGCGGGCTCGTGCACACCCGGAACAGTAAACCAGGAACACCTTCACCTGTGTGTTACAACTTCCTCACCGTCGCCAATCTTGATTTCATGGATGTGTTTTCTCTAATGGCCATCGATCTGGTGGATGATGGGATATGTAACTTTTATGTTGAGTAAGTGCTGGATACTCTTACTATAACTATAACTAATAACTCAAGATACAGTGAAACCTAACATAGAAAATATTTGTTATTTATCAAATGATTGAGAGCGCACCGTCATGGGACTGCTGTATTTTAGTAGTATAGTGTGTACTTATTCGTCAAGTGACCTTCGCGCCTTTGATGTTCTTTGATGTTCTTTGATGTTACGAAAAGGTCACAGAGGTCACGAAAGGTCACGAGGATTATTAGATTAATATGATTAACCGATTTAATTATCAGGATTAATCGTTAATCGTTTGATAAAGGTATGACACGGGGTCAAACTAACGACCTGCAGGTCATGAGTCATACAGGACAACCGAAAACGCGTCATATTGCAATATAATTTATTTAATTGCAATGTGATTTTACTCATAATTAGTTAATATTGTTTACCTCCGTTATAGTTTTTGATCGCTTTAAAAATTATAGCTTCAAACGAGTTAGGGCTATCCGGTCGGTCGCTTCTTGATGCATTATGGTAATATTAACCAGAAGCGTTTGTATTCCCTTTAGTTCTCGGTTAGCCGGAGGACTGTGTCCCATTAAGCGTAACAGGCTCCTCCCACTGCAACCCCGTCCTCAAACCCTATTTATTTTATTAGCCTAAAAAAGCGCTATTCTTACAGGGTTAGAATGTCACTATCACGCGGTGCTTAAACATCAGGAACATTTCTAGTTTTACCAACGATGTTACCTAGAAAAAGACCTAATTTAGACGAAGGAGTCGTTAGACCTTACACCGTTAAGAAGGTTAACGAGGCCAGGGTGGTAAAATACGGCATTGAAGAATTCACGTTTAAAGCCAAGTTTAACGACGATATCAAGTTGAGCAAAATAGCCGATTTCAAAGATGACTTACACAACATGTTCGAAGAAATATTGGACCAGGCGACGCAGAACCACGAGGATGGGATAAATTAAGACTAACGATCGAACATAGAAGTCTGGATAAACCTATTACCATACATCTTCAACCGAAGAAGAATATCACACCCGAAGTTATAATGACAAGGTGAGTCGTGTAATTATATATAACTCAGCATTATTTTACGCGTATTTTGCACTCGTTATAAAACCAGGAATTCGAAATATTGTTTTATTACAAATTCGAGACGGTGTTAAATTCGAAACAGGACATAGATACCGATCAGACTTTCGAAGTAAAAGTCGGAACTTTGAAAAAAGAAGACCGAGGAGGAGGGCGATGCTATATTACAAATACCTCAACGACGTCGGACGATTGCAGCATAAGTCTTGCATGGTGCTTATACGGTCTATGGAAAATGAAAGCATCTGCGCAGCCCGAGCGATCGTCACGTGTATAGCGAAACTTAGAGGCATGCCTCCGAGCAAATATTACAATTTTATCAGGAAGGAGCGTTGTAATAGTGACAATCCGTGCTCTCAAAAATCGCAGGCCATAAAATTACAAAACGAGATAGGTCTTCCTCTCGACACGCCTATTAGTTTGAGAGAACTTTACCTTTTCGAACAACGGCTCGATGTCCTAATCATTGTAGTGTCGGGAGACTTGTGCAATGAAGTCTGTTATACAGGGTATTTTGAAAGGCAGGACAAAATATTCCTGTATTACAAAGACTCCCATTTTCATAGTATCACTAATATAGACACTCTTAAGCCCGGAAAAAAATTCTGTAGAGAGTGTCTGGATTGGCATAATTCAGGAAAGAGACATTTCTGTAGCGCGTCATGCGCAGTTTGTCAGAGAAAAGGGTGCTGTTACTCCGACAACCCGGTTACCTGCAAGACCTGTAATATTACTGTAATATTAAGAATGTAGACTGCTTCAGAGCCCATCAACAACCGGTAATGTACAAAAGAGGACCCGCGAAGGGGGAGCAAAAAAGTCAGTCTTTCTGCGACACGTACCATAGATGTAAAGATTGCTGCACGATATTTAACAAATTAAAGAGAAACGTAGCGGACCATACGTGTGGCGAGTATTGGTGTTCTCAATGCAAAAATTATGTCACGGGGGAGCATCTTTGTTACTTTAGAATCAAAAGTGCTAAACACACGACGGGTAAATTTCTGTATTACGATTTCGAAACATCTTATCACGTGCCCTCAGGGATATCGAAATATTGTTAAGAAGGAATGTCAAGACTGTTATCCTGACCAGCTCTGTCCTCGATGTAGAAAGTGTGTTAATTGTTATAGGTCTTACTGCGGATTGCAAAGATTTTGTCCCAACTTTCTCGTATGTCAAACGGCGTGTGATCTTTGCAAGCATAGCGAGTGGACATCCGGTTCTATCTGCGCCAATTGCGGCGACCTATGTAAAAAATGCTCGAAAAAAGGAAAAGATGGCAATTATGGCGATATTTGCGACAATGGGGAATGCGGAAAACGCGAGAAGGGGTTCAAAGGTCTGGAAACTACAGAAGACTTCTGTCAGTGGCTGCTTACCCCTATGCACAAGAATTACGTGTGCATAGCTCACAATGCAAAAGCTTTCGACGCGCATTTCATCTTAAATTACTGCTTAAACAATTCCATAGTACCCAAAGTTATATATTCGGGGTCAAAAATTATGAAATTACATATTTCGCTAGGACTAAATATAAAATTTATCGACAGTCTCAATTTTTTACCCATGGCTCTGAAAAAATTACCAAGAGCTCTAGATCTGAAACAGGGTCTGAAAAAGGGCAATTTTCCTTATTATTTTAACACGACCAGCAATTTTTTCTATCGCGGTAAAATGCCCGGAGTCGAATATTTCGGTATAGAATTCATGTCCAGAGAGGACAGGGTAGAATTTATGGATTGGCATGGTGAAAATGCTGATAGATTTTTCGATTTTCAGAAGGAAATTCTGGAATATACCCAATCAGACGTCAGTATTCTGAGGGAAGCTTGCACCAAATTTCGAGACCTTATATTAAAATCTACGACTATTCCCGGGGCTAATTCCCCACCTATTGACGTGCTCGCTCATGTTACCCTGGCCAGTAGCTCGATGCAGATTATACGGCAACTGACCATGCACGAAGAACACGACGTGATCTTAAAAGACGGATCGAGATGTGTAGGCGTGTTAAAAGCGGGTGTTTGGCGGTGTCGGAATATGCGTGAGATTATAAATACCGAAAACATTGAAAGCGCATCGTTTTTAAAATCTCAAATCCCCCAGCCTCCTGCACAAGGTTACAGGCGCACTCAAAACCATAGTCTGAAATCAATTATGTGGCTTGAGTGGGTCGGTAGGAAATTAGGTAGGAGGCTCCAACACGCTCGTAACGGATCCGAATTTAAGATTCCGGGAACAAATTTCTCCGCAGACGGTTACGATATGTACAGATTTTACTATGGAACAATTGCTCAATCTGACCTTGGCTAGAGAGAAAAAAATAAAACGGACAGGCTTCGCTGTAGAGAAAATTTGGGAGTGTCAGTGGGATAAAAATGTTAAAAAGCGATCCAGAGCTCGAAGAATTTGTCAAAAATTTTGACATGCCTCTGCCTCTACAACCCCGGGAAGCGCTGTACGGGGGTAGAACCGTCCCTGTTAAACTGTATCACGACTGTAAGCCCGGGGAAACGATTAAATACCAGGATTATTGCTCATTGTATCCTTTTATCAACCACTTTCCTATTTATCCTACCTGTCACCCAATCATTTTATCAGACCCGGATACCATTGATAAAAGCCTCCAGGCGTACTTCGGTATAGCCAAAGTAAAAGTGCTACCACCTACCGATTTGTTCATACCAGTGCTACCCTACCGTTGTAATGGGAAGCTTAAATTTCCTTTATGCAGAACGTGTAGCGAGAAGGAAAGCTGTTCCGACTGTACCTGTAGCGAGGAACGGGGCTATAAGGTGTTAAAAGTGTACGAGGTGTATCATTACCCCGAAGTTACCCAGTACAATAAAGAAACCGGAGAGGGAGGTCTTTTTATAGAATACGTCGCAATGTTCCTGAAAATCAAACAAGAGGCTTCCGGCTTTCCTGTTCACGTTAAAACGCCGATAGATCAGGAAAGATATATCGATTTTTAACAAAAAAATCAAGGCATACTGCTGGAAAAGGAAAACATTTGTAAAAATCCAGGACTCCGCTTCGTTGCGAAGCTTTATTTAAATTCTTGCTGGGGCAAATTTTGCTAAAAACCGAACAAGATCAGGACTCTGTTTGTCAAGTCTAATCTGGAATTGGCAAGAATCCGTAACAACCCTTCCAACGAAGTCGTAGATTTCCATATAGTGAATGACAACATTATAGCTATCGATCTCAAGCGTAAAGACTCTTTCGAAGAGCACAATCTATTCACGTGCGAGATACTGGGGGCTCTCACGACGTCGTTTGCTCGCCTTCGTTTGTACGAAGCTCTGGAGAAAGTAGGGGATAGAATATTGTACATTGACACTGACTGCTTGATATATGTGGAATCCCCGGTAGACTTATCACTACCCACGGGGGATCTTCTGGGCGATCTTACCAATGAACTGCCGGAGAATGTTTACATACAGACATTTGCGTCTTCGGGACCAAAGTCGTATGCTTACAAAACAAACACGGGCGTAAAAGTCCTCAAATTAAAAGGAATCAGTCTTAACCACAAAAATTCGGAAGCTATAGATTTCGAAGTAGTCCAAAAAATTATATTCGACGAAATTGGCGAGGTAAGGACGCCGCTCACGACGCAAATCACACGCACGAAATACGAGGGCATAATTTACAAAAGGCCATTTTCGAAAGTGTACAGAAAAGTATTTGATAAGAGGCGAATACTTAGGGGTACATTTAATACAGTACCGTTCGGTTATGTACAAAGCTTAAGAGACATTAAACATAAATAATATAAATAATAAAACAGGCACTCGCTCGTAAAAAAAAAGAAAAATCGTATCGTTATGCAAGGGTGTATATACGTATTATATATATACGAATGTATAGATGTAAGTATAGACACGAGTACAGATGTAAGTATAGAGCATGTACAGATGTATATATAGATATATATAGGTGTATATATAGTAGTGTATATAAATGTATATATAGTCGTAAATATAGATGTGTATATATATATAGTTGTAAATATAGATGTACATTTATTAAAAGGTCTGTATTGTACTTTAAGAATTATAACTGATGGTGTAAGGTTTATGTACATATTTATGTTTTTTGAGCATTTGTATTATACCTCACGAATTGCGACTTATAAGCATTATTGTTTATGTATTATTATCGTTGAGAAGTTCTAATAAACACGCGTATATTATGCAGAACTGTGCTTATATCTTGGCTCTATTATTTTTACATCACAAGCTTATCTATCGTTCCTTCAGCGTGCCAAAAAAACAATTTTTGGCATAATCAGTACGCACAGTCGTGTCGCATTGTCTACTCACTCTCACTCACTCTAATGAGCTGTGTAGCCATGGGATTCGTTATATTATTCGTATTTTACTTTTTACACACTGCCAGACCCGTATTCGCCTGATCCGATTACTTATTCCATTGCGAAGGATGCGTATGCGGCTATTCGGGTATCAAAACGGTGGACTGTACCAGGACGGATAAAACCACACTGCCCACATTTCCCTACCCCGAGGCTGTCGCTAAAATTATTATGACAGGGACGCCATACTGCGATGGTATTAACTATGACGATGATACGGACCTCGAGCTTGCACATTCTCTACAGTACCCCGTCATATGCGAGACAGGTGAGTGTTTTTTTAGTGCATAACCCCATTTTAATCTTAAAATATTGCGACAGTAATAGCATTAATTATCGTATACTTTTTAATTATAGATACCGGAGATTTTTCGGGTGACACTAGAGCTCCGATGACGAAGAATGAAATCGATGATACTTCCACGAGCTCCTACCCCCCGATTTTTTTTCAAGATCCGACCTCACGCGTTCCCGCTATGTCAAGCGATGCTGTACACAGCTCTACCGAGGAGACTGTTACACCTCCTCATTATGTTTCTTATTACAACCAGGAAGAGGAACACGTCTACCGAGAGACTGTCACGAACGGGTTAAGACATTCCGGACGACCAGCAGACTCTGAACCAGTCGTTAAGACTACCCCTACAGATACAGACTTCTTTATCTTTCAAGAATCTTTACAGAACCAATCAGCGATTAATCTGACGCAAAATGACGTTGAAAGGCTCCAGGTCTTTATCGACAACGCCGTTACCGATGCAGGAGACGAGCTTATAACAGAGTCTTTTACAAGCGAGGATGTAGCAGACCATCGAGCCGTGGAGATGACCCATGGCTCTTCCGATACAGACCTGGCTAAAAGCAATAAAATTACCGACTGGTTTTATTCTGAAGAACAATTCGTCCTAAACGCTGTCATCACAGGGGCAGTCCTCATTAACTTTACGATTGTCGTTAGTATTTTCGGTTAATATATAACGCCTCGTATAAAGACAAAATTTTGACGTAGAATGATAATTGGATATTATTATTTATTTTTGTTTTATACATTTACCAGATCTGGCTCATACGTCGTCGTAGAAGACATGCGGAAAACGCTGTGGAACTCACGTCGTGGGCATAACGCATTAACGAAAAAATAGCTTTTTTTATAATCAATAGATTTATATATCTATATTTTTTTTTGTGACGGTGTAAACCGACTGATCTGAATATATTTAAATTATCATAATTACCGTTTCATTCGTAATTATAGTAGGTATATTAAATACTGAAATTATTTGAGATATAATAAAGATGTATCAAAAATTATAGCTGCCTAGCATCTTTTGTCCTGAGCTATATTAGACCCTTACGTAATTCAGCGCAACGCTTAATCTTCAGACCCCAATGGTTTACCCTAGATCTCCTCCACGGTCTAAGTGGGTCATCTTATTCTCCTACCCCAATTAGGTCACCCTCGAATCTGCTCTGTCTAAGTAGGTCATACCAATCACTGACGCCAAAAAGCCATGAGCGAGATGACGTTTTTTGTTCAGGTATGCGTTTTTTTAGCATTGTTACAGCCAACAGCGAGCCAGTACACTTTTGCTTGCGGGCAACCGTTCTGCGAATGTGTGCTGAACAGAGAAGGGGGGATCACGGCCGACTGTACGAACAATTTGACCAGGGAGACTCTGCCAAAATTTGCCACGATCGAGGTGTCAGTTGTTCGAAAGGTTAAAATGACAGGCACAAAATTCTGCAGGAAAAGTGAAGTTTTTCGTTCGGACATCGAGGTAGACTTTGGGACGTCTGAACCTGAGAAGGGAATTACAACCGAGTTCCAATCGAGCGTGACTACTGACGAGCCTCCACAGCAACCTCGGCAACAGCCGGGAGATTGTTTTGGTGTTTTTTTCTTCAGCCTTAGGATCAGGTCTCCCTGTAAGTTTCTTGCTGTGCTTCCTTAAGGTGATATATCTACGTTTATCATTTATGACATATAAAACTGTAACAATATTATTTATACATATTATATTTATCGTGTTTATATACGCGTTTATATACGCGATTACGTACATGTGTATATACAATTATACACATTTATATACATTTACATGCGATTAAATACATTTATATATAACTAATACAATGTCAATAATACAAATATTTATAATATATATTCATATTTTTGATACCCTTTGAGAGGAAAATTTTAACAAGAATTTTGTTTTTCTTAAAAAACATAGAAAAGACGCGCTTGAAGTCGCGGTGATCCTGAGGACGATGACGGACAAAGAACGGGTTTGCTGCAGCAGCAGCAGCAGCAACGGCAGCCGCAACAGCAACAGCAGCCACAACAGCAGCAGCAGCAGCCTCAGCCACAGCAGCAGGCACAGCAGCAGCCTCAGCAACAGCAGCAGCCTCAGCAGCCTCAGCAGCCTCAGCAACCTCAGCAACCTCGGCAACAGCCTCAACAGCAGCCTCAACAGCAGCAGCCTCAACAGCAGCAGCCTCGACAACAGCCTCAACAGCAACCTCAACAGCAGCCTCAACAGCAGCCTCAGCAGCGACCTCAACAGCAGTCTACTCAGCAGTCTACTCAGCAGCCTTCTCAACGGCCTTCTCAGCAGCCATCTCAACGGCCTCAGCAGCCACAACGGCCTCAGCAGCCTCAGCAGCCTCAGCAACAGTGGCAACAGCGTCAAACAACGGCAACAAAGATGACAGCAACAGCAACAGCAACAACAGCAGCAGCAGCAGCAGCAGCAGCAGCAGCAACAGCAACAGCACCAGCAGCGGCAACCGGAAGGTACACTACTCATAACGTATATAAGTATATAATTATATAAGTACACGTTATAAAATTTGGATTGCAATATAATTATATAAGTACGCGTTATAAAATTTAGATTGCAATATAATTTTATATTATAAATTTAGATGTAATTTCTGTCAAATTTTGCAATATTTGCACGACTCGATCGAATAGTTCATAAATAACCTTTTCTTAATCACGGGATACTAAATACGCGTGATCTAACGATTTTGTATGTATTAAAAATTCAGGCAGCGCTATAATTATATGTCTAACTATACGTTGTAAAAAATACAACGGAGCGCGAATATTCGAATAGCTATTTCACACACCCGCACACACACACACACACACACACACACACACACACACACACACACACGCACGCACACACGCACACGCCCACTCACATATATATATATATATATATATATATATATATATATATTGAAGCATAGCATCTGTTTCATACCCGTATTTCCAGACACCTTCGATAAAGTTACACCACCGAGACCCCCGCAGCCTACGGCAGTGTCATTACTACGTCTGCGGCCCTCAGCACTGGCACCGGTAGCGACGGTAGAAATGACGGTAGAAATGCCGGCAGCACTACCCGTCATAGCAGCAGCGGCAGCAGCAGCGGCGGCAGCAGCAGCGGCGGCAGCAGCAGCGGCGGCAGCAGCGGCAGCAGCAGCAGCGGCGGCAGCAGCGGTAGCAGCAACGGCAGCAGCAGCGGCGGCGGCAGCAGCAGCGGCGGCGGCAGCAGCAGCGGCGGCAGCAGAGACCCCGGTAGCGGCAACGGCAGCAGCAGAGCCCCTGGCAGCAGCAACGGCAGCAGCAGATCTCCCGGCAGCAGCAACAGCCGGTAGAAGCACCAGTAGCAGCAGTGACACCCGCAGCACCTCGGGCACCCGTAGGACCAGCAGTACAGGTAGCAACGAAGACGATAAGGATCTCCGCACCAACGGCAACAACCTCGGCACCTAGGGCACCATCGTCATCGAACCCTTACGCTAAAGCCGTTTTAGCGAGGTGGAAGAAAAAACTCGAGAGGGGTGAGAGTTATTTTAGATTCGATTTGGGATTCGGGTGTCGATGACGAGTCAGGAGATTTTTTATATTTTTTTCTTTGCTATTACTTTTTTTATACAGAGCGCGGAGAACCAGAAGAGCTGGAAATGACCCCGCTGACGGTGAAGGAGGAACTGCACGACCCCGACTACGACACCGTGCAAGAACGACAGCAGCAACAGCAGCAGCAACAGCAACAGCATCAGCATCAGTACCGTTACCAGCAACGACGCCATCAGCAGCGGAGGGAACAGTGGGTGAAGCAGCAGGAACAGTGGCAGCAGAGACAGCAGCGACAGCCTTGGCAACCGCATTGGCAGCAGCAGCAGCAACCCGAGCAGCAACAGCAGCAGCAGCAGCAGCAACAGCAGCAGCAGCAACAGCAACACCAACAGCAGCAACAGCAACACCAACAGCAGCAACAGCAACACCAACAGCAGCAACACCAACAGCAGCAACAGCAACACCAACAGCAGCACCCCGAGCAGAAGCAACAGCAGCAGCAGCAGCAGCAGCAGCCCGAGCAGCAGCCCAAGCAACAGCAGCAACAGCAGCAACAGCAGCCGCCCAAGCAACAGCAGCAGCACCCCTACCAGCAGCAGCAGCAGTCCGAGCAGCAGTCCGAACAGCAGTCCAAGCCGCAGTCCGAGCAGCAGCCTGAGCAGCATTCCCAGCAGCAGCAGCAGCAATCTGAGCAGCAACAGCAGCAGCAGGCTGAGCAGCAGCAACAGCAGCAGCAACCCAAGCAACAGCAGCAGCAGCAACAGCAACAGCAGCAGCAGCAACCCGAGCAGCAGCAACAGCAGCAGCCCGAGCAGCAGCAACTCGAGCAGCAGCAACAGCAGCAGTAGCCCGAGCAGCAGCAGCAGCAGCCCGAGCAGCAGCAGCAGCAGCAGCCCGAACCGTGGGAGCAGCAGCAGCGGCAACAGCAGCGTTTCACCACGCCCGTCGTTAGGACACCATCTAAAATTCCCATGAGAGCCCTCGCGGAATCGGCATCTACCATACTGTTACGGTAAGCGTAATATCGGCGATAAATTACTATTACCCGGAGCCTCCGAGGACCCCGAAGTCCCCAAAGTATTCGAGGCCGAGAAACCCCTTCAAACGGCCGATGACATCCCCGTGACCACGCGGGCCAGCGCGCGGGCCAGCGCGCGGGCCAGCGCGCGGGCCAGAGCGCGGACCAGAGCGCGGACCAGAGCGCGGACCAGAGCGCGGACCAGAGCGCGGACCAGAGCGCGGACCAGAGCGCGGACCAGAGCGCGGACCAGAGCGCGGACCAGAGGAACAGGGGCGAGAGCGTTAGCCGCCGCAACTGTCTCGGGAAGCGAGTCTGAGATCAGGATCTTTTCCGCCGAGGGAACGCCCCGTACGCTTCGCCGAGACCCCGAAGACGACCGAGACGCCGGAGACATCCGCCCGGAAGAGCAAGAGGGTCCTACTGGTTACTACTTGAGAAGCAAGAAAAAATCGGAACGCGAATAAAACGACTGTATTGTATAAAATGTATATATGCATAGTATACCGGATAGAAAGTATATAAATATAGTATATATAGTGTATATAGTGTATAGCCTTTATCGTATGAAAAGTATGTATAGTATAAATGTATTTTTTATATAGCTTTATGTCGGGTTTATATAGAGTTATATCGATGTCGACGTTTTATGCGAATCGAGTATAGGCATTATAGGCGTTATAGACGTTTTTAGACGTTTTTAGACGTTTATAAACGTTTATAGATGTTTATATACTTTTATATACATTTATATTCGTTTGTTTACGTTTATATACGTTTGTAGACGTTTATAGATTTTTATAGATTTATGTACGGATATATGTACGGATTTTCATAGATTTATGTATAGATTTATGTATAGCTTTTTTATAGATCCATCAGCGGATCTATGTATGGATCTATGTACGGATTTTATACGGATTTTGTCAAATTTTTTATCTTGTAGTTCTAGCAGTCGATCGCCAGGGATTCCCGTGATGTCTGGAGCGGTTATTGATAATAATAAAAAAAAGAAATCTTTCGATCTTAACGATTTTTCAAGTTTGTCATTTTCTTATAACGGCTCAACGACTCGACGACTCGACTACTCAACGGGGATCACGCGAGGAAGATCTTCGAAAAGGTTTTGAAACATTTTTTCATCAAGCAACTCCTCGCCCCCTCGAAACGCGTATATATATTTTTAAATATATATACGCGTCTCGAGGGGGAGAGGGGAAGGAAGGTGAAGGGAGAGGGGGTGGAGAGGGAAGAGGGGTTGAAGGGTGAGGGGCTGGAGAGGGGAGAGGGGGATGAAAGAGAAGGGTTTTTAAATTAAAAAAAAAATATATATATATATATATATGTTTTTATTACCCCCCTCTCCCCTCTCCCTTCTCCACCCCCTCACCCTTCAACCCCTCTCCCCCCTATCCCCCCTCTCCCGCCCGAAAAAAAAAATATATATATATATATATATTTATATATTATACCGAAGTATTGATTATTAACCGCGCGAACTAGCCACGGCCGGGGTAGGGTAGGCTGTGGGTCACCCTTTAACTTCGAGTTTTCTAGACAGTTATCCGACTCTCTAGAGAGTTATCTAGAACTCCCTACAACTCCTCTCGGCCGAGTTCCGAACTTCGATATACATTATCTTCTCTCTCTCTCTCTTTCTTTCGGTTTCGGTTTCGGCAACATTACTTCCGAGCGTTCGTCGTTCTATTTAAACCCTAGCGACTCCTCGCCTCCTAGATTTCGGTTCGGCGTTTCGGCTATCCCGTCGAAAAAAGCTGTATACATAGACGGACATTAGGTACATACTCTTACGTAGGGATACAAAAGGGATACGTAGACAGACATTAGGTACATACTCTTACATAGGGATACAAAGGGATACGTAAGGATACGGGCCGATACAGACGAATGCAGACTACAGACGGATACACGGGGATACAGACGAATACATAGATACATAGATACATAGATGCATACATACATACATAGATACATAGATACACACTTAGATACATAGATACATACTTAAATACATAGATACATACGTAGATACATAGATACGTAGATAAATAGATACGGACTGATACGGATGAATACATAGATACGTAGATACCTGGGGACACGCGGATACAAACTGATACGTACGAATACATAGATACGTAGATACGTAGATACATAGATACATAGATACGTAGATACATAGATACGCGCTGATACGGCTGCATACAAGGGTTGCGAAGGGCTACGAAGGGGGGTACAAACGGTTACAGAAAATGACTACGAAGCGTGACACAGAGTCTATTATGTCCTCACGCATCCCATCGATACGATTCGGCGAGTCTTAATACATTTTGGGTTTCGGGATCCCTACGTGATCGAAATTCAGCTTCTTGCGTGGCGATGCCGGTTGGTTTTCCCCGTCGTAAATCTTCTTCTTCTTCGACGGGAGATAACATGGCCGAGGCAGCATCGGCCAATTTTTCGACTTGAGCCCTCGTCACGTTCCTTAATTTCTGGTGGGACGGGGTCGTGGGGAGAATCCGGCATAAAATAGACGGATCTGAGGGATCCGGCATTCTCGGGAGGAGATGGCATGTGATGGAGCGGAGACGACCTCCTCTTAGCTTTGGGAGAATAGGGCTTAATGTTCTCTTTACCGTCACCGTCCTCGATGTCGTTATCTACAGCGTTGTCCGATAACCCGTCATCAGTCGAGCTACCGGGGCGGCTTCGAGGGGTGTTGGCGGGGGTGTTACCGAGGGGACTGTCCGCAATCACTAGCTCGCTGGTGAATTCGTCTCCGGACAATTCTTGGGACGAATGCATCTCGGCTCTCTTCTCTAGTTCGTACCTAGAGAAAAGTATCCTCAACTTTTGGTCATATGAGGTCATCAGCTCCTCGTGCAAGCTCACCATCTCTTCCTGTTTCCTAAATATCTCGAATTGTTTTTTCACAGCTCTCTCCTTGGCCAACCACACGTGACGCTGCATTTGAATCAACTCTTCCATGTACTTCCTGAAACGGTTCTGATTCTCCACCCTCACTTCTCTCCCTTCTCTCTCTCGTCTCTCCTCTCTCTCTTTTTGCAACTGCCCCTGTAGCTTTTTGCGATCCTCGTACCGGTCTTGCGCCCTGTTGTGCTGATCCTGGTGATGTTGTTGTTGCTGCTGCTGCTGCTGCTGCTGCTGTTGATTCCCCGCTGTCATGGCGTGGTGGGGGAAATCCGTAACCAGCTCTCCGCCAGGCGAGCAGTGCTTGCAGTGACCCCGTTCGCCTTCCTAAGCTCCGAGAAGTCATTCCCATCTTCTTTAGGTTTGAATCTTCGAAAGTCTATGGCTCTGTAGCGCGACTTTGCCGACGCGAAAACCCACCGCCCTAAATGGATATCCTTCTGAACAGGCGGCAGCGTGTGATACCTCGTCATCTCCGCCATTTCGCTCTTGGTGAAATCTCTCACTCTTCCGTCTTCATCTTCCTCGATCTTTGCCAGATCCTCTCTTTGTTTCTGTATATATAAACAAAAAAGCTTTAATATACGATAATATACGATAATATACAACTATACGTATATAATTGTCTCATCAATATCTCGGCTTCGCTATATACAATGTTGCGCGTATTTTCATTTTTGTTTGATTTGAAAACACTTACCTCCATAGCATCTTTTCTATTCACTGTAGCCATCAGTTCGTCCATGTGGTGTATAAGATCCTCTGTTTGCTGCTGATCCAACACGATGTAGAATCTAGTAGGCTTGAGAAATCCGTCCTGTTGGATAAAGTTCTTTATCTGGAGGCTTAGAGAATTCTCTTTCCTGCTCAGAATGATGTGTTTGGTGCTAGACAGCTCCAGCTGCCAGAGACCTAGTCCGTTGAGGGCAAGGGGCACCCCGTCCGAGTTTATTAATGTTGCATGGTTCCTTATGACCACAGGAATTCCCCTGATAGGTTTAGCGATGTTCTCCATATTTTCGTTTGTACGTTGATGTTTTTTTTTGCCAGAAAAAAAAGAGTTGTTCAGACTGATTCTCCTTTGCAGAAAAAAGCTGAACAGACCGTGACGAGGTCGCGCGTCGGGGTTTTTTAGCCAGCGCTAAGGCATAAACCCCTCCCCCAATGACCCCGGCGCTAGTCACGGCCGCGCTAGCCACGCACGTGGCGCTTACGGCGGCCAGAAAAAATCGGCGGAGTCAATTATAACAAAATAAACCGCTATTAACCGATGCTCTCGAACAGGTGGGGTGTATGCCTCTCTTATCTGCGTGCAGATTTAATACGGGTTCCTCGACCCCTATCTAACCTTTCTTGCACAAAAAGCGAACCCGGTGGGGTATGAGCCCTGCCACGCCCCGGCACACCTCGACACGCCCCAGAGTCCCTCGGGCCCCCCGGAACGACCAAGCATTCTCCAGCATGTTCGGCAGAGACCCCACGTGGTCGAGCCTATTGCTGGTCGGCAAAAGAAAGAAAAAATACCGACATGTGGTAAATGACACGGTGTAGCGAATATTGAAAGAAATTCGACCCGACACAGCATTACAGACAGCTTTTTTATTTTTTAAAAAAAAAACAGTACAGTAATGATTCTGAAAAAAAAACAATTACAGATACATCTATATTAACACAGTTGATTTAGCTCCTTTTTTTAAGACAGACTAATCCAGCTAATAATCTTTTTATTTTGATCGTTTTTTAATTTTTTTAGCATTTTTTTTGGTTCAAGATTGAATTTTTTTGGCATTTTTTTTGGTTCAAGATTGAATTTTTTTGGCATTTTTTTTGGTTCAAGATTGAATTTTTTTTGGTTCAAAATCGAATTTAGCATCTTTTTTCCCTCTTTTCAGCGTGTTCGTATTTTTAACTTTATTTTTATTTTTTTTATTGCTTTCTTCTTTATTGTCTATTTCGAAAGAGCCCGTATTGGCCCAATCGTCGGAATTCTGTCCATTGCGTATTCCCGGTGGAAGAAAAGCCTCGTGATTACCTAAAATCTCCTCTCTGGTCCTTTGCTGTTGCGAGTCCTCCTCGTTAATCCCGGTAATCTCAGTAGACTTCTTGTCATCTTCCAAAGGAGTTGTACGAATATTTTTATTTTTACTCGAATCTCCCGATAGGCTTCGAACGCGCTCGGTCTTTTTCGATAAAAGTTTGTCATATCTGGTCTTAGGTATAAGAACATTTTCTTCACTCATTTTTGTCCGATCGTCATGCAACTTTTTTACGCCTGCTTCTAAAAGTTTTGAAACAGCCGACGGATTTTTTTTAATGAGTACGAGTCGTTCTGGAGCTGTAGTCTCTACACTGCCTATCTTCCTAATGAAGGACTTATGCCTGCCAAGGCCGTATTTATCGTTATCGGTAATCTTCAAAAATTCCTACCCAGTATATTAGCGGCAATCTCCGCGATCACTCTGGCCTGCTCGGATGTGATGTTACGTATTATGGGTATTCTTTGCTTACGAGATAGCTTAACGAAGGACCGTAAAAAATCCATATTTTTTTTAATGATCTTCATTTTATATTCACGCACTCTATAACCGATCTTTCAGAATGCTTCCTCTCTAATGATTTCTCGGACGAATAACGCCCCGTTTTATAACGTCACTTTAAGGGTAAGTAAACGATGGGTAGTTCGCGGGGTAACACGCACGTTCTCAACCTTAAACGGGGTTCCGCGTCCGGCGAGTGATCTAGCACGAGATAACCGTAATTTTCACCCGTGGGTTTAAAGTAACTGTCCATGAAATACTTCGTTTCGGATGGCATTATTTGACCAGCAAGAGTTTTTATTTGGAATGTGCTTCTATTGTTTTTAAACAGACATATATAATGAGAATTTAAAGATATTTCTCTTAAAATTTTACTGTGGAATAAATTCTGCGTGGTTATGATGCAGGAGATGTGACAGTGGTGAGATAGGACGCAGACTAATTCCACTATCGAGCGTCCTGTAGAGTCGTCCTTCATTGCCGTCATCTTACCGTCCAGGATCAAGAGAGTCTCGTCTCTTTTCTCTTGCCACGCTGTAGTCAATTCTTCTTTAGTGGGTATATCCGTGCGGAATTCTATGTTATTCCTCAGAGCTTTTTCTAACGCTTCGTAACCGTCTTGCCATGCCGTGTAACAATATATAACTCGGGTCGGTGGGGTGTCAAAAACTTTATCCTTTTCCAGTAATAATTGCTTTATAAATTGGCTTTTTCCCGATTGGCTACAACATACCGCTAGTATATTTTTTGGCAGGCTGAATTTTAGGAGACACTCTCCACCGTTCATGACGATCTATTGACGAATGATCATATTTCATATACCCCGCGATTTTTGTCTATCCTAAACCCTGCGGGGAATTTGGTGAACACTAAAACGGTCATGGTCTGCGTCAGTTGTTCGTCGAATCTCGCCGTGATCCTGATGTTACCGGTGCGTCTTAACGGTACAATATCTGCCGAAGTATTAGTCTCCTCTTGCTCGCTGACGAATCTGTACAAGGAATACCCTTTAAAATATTCCTTTCGGGTGACAGGAATTTCGCAATTACCACCCTCTACTCCGCACAACGATCTGTAAGTGTCTATGTATAGGCTTTCTTCCGCTGTCTCACCGTATTTTACCTGTATGGGACTGTGAGTCATATCTTCCCCATCAGAAGTGACTTGAAAATAATTCAATTTACAATTTTTGAACCTGAATGGATCATGACGATAATGACCGTGGCTGGCTTCGCCCTTAAGAATTCCTATGACTAATCCCGATGGTACCCGCGACTCGAAAGGATTATTAAACTCGCCCCCGCAAACGCCCTTCGCTAGAGTAAATTTTTTTGAGCCGGCTCAGAATTTAAGATTTCCGAATGAGCCGCTATTATTTCGGGTGAAATTTCCGCATGGCATACCTGAAGCGCTGCTCTAATAATCAGTATCTTGTAATCGGGTGGTGGCGACAAATCCGGGGATAATAGACAGAATTCCGGAGGACTGGGGTACAACGTGACACTCAGGCTCACACCGTTAGGTATTTCCCTCTGCTGAGAAAAAACGTCGCTGGAAAGCGAACCGCACATGTCTACTTCTCGAGAGCCTTTAAAAAATTTACTTCTGGTTATCAGACCGTCATTGGTCAATGTGATCCAATTACCACTGGTGGTATTCGTATAAGCGTCGGGATAATAAAGCTGCATCTGTAAAGAGCTACTTTTTAATTCCGGGGGAGTGTAGAGAAGAGTTTTGAAATACGATTGATAAGCGTAAGAATTATCAGAATCGGTAAGCAATCTGTTTTGTAAAGAAACGTCCACTCTACTGAACATGGAATTCATAAAATTATTAACAACGCCTACGATCCCTTGCCTTTTTTTACCTCCTCTTCAACGGTACTCCTGCGAGTTCTAGCGCCATCAGCGGCTGTTGGGTCGCCGGCATCCAACGGTACGGATTTGGTAGTTTGCAGAAGCTCCTGATCCGATTGCTGGCCCTCTTGAGTCGACTGCGCACGATTCCTGGATTGAACGGCGGCCAGGGTCGCAAGAGAGGTCTCTTTGATGCTCGTACCGTCTCTCTTAACTATTCTGCATCTTATGTTTTGCTTAAATCTATGTAACTCGATCCGTTACCGCTTATATGGAATTGAACAACACCTTGGGTAGTAAAATCATTTACAGGATAATAATTAATACATCTGTATTTTTTCACGCCGATATTCTGAACCGGTTTACTGAAAATTGCCAGAGATTCCGGATAACCTATTATAGAATCAGAAAGTACTTGAGCCATTTCTTACATATGCTCTTCTCTCGCGAAGAAAAATATAATCAGTCAAATAAATCCTTGGCACGTTTTATTCTGGCTGACGCTGATTGTTTAGGAGTCTTCCTTTTGACTGTGCGCGTCTTCCTGTTGCCGCGTGAAGAGTGAAAGCGTGAGCCAGAAAAAGCTCCTTTTGTACCATTCAGTGAACCCTCTTCCTCCGTCGATTGCATCTTAACTTCGTCCAGAGCGCGTCTTCTGTCGGCCTCTGTGGGGTCTACAACTTCTACCTTCAGCAACCGTTGGTAGTCATTCTTGTTCGTCGCTAAATCGACGAGAACTAGGGAGCCTTGCACCATAGGGGTTTTGAATCCGGATTTTCAGTCCGTTAAATCTCCGCTATTAGGTAATAGGATCAGTCCCCGGTCTCCTCTAGCCTGGTTTTTGAAATTATTTAAAAACGTCTTATAATTAAGCCCTCTGTCTAGAGCGAAATATGTGTTTTTATAGTTAGACATTTTTTATTTATTTTTTCCGTTAAACCGATGATTTACGTAGATGAAGCGCGCACGTTAAAAGTCCTTGCTTGAATGATGGTCTATTACCCCGGTCGTCCAATAAATACAAATCAAGAGTGCTGAGAGAATCCGTATTGACCTTGATATAACGAGGATTGTCAACAGTAACCGGTCGACCGTTTAGCAACTGGTAATAATAAAATCTGTGTAAAACCGGCCTCAGTTCCTAATCGTATACCGCCGGAGAACATACCGAACTGAATAGAGTTATATAATTTGGTTTGTAATTTTCCTCGAGTTTTGGCAAATCTATTTCTATTAAAGCCACAAACCAGTCTCCGCGAGGTAGCAGCTTGAACGTCTTAGGTAACTTGACTAGGAAATTATCAGGGGAATTCCCCGGATAATATTGTTGACTGGTGTCGTTAGTCAAGTAGATGTACATTTCTTTTATCTTTTGAACTTAGTCACTCCCGATGACGGAATGAGCGAATTCAATTTTGCGGAATAACCTAACCATTTGATAAGACTGAATTTACGTCCTTTGATCTTTCTTGTAGACAAGACGCGTTCGATCTTGTATTTTATGTCCTTAACTTCCTCGGCATTGACCTCCTTCAGTTCTTGAGCGTAGAAGCTACCCTTAATCTTCTCTCCTGCTAGATCCTTTATTTTGTACCTGACGGGATGAGACGGTATTGCTGTGTGTATTATGAATATTTCCTCGCTCCACTTCTGCTCGAAACCCTTCACAAATTTTCCTTTTACAAGACTGAGCCTTACCAGCTGCCCTACGCTGAATGTAAATTTGACTCTTTGCTCCGCTCTTTTATTAAGGATCGGGATATATACTTTCTTGTAAAGCTTATAAGCATTTTTTTCTGTCACTTCGGCGGGGGTAAATCCTGTAGATGAGTGGATCATGTTATTGTACGATTTTACCAGATCATCTGTCACGTCAATAAATCGATAGGTCTGATTTTCGTAAAAAATATTTATACAGCTTGTCCTGGATAGTTCTGTTAAATCTTTCTACATAATTGGCTTTGTTCTCGCCATACGCTATAACATGGCGTACGCCGTTTTCTTTTAAAAAATCTTGAAAAACTTTGCCCATAAATTCTCCTCCGGCATCCGTTCTAAGTTCCGCGTATTTTCTACCTTCGTCGAAAATGCTCTGTAATGCTTTGACCATTCCTCCCGCAAATTTAGATTTTAAAGGTCTGATCCATACATACCTGCTAAAAAGATCTATGAAAACGGCCAGATATCTGTAACCTCTGTTCTCCTTCGGTCTGACGGGGAGCTGCAATATGTCGCCGTCCCAAATATCGTCCAAATATTCCACTATAATAGCCTCTGTCGGAAATTTGGATTTTGGTAAAGCGTGGACTTGGTGAGCTTCTTGTGTAGCCAACCATGTGGTGACAGAGTCTTTTGTTATACCTTCAGGTCTGTCGGCATCATTTTTCGCATAAGACCACAGTTTTTCAGCCCCTGAATAACTAGCCGGCAATCCCAGAGTGTAATACAGGTTGCGTAAATATTTATTGATTAAATTCTCATTCGCCATGTTACGAAATATGTACGAAATATATCACGCTAAAATACCCTGAGCGATCGGTTGGTGCTTTTAGATCGTGGTAATTTCAGATTCGGCGCCGGCAAAATCGCCCCGACGGCCGTACTAAGCAAAATTAACCAGGTTTCCGATTCGTTCCCTATAGAAAGATTAACTATGCAAGTTATTATAATTATATACAGTATAATAGTTAAAAAATACAATTTCGGTTTTGGGTAATTTTCTACCCAGAATTTCCCAGGCTTCTGACCCGACCCATGGCGAATGTGCGTATATTGTCTGGACGCTCTGGTCGTTCATGACACAATGATGCTCTTTCGAGTCATTATTAAGCTAAATAGATATTCCCTACAAAAGCGTCCGGGTCTTGTAATCACCGAACGAGCCAAGGCGTGTGAAAGAAATTCTGCTCTGTTTTTTTATATTTTTTTTATTATCTACATATATTAGACATATATTGACACGTATATTGACACATATATTAAACTTATATTGATTGTGTATTTAAAAAATAATATAAAAATATACTATAAAGTATACATCGAAAACGAATAAAAATAAGCAGTACGATAATACAAATACGACCTAACATTAATGCGCCCGCGAATCCCCGTATACACCCATGAATACACAAATACGTAAATACATAAATACATAAATACATAAATACGTGAATACATAAATACGTGAATACATAAATACGTAAATACGTCATGAATACACTCGTTAAATACCCTTATTAATACATACATCGCTACGTACATCAATACATATATTAATACACACATTAACGTATACAATAATACACACATTACCGTATACAATAATACATACGCTCCTTAATACACGCAATAACGCGTACGATAATACGTACATACATTAATACGTTGCGAATGCACGCGTGAATAAATACATAAACGCGTAACTACTTCGTCACGATTAACAGTAATCGTGTCTTCGACCTATAGAATTTTTAATGTCTCTGTTAGATATTCGTATTTACGTTTCATGAAGAAACACCAGCACGATCCTTGAGGCGTGTCGTAGCTAATACCGATGCGTCCGTGCAGTGACCGCTCCATAACGAGTACCGAGGGATATCCCGATCTTATGTGGTCGATACAGGTACAAACGAAAGTTTTCCCTGTGTACACGTGAGGTTCCGTAATTTTATGTAGAAGATAAATAACTTCCTCCATGGTTTCGACGATCGGAATTATTTCCAAGTTGCAAGAATTTAACATATTTTGAAGACAGTTAATGTAGGCAGGTAACATGTCTTTAAAAGTTACTTCCTTCTTGCAAGCGTTATTAGAATAATAATACTCCTCCATGTCCGCAAAAACTCTCATATCGGCCATTTTTTCAGCAAAAATCCTCCGAAAGACGCCAGGGGGTATCCACGTCTATGCACTTTAGCGAAAGACTTTAGAGAGAACGATCGTAAAATTACTAAGGGCGCATGACGTCGGAGGGTGGGAGGAGTCAATCAGCACACCCGCTCATTGTCAGAAATATGATTCGTTGGGGGAACATTCGGGGCACATCAGATATCCTAATTGATTTTGGTGGTCTTCGCCTAAGTAACAGGGGGTAATATCGTTAAGTTCCGGGGTGACTTCTAATATTTTATCGCGAAATTCGATTAAACGGAAAAATTCCTCTCGCTCGTGACAGATGCTCTCCTTTGTGGGGCTGGACTCGGCAGGAGGTCCTTTGTATTTGGTTAAATAGATTTTCGGAATAAGTTGCTCCTTTATGGCGTAATAATTATCTCCGAGGTGAGTTGAAGCTTCTTCGTTGTGTAAAAACGCATCGGAAAAAGAATCGTAAGCTGTAACAAGAGTGTTGTATCTGCATAGACTCAGAGTTACTCCGGACCCCGTGGGTATCAGTAGACACGCGTCGTCGAGCTGAAAAAAAAATTACATATATAACCATCGTATTGCGCGAGAAACTTATAAAAAAAGACGCAAAAAGATTAAATACTCACCACGTATTCTCTGATGTCGATCGCTAGGCTGTCACCGTATAGAGCAATCTTCAGTAACTTCGTATTCCCTAGAGGTACTTTCAACCTGAGATCTTCTTGTATTTCCGAAATATTACCACTGAGTGACGGATACGAATACCTGATCAGTTCTCTAAAATGTACCGCCGCTGCTATATTTTTTTGCTTGCAAATAACCTCTATTAATATGCCCATCTTCGAACGGTTATCTTCTTATGCATATACAGCCCTTACCGAGTAGTCGTCAAGCAAATTACGATATTTTAAAATTTCTACAATTTCCTCAGCATTAGCACTCGAAGCTATGTAGTCCTGGTATTTTTTTAATACTTCCATTCCGTGCGACTCGAGCGTGATGAAAAATAAAATTGTCTAATACCTTACCGGTTCGGGACTATACAGCACTAACGACGCGAAGGGTGCTAGTGCAGATTTATATACGGATCTCCTAACAGCTCCGACTTCGGCCCCTTATTGGTTGATTTTTAATATATGCCATAGTAGGTAAAAAAGCAATAACGCGATTAAGTCGGTGTATAACAGTATAACCTATACAACCGATGCGTTTGAAAGAAATTAACTCAATTATCACGAGCTTCCTCATCCGCAAGAAATTAATCCTATCATGACAAATTATGATGATCTTTGGTTCAAATTAGAACAAATTACGCTAGGGTCTGGTGGTTACCCTGTATGACTCATGACCTGCAGGTCGTTAGATTGACCCCGTGTCATTCCTTTATCGAACGATTAACGATTAATCCTGATTATTAAATCGGTTAATCGTATTAATCTAATAATCCTCGTGACCTCTGTGACCTTTTCGTAACATCAAAGAACATCAAAGGCGCGAAGGTCACTAGACGAATAAGTACACACTATACTACTTATTTTAACAGTAATACTTTCAATATGACCAGTTAGCCATATAGACCATTACAGTTTGGTGCCCAAAGTAGTTGTGTTCAATTCACAACAGTGCATTCTTAAGAAATGCAAAATAATTGGTGCCTTCTTTGATAGCTAACAGTGCCTGATTTGCCGTATCTTGCTTGAAACTGGTAGCACACTGACATTATTAAATTGTGCATATATATGACAAAATCTCATATATATGACAAAAATCTCTACTTAAAGTTATTACTGTACATATAAAATTACAGTATTATGCTCCAATTTCTCTTCCAGTGAGTATGGCCCCAGTGACCGTTACAGTGGCATAATGACGGATGAGGCCTGCAAAGCCCATCAAGCGCTTCATGAAACAGCCTGTAATTTCACAGCATCTTACGCAGTGGCTATAAGTTTTGTAGCAGCAATGGACACAAATGGAAATGTGAGTAGCAGTACAGGCATCAGCCGGTTAATTAATTATTGACTGAATGACAAAATACTAGAAGTAAACGCAGCGGATTTAGCTGTATGGGTACATAAGCTCTATTTTTAATCTCAACCATTAACAACTTGTATACTAAAGTTTTTGTTTCTAAAGCCACTGTCACACGAGCCGGTTTTGCCGTAGTGAACCCGTAGTATTACGTAATAGTTGCGGAAATCGCTACCCGGCTCCAAGCCGGCGGCCCCAATACGGCCACCCGTGGATACCCGGGGATACCCGGCAAGTACCCGTGGGACCCTTGGCCAAGCCGCGAAACCTGGCCCCGGTAGCCGGTTGTGCCATGCTTGCATGGCACAACCGTAGAAATCTCACGGGTGTAAAAAAAAATAAAAATACCCGTGGAACCGACGGATGACCCGTGGAAGCCGGCGGGTGGCCCGTAGAACCCGGTGAATTATCCGTCCCTAAATGTACCCCGGCGGCTTGTTGAGGGGTTCTACGGGTAACCCGGCGGCTTTCACGGGTAACCCGGCGGCTTTTTGCTACCAGCGTCAGCGTAGGCAGGGAGGGGGTAAGTCATGCTTCTTCATCATTGATCAAAAGCATGAATTGAAATCATTGATCAAAAGCATGAATTGAAATTCTGAATTGACCGTTATGTCAATTGCTATTAACATTTTGAATAATACAAAGAATGGGGTAAGTCATGCTTTTTCATCATTGATCACAAGCATTAATTGAAATTCTGAATTTCAACTGATTCCTGTTTATAATGCATATTAAAGAGGGAGATTGTTTTGATCATGGATGGAACATGCAATATCAATTTTAATTCCAATTGGATTATTTTCAGAAACAACAACAAGAACGAAATATTGATAATTTATATAACATGAAATAAATATCTAAAATGATTACTCTAAACTAGAGTATATCTATCTATAGATAGTTGTTATAACTCCATAGACATCTTTATCAAGTCGCAATTTTATTGGCAACAAGCCAACAAACATTGTTTTATTTTCGTTTTTTGTTGATTACGAATCAATGAATTATTGATAGTAACATATTATTAGGTGAAGATCTTGTAACTATCTGTCTATCTACATATCTACATATCTATACTCTATGAGGTATTACTAACTTTATTAACAAGAATTTTCTTGTTTGTGCCTAGTATACTCCATTAATTTTCCCCACCTTAACTATTATATAAATTCTACACATTTCCCTGAATAATTCAGTCTTTATTTGACGAAAATCGGATATGTAGATAGACAGATAGTTTAGAGAGACAGATAGATTTATATGCTTATTATATAATATAGAATATCTAGCTTAATATTTGGTCCATATAAGTACATAAAAGATAGCAAATAAAATCACAGATCAAATCACAAATACTAATTACAATATCAATATTAGATTTAAATTTTACAAAAATATACACAAATACTGATCAAAATATCACAATAAGATTCAAATTAACACAAAAAGATAAGAATGTTCACATGTATAAAAAAAAATACCAATATACAAATATAATCATTGCCTAGTAATTACAATAGAATACATTGTTTTTAATTAATGAAAGCAATTACATCTTTTTGTAATTGTGAATGACAATCAAGACAATGTCATATTACTGTGTCATCTTTGAACAAACTATGAAATGACAAGTCAAAGAACCCCAATTTAGGCAATTAGGCAATTGACACATGTATTGAGCATTTGCTGTATTCTCTACACCCATTCTTTGTATCATTCAAAATGCTAATAGCAATTGACATAACAGTCATGGCAGTTGGCAGAATGAGTAGAAATGAATTGCAATAAAGCTCATCCAAACAATGTATATATATCATGGTCAAAAATATTGACCACACCATTCAAGTCATGACCATAGACAGAGCACCTGGCCGCCGCCAGAGAACTGCATTCTCAGATGAATATCTCGCTTAATATTTGGTCTATTTTCAATCCGAAAACATGATGGAATCAGTATGAACTATGCTACAAAAAACTTTTAATTTGACGAAAATCGGACTAATATTAGGGGAGCAGCAGCCTTTTAAAGAAGCGCTCAGCCCTTCCTGCATTGATACAGTCAGGGTGCGGACGTCTGCGAGAGCACCACTGTTTGCCTCCGCCAACCTAGCTACCTTCTCAGACGAATAACTCGCTTAATATTTGGTATATTTTCGAACCGAAAACAGGTATGGAATCAGTATAAACTATACTTCAATTTAGTTCTTATTTAACGAAAATCGGACTAATATTAGGGGAGCAGCTGCCTTTTAAAGTATACTCCTGGAAGCTGCAAGTTACTCCTACTACTCGCCGGCTTACTCCTACAACTCGGCGAGTCACCCGCAGAACCCGCCGAGTCACCCGTAGAACCCGCCGAGTCACCCGTAGAATGCGCCGAGTCACCCGTAGAACCCGCCGAGGCACCCGTGGAAGCCGGCGGGGTAACCCGTGGCAGCCGGCGGGTAACCCGTAGCACCCGGCGGGTAACCTGGCAGGTGCTGCCCCGTCCCTTTTTGCTGCCAGAACCTGTCGCCAAACCGGCGGAAAGAGCTGTTACATAACCGTTACGTCACTCTACGGGTTCACTGCGGCAAAACCGGCTCGTGTGACAGTGGCTTAAAGGATATAACACATTCTTTTTCTTTTTGTTTTTACTGTTTTTATACATTTAAATTTATGTATGCTTATACAATTATAAGTACCCATCATTTCTCTCAACATTCTGATTCACCAAAGTTTTTCAGTCATGGAAGCATGCTGTGAAATGATAACTTTATAATCATAAAAGTCTTTAACTTTCGGCAAAATGCTTTGATGATCTGTCAAAATTTAAACTACATCAAATGCAGATAATTCATAATTGTACTTATAACACCCCAAAGGCAGAGGCATATCCCTACAGTTTGTTGCAGATCCTTAGACAAATTGTGTCCTCACGCTTGGTAGAAGTCTCTAATGTTTGATGTTTTGGATTATTACAGAGACACAGTGTTCAGCTAGTCTTTATTATGGACAACGCAATTGAGGACACTTTTGCCATTATGACATTCGGCGAACATCCGGTCATACCAGTGGACAGTTCATGCCAGGTAAACAAAGCGCAGTGGATTGGAACTCCTACAGACTCATTATTAATTTTATCCAATGATATCAGGTCTGTGGGATTAGGGTGTAGCGAATTACATTTTCTCACTATTTCCAACGTTTCTAAAAACTGAACTAAAACTACTTTATTTTACTTCTTTGAAATGAAAATGAAGCAATTGATATCCGTCCACTTTTTGTTGAACATTCTTTATTGGCTTGTAAGGAGAGTGGTTGGTTCTGTTTTTGGCGTTGCAACTCTCATCCGACGTTTTGTATGTCCTTATTTAGATGATTCGAGAGTTCTGATTGGCCGAGAGGCCGTTAAATTAATTATTTTTTAGATTTGAGATGACGGTCGACGATCATTCAAGTGTAAATTCAGTTCAAATAAAAAAAGGGAACTGTCAAATAAAAAAAGAGAATTCTCAAATAGAGAACCGTGACCCATCGCAACCTAAAATTATGGTAAACCATTCATAGTGGCCTGCATACATTTGGTTATATTTAATGAATTAATTTGTCGCAGGTTGGTGGTTTAACTCTGACTGCTGATCTGATGCGACCGGATTTAATATCGAACGGAGATGTGGAATTTGGAAGCAATTATGGGGAACCAGCGCGTTATGCTTTGGATGTGGGACAGTACAAGAGTAAGTTAAAAGTACAGTAATTGTGCATTTTCTTGTTTGTGAAGACAGCTTTAACAAATGTTTCAAAAGGTGAATTGAATAATATTATTTTAATTGAGTAATTGTGTGACATATTGAGGACTCCATCACTCCAAGCCCTATCATATCATCATTATGCCTGCCTCTGGCAGCTGGTCATATAAGCTGGCCAGGCTTCAGACCAGTGACATTGAGACATGCACGTAGGCATTGACATCATTGTATTACTTCTCTTTTCACAGCTTACTACCAACCACCGAACATGATTCCATTCGGTGAGTCAGAAGGAGATACAAAGATAGCTTTGTTACTAGAAGACCCCAGCACCCCTCTTACTGAATATTTAATTTACGTTTTACCATTGGACACCAAATTCCCGGCCTTCGGTACTTCGTTTGACCATCTTGGAGTAAGTGCTACATGATAAATTTAACATAATTTTCATTAAGATGAACTTGTATCAGGAAAGTACAGTGCCCATCAGCAGATTAGTTGCAGACTTTAGTGGCCATAATTTTCAACACATACAATTTTACTAAACCAGTCAGATGAAACATTCTGTGACTAATGACTGGATAAATTTATCTTCTATTAGTTTCAGTATTGTTATCAAGAGAACATATTTAAAAGGGCAGCATCAAAGGTGTTTTTAACTGAGGCCCTTGGGATTTATATACAATACAAAATCATAAGTAATGTACAATTCATATATAAATAAGACAAATTTCTTGCCTTTAGCAATTGTTCATTTTATATAAATACATCATTCAAAAAAAATTGTTTAGCCTGAAATTGACTTTGTCCGATTCAACAGGTATGACAAAATTTAAATTATTCTATCATATTTAAAGCACCCGGCCATTGTTAACCCTGCCAGTATTTTAGATAGATAGATGGATAGATAGATATGGAAAAGTGCAGCCCTCTAAAGCAAGTCCTTGCCGCTAGCGAGGGTGGTTGTGAGGTGATAGAGAGAGGTCTACCCATGTTTCACATTTACCCCATGGGTGGGATCTTTTACTTGCATAGGAATTCAGTGAGTTATTGCAATGAATATTTTAATTTTGAAAAACAAATTTCATTTCAGATATTTAACAATGGTTTCCTTACTCTTGGCGACAATGAATACAGCAGCGATTATCAAAATTTGTACTGCCTTGGCCTTTATTCGAATCCGGCCCAGACACCGCACATTATGTATTTAAATGCAGATATAGCTCCTGATTACAGCCCGGGTGCAGCGTTTGTCAGGTAACTTATGATGTTTGTGTACTAAATATTATTTATTATATATAGTATTTATAACAACACAAAATACACTTTGAAAATAATGTAATCTAACTAATACATTGTACATGGTTTTTATTGGGTTTTTAAATGTTGTTTTTTTTACTCAATTTTTATAATTTTTATATTTACATCTTTTGAGATAAATAAAAGCTTGTACAACTTCTTCATACTATATATGTCTTTTGACAATAACAGAATATATGATGAATATTTAAATTAATTGCAGTTTACAAGAGATTGCTAGAAATAAGAGGCATTACTTTTTGACAAAACACAATGTAAATAAATATTTTCATCATGAATGAACATTTTTTTTAATTAGAGCTTTATCTTACGGTGGCTGGGAGGGGACATGAAGTTTATTTTCTTGTTCCAACGAAATAAGATCTTTTTCCAACAAAAAAAGTTTTCGTTCCAACAAGATAAGATCTTGTTCCAACGAGATAATATCTTATTCCAACGAGATAATAAATCGTTCCAATGAGATAATAAATCATTGGAACGAGATAATATCTCGTTCGAATAAAATAATGTCTTATTCCAACTAGATGATATCTCGTTCTAACGAGGTATTACACTTAGTTATGGTAATCTCCAATTTAATATCTCATGCGATTGATATCTATCTATCTATCTATCAAGGAGAATGTTTCGGAGAGCTCAACAGTTTTGGATTGCAGGCCTTTCCATGGCACACACATCAGTGTTTTACATGCATCCATGTGTTGATTAAAAGTTAATATTATAACAACAGTGGATGGTGATGAGTCCAAGCCGAGGCCAATTAAATTTTTATTTTTTATAATAAATTTTGCAACCAGCAGACATACTGACAAATTGACAGCTGGCTAACCTAGCTGACACAGCCTACAGTTACTTTCATTAACCATGTGTGTGTCATCACCTCACAGCCCAGCGATCGAATTATGTACTTGCTTTGCTTGTTTACTCATCTAAAGTCAATTATTCAATTTCTCTTATAGTATATAGGCTGGCTTATGGTAGTAAAGGTCTAACAATGAAATTACAGAATAATTAGATGTTCATGTGCTGAGTTTATGCAATTCTTGTATTGGAAAGCAGACAATTCAGAAAAATTGCCTTCACTAAAAAAATGGGAATGTGAATCAATTGTTTTTGTATTTTTAAAGGAAGATTTCTTAAATCTATACTCAGCCTATCAGCTACATAGTTTAACCAATTATTTTGTTTAACTGGGTAAACTAGTAAAGATTATCCATAATTATGTCGCTATGAGGTGACCACACACAGTGTTAAGAACAGCCTGTCAAATTGAACCTAGACAAAGCTAGACAACTTCTGCTCTATGATGCTACCTGCCACTAAACAGAACTGTCTGGCAATAGCTGGCTACTCAAAGCCAGATCAAAAAGTACCATTTATGATATATTAGATAAATTGGTTACCTGTTCTAACGTCTGCCTATGCCAGCGTATTTTCTCGTAGGAACGAGTTATTTTTTGTCAGAACGAGTTATAATTTTCATTAGAACAATTTACTTTCATGTTAGAACAACTTCTTTTTTCGTTAGAATGACTTAAGTTTCTCATTAGAACAAGATGTTATAGCGTTAGTACAATGTGTGATCTCGTTAAAACGAGATAGCATTAAAACGAGATAATAAATCGTTAGAACAAGATGTTAACTCGTTAGGACGAGATATAAAAATATTCCCATGTCCCCTCCCAGCCATCATATTATCTTTCTTATATCAGTAATATTTTTTTGTGTGAATTTCATGCATCTTATAAAGAAATTCATATGGATCCTTTCTTATTTTCAGAGACACTACAAACGCTTCGGTGATATCTATTCTTCAAGACGAGGTTTGCGCCATCAACAATTGCACAGACTGGAAC
This sequence comes from Alitta virens, assembly GCA_932294295.1. Classification (NCBI taxonomy): domain Eukaryota; kingdom Metazoa; phylum Annelida; class Polychaeta; order Phyllodocida; family Nereididae; genus Alitta; species Alitta virens. The sequence continues at coordinate 12,031,620 of OW028583.1, read as the reverse complement.
CCAAATCGTGCTATAATTTTTACTTATCAAGGGGTAGTTTATGATCTTGGAGTGAGCTTTACCAACCGTGTAAGTTGATAAATATAATTTTTAATCCAATATCTACAACTGGGCTCTATAAATGAAATTTAATTATAGTAAGTAAAGCTTGTCTAAGTTAAATGCGCCCTAGTCAAAGTTTCACGCACCTCAAACCGAAGTTAACAGAAAATAAAATTTTAAAGAGTAAATTTATTAATTGAGATCCCTAACATTATATACATGTGTTATCTCCTTCCATACACATTTTCTAGAGGGAGATTTGGCTTCAATAAGTATTCTGAAGAATATGGATGAATAATGATTTACCTTGTAAATGAATTCTAACGACTAAAGCATGGAATTTATTTTCTACAACAGCTCACAGATGGTCCCAAATAAAACTTCCTGATCAATTTTAACAAATTCCAAATATGTTTAAGCACCAGTTTGAGGTGTACTTCAAATGGGGAATTTCAATGACGTTGAATCTCATTGTCACATGCTTATATACTCATACTAACACCAAATAAGAGAGAGAGGTATGCCATTTTTCTAAACATCTTAGTATATATTTCAGGCAAACACAATCCAAGTAGGTCTGGTAACTGATGGAACAAGAACATTCACTGTTGTCATATACGGTATTCTAACATCATATAATGATGCTACGTGCATAAATTGGGTAAGTATGCAATTTTTTCAATTTGTATATTATATATGCAAATTGGTTAATTTACATATACATAGAAATATTATATTACATTTTGATCTTTGGATAAACCAATTCCTACGATTAGGGGCTGGCAGTGTAAATAAAGTTAAAATGACAGAGACCTTTATAGAGAACACATCCTAACAAATTGCAGATGCTTAATACATGCTTTACAAGTCATTATATATTCAAATATCACTGATATTTAAAAAAAAACTGCAAGTGTGTGTGACCCAAAGGCTTTGAAACAGTCCAGAAGTCATGTGAATCCAGGACTTCCAGTGGTCGAGATAGTCACTCATTCAATGAGAGTCCTGGATTCACATGACGTTCTCTACAATTAGTTTGCAAGACTATGAAATTTACTGTAACCCAGTCATTCAATATGTAGGGAACTCTAGGTGTAGGGAGAGTGCTGCATGCCATCACTAAACAATGTGTGAATCATTAATTTTTTATTTTAGTTAACTGATTTCTCTTGTACATTTTTTCATATTGTGTCCAAATCTTTGAAAAAATTAATGTTAAATTCAAAGTCGGTTTATTCTACTGGGTGGGGAGGCAAAACTTGGAATGAACTTTAGTACAAATAAACCAAACAACCACGTCACTGAATGTTGTGAAACTAATTTTGAAAAAAACTATCCAGTCAGCTGTAAAATAGATCAGTGTTATGGACCTAGAACATAAAATTACAACTCATGGACAAAAGACAAAAGATGGCAGACTTGCTCTGTGCCAAAGTCAATCCTAAAAGCATTCCCAACAACGGTAGATGCTGTTATGAACCACCAAAATGACCTATTTCTTGTAGCAGTCAACAGCTGATGTCAAGGGCACCCTCAGGACCAAGCATCCAGGTCATGGTCTTGGGTGTAGTGGCCTTTGACTGCAAGAAGATACCCAAATTCTTCTTGAAGCCTGGAGAAGGAAGGTGTGCAGATACTTACTATAAGGTCTTGAGGTATAACATATTGTCATGGCTGAAGGCCAACTACCCTGAGAGCAACAATGTGTTGATCCAGGACGGGGCCCCCTGACACACGGCCAAGAAGGTGCAGCAGTTCTGCCAAGCCAACTTTGCTGACTTCTGGCTGGCAGATTTGTGGCTCCCCTCCAGCTTGTCAGGCCTTGTTGTATCTGTAATTGCAAAAAAGGGAGGCCGCGTTGAGTAAAAAGATTTTTCCAAGTTTTGCCTCCCAATCTGTAGGGGTTTTTCAAATCGATTGCATTAGATTTTATTTTTTTTCACTTAAACTTGACTACAAGTGTCTTGAAGTGAGGCAGGATTGTCAAAGATGGACTGGCCATTGCTTACATGATCAATTTATGTCTTTGTCAAATAATATGTGTGTACATACTTTTTTTCAGAGAGGTGTGAGATACCAATATGACTTCAGGTTCCTAGACATCAACCTATTTAATGACTTTGCAACTTACAACGACATCTTTACTTCGCAATTCCGAACAAATGCGGCAACTGCGGGAAGATGGGTCCTTTCTTTAGGTAAGTCTGTTTAATAAACTGTAGTACTAGAAATAACTCAATGAACCAAAACATACAGTGCAAGCCGACCATGTAGACTACCCTTGGGAATTAGAGAAATTTTATTAATATTGATGTGATCTGATACTTTTTGACATTGTAATCGGCTATGGGACCTATTCCTATGAAAAATTCTATCAATATCAACATCAAAGTAGGCTAACAAAAGGCAAATTGGATCTATGGCTGGTCAGTTCTCATGTGTCGTACGTAGTGCCCAGAAATACCAATACAATACATGACATCACCACAGCCAAATTATTGATGATGTCATCTACAGTTAGTTTCTAGAAAAAGCTGTCATAGCTGGCTACTCAAAACCAGATCTAAAAGAACATATTTATGATATTCAGCTTAATTTCTTACATTTATCAGTGTTTACACTTTTCTGGTGATAAGTGGCCAGAAGCAGCTGGTTTTAGCATGTTTAGACCACAATCAGGTACATGTCGCTACAGTCAGCTGGATTCGACCGTATTTTATTAAACTAACTGTAGTTTGTGTATTGGTGACACCATGTATTTTATTGATATTCCAGGGTGTGATAAGCAGGAAATTAAAATTTAGTTCTGAGGTTGAAGGTGATGAACATTTATCCAGAGGGGGTAAAGATCCAAGCTAAAAATAGCCTTCACAGATTTTTGTTTGGGACATAAGGGAATGACAGTAACGTGCCTTTGGTAATCTGCCATTGATGGTGATAATAGTAGAGTATCGCAATATTTTTCTGTATTTATGCACAGAACATTTATTTATTTTTTGACAAAATGATGTGTTTTTATTTTTTTAGAACCTTTTGAATAATTTCTGTGAAGGACTTCAGTAAATAATTGGATGTTAAATGACAAATCTTCTGTAAATAATGTGACAAAATGAAAAATTGCATACTGGACAAGATCTGGTCAGTTCTTTTGGTGACTTTTAATCATACCATCATCTTTAAATTTCTGTATTCGACCTTTGCGAAATGTAATATTATATGTATATATCTGCTTTATTCATACTCTGTAGGAAATCAGAGACCAATATGGAATTAAACTTATTTATACATAGTCATAAGTCTGTGAAAATATGATACATTCTGTGTTTTTATATCCTTTCTTTACACTGCTTAGGTTGACATATATATACTAGACCTCTGTACTTATTTACTAATATGTATAAATAATTCATATTCCTTTTTTTTTCTTGTATGAAGGAGATTATTTTTCACATTGACTTATAAATGACATTGTACGCTTCAATGCTGCACTTTAGTGTAATTTATTCACATTACAGGTATATACTAGTTGTATTTAATATATTGATTTGTAAGATACATTTTATAAACCATATTAATTACAATGTATTTGTAAATATCTGCATAAATAAAGGTTGCATATTGTGCATTTTTCAAAATTTGACTGGATTACCTATGATGCAGCCAAAATCATACATAGCATATCATGCATTTCATCAAAATGAATATAATTGAATAAAATGCTATTAAATTATAATTAACATGAACACTAGAACCCGCAGGTTAGGAGATTTGCTATGCTGAAGAAAAATATCATTGACCGAAACCCATGCTTCAATTGTTACGGTGGAATAGGGCCCTGTAAATGTACTCTCCGCTATAATGAAATGTATTATTGTGGACAAAATAACTTCTGAGATGCATCGACACTCTAAATATGCTGCTCTAAACCATGTTTACATGCACTATCAGACCTTATAATACAAGGTTGTGGCACATTATAATTACTTTTCATCTCCTTGCACAGGCATAGGACTGTAGTTCTCAGTGCAAAGCACATGAAACCCTCACCCTGCTGCACACAGCTTAAAGTAACACTGTACCCGTTTTGCGATTTGCGTGATGACATCATACACATCATACGCTTTCCTCACACTTGAGTATGTCATAAACCGAATAGGCTGCATGATCCTAGCATCAACAAACATCTGAAGGTATTGCTTGTGGGATGCATTTGACCAGAGTGAACTGAAACTAGGTATGCCCCCAAAGCATCATAATTGGTGTGCAAAATCAACGTATCTGAAGTTATCCTTTTGACAATGATTGACCCCTGTGACCTCAAAAATATGTTAAGGTCATCCACAATCAAACTCGTTCAAGGTCTTCCCCAAGGCACAATCCCTGTAAGTTTCATGATCCTAGCATGAAAATAACTGAAGTTACCATTTCTACAAGGTTTGGAACAGTTTTGACCCCTGTGACTCAAAAATAGGTCAAGGTCACCCACCTTCAACCTCATCCAAGGTAATCCCCCAAAAGTAACATATTTAATGGTTGCATGATGTAATATCATCATATCTGAAGCTGTCCTTTTAACAAAGCTCGTAACAATTAACCTCTATGACCTAAAAAATAGCTAAACAATGTTGGCCCGATATTATCCGATGTCACTCTCATTAGGCCAATGTCTAGACGATGTCGCATGCTATCTGGGTTGTAATTTTACCAAAGGAAAAAAAATGCAACCATGCAGTCCCCAGTCTTGGTCAGCATTGCTTAACTATTCCAATGACAAATTCCATAACAGTTTATATATATTCCAATCGATAAAAATGAATGCTTGAAACAATGACACAGCCATCAGTATTACATTTACAAATCATGTTCAAAATGTTATCGCTTGGTTCTACAAGCCTGAAGTGAAAAATAAATCAAAATTGCACAATGACATTCTCAACAAAATGACACTGGTTCCCACCAAGACCATATGTAATCTTCAGGCACTATATATAAACTGCATGCAAATATAAAAAATGTATATGATACATTTTCTTTAAAGGGGCGTTCACACTGTCACATACAAAACCCAAGGGTGACCATGTATGTAAAAATGGGCTCTACTTAGCCATACGTGCTCACTTGTGGGTCTGTTAATCACGTATAAATGCTTTTCATATACGTTTATGAAGCAGTCGTAGATCGCCAACCGTATATCCATAAAACACTCACCGGACGTCGTTCAAATGCTCGTCAAACGCTCGCCAAACGTTCATCATCAAGCATCTGTCAAGCACTCGTAGATCAAAATCAGCAGCTGCTGGTCTGGTTCCCCAAAAGTCATCGTGCGTCTGGAATTCACAGCCACCCTGAACAGAACAATTAAATGGCAGGAAAAGGATAGACAATACTTTTTATGCTCAAACGGCTTTAGTCTGAACAGAATGGCTTGCTGTTAATACAGGGTTCCAGCAGGTTTACCTTCATTATAAGCAGTAAGACATTATAGTATCATGCACACATGAAAAACAAGATCACTAATACATCAAATATTTTATTTTATTGTCCAAAAAACAATTAAGGTATTAAGCAATAAAATGAATGCGGTTCTTATGTATTTACAAAGTTAATAATTTATATTCTTTCATATTTACCAAATCGTCTGAATATTACAATGCTCAAGGGATAACCCATCCAGTTATTTTGAAATTTTACGAGCTACAGACACAAAAAAATGGAAAAATATGCTTGGTGTCCAGCAAAAAATTACCAAAAGTCATGGTGTCCACACAAACAACTGCATGTTCAAATCTTCCACAAAGACATCAATTGCTAGTCATGAATGCCAAAATAATTCCAATGCAACACCAGATTTACCTTTAAACTTTTTATAATTCACCATTTATGAAAAATTTAATTATTTCTAGGGAAATTAATCATTAAAAATTCAGAGGTCCTAGACATAACTTTGGTGTCCAAATGCGTTACATCCATGCAGGCCTTCATACTGAAGATAATATTATAGCTGAATTAAAATTTATTACAAATTTCTTTAAAACTAACATTTTGGTTCATTGTTACTCTACTTTGCATCAGCTTTGAAACCTTTCAATCAGCAAAAATGCTTTCCCAATCTTGCAATTATTTTTTATGTTAATTTTGTTACGTCCTTACATACTTTTAAATGAACCAATATCTCAGACCCCTGGAGGAATTTTAAAATCATAGTCATTGTAGTAAAATGTGATTAAATATTGTACCACATCCCATCTGGTTTTTGGCAGTAAAGTATTCCATTGGTCAGCTTTCCCACTCAGAAGAAGGGGAGAAGATATTTCAGGTAATGTTACGTCCAAAACAATATTGTATTTTTGTGCAAAGATGCTGTTGTCATGCTGGTCATGTCATATGTATAGGAAAGTTGAATGGTAGAAAACAAAGAAAACATTTTTTTCTTTAATTTAAGATAAATTGTGAAATTGGAAACAAGGTCTGACATGAAATATTAAAGATCAAAGTTGCCATAATGCTGTTCAGCATGGTGTCCATGTTACATCCCTAATATATCCTTATCATTTATGCTTATGGTGTCCTTAAGTTTCAGTTTAATTGGTGTCTATTTGATGGTGTCCATAATGAAGCCTCAGCAGTGTGTTACGTCCTGGACTAAAGATGAATGGTTTTAGTGTAACACTTTAGAGTTTTCTGAGAAAATTATACACATAGACAAAAATATCCCTTCTTTAATCGAATATTATTGATCCAATAATAACGATATCATAAATATATGCATATATGGACAAGATTCCTCAAGAAAGTTTCTTGGTGTCCTTTCTGGGAATCTGTTACGTCCAAACATTTCCTGAGAATTCAAACCCATGTTTCAGAAATTTGAGGCATGTTATAAAATAGTGCAAGACATGGGTTTATTTGTAAAATTCTTTTCTTTGCATGATATAGTGTTTAGCCTGTATACGTAAAATAACAAATGCAGAGTTCAGGAAAATGGTTTGCTACCCATACACCCTTTTGTTCTCAGATGGTCATGGTGTCTAAACTGGGAAGTTACGTCCAGAAAATTCAAAATGATGAATTGGGCATGTTGAAAGTTGATTTTATAAAGGATTTGCTTATGTCAATGAAGAAACACCCTATTTTTTGGATATCTGACCAACAGAATTAGCTTATGATGAAATATAATGTTGAATTTGCCACATATTAGTTTCCTCAAAATTTGGTGTCCTTATGTTACCTCCAAGCATTTTTCGAAATTTAATATCGTTTTTTAAAGCATTTACCATTGATATTTTATCTCCAGGTCAAAATATTACCTTTTTTTTGGCCATAAAATTTAGGTAAGTGCATTATTGTCAATGTACATTGACTTTTAATTTTGTCAAATTCCTGCCTGTTTGGACGTAACAAAACTTCTGGACAGTGAATTCTTGGTCATATAGAATGTTACTGTTGGACACAAATGAGTTATTGTATGTTACTGTAGGAAATGTATATGTATATGAAATGAATTATTATGAAATATGTATGTACATGAAATGGATTATTTAAAATAAGGAATGCAAAATGAGAGAGGTGGATCAACTGGACCGCTATGGCATAGGGCATTGTATGGCATAAGGCATTGTATGGATGGTCAATGGATGGATGGTCAGCATTGTCTATATGTCCATGTGGGGTGAATTATTGTATAAAATGTGTATGTGTACAAAATGAGTTATTGTATGTTATTGTATGAAATGTATAATTATGTACATGAAATGTGTGTGTGTGTGTGTGTGTGTGTGTGTGTGTGTGTGTGTGTGTGTGTGTGTGTGTGTGATTTAGGCTTTACGTCCTGTATTTCTGCACCGGATGGGCTAATTAGGACAGGCAGGGACGTACATGAAATGAATTATTGTATGAAATATGTATTAATGGAATCCATCCTTCTGCTAAAGTATGGGCTGACCACCTGGGAGAATTAAATCAGCAGCTGGTTAGCAGCACTCCAGCAAAGACTCCAGTAAATAAGTCGAGATTGGGCTCCAAACTAGCCAATCAGCAGAGACCCAAACGTTATATTTAAATTAGTTGATCCCGCCGTGACATGGCCTAAAGTTCTGACCACGTGACCCACATGAATAAATTATGATAATACCTCAACTTCGCGAGATTTGCCTGGGGTACATTTCCTGGGTGGTTAGCAGACAAAGGGAGATTGAAGTACTGGAAAAGGGAGGAGGTACACTGTTGGGAAAAGCGGTCCAGCAAGGGCCAAAATGAGAGCTCTGGTGATTGGTCAGGGTCAAAGAGCAAAGATGATGATGAACGACCAAGTGGGGGCTGATTGGTTGTGAGCCCAAAAGGGCCAAGGGTATGATGAGATATGATTTGTGCATAAAAGGAATAAACTGAGGAATCCCAGGTATCTTTTGCATTTAGCAAGTGACTCTGTGTTTGACTTTGTTACTTTGAGTTGAATTGGATAGAATGTTATTGTAGCAGGAACTGCTGAGATGAACCTGAGTTCAACTAGGTGATATCTTACATGCCATTGAGGTAATGTTGAATAAGTGTTTCCAAGAAAGCTAATGTGTACATAATATATGATCTAAATGTCAATTTCATGGTTTAAACCATCTTTCACAGGTGTCCTACACTTATGGTTTGAAACAAATTGTGAAGAAACCAACTTGTAATAAAAGTCTAGATAACCCATCCCTTTAAGATGTCATTATCACCAACTGTTCTAAATCAGTAGCAGAAACCATCAACCTACCTTTAGGTATCAGTGATTTTCATAACTATATAAGTGCAGCAACTAAAATTACTGGTCCTTCCAATGAACCTAATTCACTATAGGTTTGTCAAAAATTTTGATGAAAGTTATTATAACAATGACCTCACAAATGCTCCTTTCAAGTATCTCAGATATTTGATGATGTAGATAATCAACTATGGTTTCATAACACTTTATTAGCGGATATCATAGACAAGCATGCCCCTAGAAAACAAAGATTGATAAAAAAAATAAGCACTTTTGGGAAATTATAAACCTTTCATGATAAATAAAATCAAATCTAGCTATCAAACTATAACACTATATGAAAATGGAACTCAGGTCAGTAACCCATCTGATGTCAGTAACATATTTAACAAGTATTCATAAATGTAGCGCATGATAAGAGTGAGCCTGAAAACATAAACAAAATGTCAGCGGATCAGGCCATTAATAACTACAAAGACCACCCAAGAATCAAACTTGTCAATGATCATGCAAACACCAATCAATAGTTTAACTTTACATATCCCAAACAGTTACTGAAAAAAACTTTCACAAACAAACAAAGCTACTGTTTTTTGACAACATTTCCCCAAGTTTCTAAAAATTGGCTCACACAGCCTGAGCCACAGTCTGACACCTATTGTAAACAACAGCATTGCCTCCTGTATTTTTCCTGACCACAATAAAATAGCAGAGGTATCACCAACTATTTAAGAAATGTGACCAGCTGTCAAAAGAAAATAACAGGCGCCTTAGTATTCTCACCTTAACCTCTAAATTATTTGAAGGATTAATGTGCAACCAGCTAATAGAATTCATCTTATCTTCCCTATCAACAGATCTTTCGGATTATAGAAAAGCTTATAGTAGTAACAATGTATTAGTTAAGCGTATTGAAGACTGGAGGATTCTTAGACGAAATTCGTCATGTCGGTTGCATATTAATTAATCTGTCCAAGGCCTTTGATAGCTTACCACATGGCTTACTAATAGCCAAATTACATGCATATGGTCTATCCCATGATGCTTGCTCATTCATAATGAACTACTTAAAGAATAGGAATCAAACTGTCAAGTTAGGTTATTTAGAAGCGAATGGTCACATCTCAGAACTGGCGTTCCACAAGGATCTCTTTCAGGTACACTCCTCTTTAATATCTTTATAAATGACTTTTTGTTTGACTTTCAAACCTCATGCAATGTATACAATTATACACATGATAATACTTTGTCATTCTCACACAGTAACCCTTGAACAGGCCTCTATGCAAACAGTTAAATGGCTCCATGTTAGTTTTATGAAGGCTAACCCATCCAAGTTTCAAACAATATGTATAAGTAGAGATAATATTAACATTGACTTTGATATTGGAGGACAATTGATCAAATCAGAGACAAACGTTAAACTTTTAGGTATCAATATAGACAACAAGCTGAACTTCAACTACCATGTTTCAGTTATCTGTAAAAAAACAACCAAATAAATGCACTTCAAAGGTTATGCAAGTATATGGACCATACCAGCAAACTTAGGATATATTACTTTCATGGTAGGACAAGACAGGAGCTTGAAAATAAACTCAAATATAATGGGAAATTGTGAAACCTTTCATGACAAATAAAATAAAATCTAGCTATCAAACTATAACGCTATATGAAAATGGAACTCAGGTCAGTAACCCATCATCATTTTTTTCAATTTACAATGCTCAGCCCTTCCAGATAGCCCAGGTCCATTTTAAGAGGATGATAGACTACATAAATACTGTTCATTACATCTGCCCCAACCGATCGTAATGATCCGCACGAGCTCGCTGAGCTTGAGCGATTAAAAAACGCATGTGCACTTGTTTTTGGCCATACTTTTTTTTTTTAAAAGATAACCTCGTCGTATCATAAGCTAGCACCTGACGGTATACCAATTTTGTCGGAACAGCCATATGGCATGGATTGAGCTCTAGAATGATTTTCCTGAGCTCTCATTTTGAGCGGCTCTTTAAAGATAAGTTACAACATGGATATTAACAGAGATAAACGGAGTCCATTGGCGCAATGCTTTCACTTGAGTGACCCACTTTCTGGTGCATGCGCGCTATCATGGGGAGGTTGGGCGTTTCTCGCGTGTGTGTTCCAACCTTGTCTGCTGCGAAATTATGTCGTGAAAAAGATAAAAGATGGGATATAAGACCTGTTGTATGGTCGGGTGTTCTACATCCAAAAAAAACAATGCAGAGGAGTGTCATTCCATGCTATCAAACGACCGACAAACAAGGAATGGGAGCGCCAATTGATCAATGCTGTTAGCAGAAAAGACAGCAGCTTCAATACATCAAATGCTGTAATATGTTCAAGACATTATGATGAAATATTCAGATGAATCATGTTTTCTCCCAGGTTAGTAATAATGCAACTGATATCTTGATATTTATGTCAAAATTTGCTGTGATTGTACAAACTTATAATAATTTCTTTTTTTTTAATAGGGAAAAACTAGTCCCAAAGGGCACTTGAGCCTGCTAAGCCTAGAAAAACACCAAAGCCCAGACAAGTCGCTTCTGTAATGATTGCATCCAAGTCTTCATGCGTTTTACACTTTATTAATTCCAAAACGCTACACACATCCAAACACGAGTTTCTCGCCTTTTTCCCCGCTAGGCGGCCTACTGCACACATTAACGCTAGGTGGCGTACTAGTACAGGACACTACATCCCTCCTATCTCAGATTTGTAACATCAACTAAGAAATGTGTAACATTATCAACACCTTACAAAAGCAACAATGCTCAATAATTGTCTAAGTTTCAGTTAACTACAATAAATGTTGAAGACCTACAGACTAGTACAGAGTAATACTAACTTGCAAAATGTTTACAAAGTTCAAGTATGTCCATAGGCAAAATAATCTTTTACAATTAAATCAGAAAATCCGAATATTCACTTATCTATCAATGTCTCAATCTTTAAAGTGTCTTAACGTTCATTATGAAATTGACTTCACATCGTCAGTCTGACAATTGTCACTGAAAATTACGACATCACAAAGTCTTTAAATTACTAGAAGTACTTTCATGGTCTTTCTCGAATCTTTTGACAGCTGTAGTGTGTCTCATAAGTTGAGATCCATCTTGTCTTTGTACAGTCACAGTTCCTCCTTCCCTATGCACAACAGTACCAGTCGCTGGATGGTACTTGGGGGACAACTTGTTCGTTTTAGGGGTTTTGATGAGCACTTCATCCCCTACATCAATAGGATCACACTTGGCATTACGAGATTTGTCGGCAAAGAGCTTCTGCGTAAACTTATACTGCCAGTCTTTGTCACGCACACTTTCATTGAGAACACTGTTAGTTGGTCGCAGTTCTGGTAGTTTGCTCTTCATCTCCAGCCCGAACAGTAAGTAGAATGTTGACGCTCCAGTACTAATTTGTGGAGTTGAGCGATATGCTAAAAGGAAAGTTGATAACTCCTTTCTCCAGTCCTTTCCTTCAGATTGAGGTGTCTGTAAAGCTTTAAGCAATGTTTGATTTTGTCTTTCGACCTCCCCATTTGCCTGTGGCCATAAAGGCATTGTACGATCATGGCGTATGTTGTTCTCAGACATATATCTCTTGAACTCAGCTGAAATTAATTGTGGGCCATTGTCGGTTCTAACTGAGTACGGAATTCCAAATCTTGAAAATGAAGTAGCCATGAATGATATAATACGATCATACGTTGTTGACCTGAATATTCCAACTTCAAAACATCGGCTGCAGCAATCAACGAGTACTGCAATTGTCTCCCCACTAGGGCACAATCTTGCCAAGGGCCACTTGGTGGTAGAGTCCTTGCCATCGGCTCAGGAACAGGTCCATCACTCACTAACTGGCAGCCATAACAATTCTTGCACATTTTCTCTGCATCTTTGTCTATTTTGGGTCACCAAACTTTAGTCCTTAGCCTATTCTTTGTCTTGACAATTCCTTGGTGTCCCTCATGCGCAAGTTGCAATAGTTTTTTCCGCAGAATAGTAGGGATCACAATTCTGGTGCCTCGAAGTACCAGATTCTCAAACACACACAGTTCGTCTTTGACAGGCAATTAACTCGCTACTTTTGATGTTGCTGTAACCCAATTCCCACTCACTACATGGTCACGAAGTTCTGTCAGCTCTCTATCGCAATTAGCTGAGCGACATCGACAGTTTCCTGTTTGGTTTGAGTCTTAGCAGTGTTCAAACGAGATAAAGTCTGCTATGTTAGTCTTGCCAGGGCGATATACCACTTTCATGTCATAAGCTTGTAGCCGCAAGACCCAAAGTTCGATCCTTGCAGGTGGTTTGGACTTAGGGCTAAAGATATTTTTCAACGGTTTGTGATCAGTCTCCAATTCAAAATTTAGTCCATACAAGTACAGACTGAACCTTTCATAAGCCCAAACCAAAGCTAGACTTTCCTTTTCCGTCTGACTGTATCAGCGTTCAATATCCGTCAGGCTGCGCGAAGCGTATGACACCACTCTCCAGACATTGTCCTGAAATTGGGTAAGCACTGCACCTAGTGCAAATGGAGATGTATCTGCAATAACTCTAGTCTTCGCATCAGTCCTAAAGTAAGCTAAAGTTCTAGCATTTGTCATGTACTGTTTCAGTTTCTCAAAAGCTGCTTGTTGCATAGAACCCCAAGTGAACTTCACATTCCTCCTGCACAGTTTCTGAATTGGTTCAGGAGCTGAGCTGATTCCGAACATCAATCTGCGATAACGATACAGGCCTCGAGATGTTACAAACGTCGTTATGTGTCGGCTCTCAGGAGCTAGCTCAATTTGATGAAAACCAATTTCAGATTGATTTTGCTGAACATTGTCGCTTGGTTAAGATCTACGAGAGTCATCACCCTTGGGCACAACTACCAATGGCGACACCCATCCAGTCGGACCTTCTGGAACCTCTTCAATAATCCCACTACCAAGTAACTCATCCAGTTTCTTGTCAACTTTCTCTCGCAACCCAAATGGTATGCATCGCAAGGGTTGAGCCACTGGTTGTGCACTCTCATCAATGTGCAACTTTAACTGATAGTCTTTCAAAAGTCCAACACCATCAAATAATTGAGGAAATTCCTCTTCAAACGCATTCACTTCTGCCGGTCCAACTCTGAGCATTCCAAGCGATTCTGAAGTTTCTTTGCACAATATGGGTCTGGTCTCTTGGTCTACCACAGAAAATTCAGCTCGACAGGTCTGCCCAGTTTCCACACACTCAATGTCAGCAGTAAACACTCCAATCACAGTTAGCGGTTCACTACCATAAGGGTACAGACATTTGTTTGTTTTCCTAGTTTCGCATTTAATACGCTTAGCTTTCAGGCCTTCCCAAGTGGTTTTGCTTATCACATTTCGGTTGGACCCAGAGTCAATGAGTACATTATCAACAGTTACTCCACCAATGATGAGTTGTGTCACCCCAGCACTGGGGCCTACAGCATACAATGAAAATACATAATCGTCATCTTTGCCAACATAGTCATCTTCATGAACAGAGTAGTCAGACACTTGGTTCACTTTGCGAGCTTGAGTCTTGGGTCTGGCACCCCTCCCTCTCTGGGAATTTCGATCATTCGATTGAGGTTGTGGGCGTCTGTTGAAGGATTGGCGTTGTTGTCGTTCCCAATATGCTTTCGGGCACTTCACTTTAAAATGTCCCACTTGACCACACACTGCACAAGTTTTATCAGGGGCAGGACAAGCACTGTCCAAGTACAACCTCCTCCACGTCACAGTATTCCACGTCCGCGCACTGCATTAACCCCAGAAGCACTGTCGGTACTGCTGTGCACTGGCTGTTGAAAGGCTTTTAACTGCCGGTCGACGGCCTCAAATGCGCGCGATATAGACAGGACATCATCAAGCCTGATGCTATCACGCTCCAGAAACAGCACGAATCCATAACCTGGTCACGTACGGCATCATCCTCATTTCCGTAATCATAAGTTGCCACAGCTTTCTGAAGTCGGCAAACGTACTGGCCAACAGTCTCATCTGGAGATTGATGCATATGATGAAATTGGTTGCGTTCAAAGGGTACATTCACTTTCGGCAGAAAATACTCGTCTAGCACTTTAAGCGAGTCATCAAAGTTTTTGTCAACATCTTTTGTTAATGTGTAATAAACATCTTGTACACCTTCGCCAGCTTCATGTGGGTGGGTGGGTGATTAGGGCTTTACGTCCTGTATTTCTGCACCAGTTGGGCTAATTAGGACAGGCAGAGACCATGGCAATGAGACGAAGGATGAAACAGCCATCCAACTTAGGCTCGACCGGGAATCGAACCCGGGACCCAGCGGTTGGAAGCCCAGAGTGCTACCTCTGAGCTAAGCCCCCGCCCTTCGCCAGCTTCATGTAACAATAAGCTTGTTTTGTGCCGTCATCCTTAATTTGACAGCTACGGAGAAATTCTTGGAACGAGCGTTTCCACTTCAGCCATCCCGTTGCCACGGTGCTCAGGTTGTCATGTACATTGAACTTCAATAAACCAGGGCCAGAGAAAGCACTTACTACTGTTGTGGAGGCTGCACTGGACATTTTTGCGGTCAACCCAGAACCACTCTGTTGACTTGTCACGGTTGGCATATTTGGCCGAAGTCGTCGTCGTAGACATAGTCTCTTTTCCCGCCATTCACATTCACATTTGGCCACGAACTCACAAAGTCATGAAATTCAACTCCTACAGCTTTTGACAACAGCACACACTTATTCCGTACATTCAGGAAAGTCCAATTTGTCCAATCCTTTATTCTCGTCGCCAATGTAATGATTGCATCCAAGTCTTCATGCGTTTTACACTTTATTTATTCCAAAATGCTACACACATCCAAACACGAGTTTCTCGCCTTTTTCCCCGCTAGGCGGCCTACTGCACACATTAACGCTAGGTGGCGTACTAGTACAGCTTCCAGAAGAAATCCTATACTACTGCTTAGAAGTCCTACCCAAAGCTCGCTCAGGGGTGACTGCTATCATTACTACATAGAGTATGATAATTTGACTAAAAATACAACTTCGATCCTGGGGATTTTGACCCCCAAAACTTGCCAGTTCTCGTTGTGTATTGATTGAGTTTCCATGCCAAACTGATCATGAATTTGTTTGACATCTTTATTTATACTCAGAGTTGAAATTTGGCAGTATACATTACTATGTAGAAGTAACACTGCCACATTTTAGTGTATATACATATGTACATATTTCATGACATTTTGGCTGTATACATTTTAGTATATAAACATATGTACATATTTCACGACATTACTATGTAGAGCTAACTGTCACATTTTAGTATATAAACATATGTACATATTTCATGACAATTAGACAGTATACATTACTATGTAGAAATAACCTGTCACCTTTTGTTATATAAACATAAGTACATATTTCACAACTATAATCTTTACATATATACACATCCTTTAGTATATTTACATATTTACATACTAATAACCATATGGTAGAGTATCATAACTATCTAGTAATACCCTCTTGGTATAAACTAGTTTTACAGTCTTATAAGATTCCTTGTTAAAAACTCGTCCATGAACTTTATCTCTAACGAACATATTGTATGAAGGTAGTCTGATGACCAACCCCTTGGTTACGACTTGCTGGAGATTTTCAAAAGTTACAAGTTGACTTTTGGCGGGGTTCGTGATGATACCTTTGAATTTGACTATTTCTGAGTTGTCATTAAGTCTGTAGCTGTAGGATTTAGGTCCTGTAGAAATGAATGCTGTTATGTGCTGGCCTGCTGGTAGCTCATTGGTCAATTGCCCTGGAAAGTCTCCAGAGTCGGAAAGTCATATTAGAGGCATATCTTGGTCTCCGAGGGATGTGAAGATGACAGAGTCAGTATCCATATAGAGGACCCGTCTCCCCAGTTGATCGATGAGTCCGTCTTGCCCAGCATGTTGTGAATGATGCTACGACATCATTAGTCTTGAGGTTGTCAGGCTCAAATGTATCCCTACTCTTGGTCTCTACTAGTAGACAGTCCTCGTTGACCATGTAGATCATCATGATCTCGACCGAGGTGTCGTTGGCTAGTTGTTTAAATTTGGAGGGGTCCTTGATGTATTGTGTTCGGACTTGATTTGGTTTCTCCACAAACTTCCCCCGAAAGCTGTTGAGTGCTAGTTTGGCTACTGTTCTTAGACCTGCATTGTGGTTGATGTTTTCTGGCCTTAGACTGATTCTTTCAGCCTCTAGATACCCCCGGATGTAAGGCTGTTTCCTCCTTCGTCTCATTGCCATGGTCCCTGCCTGTCCTAATTAGCCCAACTGGTGCAAAAATACAGGACGTAAAGCCCTAATCACAAACAAACAAACAAACCCCTGATCAACCTGATCATAAAATCGCGTGAAACTAATGATATTTTGAACAAGCATTGCTATGTTACAAAATTTGTTAGTCCAGACGATAAATTAAGCATGAAAATTGAGAAATACCTTAACAACTTGCAAAGGAAGTTTTGCATCCAGACTTGCAGCTTCAATCTGAGGCAGGTGACCTTTCCCAGTAGCTGTCATCCCTTCGCTGTATTTTTGCTGCAAGATCTCTAGATTTCAGGCACTTTTACGTCATAGGCCTGGCAAAGAGGCTTGTTAAATATGGTCATAAATCTGGGTCCGCTATACTGCACTTTTTCCTTCTTGTGTCATATAATATAAAATTACCCAAAAAATTAAAACTTTTAAAATGTAATTGATTGTGTCAAAATGATGATTTATTCATAAATCTTTACAATTTAGGCTCCGTATGACTCCACCTCCAAGTACTTTTGACATTTATGGGCAATAGCAGAAAAGGAAGCATATGGTGGCAGGATTGTTTGTTCATGAATAACCCATTAAAAAGTTGAAGCACGCAGGGCTTTTGGTCATAGAAAGTACCTTTTAAGACACATCTGTGCTGCCAATTTCACTGATTACATATCCTACAGATTTTTTCATTAGGCATGCGAGACCAATTATGTCATGGCATTGCGTTTAACATTGTTTTTTTGGTTTATAACTTTTAACATTTAAATACAGTTTTTTATATTTAAAGTTTCCGAGAAAGCTGGAGTCTTTCTCTCTCACAATGTTGCTTAAGGTTGGTACCCTGATGCTTCCTTTTATTCTAATTGATTGCCTCGTCTGGTTTGGGTCAAAATTATTTTTTGTCATGCCAATAACACTGCCCTATTAAATTTAATATTTTGATGGAGTTCGCCTCGTCTGATTTCTCGTATCTCCTGGCTACGGCCCTGCTTGAGGGACAATTACCATTTGATAAACCCCCCCCCCCTCCCCATTTTACGTCGGTGGTATGCTTACATACGGAGCCCAAAAGTACAAAAAAACTTTTTAATGGCTCATCCTGGCATTTCCATACAATAATTGATGTTTTTCTCGCAAAAAATCACAATCCCTGGTGAAATAAATATGTTCTCTTAAGAAAGTGTTTCCGTGTAAAATAAATGCATGCTCTTGCGATGATTGCTTTGACTCGCTATGAACGGGTTCCCTCACCATGATCGCATTCCTCACTAGAAACGTGTTGCCTCACGATAGTGCGCATTTCCTCGAAATCAGTCGAGAACGATCGTTGAGTTGAGGTTACGTGGAGGTTACCATAATTTCTTTTTACGCGAATGACAAAATGCGTCAAATTATTTGGTAACAACAGTAGGTTACCACATCAATATTTATGGTAACCAGAAACTGGGTTACCATTGTTGAACCTATTTTGATCCCTGGGAACGCGTTTATCGCGAGGGAACTTGATAATGGGTATAGAACCCAATCGACAGACTGCGATATGAGCGTGAGGAATGCGACCAAAACATTCAATGAAAAGAACAATATCCCTAATCTGCTTCGGAATGTTTTTGGATCTGCCCCTGGTCATCGTTATTAACGCTGGCAAGTCTATGGACAGTCACAATTTTCTTCGCCGTCAATTCCCATGTCGGCGCTAAAAAAAATGCCCAGGGGCAGATCCAAAACATTCTGAATGATCATAACAATAGATATTTCCTGTCCGAGTGTTTGGGAATCGACCCTGGCAGTCGTTATTGTAAATATTGACGGTGGCAACTTTCATCATGAATTACTGTATAAGTGCATTATTGCGGACCCCAATTTATGTGCATATTTGGCATCAATGACATCTAAATATATCACAATGTTTTACTAAATTTCCAAGTTATAGCCAAATGAGAGAATAATATTTGTGTAGTGTAGCGAGGGTTAGTGGGCGGTAGCCCCCAAGTAAAAGACAAAATCAACAATGATAAACTGCATTTTTGAAAATGAAAACTGCCGCAGTTTGTGACATCATTCATTGAATTCGAGCATATATGATGTCATATGCATAGCAGAGCTTCGGTTGTAAATATGGCAAGCACCCCCTCCCCCTCGGTTCAGCGGGATTTACATTGCAATCAAGCCTTAAATCACGAAGAGGCACAGGCAATTTAATTACAACGCCCGACCCCCTAGTTTAAAATTTTCTGATCTGCCACTGATGTACATAAATTTTCCCTGTACTAAAGGGGAGTTCACACTGTCACGATTAAGACCTACTTATGACCATGGGACGTGAAAAATGGGCTATAAGTGCTAACTCGTGGCTCTGTTGTTCGAGTAAAAATTCTTTCAAAGAGCGTTCGAAGAACGTCTGTCGATCGCTCACCGTACATTCTAACGCTCGCCAGATGTCCGTCAAACATCCGTCGCCAAGCATCCATGAAGAACTCGTGAAACACTCGTATGAGTGGACGAGGAGAGGGCTACGGATGGGCACGGAGGTCCTGCCGAGCTTTTCACTACATACTACGAGCTGTCCAAGACTGTCCACGAGTGGATGGCGAGTATACACAGGTGGACAGCTTTCCCTGTGTATCTGCGAATGGCCACGGACATACGTAAAACATACATACAACGCTCGCTGAGTGAATCCCGAGTTACGTAACTAATATAAACAATTTACTAGGACATCCGAATTTTTACATGTTTTCACGGATGGTCACGGATGATCTAGTGCTACCAGGAGCATCCTATATCATTAGCGCAAGCATATGTAAAACACAAGTGAATGACATATGGCCAAGGAGGACCAGGAGTAAAAAAAAATGTCATCCGTGGCCATAGGTAGGTCTGATCAGTGACATTGTGAACGCCTTCTGGTTTATATATAGGTGGTGATGGGTCACAGTAATTAACGCTATTGCGAAAATTATCTTTTTTATTTCAAGTATTTAGACAAGATCGAATGATCGTCGACAGTAATAGCCAAAATAAAAATAATTAATTTTACGGCCTCTCAGGCAATCAGACGTCTCGAATCGTCGAAATAAGCATAGGCAGACAAGAGTTGCAATGCCAAAAACGGAACCAAACTTGACTTTGAGGGCAATCTACACTTACCTTTTGCAATGAATCCATTTCAGGATCGTACAAATGTAGTGAGAAAGTGTGATAAGTCGCGTCAAATATGTAGCCTGTCTTGGATGATTGTTTACAGCATTCAGTTTGGCGCGAAAATGACGTCACTAACGTGATACTTCCTTTATGTTTTTTTATTTAATTTGATCTTATAACAGTGATATTGCAGATTTAATTTATATATCTATGTATAATTAATAACTATATATAAATATCATTAAACTTTGGATTAAAAGTATACACCCTTTAGGGGCCCCTGACACCACTGATCTAATAATAGCTGCATGCTGCAACGCCACCTGTCAACTGTCAATTGGTCAAAACAGCCACGCACAACCACTGATTGCAAGTCATACCATTATTTATTAAAACTGCGTCAGACAGATACATAGGCTATCTAGCCTATTATATCCCTGGTAGTGTAATTCTGTCAAGGGCAGCTCTGTGGGGTGGGGGGGGGGGGGATTGAGACTGGTCCAAAATAGAAAAATAAAATAAAAGACAAAAGTTAACTAATGTAACATTCTTATTCTCAAGGGCACACGCTAATTAAATGGCCATAAAAACTATAGTAGGCAGGGACATGGACAGAAATATTCAAAACAACTGAAATCCCAACTTTAAACAAGTCTCTGAAAGAAATAACAACATTAATTCATATCTTTTTATTTTTTTAGGTGCTTGTCTGTGACATAAAAATAAGAAAAAAAAACAAGAAAATTTATTGGGTTATATTATATGTATACATATATATATATCACTTTGGGGTCATTAAGGCACCTGATGGAGAGGAGACATCTGTGTTAGGCATTCCTAATGCAGGCTTCTATATTATATATGTTTTATATATTTACAAAATACCAACATGCCTCACAGATATATATATATATATATATAGCTGTCATTACATGCTAGAATCGACACTCAAAATATTTGAAAAACAACCCTGCCAATCAATAAAAGATGCTATCTAGTTGTCCATGTTAGAATCAGCCATTTCTTAAATTGGCCATTTTGTTATCCTGAATCATGACAGGGACGTCCCCTAAAAAGCAGGGCGCTGATTGGCCAGAAAACTAAGCAGCTGGTATTCAATACAGGGACGACTTCCCAGTCAGGGTATTATATTCAAGACAGGGTCAACCCCAGCGACATAGAGACGTCCCTGTACAGTATAAATACTAAAGACACTTGGTCCCTGTGTAGAATTTATATTCAAGACAGAAGATGTATCGGCTGAAATTACAACAAGTCATATGATAACATTGATGGTTTGGAAGATTTTGGTAATGGGCAAAGGACAGCACAAATTGCAAATCATGCAGGTGTATTCATGGTGTCAGGAATTAACGAAAGATGGAAGCAGCCAGTTGGTTATTGTCTTTCCAGTGGACCACTTGGTGGCAAGAAACTTAAAACAATGGTTCTCAAATGCATCGAAAAGGTGGCTGAAACTGGTCTAAGGGTGGTGGTGTTCATATGTGACCAGGGAAGCAACAATAGGCAAATGCTTAAAGAACTGGGCGTAACGCCTGACAATCCTTATTTCCTGGATCACAATGATGAAAGAACTTTCGTTTTATATGATCTGCCTCATTTGATCAAGAACATTAGAAACAACATGAAGAAGCATGGCTTTGTTTTAAATGGAAATTTAATAAAGTGGCAGTATGTTGAAGATCTATACAAATTTGATTCAAGCAGAGATATCCGCATGGTGCCTAAGCTGACCTCTAAGCATGTGAACATTCCACCCTTCAAGACTATGTCAGTCAGGCTTGCCACTCAGGTGTTAAGTTGCACAGTGGCTGCTGCCATGGGAAAATTGTATGATCTGGGCAAATGGGAGAATGACAGCAACGCAAAGGCTACATCTAATTTCATAAACAATATGGATGCCTTGTTTGATGTTTTTAATAGCATCACAGTTAGAAAAGTAGGCCCTCTACTGAAAAGAGGTATTACAGCAACATCTTCAAATTTTACATTCCTCCAATCTGCTATGCAGTGGTTGAAGTGTTTGCAAGTGCCAAGGAAATCTAACAAAACTCTGTTGCCTTCTGTAATTGGCTGGCAATTGGATATCAATAGCATAAAGATGATCTGGGAAGAACTCTCTACAAAGTACAGTCTGGAATGTCTTCTGATAAGACGTCTCAACCAAGATAAATTAGAAAACTTTTTCCCAAATTAGATTCTGTGGTGGACATAGAGATAACCCAGACAGCATCCAGTTCAATGCTGCTTACAAGCAGATAACAGTCAAAAGCTCCTGTAACCTCAAATAGGCAAACACTCAACACTTCCAGTTCCTCAAAACGAGAAGATGACAGCCACAAGTTACCTGTGCTGCCAAGTGACACAGGTGAGGTACTTGCTGAATGTATCTCGCAATCAAACAAAGGTCAACTTGATTGCCAAGATTCAAATGTTGTCACCTACATAACTGGTTATCTCATCAGAAAGACAAATGAAAAATACGAAAAATGCTCTTGTTGCTCTAATCTATGGATAGCATCTCATGATGAAACCACCCAACAAAATTACATATTTCTAAATAAAAAGCAATATGAGCATCTTTCCCCAGGTCATGGTATCATCTTCCCAAGCACTTCAATCATTGATGTAGTATCACAACTTGAGGTAGCTTTCTGTAAATATCTTTCATACATTACAGGAGAAAAGATCTATCAAAGATTAGTCAATGCATTGCTGTCTGCTGCAGATTTGTCTGAAGTGTCGTGCCAGCAGCCTAATTGTCAAGAAGCTGTGAAATACCTTTTAACATTGTTTGCCAGGATGAGCCATCATTTTTTAAAAGAACAAAATAGAAAGATTCAAGCTCCAAACCAAAAGAGAAATGGAAAAATGTTGAAATTATCACATCAGTAGCATGTTTAATACTTTGTTTGGTTGGTAAATAAATCAACCAGTAACCTGAATCACTGATGTATTTTGCCTTGCATGTGTTGAATTGCTCAGAATTGTCTGTGTGCTGTGGTATATAATATATGTTATAATTGATGAAAAACATTACACTATGGTGATATGTATATTTGTGGTACATATATATTCTGTTTTTGTTGATATGCTATACTGAAATTATTGAATGTACTGAATGGAGAATGTAAAATATTAGGTCTATGATAATTATGATTTAAAGACACTTACAGAAGTCTCAAGCTGTAAAATAAAGAATTTTTTTAATGTCAAATTTGTATTTGTTTTTATTTTATGCAGTGGCAATAAAAATACCTTTCTGCTCAAATATCTTCACCTGCTGACCTGACACACTTAGATTTCTCCAGTGATGCTGCTTTGCAGCTACTGTGGGTGTCCCAGTTACCCCCACGCACAGTGTGGCGCTGCTGGGCTGGCCCGGACAACAGGATTCAATGGGAGTGAAATGTCTGTATGGGCTAGTCTGTGTCTATGTGCTTTTCACAGAAGATTACACTGACATAATTATTTAAAGTTATGTTGTTATTATCATTTGATGACAAAACACTGTCTTAAGGATAAATAACGATAGATATATAAAAGTATGTTAATAAAATTACCTTATTGTGAGAATAAAAATTTACCAAAATATTTAGAATTGCCCAAAATCACAATGCTTGGGAAATTTCTATACACATCTTTCTTTGCAGTTCAGGGGCTTGCAGGGCCCACTTTGAAACCCCCAGGACTCTATAAATTAGACCTCTGCGCCAGCCAAAACTTGAAATATTGGCTGGCTGAATCATGATATGGCTGCTGAGCTGCCAAGCCATGGACCTTTAGGTGGCATCTGGCTGTTGTCTGATATAATGGCTAGCCATAACTTTAAACTGAAGTTACACTATATATAATAAAAATCGAAAGTTGCCATTAGTTCCAAAACTGCAAGAGGTTTAAAATAGCCTGCCTAACAGCTCAAACCCAAGGCAAAATCTGCTGGCCCAAGCTAATTTGTAAACACAAAGGTGTAATGCACAGATAATTGCACAAATACAAATGTAACTTAGGTTTTCCTCATTTCCTTTCACTTTATTGCCACAAGAGGGCTGCGATGACGGCCACCTGGTGGATTTTGGCAGAATGATTTTGGCGGCGGCTTGCCAAAAGCTGATCAGCTGGCTGCAAGCTATTTTGGCGGCGGCCAGATGCTCATCATTAAAGTTGCTTAGCTAAGCTTTGGCGGCGGCGCACAGGTCTACTATAAATGCCTAAATGTTCCTTCCCAGATAGCATTCCAAATTGGCCACCATCGCTTCCATGTTGGCCACTGTTATTACAACATTGTATCAACATCGCCATCATCGTGCCAATATCATAGCTCACCTCCCAATAGACATTTGGGTGCTTTAAAGGCTAAATAATGATTTCCAGACATGAGGCTGAATTCGCAAATGACATAATGTTGCCCTCAGTGCACTCTTTAACTCCATAATGGTGGATGCCATGATTTTAAAAGTCACTGAATGGCCAACTAGGATATGAACATTTTCTGAACATAATCAATCGGATTTGTATTTTGACATTACTAACCATTCCAAACTGAAGTTTCTTACCACTAATCTTCAGCAGAATGAGTTCCATTTAACTGATCAGCTCTACCCATTGGTGTACCTGATGCACAGGAATGAAAATATTCCAAAAGGTTTGTAGGCTTAACACTACTTGACTATTCTTGCTAAGGCTTATACTGCTTCGTTGCCACTATTAGATGTTATCAGTTACATTCCAGTGAACTTTCAATGCGTGGATGCTTGCTCTAGAAAATGGGATTCCCTGAGATTTTTAGCAGATGGCCAATGACATTACTGAGATAGGTCCTCTTTATTCTATGACTACATTGTTTGGTGCTTTACAGTGGTAATTTTCAAAGTTTGCGTGATCATTTTTAAGAGTCTTTTGTATCAGATTATAATTTTTCATCACCATCCTGACATGTCAGAAAAGCTTGCATTGGGCAAGAACATTTTATTGCAACCATAAAAAAGAGACACCGGCCTCTTAATAGCAGGAATCGCGTAAAGAAAATCATTCACCTCCTTGTTTTTTGATGCTCATCTGCCATATCATATTGTACCACACAGATTATGTCACACATTTTATATACACCAGCATCGATTACTTTGGCCTCATTTTAGTCAATAGAGCACAAGTCTTTGTGAAGAAGAGATTTATTTTGTTCACATGCATATCTACCTAAGCTATTCAGCTAAAGATAGCACATATGCTGGAAAATGTACAGCTATTAATGATGCCATTGCACTGTTTTACAGCTCAACTAGCTGAAAATTCAGTAATGATGGCACTAACGTTGTTGAAGCCTTACATCAGTGGGAGGAGTTTTGCTGCACTGGATCAGTCTCAAGTCCACAATTTTCTTCTGAAGATTTCGAATGGAATTTGCTCCACATTTCACTAAAAGATTGGATGGGAACTCCCAGTGAGATTTGTCAAGTCAGTATTTAGCAGTATGCGAGGAACTCAGTTCGCTTCAGAGATGGTTTTGTGCACAGCTTTGACCAAAACAAAGGATATGATACACAGTTGCCCCCTGAAGTACAACAGCACAGATTCAAATGGTTTTGCATTTGATTACACCCACCCTTTGTATAAAAGTTGACATCAGGGATAGAAATCTAATGGCAGAAGATTTTCGCAATCAAAAGAATCGGTGACAAACCCAAGTTATGTAAGATCACATGTGAGAAAGATTGAGAAAAGAGCATCTTCCCAGGGGCACTGTTCTTCCAAAGTAGAATTAAGATACCTGGAGTTTTGCTATTTAATGATCCAGTTATATTGTTGGAAGAGAGGTACCCATATGGTTAAAGGAACTTATGTCATTCCAGCTGTGATAGTTTGCTTGCTTGACAAGAACAATGATGTGTTAGGTACTACTAACCTTCATCATATATTGTTCATCTGGTCACTATTGATAGCTTGTTATGATGAACATTATTTGGTTTCATTTAAATTATCAATTTCATTACATTTATTTATCAAACTTCACTGTGTTGCTTGTACATTTGATACTGACTTTTTATTACTGCAAATATTTTTTTATTGCAATAAATGTTCATGCAAGATGGCATGTTGCTTTTAAGGCACTGTCAAATTGTTGACAATGTGTTCTATTCATTGTAGATAAACACATACACATATATCACACTGACTGTAACAGTCAAATAAATATAGTCTACATCTGCGAGACCCCAAGAAAACCTGCCCGAGCTGCCAGATTCCAAGGAGCATCGATGGACTTTTTTGAAACCCAAGATGGCCGCCATATAGGATAGGAAAATTTGGAAACATTTGTTTTTCGAATCTCACTGCCATAATCTTTCAAAAAATGGATAGGTTACAAATCCCCAAGAATAGCCAACAAGAATACATAGACTATCATTACTGTCTGATAGACTCATCATAGCTGAGCTTAAGCAAATCATAAACTTACCCATGGTTACAACTACTTAGATTAAAACGAGATAAACAATACAAACGTTTTTTCGATCTCTTGTTCAAGGAAGACCATACACTTAATTACTTGCATCCTAAGTGTTCAAGAAAAAGACTCCCTACGCAGAAGCAGACAATATGACATCCCAAAAGTAAAACTGAAAGACTCATAAGATCGGTAGCAGGTCGTTTCCTCAGTGCATCATGGACTTTTACACAGGACTCCTCAACACTCAATAGTCTTTTCACAGAGCAGCCCTGAATTCGGCAAGACATATCAAGTCTTTCTTCTTCTCTTAGTACTCATTTTGCTTTTCAGACATAAAATATTACAACTTGCCCCTAACCTATTCAATAGGTGGAAATATCCAGAACTCCGTGAAAAACCACCAATGGCAATAGAAAATACTCAATCCTAACATTCGATGAAATTCACATGCTATTCATACCTAGCAATTTTATCTAAGTGTAATGCTGTGTGTCCTTTGCCCAGGGCCAAAATCTTTATCATTGTTCATTAGACGAGTTATCAGTGGTTATGTGAGACATTACTTGCATAGCGGCTGAAATCACATCGATTGATAAATAAATTTAGATTTGATTTACTACAAACACACATGTTCGAGATCTTCACCCACTGTATTACCATCCTTGCCATAAGGAGGCCCAGGACTTTCAAGGGCACATTTTCGAGTAGTTACAGGTGGTACTCTGAAACACTCGATTAAAGGTAGACTTTATTAGAGCATATTATAATAAAAGATTGGGCATACATATAGTTTTGTAACCTGTATTTGATAATTATATCATGCTCATTATATCATATATATTGCAATTATCATGCAAAAAATACTGTTAAAAATTTTAATAATCATGCATTCAAGCATTTCAGCACATTTATTGCAATAAGTATATTTTAGATGCTATTTTGCAATTTATCATTTCTATATAATGATTCAAGTATTTAGTTTAATATCCATTATTCAAATTAATAACTTATGACATTTATAATATTTGTTCTAATAATATTTTATGTAAGAACTGCACCGTTTAATAAGACATCAGTAAATTTGGCATATTACATTCTAGGAAAATACTGTATGTAGTAATACAAATTAATTACCTTGAAAATTGTATTATTATAAACACGCTGAGTAAGAGGTTCATCAATATGAACATGTATATATCAAACATCATTATACAATCAGCCAAAAATAGAGCCTAATGAATTCATGGTTACCTATACAATTCTTACTGTTATATTTTAGGTCAACATATGTTTCATTCACATTTAATTTTTGTGCTTTTACATTATATACAAAATGATACAAATCTGCCACACATCGCAAAAAAAAAATAAAATAATATTATTTGAAACAGCAGATCTTGTTACTCAATATCAAAATTACAACAAACTAATAGGCCTATAATGAACACAATGAGATATAGCCTAAAACAGATAAATTTATAGTTCTATCAAATAAAATAAAAAAACTTTCCAAGACTTAACAAGACTTCAATTAGAAACTAGAGCCTTGCGGCGCTGAATCCAGAAGGTGCTGATATTGTAGATGCAATGTGTGAATGAGTGCAACTTTCTCAGCTTAATTACATTATGAATTACTCACCCTTGGCACAACTACAGTGGCATGCTCTCAACATAGCTCAAGTGCAATTAAAAAATGTATACAAGTCACTAGTAATTGCATTTCTGGACAGGTCTGAAAAGGTGTGATCCGATTGGATCCAATTAGCGGTGTTTCCTGCCATTTTTGCCGCTTGAACCTTGTTCTTAAATTCGCCACCAGGGCACTGAGGTGGGTTGCATATAAGGGCAAGAGCCACAAAAACAGCAAAATGCCGCGAAAATAGCACTAATTTAGCATTTTCAAACTACTGATATCTTTCTAAAAAAATGAGCCCGAATATTTTTAATCTATATATTTTAAAGTATACAGAGCCCTATGTGACACTGTTCAGCTTGATATCCACTGAGGCTATTCATTTGAAAATTTCATGAATGTTCCACTCTCTCACATCTCATCCTCTGACAATATCCTGAAGGCTTGCTATGCAACCTTTTGGATAATAAACAGATATTTAGCACTTTTGTGACATGTATATATAATAAATGAGATTCAATTACTAATGCAAAGAGAATAAATTATATTGGTCGTCAATGGCCAAGGCAGATATACATTGAACACTGTTGAAGCACAACTAAGGTTGACCACATAACGACAAAATAATATATTAAACGACACGGTGATTCCAAAAAATGTTGGGTTATCTTTTTACCTTACGATCTACTACACATAACTTTGATGACAATAATCATTCAAGTTTTCTACATCACAGATGAGATAAAAACTCTAGTGAATGACTGAATATACATAAGAGCTTTTTTGTGTTTCGCATTAATAGATTAAACCAGTCAAATAAAGTTATATTACCAATATAAGATGCAACGGAGTACAGTCAATTCGCCCAATTATTTCTCGCCCAATTTTTTCTCGCCACAAATATAACTCGCCCAATTTTTTCTCGCCCATAACACAACTCGCCCCCCCCCCCCCTATTTATTTTGTATTTATTAGTTTTAACTTGTCAAAGTTAAGTGGTAGTAGACGCATCTTTATTATACCATCATCGCCGCATGTATGCGTACATGTAAACGGGTGATTCAGCGGACCGTTTTGGTTTGACAAAGTGCATATGACAACCTCCAAAGGTTGTCAGATATATATATATCATTTTTGAATACTGTTAATATCAATTCTGGTTGAACTATCAACCAATCCGATTCCAGAATACAGAGAAAACTGCAATTAATTCTGACTGTTATACCAAATGACAATTAACACTCAGATATGCCTGATGTTCAAAGTGGCTTCTTTTTAATTGTGAATTGCATAGCACATGACATTAACCTGTAATCCAGGTATTTACATTTGGCTAATTGAATTGATCTATATTATTACATATATTTACATATCGTAAATATCATTTATGTTATAATATATTTCAGTTATAGGGTAAATGCCTATATATATAGCTGTTATAGCTCTATAGACATATTTTATTATTAATTTTATAGTTATATCTATATAGCTCTATAGATATCTTTTATTTTATTTTTTGAGATATATATCAATATATGTGGCGCGCCACGGGAAAAGGGGGCTTACGGGTGGTGACGTCATAAATGCGAAATTGGCGGGAAAGTGCAAGCAAGTCACAAGTGCGCAATGGCAATGTAAACATGTCAGATGAACAGCCAACTTTTAGCCAGTCTACTGCATCATCAGTGAGAGATCGCTTGCCAGATAATTGTTGTTTGAGCCTGGAAGATGATGATGAAGACACACTGGAGAAGGTTTTGGAAGTGGAACAAACTTACTTCACTTTCCATGATCAGTTTGACACCGACACTTTCACTGGCGACGAAGCATGCGAAAATGACAGTGATCCAACAGAGTTTCCCCAGCTTGATACTGATGTCAGTGATGAGCCTCAGGACCTTTATTTCAATGATGTGAGCCAAATTGAAGCACCAGGTTAGTATGTCTTCCTATAAGTTCACTTAGAAGCAGGGGATTATAACTTTTGTCAGAGATGTTGATTTATCTATTAATCTAAGCAGCTCCCCCTCCAACATTGAATGGACTGATCTGTGTTAGTCCGATTTCCGGGAAATTGGCTTAGTTCATTTTGTTTTTAGGGGTGGAAGCTATCAATGATAGTCAGTGGGACAAGCCTAGCCTATACCATGTTCATCTCAGGGATCTGTCAAATCAATAAGATAGTTAATGCTTATATACATACCA
Source organism: Alitta virens (assembly GCA_932294295.1). Taxonomy (NCBI): domain Eukaryota; kingdom Metazoa; phylum Annelida; class Polychaeta; order Phyllodocida; family Nereididae; genus Alitta; species Alitta virens. The sequence goes on along the minus strand of OW028583.1, from coordinate 12,001,074 downwards.
TTCCACAAAATTCATAAGATTGTACTTCTGACATTCAATGATTCATTGATCAGTAAGTGACTGGATCCAGGCTTGAGGTGTTTTGATAGCATGTGCTGCCACCTATATTCATTTTATTTACAACTTCTGCTTCATTTGCAATAACACACTTTTTAACAAAAATCTATTAGCGCAAATTGCATTTAGTACGATGAATTTAAAAAAATTGTGATAGTAATTTTTCTTTGCTATAGTTTATACAATTCTTTGAAGATTGACCTGGGTGCAGTTTAAGATCTATGTTATTCTGTATGGTCTGTTGCAAATATAGTGTTTTCTTTATTAGAAGCCAGGGTAGGGCCACTGTTAATTTAGTGACAGCCTATGACCTTGCCCCAAAAGTAGCACGACGAGATTGCATTTCTTTGGAATGCAGGTAATGTTAAATTTTCAAGGTCACTCCGATTCAGATCACATTTATTTGCTCTGTTTCTTTTCTACATTGCAATTTTAACATTAAAACAGTGTAGAGATGGGGGGACTCCTCCAAGATGATCTCATCATCGCTGCTGAGGAGCCCCCTTCCCCCCTTTACATTATAATTATGCAATTTGCTCAGATTTAATAAAACTCAAATTCAATGACCAAAAGTCGCTTATTTGAGGAATTAAGAAAAAAAATAAACTAAAGCAAGTATTACATATGTAGCAGTCTTGTCTAGTGCATATTGATGTATAACTGTTTACAAATTATGAGGAAATTTAGATTTAATAGCCTGCCTGGCAAACTCGTGACTCACAGCAGGTAGACGGCGATTCCCTCTTGCTCTGGTAAAATACTCATGTTCATAGTCATCTGATAAATAAGTCAAAAAGTAATCAGGCAGTAAATGATTTTAAAATTTTAAAACTCTAACTACTCTAGTTTGAGCTAAATGAAACCGGTTTTAATTTGAGACCTCACTTTTAAAGGGGAACTAACCCCTTTTGCACTTTACCTCTCAGATGTTAGCTTGGGTCCATAAAAACACATCCACGCTTTGCATAATTTGTTAATATGCACTGGTAATGAAATATCCTGCATTTATTAGCTCCGTGTTGTGAACTACGGAGGCCGCCATTTTTTACTTTTGTAGTGTTTTGCACTGACCGGAAATACGTCACTGTTGTACTAGGTCTTAGCATGGAGTCACTAGAGTGGTCTTAGCCAATGACAGCCAAGTATTCTGGAGGCTCGACATTGCAATTCTGGTGAGAACAACTGTTAGCTTTAGATACAGGTGTTAATTGCAGTTTCAGAGCAGTTCTTACAGAGTGTCAAGTTTTGCCATTGAACTATTTGAGACAATGCAATTAGTGAGAGAGAGAGAATTTATTAGACCAAATTAAATAAACAAACAAAAGCAGCAAATTACAAGGAACAACAATAAGCAGTAAATACATATAATCTCTTTATCTTTGGTAATGAAAATAAAAAAAAATAATAAAATACATTTATATATAAATAACAAGATCTAAATATAGAAATAATGATAAGATGAAAATGAAAGTATGGCAAACAAATTGCACATTTAATAAAAAGTTTACAACAAGGAGTGCTTAATTGTGATTGTGACATCAACTATATTCTGTGTATGAAATTATGTACTGGGTGGTACTGGATGGTCTCACAGATTTCAAAGCAGCCAGCAGAATTAACAATATAAAACAGACACAGCTATCAATTATCTTGCTATGTAATACAACTACTGAATGTTTGGGTAACTGAGTACTAATTAAATGAATTTTTAGTAATTTAGAGCAGTTTACATTATATTAGACTTCAGCATTGTATGCAAAAAATGTATTATGTTACCAAATAAATCTATCTATCATTCGTCCACTGTTTATTAGTGAAGCTTTAAAAAAATAGTGTATTGGACAAAGTTTTGTTTGAAAATGAGTTTTTGATATTTATATTTTATTTTAAACTGGAAGGCCTATATTGATAATTAATATATATTATTCTTAGTAAAGAAGGAGATGCTGCCCTTAAAACATCCCCACTAACCCTATATATACACTAAATATAGATACTACGAAATATATTTATCCTATAAATAATACTACTAATGCCTATATGCCTATTCTTAGATACAAATTGCTCATTGCAATCAATACAATAATTAGCTATAATTATGCTGTATTCCCAAAACATTGCAATTAACACCCTTTATGTTGTTGTTTTATCTGTTCTGGTTATAATTGGAACAATGTAACAGCTTGTAATCAACAGGATTATGAATTGATTTGTATTGGCTGAATGCATATATGGCCTTGACATAGTACATAAGTGACGTCACTGTCTTGTGTGCCATGTACAAAAATGGCGGCCCCCAGCATGTTGGCGGTTGGTGTAAATTGCACTTTCAATTGGCTTGAAATCATATCAAACCAGAGTTTAAGACATTTCCTTTCACTGCAATATATTATTTAACATCTAATTGAACTTTTGAAATTAACATACAAACTTCCATTAGTTCCCCTTTAAGATGAGTACTAAAACTGAATCCAGCTATATTCATCTGAGCAATGTCTCTATGACTTTATAATTTATTTTTTTGCAGCTTTACTTAATGCTGGAAGTGATGAGGATTTCACAGTTGGGGGTGGTGGAGATCAGGCAAATCCAGTGTTGCCAGAGCCAAGTGCAGAAGATGACAGATTCTGGTCTGAGACAGTGAAGTTCTGTGCTGATGGCTGTGGATGTTCCTATCTCTATGGTAATAATGTAAACAACACATATTGTTAAGCTAGCATTGCATACTTGAAATTGCTAATTAAATCTTTTTCTTGAAAATGAAGAGTGAATTATTATTTTCTTGTAAATTAAATATATAAAAAGCAAGAAATCAAATAATACATTGTCTAAATCATGATTTCATGAAACTACTGGTTGCAGATAAGCCATGTTGTGAAGTATTGGGACATGACATTATTCAAGTAGCCAAGATAAACATAGCTGAGCTGTGTGATGAGGACTTGGACCTCCTGATCCTAGGACATCTCCACCAGCACAGATATGATACCACCTCCACCCAATGCACAACTTCCCACACTAAAGCTAAAGAGAGGAAAAGAGCTGAGGTAAGGGATATTTGCAGCGTGTTTTGTGCTGTTTATCCTTGAGTGAAACTGAAAGACACAGTGAAAACTTTGTGTTAAACTTTTATAATTATAATTCGGAAATTCTTCTTTACAGATGAAGTACTACTTTAAAGGACATCAGATCTGCAGAACAACATTCCTGTACATCCATGGTCTGGGGAGGAAAAGGTACAGCAATCTCATAAAACACTATGACCAACATGGGCTTGAACCACGCAGACATGGTAATAGTGGAAAGCATCCAAAACATGCATCATCACCAGTTGAAGAACAGCATGCTATTAACTTCATCAGCAATTATTCAACAGCCAACTCACAACCACTACCGGGGAGAATGCCAAATCAGCGTGACTTTTCAGTTCAAATGCTTCCAAGTGACACCACAAAAGTATGCATATGGAAGCTGTATGTCCAGAGTTGCATTGAAGACGGTAAAAACCACTGGGGCTTTCAAAGTTTAAAGCCCTTTGGCAGATGTACTTGCCGCATGTCACAGTCATGAAAGTGCAGACTGATCTTTGTGAAACTTGTCAACAAAACAACAATCTAATAATCAGATCTGTCAACTGCACAGAGGAGGAGAAGAGTGCAAGACTTGGACAACAAGAGGAACACCTAAAGAAGGCAAAAGACTGCCGTTTAGAGTACAAACAACAATGCGCTGCATCCACAGCAGAGGACAACAATGGCGCTATCCACTTATCTTTTGACTATGCACAAAATTTGTTCATGCCGCACAATGCTCAACAGGTGGGACCCTTGTACTTCAAAACACCTAGGAAAGTACTGTTATTTGGAATTTGTTGTGAGATGCTCCCAAAGCAAGTCAACTATTTGATCGACGAGAGCCAGAACACTGGGAAAGGTGCGAATGAGACAGTGAGCTACCTCCACCATTATCTTCAAACGCATGCCATCGCCAATAAGAACATCAACTTTCACTGTGACAACTGTGTGGGCCAAAACAAAAACAACACTTTAGTCCATTATTTATTATGGCGAGTAGCAACTGGACTGAGCAACAGGTGTCAACTATCTTTCATGATTGTGGGACACACCAGATTTTCTCCAGATTGGTGTTTTGGCCTCATCAAGATGCGGTACAGAAAGTCTACAGTCTCAAGCATGGTACAGATTGGCAGTGTTATTACAAGATCCACAAATAAAGCAATTAATCAAGTTCAGTACATCTGCAGTTCTGAGAGCAATGAGTTACATGTACCCATCTACAATTGGTCTGCATTTCTAAGCAGGTACTTCAAACCTCTGCCTGGGATAACCAAATACCATCATTTGTGCGCCTCTGGATCTACAGGAACACTGCATGTGAAGCTGCTACCAGGATCAACTGAGGAATCGTTTTGCCTGTTAAAGGATGGAGTCCCAGTGCCAAGAAAGGAGGATTTGCCATCTGCTGTTACTCCTTCAGGCCTGTCCCAAGAGTGACAGTGGTATCTTTACAATAACATCAGACAGCACTGTCAAGATGAATACAAAGATCATGTTGCACCAAAACCGCTCGTTACCAAACCAGGCAAACCTTCTTCCAACAAGCGCCCACGCCGTTGTTGACTTTCCGTGACCTTTTTATGTTGATTATATTTGTTGATTATAGAGAGAAAATGTTCCTCCATCCATAGCATGTGAGTTTCATCTGTTAGATGGGTATACTTAGTCCAGAAAATGCTCCTCCATCATAGCATGTGAGTGTCATCAATAAAATATTACGACTTTAAGGTGGCTCGATACCCGTGAACTTTTGATATAGGAATCCATTTGAATTAGGTACATTTTTTATGTGTTTTGTCATATAAAGCAAAAATATGGGGAAAATGGGGTGTAACCATGCTAATTTCCACCAGGTGGCTTTGAAAGAATACTGCAATTATATTGGCTGAAAAAGTTCCCGCCCTTGGCTGTGATTGGCTGAAGCGAAGTGCATCCTAGCAGCAGTATTTTCAGTGCATTTTAATCTTTATTTGACATCTTATCATTCAACTGATTTCCGCTTTTTCCCTGAGAACATTATATTTATGGAATCAGTTAGTTATGATCTAGTATGTCTGAAAAGCAAAACTAGTAATGAGAAAAGATGAAAGACTTATGTCCTGCTGAATTCAGGGCTGCTCAGTGAAAAGACTATTATTGGAGGTTTTCTATTCTGGTGCCCAGAACCAATAGGGCCTAAAAAAGTCAACTTTTCCCCACTCATTCCGTCTCATATGCTATAACTATAAAAGGTGATGTTATTGCATGCAGTGGACCTTCAGGAATATTTTGAGACTGTTTTTCATTAAAAACTCGTAAGAGAACAATAATTTCAGGGGATCTAAAGAAAAAGTAAGCCAATTAAAAAAGTCGAATTTCATTTTTCAGGAACTTTTTCACAAATCTTTAAAAAAAAAACTTTCAAGCCATATGAATTTCATATAACTATGTATCCGACTATAACTTATTATAATAATCCATATGAGACAATAAAAAAGGGAGGTCACCGCACTTGTTTTCTAGAAAAACTGACCTTTTTATGATGTCCCCCAATTCATCCGAATTACTACTCGGAGCATCATTTGCTAATATAATGTTCAGTTTTTCACAAATGTAAAAGATATTGACCAGCAAAGCCACAGACTTAAAGTAGAGCCTTTAAGTTATCATTTGGTATATTTGGCATAATTTTAGCATTAGATCCGAATTAGTGCCATCCCTTTTTAGTTCTTTGTTCTTACTGTCATATGCTCCTGTTCTCCATGCAGTGAAATCAAGAATATTTACCTCAGCTGGTAGCCCATGTTTGAGGCTCAATTGTGTTAAAAATATTGCACATATAATTATGAAATTTTTGAAAATATCATGAAAAACACAATGCAAGATTTTGGTAATTGTTGGTGAATGATCAAACAAGATAATAAACCAAATACGGAGGGTGTTTTTATGTCGGAAACCGGCTTTTTAACACACCAATTGTAATGTTGATTTTTACAAAAAGTAATTATTGTGGCAGCTCACAATTTCAGTTGAATATAGAACAAGTTACCTTATAATCACATATCCAAATCTCATAAGTTTTGAACAATGGATGGCGAAGATATGCCATAAAACGTAATGCATAGTTTTGCAAGTGCCTGTGTCGCTGCTCATTACGTCTCAGTGGTTATGTGCGCGAAAACATCAAATTTTCAAATACCCCATATGACCACTAAATATTGAGATATCTGGAAATTTTTTACATTTCCATGAACTACACGTTAGACAATTACTTGCCATCAAAAACTAATTTTTGAAAAATCCACCCATTAGCCCCCTTTTTACACGGTTCGTCACATATATATCTCCTTATTTACAGCTGTACCTAACACAAAAACGCATTTTAATGGTTCTTCAATGACAAGTTATCTTTTAGTTTTAACTAACTACACAAATAACAAACACACAGGGGTGAAAAACAAAGCCAAGGGCGAGTTTTTTATTGGGCGAGAAAAAATTGGGCGAGTTGTATTTGTGGCGAGAAAAAAATGGGCGAGAAAAAATTGGGCGATTTGACTGGCCCCCGATGCAATAACTGACTGACACATGAAAAGTTTTACTTAAAAAAATTATTCAATTACTTTTCCTTACTGATCTAACCTTAATTGACGAGTCATTGCCCATATTTGGTAAACTAATATGGCAAATTTAATCTCATGAACCCAATAAATGGAGGCCTACATTAATTTTGAACAAAGTTACGTCGATTGAATTACAGCACCAAAATCTGAAAGTCGTTTTGAATCAGATTTCATCTGACTGTGTACATGGTACATGTATAGTCACAACAAAAATACTTCAAAGACTGCTGTCATTTATGAACTAATCCGCACCAGGTGTGCATTTCATCATCAAACAAATAAGATCTATAGACGTAAACATAGATATGTATATTTAAACAAATATAATACAGCAGCAACCCTGTTTTTAAGTCGAATGTGCGAAGTTAAATTTTGCACTACTCAAAATTAACAGAAAGTTGTTAATTTATTTAAAATTAGACTTAGGCAAGGTTTACTGTATATTATATGTATACAGTAATAAATAAAGATACACTATACATAAATCACATATATAATATTTAATGTAGATATGACGTAAATGCATTTGATTATATTTGTAAAGGTACATATTGTCTACTGTCATATAAAGTACACACTGTCTTGATAATATCATTGACAAATATTTTTGCCAATAATTGTTCACACTTTTTTTCAGTATTGATGTTAACATATCATATCGTGTGTGCGTATACAGAAAATTCTACTAAACTGTGACCAACAGATGATAATTCATATTCCTAAACAATGAAGAATTATTGAGTCGCTAAGATTATTTCATTTTCAAGAATTAACATAGCATAATGATCTCTAAATTCACTCTTATATATAATCATGACTAATTAGATTCTTTAAGTCTGTCAATATACATTCAGTACATAAAATAAACATATGTAAATATATAGATATAAAATGTAGCTCATAAAGCCTAAAAAGACATAAAATAAATTATTCTTGCCGGAATCAAGGAAGTTTCAATTTGGACTCATCAAATTATTTTGGCCTCAATGTGGAACGTGGAATGTATAACATCAGAATTGTATACAAAATTCAAACTGACAGATCAAGCAAACCTTTCTGTCTTGGCTCTGATAATGAAACCTAATTGACGAGCCGCATAACTGAAGTAACCTGTGTTTTTGCTCTTTGTAATTTGACTAATCACCGTGTAACAGGTGGCATGGCGTAGATCACCTGTCAAACCAAATAGCACTAGTCCAAAGATGCAATAATGACAATTTAGAGCAAGCGACCACCTGTGTCTGTATTTAATACATCATATTCATTGTTCAAACATGTTTAATGTGTTAAAGCAATAATAAACAAATGATATACTCACACTTAATTATCATTAAACAAAAGAAGCAATTGAAATTTAAATCCTGGCTGAAATAAGGAATGTTGAACAGAATGATAGATTAATTACAATTAAACATGAGCTTAAATTTATCATCTTCATGATATTATCATACGAGAATCTGAATACAGTATATAGGGTATTTGATAAAGATAATTCTTCCTCTGAGATTCATATTTGCATAATAATAAATCGGTCACATGAAAAGGAACACCTTTTCCGAAAGACACTTTGCCAATAAGGCTACATCTTAATTGAGACTACATATTTCCAGCTAAATATACAGAGGTGTCCAAACACATCCAATCACCTGCAGAAAACAGTACGTCTCAAAAATATTCAAAATTAAAGAAATAATACTAAGTACAATAAATTAGCAATCGTTTTATCATTATTTTTGTGTGATGTTCCCATCAATCTGTTGCTGAATATAATCTCAGTAATCTAAACATCTCTTTTGATTTTGTTTTCTCTCAAATATTATAACCCATTCCTATGTGGGTTGTTTACATTACTTCATTTGCTAGACGCTGTGCATAGAATTTCAGTTTAATTCTTAATTTGAATGATTTATCAACGGTTTAGCCATACAAATATGCAGAAAAAAATGAGCATCTGTTGTCAAGGTTATTGATATTTTATGACATCAATATTGGCTTCCAGTGAGGAAGGAATATCAAAACAAGTTTTCAGCTGGTCATTGGGTATTTTTGGGACCTGATACATGTATAATATTCTCAATGGTTATACATAGTTTCCTACTATGTCCAATTACCATTTTGCTTGTAGAGTAGTTTGGCTTAATATATAAGTGACCTTAATAGTGAGATTCAAGATATGAGTGCAAAAAGGTTAGGCAGTACATTGTACATATATATCCAATACATGGGTCATATATTTTAAAATTACATAGCATCATTACATATAACAAAATTGATAATAATGTATGTATTCATGTACAGATTCCGCATATAACATATTGTGTAATAAATTGCATAGGACACCCTGATAAAATATATGAGGAATATTATAAAGTATAATCATGCAGGTAATTAATTATTTTGGCATTATATGAGAAAGTACAGCCCTCTATGACAGGTAGTTGCTGATAATGAGAGTAAGGGAATACATTAATTTACATAATTGACATATGTCAAGAATGTTGTTTCAAAATTTCAGGAGTATCATGGTTTGGCAGTATGATTTGCTTGCGACAAACAGATATCCTAATACAGCTAAGCTAAATCTAATGCTAGAGAGGTAACTATAAGCATACTGATGGTGTCAGATGATGAAACAATACGTCACAAAATCCAAGACACCATCACAAAAATATCTGCATCATAGCTCATTGCAACTTGCAGCAATTTCAGGTCTATGAATATTGTTTCCAATTAAACCCAACAAGGGTTCAATAATTTTTTTTCTACGAAATGTAAGCAAGAGCTTCATTAGCATGTAATTATAAAATTTTTAAAAGCTGTAACAAAGTTTCAAGCAACTATATTAAATATTCATTTCACAACAAATATGTAGTGATATTGTATCGCAAAACTGTATCACTTTTCAATGAACTTGACTAGAGCATAATCCTCCAGACGTTTCGTTTTGAAGTGAAACAAAATGCGGATAACAGAATCCAAAGCTACTATCCACGAACATCTGTAAAGATCAAGGCTATACAAAGATGGTCGAATTTCATCGAATACAAGAAAGACCTCAACATCATTACAGGAGTCACTTTCTTTCCATTGAAGAATGAATTCAATTTCCATGAAGAAGCGGTTGTTATCAAACCCCGTGTCTTTTCTAAATTCCGCAACTTCAGTCTCTAGCATGTGTTTCGAAAGTTCATCCACACACCGAAAGTCTTTTTTGACGAGAATCCAAGATGGCAGCCATGCTCCAGGCCAGTCGATTTGCTGTATACTTTTACTCTGATCCGCCCAACTGCGATACGAGATCTCTTTCGAAATCGAACGACCTCTTCTTGTCCAATGAGATGCATCGCCATAGGATAAAGCTCCGCTTCTTAGCGAAACTTTAACACCTATCTCAGGCGGAGACAGCTGGCGCGTCTGAATGATATGAGCCAGATCGTCCCTGTACAATGCATCCCTCAACATAAGAGCAACAAGAGTAGGACGTTGGAATGTCAAATCATTATAGCCGCGATATACATGGAACACAGTTCCTAGTAATCCAACTCCACAGCATACAGTCAAGACAGCGATTCTTTCAGAAGACCATGTGTGAAGCTCGGCACTTCTTGACAAGATCACAATAAGACAAATAACAAACATCCAACAACAACCATTGCGAACGATGCTAAAAACAATCTGTCTGTAGTAGTCGTTGCGGGCTTTTTCTGCAACTTTGTTTACAGCCTTTTGTTTAATAGGATGTCCCTCTCCATGATCGTCATTCGGTAGCACGGCCGGAGAATCCCTCCCATCAAACTGAACGAAAATACTGTCTATCGGATTGACTCCAGCTGACACCTGGTGATTTTTCTGATTTTTCCGTTCCTCGCTCACCGTGCCTGTCATGGTGGACGCTCATTCCTTCTGAAATAAAATTAAGTACTGTAAAACTTTGTTTGCATCCGATGTCCTACCGACCTTATGTAGGTCATTCCACAGCAATGGTGCTCTTTTGGCATTCAAGTGCAAATAAACAGAAATTTTAAACTTTGAAAAATCTATCAAAGTTTTGAATTTTCATACATTTCTGTTTTGTAACGTGACAACAAAACATTTTCCATCCTTTATATTTAAATTGGTTGGTCATGTGACCTTTATGTCAGCCATTATGGTAACAGGAAGGACAGTAACAGGTTTGAAATTTGGGGGCATTAACACTGTCATGGATACGACCTACGTATGACCAGGTATGAAAATTTTTTTTTACTCCTGCTCATCCTTGTTCATATGTTATTCACTTGCTGAGCGTTTCAAGGATACTCTTGCTAATCCATAGAATGCTCCTGGTAGCGCTAAATCATGCATGACCTTACGTGGAGAGGGCAAACATTTTCAAACATGTTTAAAACTTTGGCAAACGTTATATGAGTAAATTGTTTATATTAGTTACATAACTCGCTTGGGATTCACTCGGCGAGCGTTGAACCTACGTTTTACTTATGTACGTGGCTACACGTAGCCATAGGCCTACATAGCCACTGTCCATCTGTATATACTCGCTATCCACTCGTAGAACGATCGGCGGACGTCTACAACTGCCTCAAGGTTGCTGGCAGAAAGCATTTATACGTGATTAAAAGGTTATAGCCAATTTTTCATGTCCTTGGTCATAAGTAGGTCTTATTCATGACAGTGTTTCAGAGAAACTTTATGCAATATCTGAAATGGAAATGCAGGTACATGGCCAAATGTGCCATGTGCATTTTCCATTCATGAAAAGGATAAACGCATGGAAAGCGTGAAACGCATGGAAAGCGTGGCACAATTGGCCATGTATTATTACCAAAGTTTCCATTCATTTTGTAACTAGAGCCTATCGCTGAATCCAGGAGGTAGTGTTACCAAGAATAGTACACGCTGCATTATTCTTGGTGTTACTTTAAGAGATCGACCACTGGGATCCAAATAGCGTCATTTCCCGCCACTTTTGCCGGCGGGCTGCATTTAGGGGCAAGAACCGCATATGTGAGCTTGCCAAGGTGGTAGGCGAATAATGCTCATTTTTACGATAATGAAGTGATATAAAATAATAAAATACCTATTATTAAGAACATTTCATGAATACTACGGACTTGTTAACATAGAGAAAAAAAAACCAGCGAAATTTACTGCGAATTTGCAATTTTGTGCGGACCTGTTGTTTACTTTACCAGTTCGGTCTACCTTGTGCCAAAATGAAAAGCTGTCTGCAAAAGCTCACCAAATATGTATTATATATGTAAAATATAACTGTTTATGATACAAGCTGTATGTTTTATTATTTATTGCAGACACACACACATACATTAGGTACAATATATGGGGGTCCATATCCTTCTAATAACTACCTAACTACTGAGTATTATTGTATGGCACTGTAAAAACGAATTCACAAAACAACAGTACGAAGCAACTCAACTGCTCGTCCAAAACAAATACAAGAATGAGTCCCAATGTCTTCTAATTTAAGAATGCCAAAAGGCGTCACTACTAATAACATTCATAATAATACTATTTTCAGACTTGTTGATCCTTTCACTAAATTTATAGACAAGATTTCTAATAACTGCTTCAAAGGTGCTAACTCTATGACTAGTGAACATCAGACTAGCACTACAATACTTGGGATAGCCCATCAGACCACGAAATGCATTGTTATATGCCACCCTTAGCTTTTTAAGGATAGACATATTGTATCTGTGTCACAAGTAACATGTGTACATGGGATAACAGTAGGATTTAAATAAGATTTTCTTAACAGTACTTGAACACATAAAAAATTTACGAACAAGAACATTACACTGAATGTACAAGCTTCTACATTGTCTCAATATATCCATGTCATCAGATGCATTTGAAGTTATAATATGTCCCAAACACTTAACATGATCTACTTCATTAATTAAATCATGGCTAATGCTGAAAGAAGGCAGAGCAACATGCATTATGTACGAACTACTTACCACCAAAATTGCACTTTTATTACAATTGTACTTGATGTCATGGGCAGAGCCATAGGTAGAACATTCATCAATTAATTTTTGGAGCCCTGAGGCTGAGGATGAAATTAGGACAAGGTCATCAGCGTACATGAGATGGTTAATAACTGTATCACCAATTGTACATCCTGTTTGCTGTTAAGTATGCTACTGAGATCATCCATATAGACATTGAATAGAAATGGTGACAACACTCCCCCTTGTCTAACTCCATTACTCACTGAGAAGGGCTGCGACAGCGCATTTCCCCATTTGACAAACATAGTCTGATTTGAGTACCAGTGCAGGAGTATTCTGATAATATAGCCAGGTACTCCTCTTGTAACCAGTTTTCTAAATAAGATATCATGGTTTACACGATCAAAATCTTTTGAAGCATCTAAAAAGCACATGTAAACATGACCATTACATGCATGGTAGCGATCAATAATCTCCTTCAGGACATAAATACACATGTCTGTACCATGTTCAGACTTAAAACCAAATTGATGACTAGTAGTAAGCAGTTTGTCCTCTATCCTATTGAGTATGACATTTTCAACAAGTTTAGATAGAACATTGGCAAGAGCTATTGGTCTATAATTGTCAGTACTGCCAATTTTCTTGGCTTTGTCCTTTATAACAGGAACAAGGATTACACCCCGACTTGCACCCCTCCTTGTGAGCAAGTTGTTTAATACCATGTGAGCAAGTTGTTTAATACAGGAAGGACATTGATTCTGTGGAAAAACTTAAACAAATGGATGTTACTTGAATTGCAAATATTTCATAATTTTCTTCAACTGTTGAAAGTTTTCCTGATTTTATCTAGATGAGAATATCATTCATTGAGCAAGGTAAAGAGTATAAAATATGAGGTGAGGGACATGCTATTTTTGCTGCCTTTTACGACAAAAAGAGCCAAAATATTGGTTATGACAGACTCTTGCAAAAATGTCTTATGTGTATTTATATCTCAACATTAGTCTGTCAATCCTCATACAACGTCATATTATCAAAATAATTCTGCATGTTATAATCACATTTGATAGTTGAGGGACATACACCTTTTAAAAATGATTATACCTGCCCATTCAAAATTATAACACACTTTCACTGAATATGCAATTAATGATATAATGGAGATACATGTGTCCTATTCTGATAGAGTTATCACTTGATAGTTGCACCTTTTCTGTGGGTAGACCCATGTAAAACCCCGCTACTCTAACATTTTTTATGTATCGTAAAATAGGACATTAGCAGAGGATTTTTATACCTCATATAAGCTTGATCGCTGACAAACCCGTGGTAATTAATTAATACTAAAGGAGTTGTAATTTACCTCTGCTTGTATTATGGACTTCTGAACCTTTTTCTACAGTTTCAAAATACTTTCCTATAACCTTTTAATTATTCCAAAAAAAGAAGATAATTTGGCCAGCCTACCTACCCTACTTTTTGAGGGCTATGAAATCGGAACCAAACATCTTATTTCCTTTGGCCTTGAGTAGCAGTTCACATACTTAAAACTTATATCATAATTGATGTAACTTTCTGTGTAACCTACACGCATAGTTTACAGGCAATCCTAAGGCCATGTCACGACCCATAACATGGTCTATTTACTCCGTTTTATCATTTTACACAATACAATGCCTTGTCAGTGGTCAATGCTTGTGTAGCAGTAAGGACAATTCACTGACACACATATTGTATTCAGTTGTGAAGTTTCGGTACAGATACAAATACAAACGGTAAAATGGACCAATAATTACCCCGCCCCCCTCCTCCCCATATTATTCTATAGCCTATAAATTTATATACATCTATGAATTCTTTAAATTCTTTAAAAAAATATATATATATATATATACATATAATGTCATTAATTAGGAATCAGTCTTACTTTACGAATTTTTTTTAATGTTGTGTTCAATTTAATATTTCTTATCAGCTCTATCAGAAAAGGCCACACACGTATCCCCCTTATATCATTAATTGCAGGTGAAAGTGCGTTATAATTTTGAATTGGCAGCTATAATAATTGACAGGTGAGCACAATTTTTGAATCATTAAAATGTTTGGCTTTGATTCAGTAGGAAGATATACGTGAATAGTGGTGTATGTCTATAAGCAACACAACAATGACCAACTGCAAAAAGTATTATCCACTGATTTACAACACTTACCTGAACTGAAATAGGGAAATTACTGAGCTGTCTGAGTAACTCCATGGTCAGTCCCATCATCACAAGCTTGAACTCATTTTCCGTGACCTAGTTTCATGGTTCATTGTTTTCTGCCAGAGGGCGTTATAGCAGCTTTAAAAGACACTGCTGCCACCATTGGGCTTTGTGGAGCATAACAGGTAGAATATTTTTAATAGCTCTGCTACGGGGGTTAGGGGGAGGGGGGGGGGGGGAGTGATTTGCCAGTGAATGTCAAGTAGACATAGGCTGCACTGCAGCAAAACCCTCAGTGATACAAAGCAAACAGGCATCATTTCCAGAACTCTAATACAAACTTTTGTTTCTTTAGCTGAACTCTTACACTTACTCTAATGAAATGTTATACAGCAACACTCTATATGGCCTAGTGGTGCCTTTAGCCACCCTGACATATCTCAGCTATATTTTACATATTTACTGAGTGTATATATAGTATTAATGACCAAAACGATTGCCACTTGGCCTACATAGCATGTTATGCAATGCTAATTAGAGTGAGAGTACACTTGGTCACTCTGGGAGTACACTTGGTCACTCTGGGAGTACACTCGGTCACTCTGGGAGTACACTTGGTCACTCTGGGAGTACACTTGGTCAGATGGATTGCTGTGTGGACGTGATCGGCGAGCAATTGGCAAGGCCTTGCTGACTGTCATGTACGTCTTGTGACGTCATAGGTTTTGCATAATAAAGGGAATCCCCAAACATACATCCGGGGACTTTCAGAACATGGCAACCTGACTAATGTCGTCTGTTTGTGTGGCTTGCATGACGAAGCCCACAAAGACATAACATGGTGTCAGAAGTGGGATAATTACGCAAAGTACAACATAAGACACCCGAGAACGTTTTGACATCAAGACAAGTACCGATTGGCTAAATTTCGTTTCGAAAATCGTCACGGAAAAATCGCCCAAACCTTGCCAAGGAGATCGTCTGCACAGAATCGTCTCAAAACATTTGGAACGCCTGCAACGTTTGACGTTCATGCTCGCAACAGATATCGACACATGGGATTATTACTGACATTATGTATTGCCTGTGTCATCGTGAGTTGCTTTGAATTCGTAACACCACCGATCGGTTTCAGTCTGCCATTAGCAGGTGACATCACGATGGCTACGGCTGAATCATCAGGTTTAAAACAGCCAGCCAAGTTATCATTTGAAGGAAACGTGTATGCTAGATGGCAACAATGGATCAAAGACTTCAAAATCTATATGAGTGCTATAGGAACTGATGAAAAGTCTGGAAAACTCCAGGTAAACACTTTACTGCATTGTTTAGGACCAGAGTGTGTCGTGATTTTTGACACTTTTGACTTCACCAACACTGCTGATGATGCAGCTGAGCGTAAAAAGGCAGAAGAATTTGACTTCGTTTGTGAGCAGTTTGAAGATTATTTCTTGAAAAAGAAAAGATTACGACAGGCTAGACGAGAGTTTTTTCGTCTCCAACAAACTGAATCTGAGAGTGTTCTCTCTTATGTGAACAGATTAAAAGTGAAAATTAAAGAGTGTGACTATGGTACACAAGCAAACGAGATGGTGCTTGACTAAATCTGTGAGGGAGTCCGTTCCCTAAAACTTGCTGAACGTTTATGTGATGCTGATTTTGCTGACGAAGCGCTCACGTTAGAGAAAGCAATTGAAGTGTGTCGTCAAGTTGAAATGACAGAGGACCAAATGAAGGACAGACAAAATGTCCCGCAACAACCTGCGACTTCAACTAGCGAGGTCAATGCTGTCCACAGATCCCGATCAAGAGGCCGTGGAAGATTTTCAACTGAGTTGAAACGCCCATTCACCCAAGACGCAAGATTTTCAAATGCAACAAGATGCCCAGTTGCCCAAGACACAAGATATTCGAACGAAGCCAGATGACCGACAACCCAAGATGCAAGATCTTCGAACGACACCAGATGTCCCAACTGCGACTTCGAACACCCCGAGAAGAACTGTCCAGCATATGGAACTCAGTGTCGCAAGTGTCGTCGTATGAACCACTGGTCCCGGTGCTGTAGACAAGTCTACGCGCAAGAATTTAGACGCCCATCTCGTGAGTCCAACCGAGGTCAGACACGCAGAGGACATTTTAGAGGTGGCGCCAGAGCTAGATCGAGGTATCAAAATGTAAATGCAATTGATGCTAATGATGAGTATTGTGAGATGTATAATCGTAATGAACATGATGTTGATTGTGATGAATCTGATGAATTTTTTGTGTTTGCTCTTGATGAAGTGTTAAACACTCAGAAACGTGACACTTGGAATGTTGAGTTAGAGGCGTATGTAGGAGCAGGTTGTCAGACAATTTCATGCAAAATTAACACCCAAGCACAGGTAAATGTCTTGAATGATACCACAGTGCGTAGGTTAGGTCTCACTCCACAGCCTACTAGTGTAGCGATCAGACCTTTCAGAGGTACCATTGTGAAACCCTTAGGACTAGTTTGTGTCAGATGTGCCTACAGAGGTCAACAGTACCTTCTAGTCTTTCAAGTAGTTGAAGGTCAGGTTCCAAACCTACTTGGTGATGATGATAGTGTCAGATTAGGGCTGATTAAGAGAGTTCATTCGTTGAATGCTGTAGTTGACAAATACAGTGAAGTTTTTCAAGGTATAGGTACAATTCCAGGGAAATATCACATACAGGTTGATCCTTCTGTACAGCCAGTTGTTCACCCACCTAGAAAGGTTCCAGTAGAAATTCGGTCAAAAGTCAAAGCAGAATTAGACAAACTAGAGGGTCATGGAGTCATTCAGAAAACTACAGAACCAACCGATTGGGTCAGTAGTCTATTAGCAGTTTCAAAGGGGGAGAAGGTCTGAATTTGTATCGTCCCAAAGGACCTCAACTTAGCAATTAAACGCTCGCATTATCCCCTCACCACAATTGAAGATATTATCACTCGTACGCAGGGTTCCAAGGTTTTTGGAACACTTGATTGTTCTCAAGGTTTTTTCAAATAGCATTAGATGATGAGTCCTCAAAGTTGACAACTTTCAATACACCTTGGGGCAGATACAGATATTTAAAATTACCAATGGGGTTGTCATGTAGTCCGGAATTATACCAGATGGCCATGATAGACATGCTGGGAGATCTAGATGGTGTAGAAATCATAATGGATGATATACTCATCCATGCGTCAGACTCAGTCACGTTTGACAGGTGCTTAGAAGCTGTGTTGCAGAGGTGCAAACAGTACAATTTGCGATTGAATCCCAAAAAGACAAGACTGGGATTATCTGAGGTAGATTGGATAGGGCACAAGATCACTGACAAAGGTGTCAAGATTTCAGAGAAAAAGGTACAGGCTATACTTGATATGCCAGCTCCTAGAAATGTTGATGATGTTAGGAGATTCATGGGGATGATCACATATGTTTCAAAGTTTATCCCAAACTTGAGTGATCTCACCGCACCAATTAGGGTATTATTGAGAAAGGATGTTGCTTTTCATTGGGAAAAAGAGCAAGAAGCCTCTTTTCAGAAATGCAAGTACATTTTGACAGAGGTCCCAGTTTTGAGATATTACAGTTCAACAGATCCGGTTGTAATTAGTTGTGATGCTAGCTCTACAGGTTTAGGTGCAGTAATTTTCCAGAATGGTCAACCAGTAGCATACGCATCGAAGGCACTCACCGATTGTGAGAAACGCTATGCACAAATTGAAAAGGAGATGTTAGGGATAGTGTTTGCATGCAATTACTTCCACTACCTGATCTACGGTAGAGACAGTGTAGTAGTAGAGACAGATCATAAACCACTTGAGATGATTTGGAAAAAGCCTTTGGCAAATGCACCAATGCGGTTGCAAAAGATGTTGTTGCAACTACAACCTTACTATTTGCAAATATTGTACAAGAAAGGGACAGACATTCCGATCCCAGACACATTGTCTAGAATGTACATTCCGAACACAGAACCCAAACTGATTGATGATTCAGTATTAGTGTCAGTGGTAGAAATGTGTTTTTCTTCTGAAAAGAAGCAGAACTCAAACAAGCAGTCAAGGATGACTCTGTTCTCCAGGCATTAAGTTACATCATCTGCACAGGATGGCCAGAAGAGAGAAGTGAGGTGCCAGACAATGTGAAGCCCTATTGGGATTTTCGAGATGAACTAGTGGTAAATGAAACAGGATTGATATTCAGAGGTCAGCGTATAGTTATTCCTTCTGAAATGCGAGGTCGAATGCTTGAATTGATTCATCAAGCACATCTTGGCATTGTCAAATGCAAGAAGAGAGCCAGAGATGTGTTTTTTTGGCCAGGAATGAATAGTCAGATTCAAGAACTAGTTTCAAAATGCTCAGTCTGTCAAGAAAACAGACACAAGCAGCAAAAAGAGCCCATGATGCCAACTCAGGTACCAGAGCGTGAATGGCAGCGAGTTGCAGTAGATCTTTTTGACTTGGACAATTGTCCGTATGTCATCATGGTAGATTATTTCTCTGAGTATTTCGAAGTCAGGAAACTTCCTGACACAAGGTCGCTCACAGTCATTGAATGGATAAAACAAAACTTAGCCAGATTTGGTATTGTAGAAGAATTAGTGACTGAAGGGGCAAGTTACTTCACGAGTCGAAAATTTCAGGAGTTCTCTCACACATGGCAATTCAAACACACCATGAGTAGCCCCACTCATAGTCAGTCGAGCGGTATGGCAGAAAAAGCTGTGGGTATTTGCAAGCAATTATTCAAGAAAGCTCAGGCAGAAGGTAGAGATCCCTATCTTGCTTTATTGGACAACAGAAATGTCCCAAGGGATCACATTCTGGGTTCACCAGTGCAAAGAATGTTGCAACGTAGAACTAGAACTTTGCTACCTATCTCAAAAGCTTTGCTCAAACCCAAGATCCTTGATCAAGTTCTCGTTAAGGACAGGTTAGAAGATTTAGGAACATCCAGAAAGGCTATTATGATAGGAATGTTAAACCGATTAAGCCCCTGTCTGAAGGTGACTTTGCTAGAATTCGAACAGATCATGGTTGGAAACCAGGTTAGTGTAGGTCCAGAGCCCAGGTCTTACAAAGTAGTCACGGAGCAGGGCAGAGTAATCAGGAGAAACAGAAAACATTTGCTCAAAACTCAAGAACCATTGACTATGCCAAATCCAAGGTCAAGGGTTCCAATAGTTAGTGGGTACAAATAAGACCAAATGTACCTGCAGTTAGTCAGACAACTCAACCTAGATTGAGTTTAGACACTAGTGTGAATGGAGGTCTCTTTCATAACCCCATACCAACAACATAATTAATGATAATGTAATGTAGACATGTTCTTATGCATTTTTTCTATTTCATAAAAATAACAACATAAAAAAAATTAAAAAAAAAGGAATGTAGTGTGAATATAAGCAAATAACTGGCGGTTTGTGGTAGATTCTCCAACATTGGTATTTCTGTCATTTGTAAATAATTGTACTTCATTGTGTTTAACTTTTAATTTGAGATTCAATAATTCATTGTAAAACATCTCACAAAGAATTGATATATATATAAATGCCTAATATGAGCTGAGTGATATGGAAAGGCACCATCCTCGTCACACACCTAATATGAGCATAGCTCTATTGATTTGACTTCACAGACTTTATTTGCAAAATACTTATTTCACTTATCATTATTGTAATTACAAATACTATTGCTAATTACAAATACTATTGCTGATTACAAAGACTATTTTGAATACATCATTTATGATCATGGACTGATATCATATGGACTTACAAAGTCACTTATTATCTTATCATAAATTGCTTTATTTTAAAAGGGAGATGTCATGTACGTCTTGTGACGTCATAGGTTTTGCATAATAAAGGGAATCCCCAAACCTACATCCGGGGACTTTCAGAACATGGCAACTTGACTAATGTCGTCTGTTTGTGTGGCTTGCATGACGAAGCCTACAAAGACATAACACTGACCGAGTGGTCGGCGTGTAAAGAAGAGTTATTGGATTGATACTCGGATCAATGTCGGTGAGCAATCGCCGAGCAATCTGCGAGTGATCGACGAGCAATCGGCGAGCGATCGGCGAGACCTTGCTGACTTGCTTTTTCTAGTCATCAAATGACCAAGAGTGAAGCCGATTGATTGCTTTCCAGCGATCGTCATTACTCTGCTTTGTCACTCGGCTATGTGAGATAGTGGCTTAAGTGCTGTGCGATTATGCAGGGCTAATGATATAACTCTAAATATAACTTGTTCTTTTATTTTTATAGCCTCGCTTTACGGACTATGCATGAAATACGCCAACTAGAGCTGATGCTGAATGGTGGTGTTTGTTGTATAAAATGTAACATTGTTCAGGAAACTTTGTAAATTTGATTATAACTAAAAATTTAATAGCTGTTCCCACGCGACTGACACTCCCAGTACCTCTGATGACCTCAACTCCAAAGAGCGCTTTAACCCAAATGTTCGGTTGTGCTGTGGCGCTGTGTTCACCTGCTCAACCAACATCACCTCATTCACCTCCTACGCCTCCTTCTCCTCCTCCTCCACCCCGTCCCAGCCCTGCTTCACCAGTAGAAGAAATGGAGTGAAAAGAAAAAGATGATGCCATTCTTTCGGCCAAACTGACATGATGAGGCTGTGTATATTACAATGATGTGTATGTGTTTGTGTTTGTATGTAAACAGAGTGACAATTTTTCTTTTTTCTTTTGCATACAGAGATATAGCGAGCAACTGACCTACCATAGGAAGAAGGTCATGGAACTTGAAAGTTTCATGGCGTGTTTCCGTAAACCCACACCGTGGGAGGGTGAGCCACCAGCCAAAAATGCTAAGTTGACTGGTGAGGTCAATGAAAAGAGGACCTGTCATCGATGATGTCGATAATGACAGGGATAGGGATGCTGAGGATTAGGATGAAGATAGCTTTTCATGGATGAAGGATTTGGCCCTGGGGGATTGGTCTGACAGCTAGTCAGTATTTTATTAGAATTTCTTTTTCTTCACACATGTATCTGTAATTTATGTTACCATTCCTGCCTCAAATGAATACATAATAATAATAATAATACAACTATGCATTTAATTTTGAAAACTGTATTGATAATCACTGGAATGTGTTATTACAGAGCGCATTACAGAGCGCATGTAGAAGGGTGTCAACGGTCTCGTCGAAAACTTTTTATTGATTTTCGTTTTATATATTTTTTATAGCTTAAATGAAATACCTAACGTGGATCAGGGGGCCGAAGGCCAGGTGCTTGACGGGGAGCAGAGAGAGATTTTACTTTCAGACATGCTCTATGAGCAGAATGTAATTGGTGCAGGTGTAGATGATATAGTCACGAATGAAAACGATGAACATGGTGAGTGGGTGGCTGAGGAGGTTGCTGAGGAGGGCCTCATTGAACCTCACATGATTTTTCCCGATTATGTTGTGAATTTCCACAGACACATATCAAAGACATCAAGTTTGATGGAAGAGTTGCTCAAGAGACAGTGTACGGTGTACATTTTAATGTAAATTGGGCTGGCATTAATCTTAGGGATATCATGGGTGGTCTCGAGGAGGTGATCGACTTAATGAGAGCTATAATGCTCATGACCTCGTCAGATTTTTTCAAAACGAAGCATTTTACAGCCCCCACTCTAGTGGTCTAATACCTCTACACCAGCTCACCATTTTCAAAATTGTTGAACTCCTGGAAAGCCTGCTACAGTCAGACGAAGACCTTTTTTTAGATGAGCCTCTAGAAATTCATGTGGGTGTCATTAGAAACCCACTGGTGGCAGGTGTGATTTCAGGCATTAACTATATCGAAGACCTGCGTAGATTGAAATGTATATGTGAAATTAAAAACACTGACAATCTATGCCTGGCTAGGTCAATAGTCGTCGGAGTGGCCAAGGCCAATCTTGAGGCAACTCCTGTGTCTAACAAGCAAGCGCACAATCTCGCCCTGAATGAGTACAAAAGGGTCAACAATGGTAAAAGAAATGCTCAAGCTGTTGAAGGTCAGAGGCTGCACACTACTGCAGGATTTGAACTTGAATATGTGCCAGCTTTCACTGATATACCATCTTTTGAAAGAGTTGCTAATGCACATGTAGTAGTTTTTGGGCGAGGATCTAGTGTCAGACCTATCTATGTAGGCGACGATAGCAGGCAGCACACTGTTTATTTATCATATCAGTGTGAACCTCTAGATCCAAAAGTAGTAGGGCACTTTCAAACAATAATCAAGGTGCACTGTATCTTCGTAAAGTTGGCCTTTTGCTCAAAATGTTTGACGCTCTATAAGATATGGGCATGTGGGTTGCGACCAGTGCTCGTCATGTAAAGGCGAGTCATGCCCTATCCTCGACATTGAGAAGCACTGCTGTCAGGTCTGTAATCGCTTCATGCACTCTGTGGCCTGCAACAAGCACCATTTAGAAAGTGGTACATGTTCAAGTTCCCATCGATGTAGAGGCTGTGGGATGTTCTACAAGCCTGATGATGAGCACAAATGCAGTACACACAAGTGTAAGATTTGTAGAAAGCTGGTCACGGGTGTACATTTCTGCTACATACACCAACAAAAACCCAAGGCCATGTCACTGGTAAATTATATTTACGAGTGCTCCTATTGTATTGGGCTGAGTTTTACCGCGACAATCCGCGCTCCCACTGTGGTACTGCCTGTGACAAATGCGCTTCGAATGTCGACATGAACGCTGTGAGGGGGCATGACGAGAGAGACGTATGTATGACCAGTGGAGACTGTGGGAAGAGAGCCATTGCCTTTTTTGGTGACAATGCTGCCACAGACTTCTGTAAATTCTTGTTTAGGCATGAATTTGAGGGCTACACTCACAATGGCCAGGCATACGATGCATACTTTATGGCAAAATACATCTTCTGCAGCATGAGGAAGCTCCCAAAAGTTATTTACAGGGAGTAAAATTGTTGCTATCGATGTGGGGAAGTTCAGAATCATCGACTCTTTAAACTTCCTGACATTCCCTCTCAGCCAGATGCCCAAAGTGTTTGGACTACAGGGTGTTAAAAAGGGGACATTTCCAGTCTTTTTCAACCAGAAGGAAATGTTGGACTACATGGGCCCCATGCCCCATCCGTACTGCTACAGAGTGAACAGGATGAGGTCAAAAGCCAGAGAAGAGTTCACCGGTAGGTACGTCCAGCAGAGGGGCAAGGTCTTTGACTTCAAGAAGGAAATACTAGCATATTGCGAGGATGATGTTAACATTCTTCAGGAGAGCTGTAACTAATTTAAGAGCTGGCTCCTAGGCATAACATCCAGAGAAGAAGTTGTGGATGTTGGAGAGGGAGGTGAGAGAGAGGTGAAACTCATTGGTATTGACCCCTTCCAGTATAACACCCTCGCCAGTGTCTGTATGGCGACATATCGCCACATGTTATTGACCGAGAAGTACTCTGTCTCGCTCGAAGATGGACGCAATGTTGAGGGCTACCTTCAAAATGATCAATTGCAGCTTGTGGATATGGCGGGGGAACCTGTCGACATAGGTAGTGTAGAGATGAAAGGCATGGAATTAGTTTCCACCCCCCTTTGCTAGAATGCCTTCATGCGGTTTTGCAGGACTTGACACGCACAGCCGAGTGTCAATCATCTGGCTCGAGTACGAAGCCCAAAGACATGGACTGACTATTCTCCATGCACGAAATGGGGGTGAACATCGAGTGATAAACCAGACCAAGGACGGTTGGTTGAAACTTGATGGTTATCACCAGGACCTATGATGGGGAAAGAGACAGCCTGGGAATTTCTTGGCTGTGTGTACCATGGCTGTAGGGAGGTGTTACGGTGGTCCCAATACGCCTGCTAATGTCCGCCACCCCCACACAGGTGGAAGCTTGAAATTGCTATAAGCACACAGAGGCGAGGCTTGCATATCTGAGGCGCGAGCTGAACTTTGAAGTTCACCTCATGTGGAAATGCGAATTTAAGCACCTGCTTACCACGAATGAGCGGCTGCGTGAGTTTGAGCAAAATTGCGAGCTGGTACCTCGCCTGGATCCACGTCTGCTTTTTATGGCGGGCGCGTGAATGCAGTGAAGCTGTATCATGAGGCAAAGGAAGGACCCTATGGTTCTGAAGAACGATGTCTTCCCCGTAGGGATTCCTGAAGTAATCATTGACCCCCCTCCGCAGGACATCCACAAATACTTTGGACTCATTCAAGCGCGCGTCAGACCTCCTCGAGGACTCTATCACACTTGCCTCCCCTACGTTCAGGCGGTAAGCTCCTATTCCCCCTCTGTGGTAGGTGCGCGCACAACTCATCTTCAGACCCCTGCAAGTGCCCTTACACTGAGCGCAAACTAATCGGCACCTGGACGCCTGTTGACCTAAGCGACGCCCTCAGGGTCGGCTATGTAGTAGTTAAAGTGTTAGAGGTCTATCACTTCAAGGAAAGGGCTAAGTTTGACAGGGCCCAAGACACTTCAGGCCTGTTTTCAGATTACGTGAACTTATTCCTAAAAGAGAAACAGGGGGCATTGGGGTGGCCTGCTCACGATATGACCGAAGAGGCAAAATGGAGTACATTAAGCAGTACGAGGCTGCTGCATTCGCCTGGACAGCCAAAGCATTTCACTCAAACCGGGGAAAAGGCAAATAAACTGCTCCTGAATAGCTTCTGGGGTAAATAATAACCACTGAACGCACAAACTCACCGAAACAGGAGCAGACATTTACAAACTGCTGGTCAATCCATTTATCTCTCTCCGAGGTATGCACGTCTTGGACACCAATCGCTGTATGATTCAGTGTATGCACTCGGAGGGGTTCCTCCCCGAAATGACGCACGTGAATGTTTTTATTGCAGCATTCACCACTGCTAATGCAAGGGGCCGCCTTTTCAATGTCCAGCATAGTCTGGGGGAAAGAGTGATCTACTTTGACACCGACAGTGTAGTTCATGAATACACAGAGGGGGACGATAAGCAATATACACCTGACATGGGAGATCATTTAGGCCAGTGGACGAATGAGCTGGTGAGTAACCAGTTCATTTCGCGCTTTGTCAGTAGTGGACCGAAATCTTACACATTCTTGACTAATGATGGTGACAAGACAACGAAGCTCAAAGGGTTCACTTTAAACCACAAAGTTAGCCAACTTTTGAACTTCGATAGTATTTGCAAACTGGTATTGTTCTGGGCTGACCCAGACAACAATCCACTGAGTGATGAAGATGTCGGTGATGAGCAGCCACATGTTGCAGTGCCGTACAGTAAAATAAGGCGTAATAAGTATGAATTTAAACTTTTCAATAGAGACAAGATCAAAAGGTTCAAAGTGACTTACTCGAAGAGGCGCCTCATCCCTGGCACATATGACACTCAACCTTTTGGCTTTTAGGTGAAATTACTCATTGTCACATTATTTACCCCAACCCAACCCTACCTATTCACCATTTCCGATGTATGATTATATTTTCAAAGTTTGCCATTTTTACTATGCTCACTGTAATTGTTTTCCGTGTCACTCTATATTCTCTATATTCTTCTACGCATCAATTTTGTCCACTTATTTATTGTACAGGGTGCATTTCACGCCAACTGTATATATCTATTTATTTATATATATTTATATATAACTGTCAACCAGTCAGTAGGCCAGACTGTCGGTCAGCCAATGTTAATCTTAATGTAATTTTTTAGGCATGGACCATATATATTGTTACTGTCAACCGAACTGCTATCCAATGTATTGACATTAACGTGATTCCGATTTTTTAAGCACCAGGCACTAAGCACTGTGCATTAACTTCCAGACTTTGCTGTGTAATGACACTTTTCACTAGTGAATTATGTGCTGAAATTGGGCTTTTTCACAATGAAAATGGAAATTCACAGGCAACCTTCCATTTTCCCGCATAAAAACACTGCCATCAATTTATATCTCAAAAAATTTATTGCAAACAATGAAGAAAAAAATACAGTTTATGCATGCACCTAGATGCAGCATTAAGTAAATAAGTGTCTACAGAACATGTTAGCTTGACACGTCTGTGGGGGACTCAGCGTATTTTGTTTTTGCACAATCTTCATATAACAAAAATCAAGCAGGCGAGCGGGCAATTCAACAGAAGGTGACACTGCATATTTTATGATACTTTCCCTAGGCCTCTCAATCCCTCCCACATACACAAAAATGCCAAACACATTGCTCATAATATACAGTCTTTTGTGATTCAGTCTCAGCGATTAGTTCCGCAATCTTAACGACGTCTTTTTTGGTCACTTTCTCTAGAGCCTCATCGACAGCCTTTTGAGAAGGAGGTTGCATCATCAGGTCGGTCCATGAATGCCCAGTTTTGCGTACTGCTGAACACGTACTCTACAATTTCCATTTTTGTGGATCGATGTATGATGTGATCGATAACATCGTAGCTGTACTTCAGACCCTCATCAGGGAGGCCTGCTAGGTATCCCTTGACACTTTCCTTCGCAATCTGCACGAGTGGGGAATAATTTGAGACTTCATTCCTCGCTTCTCAACATTCCACTGATAAGCCTTGACTGTTGTAGCCTCCTCGGGTTCATAGCCTGCCCTTCACCATCCTTTGGTGGTGTAATGATGACCTGGTGAATTTTCTACATCTCACCATGTAGTTTTTTATACTATTCTTTACGAAGATTAATAGTCTTGCTGTGGTGACATTCACTGACATCTGTGAGTTTTTCCTGCTCAGTCTTCGGGTGTAGAAAAGAAGCATAGTGCAGTGCCTCCTTATTGCCCCTCTGAAACTTGGTGATCATGACGAACTGTTTCTTGGTCAGCCCCACTTGTTTCAATTCACCATTCAGCAGTGCATTGTAAAGTTCAGTTGATGCCTCCTTCAGCTTCTCAAAGGACTTCTTGGTAATATGGACATGCCTCCATTTGGAGGTGTCACAACTGTAGCGTGACACTGACATACCCTAACTTGTATTGCTGTGCAGCATGAGCTATAACTCTTGTGTGCTCTGATAAACAGAGAGTCATTCCACTGGATCCCTGAGGAGTCTGAGTGTCAAGCTGGCTTGATGTCATGGTGTAGCTCAGGTAGTATATCTTTTTTCAGCTCTTGTGTAGCTCAGACAGTATATCTTTTTCAGCTCTTGCGAATGCTTGATTGAACCTCTGGAGCTCAGCATTTATACTAGCTGGAGTACATTGTGCGCAGAGAAGTCCATCATGCCTGCCATAGCATCATGAGCAGTATCCAATCATAGATAGCGCTGTGCAACCTTAGGGCAAATCAAGTCAACGTCACACCAGCGTTGAGAGCTGTGGCCAATCTTAGTTCAAGAATGAAAGCCATATGCCTGAGGGTTTACTCATCAGCTCCTCCTCTTTGACAATGTTGGAGCAGGCAGCATTATTCCCATTGATGAGGAGAGGAGGGCAGTCCACAAATTGCTGTCTCCATTACCGAGAGACAAATTGACTAGTGATGATGACGATATATAGAATTAAGACTTGACAAATAAAAATCACTTCATTTTTCGGTATCGTTTTACCGAATATGTTTCACAGCCTACTACTACTACTACTACTGCTACTTATCGTAGAGTTAATGTCCACATTGTCCTTGATTAATGGATCCTTGAAATGTTGTATTTTAAGTTTAACCTCTATAGGAGCACCCGAGGTGTATTTTTCTGTGATATCCTCACCCTACATCGCTGCGAGGTAGACTAAAATAAAATACCCTATAACAGGTATATTTTATTCTTATTAATTTTCAAATAAACATACACTCAGCGCCACCTGTATGTGTACCAGTATTAACACTGAAACACTTAATGATATGCAATATTACTCATTTAAAAAAATGTTAACTAAACGTCAACGCCTGTTGGTGTAAGCAGCTATTGACACTTTGTAGTAAGCCCGAGGGCACAATGTAAAGCCTTTGATGCAACAGAGCTTAAATAGCCCCGGGGGGCGGCATGATCCTCTGATGCCATAATGGCACTATTGTAGTCATGTATCTTTAATTTATCATCTCATCATTATATCTACCTCTTGCAGCTATAATTGTTATTTAAGCTGACCGAGTAGCATCGGGATATTGAACATATAGGCCCTATGGCTTCAGTTGTCCCGATCCCAGTGTTGCTTAGGTTTCAACAATCTCCAAAAAGAAAATGAAAAAAAAATATTGATAAGAAAAAAAATATTTTTTAAAATAAAAATGTATAAGAAAAAAATGATATCTTTTAATTAGAATGTAAAATTATGCTTTTTGAAGGTGTCAGCTAACTATCAGAGCAACCCGCCCACTTGATCTTATGTAATACTTCTTTGTGGCATTTTGTCTCCTTTTTCCCTTACTTTTATTGAAGTTCTATATGACATTGTCACATTTTGTTCTCACCTGACCAAGATGGCTACTTTATATCCGAGCCAGCCTCAGGCAGATAAGCTTTGTATTAACTTGATGGAGGGAAATTATCACTCCGAAAATGGGGCCATAATTTTGAGTACTGGTAGAAAGTGTCTTTATAAGTAAGTGGTCTGACCTAGGACATTTTACTTGACATTGTATGTCATGGTCTCTTCTCCTGTTTATAGATATAACCGTGAAAGTATCACACCATCATTTCAGTGCCGGATTTAGACTAATTGGGCCCCGGGGCCAGACCCTGTCTATGGGCCCCTGCCGCCCCCCCCCCCCCATGACAAATAAGTTCAATGTAAACAATGAAAAGGAAAACCTCACTACATTCCACTAACTCAACAATAATAAAATCCAAACATATGTAAATGAAAAATACATGATGTTTATGATAGCAAGTCAAGGAAAATAGCCTCAAAATGAAATTACTTTATCAACCCACCCACCCGTGTGTAATGAGTAGCATATTCAGTTCCTAATAATCCGCTAGGCGGCGCTGTTGTAGAGTTTTATGTCGGCTAACATTTCTGAGATGACACTTGTGTCACATGTATATTTTAACACTGAATAAAACCAGTTGGAGTCTTGCTGTCAAACCGAGTGGTTCTCTATCTTATTTCACTGCACATCACATGGTGTCAGAAGCGGCGAAGAACACGTGGCAACATGGAGAACCTAAGTGCACCTGCCCACATGGACTTCAACTCAGGGAATGTGGCAGAAAGATGGCGAAAATGGAGGCGCCAGTTCTGCTACTATTTTGCTGCTGCCGAAAAATCCACGAAGGCCAAGTCAACCCAGTGTGCTACCCTCATGACTGCTGTCGGTCCAGACGGTCAGGAAATTGCCGAAACCTTCACGTGGACCGAACATGATGACCAAGAGGACTACAAGCTGTGGTTAAACAAGCTCGAGCACTACTGTGAGCCCAGAAGAAATGTCGTTTTCGAGCGCTACGAATTCTGGAAGCGAAACCAAAAGGAGGGCGAACCAGTTGACACGTGGATAACAGAACTTCGGTTGATGGCAAAAACATGTGAGTTTGGCAACCAAGAACTTTCAATGCTGAGAGACAAATTAGTATTTGGAGTTAGAGAAAATCCAATTCGTGAACGTCTGCTCAGAGACAAAGATTTGACAATTGACAAAGGTCTGGAGATTTGTAGAGCTGCTGAAACTAGTCGAAGGCAAGCCCAAGCCATGTCGTCAAACTCCAGTGACTCACATGAACTTCAGGAAGTCAATGTTCTTAAAAAGCCGTTTAACAAATTCAAGCCCTACGCTGGCAACAATTCAACAAATGTCAACAATTTTAACAATGTGTCTTCATGCAATTACTGTGGTAGTTCTCATCCTAGGGGAAAGTGCCCAGCCTACGGGAAATCTTGTATGTCATGTGGTGGCTGTAACCACTTTGCAGCCGTGTGTGGAGGCGGTGGACATCATCGCAGTCTGCCCAACAAGCACACCCGAGCCGAACCATGGGAGAAGAGCAACCGGAGCGGCAAGTCAATCCACGCTATTGACAAAGTTTCGGAAGATGAACTTTACGTCGGATCCCTGCGCACTTCCAATGCTGACAAGTGGCAGGAGACTCTGGTAATTGGTGGTTCAGAATGTTCGTTCAAACTTGACACTGGGGCTGATGCTAACGTTTTGCCCAAGCATGTTGTAAGCCGAATGCGACAGTTTTGTAATCTTAAGCCATCAATGCAGCCACTTCGAGCTTTTGGCGGTGCGAGGATCATGCCGTTGGGTACTTTGAAGCTGCAAACTTACTGTCCTAGTACTAATGTGACTCTTGATACTACATTCTATGTTACTGAGACTACTGATATTCCCATTCTTAGCAAAAATGCATTTGAGGATTTCAAGCTGATCATACGTGCGAAAGTGTTTGCTGTAGAACATGATATGCCAAGTGTTGCTTCGAAAGAGACTCTGGTTAATGAATATGTTGATGTCTTCACAGGTCTGGGAAAATACGCCGAGCCGTACAAGATCGCAGAGGATCCCACAGTTCATCCAGTCATCCAGCGAAGCCGCAAGGTTCCTTACACCAAGCTGCCAGCCTTGAAGGAGACGCTCGATCGCCTGGAGACACAAGGAGTGGTAGCAAGCGTGGATAGGCCTACAGACTGGGTCCACAACCTAGTGATCACGGAAAAGAAGAATGGTAAACTATTGATCCGAAACCTCTGAATACTGCTATTAAGAGGGAGACTCACAGAATTCCTACTGCTGAAGATGTACAAGCTCAGTTATGTGGCAAGTCTTTATTCACTGTGGTTGACATGAAAGATAGTTATTGGCAAGTTGGCTTAGATGATGAATCGTCCTATTTATGTACATTTCACACCCCCTGGGGCAGAAAACGTTTCCTACGCATGCCGTTCGGAATAAGCTCAGCTGGGGAAGTAATGCAGAAATGTAATGAGTCAACGTTCACGGATATACCTGGTGTTCATGTTATTGCTGATGATCTGATTATAGCAAATTATTCACAGATCGAAAAGGAGCTTCTAGCCATTTGTTTTGCCTGTGCTAAGTTTCATCAGTACACGTATGGCAGAGAAGTTGAAGTGCACACAGACCATCGCTCGCTAGAGACTATCTTCAAGAAGCCTCTTACCAAGGCTGCCCCTCGTCTTCAACGTATGCTGTTACAATTGCAAAGATATTGTCTTAATGTTAACTATGTTCCAGGCAAGCTGATGTATGTTGCTGATACGCTGTCCCGTGCCTATGTGGATGGTGATCCTACGTGTGGCGCACCCGCAGATGTGGAGGTCATGGTGCATCAGCTGCTCGATTCGCTGCTCGATTCGCTGCCGATGTCGCAAGAGAAGCACCAGCAGTTCAGAGATGCCATAGCCAGCGATTCTACAATGTGCCGTCTGCTAAAGACCATCTCTGAAGGTTGGCCCAAGTCTTGTAAGTCTGTGCATAGTGATTTGAAACCATATTGGAACATTAGAGATCAGTTACATGCCGCTGAGGGACTTTTGTTTAATGGTGATCGTATTCTTGTTCCACCATTGTTACGCTCTGAAATGCTTAGTCTGATTCATGAAAGCCATCTTGGAATTGAGAAATGTAAAGCCCGAGCCAGACAAGTATTGTATTGGCCTAGTATGTTGGCTGACATCGAGGACACCATCAGCAAATGTGAAATTTGTGTAACTTTGAGGTCTGCTCAGACCAAAGAACCGCTTAAGTCCCACCAAGTTCCTGCGAGACCATGGCAGAAACTCGCAGCAGATATAATGACTTTGCAAAATAGAGATTATCTAGTTGTTACAGATTACTACTCGAAGTATCCAGAGCTCGCACTGCTTGAGAGAAAGACCGCCAGCTGTGTCATCCGTCATCTGAAGTCGATCATGTCCAGGCACGGCATTCCAGAACAGCTGCGCACCGACAATAACCCGTTCAACAGTGCTGAGTTCCTGCGTTTTGCTAAAGAGTGGAACTTCACCTTGGTAACGTCAAGTCCCACCTATGCTCCGTCTAACGGACAGGCTGAGAAAACGGTGCAGACCCTGAAACGCCTACTCACCAAGGCTGCACTGAGTGGTCATGACCCCTACGTCGCCATGCTTGAATATCGCAACACCCCTGTAAGTGGTTTATCTCTATCTCCTGCTCAAATGTTAATGAGTCGTTCTCTTCGTACCAAGCTTCCGTCGACTGCTAAACATCTGAAGCCAGCAGTTGTGAACGCTCGACCTCAACTCCGAAAGCAGCAGATTCGTCAAAAGCACTTTTACGACCGTGGTGCTAAGAAGCTGTCTCTCCTGAAACCTGGAGATAGCGTTCACATCCGTGAGGGAAAGAGGTGGAAGCCAGCCGTCGTCATCAAGCGTGATCAGAATCCTCGCTCGTATGTTGTCTCCTCTAATGGAGGCCAGTATCGGAGAAATCGTAGGCACCTTCTCCATACACCTGGCATCGCTCCCCCTGCCCAATGCCAGAGTTATTTCATGGACCACGAGTTCGCCACCAATACTGCAGATTGTGCTCCCGGTCCCCCTGCAGTTCGTGCCCCTGGTTCCCCCGGTCCCCCTGCAGTTCGTGCCCCTGATCTCCCTGTGCAGCCCGCACCGGTTCGACCAACTCGAAAGAAACAAGTCCCAACTCGACTTAAAGACTATGTGAGATAGTGACTCTAATTTGCTTATACACTACATTTGATTTATATTTCATCTCGCATTTTTAGAGACAAATTTAATTTCACTTGATTGCTATATATGTATGCACTATGGACTCCTGACATTGTTTTAATCAAGTTAATTTTATGTCGATTTACATATTATGCTGTTTTATGAATTTTATGCTTGTTCTGATGTACAGCGCCAATTGGAAAAAAGGAGATGTAATGAGTAGCATATTCAGTTCCTAATAATCCGCTAGGCGGCGCTGTTGTAGAGTTTTATGTCGGCTAACATTTCTGAGATGACACTTGTGTCACATGTATATTTTAACACTGAATAAAACCAGTTGGAGTCTTGCTGTCAAACTGAGTGGTTCTCTATCTTATTTCACTGCACATCACACCGTGCATGCCTTCAGATAACACAAATATGAATGTATTGTAATGTAATGCCCTACTGTTGCCAACTGCCTTTTTTTCGGCGATCATGACGTATTTCAGCAGAAGCTGGGTCAACTTTTGAACGAAATGCAGTATTGCATAACAGTTCTTACATCTATTTGTGAAAACTTAGTTTAAATTTATCCATGTTTGAGAATCTCTGATGGAGAATTTGAGGGAATTCCCACAGGGAACAAAGATGCAGACATCATGGCTGCCAGACCTGGCATCAGCCAATCAGCGGCAAGTATCATCAGCCAATCAGAATCAAAATTAACTACCAGTAAAATTTCAGCTTAATTTTGGCCAGGATTTAGCCAAGGGTATGCAATGTTACAGAGTAGTGTAACTGTATTGCTACATTAACTTAAAACTAACATTAATGGTTAATATTATGCAAATGATGTTTAGAGTAACATTTGACTAATATCATAAAATAAAATAAATTATGTATGTTAGATGAATGTCAGCTTTTTATGTTAAACTAACATTAGTAATTACCATTATACATACCTACAAATGATGCTAGTGTAACATTAGACTAATAATGTTAAATGAATGTCAGCTTTTTATATTAAGCCAATGTTAGATCCTTACATTAATATAAAATCGCCTAACTTACACAATGTTATAGCCGAAGGCCAGAGGCCGTAGGCCGTATGTTCAAGGTTGCAGGAGCTAGGTGGCAGCACTCACTACGAAACCAGCGACAGGTGGCAGCACCACGTTAATTTTGACTGAGCCTTTTCTGGAATTTAAATCTCACCCATGTGCAATTGTTCAAACAAAGTTTTCCTAACGTTGGTTACGAGATTTGGTAACATGTGTTTTTTATGACATTATCGCACACCATTAGAACCGCGATACAAAAGCGCTTACAAACCAAATTTGGTGAAGATCCGACTAGTAGAAGCTTAGAAAGTTTGATTATAGTACAAATTCAGGCCTAGCAAAATCCGTGATTTGTTGACGTCGTACAAATCGTCCACAAGTCAATGCGTCAAAAGTGGAACAAGAGATAACAAACTTGAACTATACTTTTGAGGCTAGATTTGGGACTGGTTTTCAATTAAGTTCGATATTTAACTCTGTAAATTAAATAATGATGCTATATTAGTACTGATTAATATATTTAACAGCTTTAAAAAGTATTTTTAGGGGTATTAAATACTTGCGTGGTGGCGCACCTGTCATGCCACTGCAGCTCCCTCTGTGAAGATATAATCTCCAACGTTTTAGCAAAATATTATTTTTTGCCGTGATTAATGGTATATATTGTATACCCTAGTCTTAATAACTTTAAAATTATTGCAAGGTACTTATAAATAATCTCAATCAATGGCTTCTGTCATTTTTAACATTTTTTAATCTCTAAAATTCCGCACGTGCTACCACGATGTTGCGTCATGAGCATGTCAACAAGATGGAACGCCACAGATGCGCAACTTTAGATACATTTTCAGGTATGTGAGGATGTATTAATGCTACAATATATGTGTTTAACACGTTAGGATGGTTAATTTATGGTTGTGTGACGCCAGAACTTGTTAATTTATGACAAATGTCCTGTGACGTCATCCCCGCCGGAGACAGGTGAATTCGGCGCATATAAATTTCGGCGCCGTCGAATTCACTAGAATCGACTGGTGGAGTTTAGTGAATTCGGCGATCGCTTTGGGTGAATTCGGTGCGTAAATTTGGTGAATTTGGCGCGTACTTTCATGTGGAATAACTTAGCATCTATACATTGCTATATGTGGCAAGCAAACGTTACATACCTTGTTTTGTTCGCAAATGCAAGCTCTACCAGTTTATGATTTTACTGTATTATTATTTTTTTACTGTATTGTGCAAATGAAGCCCAGTTGATGATGTGCATATTCTGTTATTTTCTATTTAAATTAATCATTTTACTGTAATGTGCATATTGTTATTTTCTATTTAAAACAATTTATTAAAATGTATATAAATTCAAAAAGATTCAAAATCCAAATTCCCCAATGGGAAATATATGAAAGTATATCAATTTATAAATTTTAAATAGATAAATATACAAAATTTAATAAGCAAAAGACAATAAATCCCAGGTGTATCACAGAAAATGTTTACAAGTATTTACAAATTACTCTACTGGACCGTTAAAGCGAAAGTCTATGCAATCATTAATTACTCGAAGTATATCTATCTTTCTTAATTGCTTTTATTACAATATTTGATTCTTTGATCAAAGTTTGATATTATAAACTGGTCTGGTGAGATAATCAAAAGAAAGGCAACATACAATGTACATGTACATGAATGGGCATTTCAGACATTAAAAATAATTCCAATTAATATTCCAGATATTAAAAAAAAAACGCAACATTAAAAAATAAAATATAAAATTTATTAACAACTTGAGGAATAAAACACATAGTACTAATATAGGATTTTCAACCTCTTGGTACACACGTTGATCTTGGGTTTGCCCTGAATGTTTAAACTTGGATAAACCAGAGTTTTATCAAATTGAGGTTTAAATAACTTACTGACATTTTTATGTAGACAATGAAGTGCATGTTGACTCAGCAAAAATATGGTGTTGCTTAATACAACATGACATGCAAATATATACCACAAAAACAACAACAAAAAACTCATTCAATAATATTAATAAATTCCTTCTTTTTTCTTCATGAAATGATAAAGTGTAATAGATTGGACTATTTCTTCATGAAGAAATAAAATTATTTTACATCACAATAAAACTTTCAAATATTTTATGTCCCATCACTTGCTGAATTCACCCTGACAAATCAACCCTTGACAACACAGCTCCCTCGCGTAGCTATAGTAGGTCAAGTCATGAATATTCATGATGACCTGGTTTTTGCCCCGACCTCCTTAGCGTAGCTTTTGCCAAAAATCTCTACCCCAGTAAGCTGATTGGTTGAGGCAGTTAAGTGGGTTGAATAAATTATAGTAACCGACTTCGGGCGTGTGGGCAGTGTAGCTGCATGGGAGTATGGCTGAATTGTATGACAAGCAATTATGAAAAAAAAAAAATATATATATATAATTAAAGTTTGTTACTTTCTGATTAATCAGCTGATCATTTTCAATAATACAAGTTAATCGTATTTTACACAAATTCTCTTTTTTCTCTTTATGAAAATTGTCACATACATATATATGATCTTTTTTTTATGGTGGGCTATTAATGGGCGGACATAATAAGCCTATATATCTATGGCGCCGAATTTACCGTTCGCCAAATTCACTTAGCCAAGTTCCCTTTTTTTTGCGCCAAATTCACCGTTCTAGACGCGCCGAATGCGTATTTGCGCCGAATTCACCCAAATTCATCCCCGCCGATTCACTGGTTTGTTGATATTTTTGAGGACGGCGTGACTATCACAACTTTTTTTAGTGTGATTTCGTCGTAATCTTCGCAGTATGTTGTGGTTATTAAGCCAGCTCAGTGACCAGCAATCACACACAGATGTAGAGAAATATAATGCCTACAATTATGACTAGAGTGATTGTGTCCGTAATTTGGCATTATTCTTCAAATAGTAATTGTTACAAAAATGAATTTTTGAAAATCAAATATAATTATATATTTTATGTATATGCATTGCATTCAGCGACATAGTGGCCTTCGGCATCATGCTTTGGCATTAACATATTATTAATGCAATGTCAATCTATCAATCTTAATCTTAGTCTATCAATCTATCCATCAATCCATCAATCCATCAATTCATCAATCCATCAATCCATCAATCGATCAATCTCTATCAAGCTATCTATCTATCTATCTATCTATCTATCTATCTATCTATCCAGTAAAGTACTGGCAGGGTTAACAATGGCCGGGTGCTTTAAATATGATAGAATAATTTAAATTTTGTCATACCTATTGAATCGGACAAAATCTTAGTCAATTTCAAGGTAAGAAATTTTCTTTTGAAAGCTGTATTTATATTTAATGAGGGATTTATTTATCACAGAGGATATTCACAGAGCCGGGCTCTGTGATTAACAGAATTTTGTCTATCTGCAGAGCCCGGCTCTGTGATTAACGGAATTTTGTCTATCTGCAGAGCCCGGCTCTGTGATTAACGGAATTTTGTCTATCTGCAGAGCCCGGCTCTGTGATTAATGGAATTTTGTCTATCTGCAGAGCCCGGCTCTGTGATTAATGGAATTTTGTCTATCTGCAGAGCCCGGCTCTGTGATTAATGGAATTTTGTCTATCTGCAGAGCCTGGCTCTGTGATTATTGTCTATCTGCAGAGCCCGGCTCTGTGATTAATGGAATTTTTTCTATCTGCAGCCCGGCTCTGTGATTAATGGAAGTTTGTCTATCTACAGAGCCCGGCTCTGTGATTAACAGAATTTTGTCTATCTGCAGAGCCCGGCTCTGTGATTAACAGAATTTTGTCTATCTACAGAGCCTGGCTCTGTGATTAACAGAATTTTGTCTATCTGCAGAGCCCGGCTGTGGGAATAATAGAATTTTGTCTATCTGCAGAGCCCGGCTCTGTGATTAACGGAATTTTGTCTATCTACAGAGCCCGGCTCTGTGATTAATGGAATTTTGTCTATCATCAGAGACCGGCTGTGGGAATAATTGAATTTTGTCTATCTTCTATCTGCAGAGCCCGGCTGGGTGATTAACAGAATTTTGTCTATCCACACAGCCCGGCTGTGTCATTAAGAAAATTTTGTCCATCAGCACAGTCAGTCACACACTTAATTATCTGCACCGCCCATTAATGTCATTAACAGAATTTCATTTATCTCCACATCCCCGCTGTAAGATTGAAAATATTTCTTTGCTAGTTTCAAGGTAAGAAATTTTCTTTTGAAAGCTTTATTTATATTTAATGAGGGATTTATTTATCACAGAGGATATTCACAGAGCCGGGCTCTGTGATTAACAGAATTTTGTCTATCTGCAGAGCCCGGCTCTGTGATTAACGGAATTTTGTCTATCTGCAGAGCCCGGCTCTGTGATTAACGGAATTTTGTCTATCTGCAGAGCCCGCCTCTCTGATTAACAGAATTTTTTCTATCTACAGAGCCTGGCTCTGTGATTAACAGAATTTTTGTCTATCTGCAGAGCCCGGCTGTGGGAATAATAGAATTTTGTCTATCTGCAGAGCCCGGCTCTGTGATTAACGGAATTTTGTCCATCTACAGAGCCCGGCCCTGTGATTAATGGAATTTTGTCTATCATCAGAGACCGGCTGTGGGAATAATTGAATTTTGTCTATCTTCTATCTGCAGAGCCCGGCTGGGTGATTAACAGAATTTTGTCTATCCACACAGCCCGGCTGTGTCATTAAGAAAATTTTGTCCATCAGCACAGTCAGTAACACACTTAATTATCTGCACCGCCCATTAATGTCATTAACAGAATTTAATTTATCTCCACATCCCCGCTGTAAGATTGAAAATATTTCTTTGCTAGTTTCTCACACCACATGTACATTGTACAGGAGTGGATTATCTGTTTCTTTTTTTTTTGCCCATCACATACACAAATGAACATGGCATCCCAATTAGCACACTTTGCATTACTAATGACAAATTGACAGCAGTAGACCTAACAAAAAATTATAGTTAGTTTTATATCCAATGCAATCCGTGCAGGGGCAATGTTTGTTAATAACAAGCCAATTTTCAGTATAGATCCTAATGGCTACATGATATTAATGTGTTCAGATAATATTCACCTAGCATAATTTTCCAGTTTGCTACATCCTTGACACACAAGAAGCACTCGACAAATATACCAGAAGTCAATCTTCCAGGAACATAGAAATTTTCTGTGGTACAAACT
This sequence comes from Alitta virens, assembly GCA_932294295.1. Classification (NCBI taxonomy): domain Eukaryota; kingdom Metazoa; phylum Annelida; class Polychaeta; order Phyllodocida; family Nereididae; genus Alitta; species Alitta virens. The sequence continues at coordinate 11,961,309 of OW028583.1, read as the reverse complement.
CACATTATAGATTGGTGTGATACATCTTCAAACAGTGGACATTGATTTCACAGATATATTTGTGTTTCTCATACAACAGTCGCCTTTAAAAAGCAGGAAGCACATGCACAAGACAATAACCAGAAAAACTGCTTTACCGTTTTCACATATACAGCTCAGTGAAGTTTCATAAATTATAATTTTCTTGGTATAATTATATTACATGAAATATGCACGTTGCTATTGCAACCTTCAACCCCAACCTTGAGCCAAACTTCCTGGCGACAATACCAATGTAAAATATCATCATCCTAACATATATTAATTTTACGATACAGCTACTGTCTATTTTTCGACCAGTGTGTCCTAAATGGTGCAATTTGAACAAAAGAAGAGCCTGTTTTTTCGTTTCCGCTTAATTCCTTGGCAGCCAAAGTGAAGAAGCATAGAATTAACATTAAACAAAAAATACTACCATCATACATAAAATCTCCTAAACCAGGACATGAATATGGTGGCTGATTTTGGCCTATACAACATGACTAGCAATATTGCTAGGGTCTTCAAATACAATTATAGGCCTTTAATACAAAATCTATGGGTGGCCGTCCTGGTAATTGGCCGTTTTGGATTGTTGGCCATTTTGGGGGGTGGCTGCCATGGGGAGTGGCGTTATGGTAGTTAGCCGTTTTGACTCTACTCCCAAATAGCGAGGGGTGATCTAATTGGCACAGCCTGATTTTGGGCTCTGTGAATAGAAAACAATCCTATTCACACAGCCGGGCTCTGTGAATAGACAACAATCCTATCCACACAGCCGGGCTCTGTGAATAGACACTTCCTTTATTTATACCTCTAAGCAACTATTGCTAAAGGCAAGACATTTGTCTTATTTATATATGAATTGTACATTACTTATGATTTAGTATTGTTTATCTTAAAAATGATTTTTGACTAAGATCTTAATTATCGGAAGGTGTCTAAAATTTCTGACAATCCCGATCAACCACTTTAAAGCCACTCATAGTTGGAAACAATTCTCTTTGACTTGTTAAGTTAAACTCCTGAGGACATCACCAGCTGGGTGGTCTAGTGGTAAGACGCTCGCCTGCTTCTCTGAACGACCCTGGTTTAATCCCGGGCTCGGGCACCATCATGAGCAACATCCAAGCTGGATGTCGTTTGGAAGAGATGTTAAATTGGCGGTCCCTTGTGTGTGCAAGAACTTTCCTTAGTGGGCTGCACTTTCCACATCTATCTGTCTATCTATATCATGTGAATCCAGGACTCGCATTGGTTCAAGCAAGCCCTCCCCCAATGAGAGTCCCACATTCACATGATGTCATCTGGAGCATATATTCCAATTCTATGATATTGGTTTCCATCTCCATCAATTTGACTGAAATGTAACAGACATTTCTCAGACTACCACCTTTATCTAAAAAGGTTAGTCATCTTTGGTAGATGTCATTAGTCATTATGACTAATTAACATGGAATTAACTAAGCTGATGGGCTAACTTGTCAAAAATTACTATGAGGATATCGGAGTGTAAAAATTACTCACTGAGTATGCTTGTCTATGATGTAAAAAATGTTCATGCTAACCATTGAAGACAAAGACAGACTGACAGATCGATAGATAACAAGCACTCGATCACTTAAGACAGAATAATCATTCAAGTTCTGCAAGTTTGTTAAAGTAAAATAATGATAAGCACATATTTTTCTTCAGTTTGTCTTTTAAAAAATGTAGTTTCTCTTTGCTTGACACACCCTTTGAAACTGTGTAATTTTGTCACCTTAGAAAATTTTTAAAATTTTATAAAACACACCCAGTAAATGCTCAAAAAAATTCAGTAATTATTTGAACATAAATTATCTTAAGTATTACCTTCAAAACAGTTTGCCTGTCACACCCAGTAGCTTTGTTTGGTATAAAGGTGCACCAAAAGCAAACCACTTCATGCTGTTCAGCAGTCAATATTGTTTGACTTGTGTTGGACTGTTTTTCAATTGATGTCTAAACCATAGCTAAAATGAAGGTAAGTGGTAAGTCATATTTTATACTGTAGGGAAACAGTCAGGGCTAATTCGAAATAGCATTGTTCTATCAGACGCCATGGCATGCTGCACTTCAGAGTTTACGGCCATGAACTTGGAAACCAATCTCATGGACTTGATGGGTTCATGGGTGGGTGGGTGGATTAAGGCTTTATGTCCTGTATTTCTGCACCTGATGGTGACCGGCAGAGGAAATGAGATGAAGGATGAAACAGCCATCCAACATAGGCTCGAATGGGGATGGAACCCAGGACCCAGTGGTTGGAAGCCCAGCATGCTACCACTGAGCTAGGCCCCCACCCTCATCTCATGGATTTGGAAGCTTAACTCCAGAGGATGTCATGTAAGGCAGGGAGACCTGGAATCACGTGACATCCTCTACAGGTTAGCTTCCAAGTCTATGAAATTGGCTGTAAAAGGTGAATTAAAATGTTAAACTAACATCAGAGGTCTCCAATGCCTATATTTAATTGACAGAATAACTTGTCGTAGTTAAATAGTAAAATAGAATTTGTATGCCCTATGTGACATCAATAGGTGATTATACTGTTTAGTGACGATGCTATTTTATTTTCATATTATTTAGGTGAATTAGCATAGATCTACATAGATCATACAGGTGTAAGGAGGGCGTGTGGGGAGGGCTAGGTGTGGGGAGGGCTAGGTGTAGAGAGATCTAGGTGTAGGGAGAGCTAGGTGTGGTTAGAGTTAGGCATAGGGAAAGCTAGGTGTGGGGAGAGCTAGGTATGGGGAGAGTTAGGTGTGGGGAGAGCTAGGTGTGGGGATAGCTAGGGGTATCGAGAGCTTGGTGTGGGGAGAGCTAGTGTAGGGAGAGCTAGGTGTGGGGAGAGTTAGCTAAAAACTATTTTCACTATTTTGACACCCAATTGCTTGCTCACGAGTTCAACTAGTAGGATGCATTACATTTTATCAACAGTTATTGGTGATTGTTTAGGGAATGCTTTCATAATTTTGGAGTTAAGCAAAATTTTATATTTACGCATGGCAATTTTAAAAAAAGGCATTCATACCAGGGTTTCCTCCAAGAAGGGGATGAGGAAAATCACCCGTTAAAAATTGAGGGGGTTGAGTTTATCTTACTAAGTTAAATTTTATAAAGGGGTAATTTCTCAAAGTTTATTCGCCTATTTTCGAGCAATTCTAAGAACTAATCCCAACACTTCCAAAATAAAACCCAAGTATCAAGCAATCTGAGCAGCAATCATATATGTTAATGTGAAACACTTGGCATTGAGCATACAATTTATATGTTCCGGTATCAATATGGGAATATATGGTAGCAATTCAAGACTCCAAGCCTTTGCGTTTTCAAATAATTCTTTCAAATGATCTTGGCAGTTTTAGCAAATATAATTGGCTCACTGTCATTAACATGTTAAAGAGCTTTGGCCAAAGCTATTCCAACATCTTTGAAAGCCGACAAAACTTCATGACTACTACTGTTCTGCACACCATTTGATCAGATGCCACAACCAAACTAAGAAATCTTGAAGGATTAGCACATGTCACAGGTATGTAAGTCAGACAGCAGACAGACAAGTGCTGCACCAGTTCAGCAAAAACTTCTTGCAGTGCTGTTCAAGCTAAATGTGACTGCCAAATGTAAAACCCCATTTGCATTTGACTTGACACAGAAGAAACAGACTTGAGAAATTGTGGTGAATAGCCCCGGCATTACTAATTACCATGTTACATAGTGATTCACTATGATATTGACCCCTTCCTTCAAGATGCTGATGATATCGGTTGGTGCAGTACAGTAAATGTGTCATACAGTGATGAAATAGTCTACATTTTTCGAAGTGATTAATGTATAATAACAGTGGTCAACGAGAAAAGAGGTGATACATTTCTTGATGAAGTTCTGCAGTGAAAAATTACGAGTGATGCATTCCAAGGTTTAGGTGTACTGGTAGGCCTTATGCTTTGAATACGTATTAAGTGGCAGGAAATGAGTTTCATTTCTGATTTAGATTAAATACTTTAATGCTTCATCTACATGCTTCTAATTTTATCTTTTTGAAAATCAGCAAGATATTGAAGTGAACTTCATGGATGTCAATCATCAACACCTGAAGATGTAAAATGCTCCAATGTCTCAAATTTCCCTGCTTTAAAGGTGATTCTTTGCAAACATAAGTCACACCTGTTGCTTAACATGTTTAATCAAATACATAAACCATTCTTCCTGGGCCTACGCTATCAATGGGACCACTTTCACACAACAGCACTATATGTCTTCAAGCTTAACATAAATGAACTCCATACATTATAGACCTATGACCCTATTAATCATTATTCAATGGAATTTTTGGTCGTTTTATTTTTGGGGGAAAATCGTTTTTGTCTTTCTTTCAATTTTGTTTTTTCTGTAGAGGGGGTGCCCAGGGTGCCCAGGGTGCCCGTGATCCGCCAATGGAAGTCAGATTTCTCTCTGCTTGCAGCTCTGAAGCCACAGAAAATATAATATTTGCACAGAATCCTCCGTCAGTGTTTTATATACATGCATATTTATATCTTAATGGCATAAAATGATAAGAAGGTTGGTTCCAGTTTTGATCCAGCAAGGTCATAAAATTGAAACAGAAATATAATGGCATTCCAGAGGGTCTATTTGATTCTCCAATTAATCTGGAAATAATCAAATGATTTTAAGAAGGATGGGCCAGGTAATTTGACAGATAAAACAGAAAATATACCTGAACCCAAAATGGCACTCTCCACCTCAACGGTGTCAATGATCTACCTTCTTATTAGGGGCAAAGGTCAAGACAGGTATCTGTAACACATCTGTATGATCAAGGCCGAGGTGAAAATGACCCGAAGGTGTGATAAGGATGTAAGTGTTATATTTAGATCCATATTATCTATCATTCTTGAGGAAACAAGAAAATATATTCATAAGGATAATTTAAGACTACTGCATGCGATCTCTGTCATTTGAGGCAATAACAAAAGAGGTAGCGGTAGCTGGTAGTGCAATTTTTTTCAACAGTTAAAAAAAACCTCCCATTTCTAGACCAATATCATGATTACAGCTTTTGTCACTATCCACTCCAAATTGCGGTAGGTATAGGGAGTAGGGAGAATAAACGAAGTGATATCTTGCTGCTTAAGAGGTACTTCTGTGATCAGGTTTACAAATATATTGGAAGATTGGTTAAAATTCATCATCACTTTCTGTGCATGCTCATATAAGGTAGTTCTGCAGCTCTGTTGCTCTATGACCAGTTTCAGCCGATTTTAGCCAAAATTTTGGTTACCACATGTATGCAAAATGCATAAGGTAACATTTTAGACATAATTTAATCGATAACTATGTTTTTTTTTATTTTGTTTTTTTAATATGTCAAATTTTTCCTCATTCACAAAAAAAAAAAGAAACAAAAAGGAAGAAGCAACTAAAAAATCTTAATTCAGCATAGTCTACTATCTAGTCTGGTCAGGCGTCTTTAAAAAAAAAGCTTTACTTGTTATATCTAAATATTCCATTGCATATATATATTTTTTTACTCGGTTTTATTTCTTTATGTATAATAGTTGTAATGCAAGCAGTGAGTTACCCTGTGGGTTTAATGAAACTCAGTATTCTATTCTATTCTATTTAGAACTCAGAACAATTTATTCAAAATATCACATATTAAAATATATACATTCGGGAGTTGCCCTCTAAAGCCCCTTTCACACTTAGCCGGTTTTGCTGTAGTGAACCCGTAGTATTACATAACGGTGACGTAACGCCCTTCCCGGCTCCGACCCAACGACTACCCGTGGATACCCGGCGATACCCGCCAGGTGACTTCTGGGACCCGTGGCCAAGCCGGGAAACCCGGCCCCAGTAGCCAGAAGAGCCATGCTTGCATGGCTCATCCGTGGCAAACTCCCGGGTGTCCAAAACGTCCAAAAAGCCAGCGGGTTACCCGTGAAAGCCGGCGGGTTATCCGTCCCTAATTTTACCAGTAGTAAAGCCGGCGGCTTGTTCAGGGGTTCTACGGGTGACTCGCCGGCTTCCACGGGTAACCCGCCGGCTTTTTGCTACCAGCGTCAGCGTAGGCAGGGAGGGGAGGTTGTATATACTTTAAAAGGCTGCTGCTCCTCTAATATTAGTCTGATTTTCGTCAAATAAGACTAAATTGTAGTATAGCTCATACTGATTCCACACATGTTTTCCAAATATTAAGCGAGTTATTCGTCTGAGAAGGCAGGTAGGCGGCAAACACTGGTGCTCCCTGAAGCGTCCACGCCCGGACTGTATCAAATAAGACTAAATTGTAGTATAGTTCGTACTGAATCCATATATGTTTTCAGATCGAAAATAGACCGAATATTAAGCGAGATATTCTATATTATACAATAAGCAAATAGATCTATCTGTCTCTCTAAACTAAATATCTACATTTTTGCCCAGTATACCTTATTAATTTTCCTCACCTTATCTATTATATACTGCCATGATGCAAGATGTACAAAGGGTGCTAGACTGATGCTTTTCTCTTTGGCTTTTTCAAAGTGTACAATCAAATAGTTTTGACCATCATATATACAATGTTTGGATGAGCTTTATTGCAATTCATTTCTACTCATTCTGCCAACTGTCCAATGGAAGGACTTTTCCTTGGGTTTTGTAAAAGTCAATTTACCTAAATATGTAATAGCAATCTGCCATGACCGTTATGTCAATTGCTATTAGCATTTTGAATGTTACATAGAATGGGGTAAATCATGCTTTTTCATCATTGATCACAAGCATTAATTGAAATTCTGAATTGCAACTGATTCCTGTTTATTATGCATATTAAAGAGGGAAATTGTCTATAATTTGTTTTGATCATGGATGGAACATGCAATATCAATTTTAATTCCAGTTGGATTATGTTCAGAAACAACAACAAGAACGAAATATTAATAATTTATATAAAATGAAATAAATATCTAAAATGATTACTCTAACTAGAGTATATCTATCTATAGATAATTTCTATCATTGTTTTATTTTCATTTTTTATTGATTACGATTCAATGAATTATTGATAGTAACGTATTATTAGGTGAAGATCTTATAACTATCTGTCTATCTACATATCTACATATCTATACTCTATGAGGTATTACTAACTTTATTAACAAGAATATTCTTGTTTTTGCCTAGTATACTCCATTAATTTTCCTCACCTTATCTATTACATAAATTTTATTTGACGAAAATCGGGCTATATACAATTCATTATGACCGTTATACTAAATGACAATTGACACTCAGAAGATATGTGTGATATTCAAAGAGATTTTTTTTAAATTGTGAATTGAATAGGTCATGACATTAAACCTGTAATCCTGGTTAATTGCAATTGACTAATGACAATTAACCTTTGTGAAGGACTTCTTTACATTTGGCTAATTGAATTGAATTACTTATGTTATGATAGCTCATGTCTCACAATGTTATCATTGTTTTATTTTCATTTTTTATTGATTTTTTTATATACTTTAATAGGCTGCTGCTCCCCTAATATTAGTCCGATTTTCATCAAATAAAGACTGAATTGTTCATGGAAATGTGTAGAATATATATAATAGCTTAACGCCTCCAACATTAATCGCTGTTCTTTAATGTAGATAGTTAGCTACATAGATATGTAGATAGATAGATATGTAGATAGACAGATAGATATGTAGATATGTAAATATGTAGATATGTAGATATGTAGATAGATAGTTTAGAGAGACAGATAGATTTATATGCTTATTATATAATATAGAATATCTCGCTTAATATTTGGTCTATTTTCGATCCGAAAACACATATGGAATCAGTATGAACTATACTACAATTCAGTCTTATATGACGAAAATCGGACTAATATTAGAGGAGCAGCAGCCTTTTAAAGTATATACAACCCCCCCTCCCTGCCTTTGCTGACGCTGGTAGTGTAGTGGTTCTGGTTCTGCTATAGGCCTGGTGACCACAGTAAGTAGTTTTTAGACTCTAGCTCTGATATGATAGAGAAGCAACTCAGTCATTGAGTTTATACATTTATTAACATACATCAAATATAACAGTACATTGGTGCCCACTACAGTATGACCTATGCTTGGGCAGTCAGGTGTCTGACTTCAACAGTGCTAAGTTCTACTACAGCATGTCCTAGTATTATATGCATATGCATGGCCATCATGACCTAGATATGGCCTGTCAACAGGTGCATGGACATCATGACCTAGATATGGCTGATTGCTCCATTCACCCCTGTTGAGGGGTAATTGCCAGTCAGTCAGTGACTGTCTAATGAGCTTGTGTTGGTTTACACCACAGCCATGGAGCTCTCTAGATTCATGTCTAATGAAGTCATGCTCTAGTGATTTCTCTGATAGCAGAGGTATATCTGCATCCTCATGGCTAATGAGGTCATGCTCTAGTGATTTCTCTGGTAGCAGAGGTCTATTTTCAGACTCAGGCCTAATTAAGTCATATGCTCTGGTGATTTCTCTGATAGCAGAGGTCTATTCTCCCACCTGTCATATAGATCTGATGTAGATCTTTGGTGCCAGAGTAAATTGGCTGAGTCCTGCCTGACTGAGAAAGGTGCCCATGAAGATTGCATAGACAGATTTAGCTAGGTAATCTGGCTTGTGTTGATGACATGAGTCCCATCTGTCTGTGACCAGTGCTCATAGGAGCAGGTCCCCTTGAGATCCTTGGCACATTGGTGCCATTTCCAGGACAGTTTAAAGTCCTTGATCTCAATGTGAAATAGGGAGAACACCTTACATTGGGTGCAGAAGCCATGTGATGTCACTGGCTATTTGTGCTGACTGAGCACAATTACCTGTACTGACTAAGCACAATTCTGCTTCAACTGGTTAATTTCTTGTACTGACTAAGTACAAATATGCACTGCCAAAGTGCAATTCATGCAAGAAGGTGACTTCTTTAAACCAGAATTACATATACAAGTGGTTTCTTGTACTGACTTAGTACATCATGCACTGTCCAAGTGCAATATCTCAGAAGGTGGCTTCTGTACACCAAGACTGTACTGACAAAGTACAAAACTTGCGACTGGTTTTCTGTACTGAAAAGCACAGAATTGTACTGATCATGTATAATGTTAGAAGGTAGCTCCTTTCAACCAGCATATTTCTATCATAATCAGAGGCTAGAGTCCCATCTGCCTGTTTCTTTCATCTTGATCCAGTTCCCTGTCCTTCATAGGAAGATCTTGACCCATGGCTCATTGGAAGAGGTCTAGCAGGCGTCCTCTGGAAATCTTCAGGCACATTTGAGGCTTCTGTAGGACGGCCTACAATACTTGATCTCAAGGTCATATAGGTGCTCCCCGAATTTTGTGCAGAATAAGCCATGTGGTGTCACTGACTATTTGTGCTGACTTAGGACTTGTTTGTACTGAAAAAGTACAGTTCTGCTTTTCTTGTACAGACTAAGTACAAATTTGCACTGCCAAAGTGCAATATATCAGAAGGTGGCTCTGAAAATCAAGGCTGTACTGACAAAGTACAAACACTTCCAACTGATTTTTCTGCACTGAAAAGCACAGAATTGTACTGACAAAGTACAATTGTTAGAAGGTAGCTTCTTTTAACCAGCAATTTTCTATCATAATCAGAGGCTAGGGTCCCACATCGGGCGCCAAATCTGTAGTGGTTCTGACTCTGCTATAGGCCTGGTGACCACAGTAAGTAGTTCTTAGACTCTAGCTCTGATATGATAGAGAAGCAACTCAGTCATTGAGTTTATACATTTATTAACATACATCAAATATAACAGTACATTGGTGCCCACTACAGCATGACCTATGCTTGGGCAGTCAGGTGTCTGACTTCAACAGTGCTAAGTTCTACTACAGCATGTCCTATGCTGGGACAGTCAGGTGGCTGACTATAAGTTCTAGTGAATGACTAGATAGATCTGCTCAGACAGAGTATTATACAGGAAGCTGTATGACTCTAGCAAGTCTGGGGCCAAACAGAGAATCTTACACAGGTTGCTGTGTCACTCTAGACAGGTCTGGCCCAGAACCCCAGTGGGCTGGGGTATTTATGCCCCCCTGGTCACATGACCACTGGTTATCCGACCAGGCTGACCAATGAGAAGCCCAGCAGGTGCTGCCCCTGGTGGCAGGGAGCTCATTTGGCTGGAGGCACTCTCTGAGGCAACATCTCCACATTCCTCCCACCTTAGGATCAAATGCCCTCATTTGATTAATCTATAGACTTACAACATAAACATTTTTGACAGAAAATACAATAAAATCAGTTCACAGTCTATTGTCAATTATGAATAAATCAGGCAACAGTTCATTCTACAATATGCACGGCGGAGAACCCACTGGGTAACAAATGTTTGTTGGTCTCATTGAGGCTGTTAGTGTACACAGGGAGCTGGATCCAGCAGATGTTGATGATCATATTCGCAATGATCCAGAAAATGTTGATGTTCATATTCGCAATGATCAGACTGATCAGTATGCTTGAGAATCATATTCGTAATGATCTGCATATTTGTGGTTTTCAGGATCTATACTGAAGATCCAATGATCATCTTAAGATGTCAAGTAGAGATCATGGTTGCATTTCCTGTTGGTTTGATCCATGGATGATCAAAACGATCTAGTTGCTGTGGTGATACCGCTATCACTGATTCATGATGATGTCAGCAATTTCAACAATCAAAGTCAGCACTGTGACTTACAGGCTAGGCCGCGTGTCTCATCCTTGACAAGGGTTTTGCCCCACCTCTCCTGTCTGAGGTGGTATTACCAGTCCACCCTGGCTGCAGGGATGTAATTGCCAAACAAGCAATAATTATTGTGGGCTCTGTCCAAGTGCCATACACATCCACACAAAGTGAGCTAGTAGTAGCATCAACAGTGTTTCAGCTGGACTCCTCCCCAGACCACTGGCCTGGCTAGCCAATCAAGGATCAACAAAGGTGCTATCCCCTGTCAGAAGAGCTGCTGATGGAAATGGATTGCTGGAAACATTATTGGACACTCACACCCCGCATCAGGGAAACATGGGCTGTCCTTAGGATCGTCCTGGATCCTTTGGCTGAGGCTCTGTCTCCCAGTGGTGGGTCCTGTCTCCTCCACAGTCAAGGATCCATTGAGCCTTCTGATCCTCCCTCATAGATGGATGATCAACCTGGATCCTGTGTTCAATTGCTTTGTCGTCTGGCTTGGTGACTTTATCAACCTTGGAATGCTGAGTAGCAACAGCCTTGGGCCTGCCATGATGCTTCCCACCTCTCCTTGATCTTTGGGCTCAATCTTTTTTGTCTGGGAGCAGACAATGGAGAGTTCATAATGACCATGGGAGCAACGTTGGCTGCTGTATGGTCACAGGAGATTTTTGCTATAACTTTAAGCTTGACTTCCTTCAAGATTCTCTGCACTTCTGCTGTTGAGCAGCCATGCCCAGCTCTGACATGAGCCTTCAGAAGGCTTCTGTGCATAGGGTGAAATGTGCGAGGACAGCCAGCAATGGGACACTCATATCCTTCATAGGAAAGTGCATGAGCTGTTTCCCTGTGAGCCTTTAGATTTCTCCTTGCCTTGAAAGCCCTTGGACAAACAGTGCACAGATATGGCTTCTGATTGCTAGAACTGCAGCTAGTTGTAGCCACATTTTCATCATTCTTGATGAACTGTTCAGTCCCCACCTGCATGACCAAGGTCTTAATTTTTCACCAAAAGCCTTCACCTCCTTGGTTAGTGACCGTAACTGGTGAATAGAGTGTCCTGACTGATGGTAGTCACAGCACTTGCAATGAGCTCTAAAAGGCTGGGAGGATCCAAACCTAACTTGATCTTTGCATTAGCTCTTCAGCCAGGGTCTTCAACTGCTCCTGCACTGAACTATCTGCAGAAGCTGCAGGCAAGGATTCAGCTGCAGTAACCTGCATGGGCAGGCCTTCCTCTTGTGACATAAACAAGTTGGTCAGTGTGAGTTCACTGTTTACAGCATCCTTGTCTGGTGTGTTGGAGCAGTTAACTGCAGTAGCCTGCTGGAACTGTATAGCCAGGTCGATTGCTCCCTCAACAGTGCCAGGTTTATTAGCCTTTAGCCACACAAGCATATTGTGTGATCCAGCAGTCTCCATAAACCGATCCCTGGCAATTCTTTCCTGGTCAACAGGCACAGCCAGAGGATGGGCTTTCCTCACCAAATCATACAGATAGTGACCATATGTTTCAAGATCCATGGCTTGATCTCTTTTGATCCCAGCTAATTGATCTCTGTATGTCTCAAAAGATCTCTCATTACTAAAAACTGGTAGCAGTTTGAACAAGAGATCTTCAAAATGTGCAGGAGTGGGCATTGTTTTTATGCAGATTTTCGCATTTCCCACTATATTATTCCACAAATGGAATTTCCTGTCATCACTATCCCAGCCATTATAGTCAGCTACCCTGGTAAAGTCATCCACAAACTCAGCAAATGAGTTAGACCTCCCATCAAAGGTTGGTGGCAACACTTCTTTCATGGGCCTCCTTCTGACCTTTTGACCTCCAGAAATGGGAGACATTGGTCTGTTTATATTAGTATTATATGCATATACATGGCCATCATGACCTAGATATGGCCTGTCAACAGGTGCATGGACATCATGACCTAGATATGGCTGATTGCTCCATTCACCCCTGTTGAAGGGTAATTGCCAGTCAGTCAGTGACTGTCTAATGAGCTTGTGTTGGTTTACACCACAGCCATGGAACTCTCTAGATTCATGTCTAATGAAGTCATGCTCTAGTGATTTCTCTGATAGCAGAGGTATATTTGCATCCTAATGGCTAATGAGGTCATGCTCTGGTGATTTCTCTGATAGCATAGGTCTATTCTCCCACCTGTCATATAGATCTGATGTAGATCTTTGGTGCCAGGGTAAATTGGAAGATTGCATAGACAGATTTAGCCTAGGTAATCTGGCTTGTGTTGATGACATGAGTCCCATCTGTCTGTGACCAGTGCTCATAGGAACAGGTCCCCTTGAGATCCTTGGCACATTGGTGCCATTTCCTGGACAGTTTAAAGTCCTTGATCTCAATGTGAAATAGGGAGAACACCTTATATTGGGTGCAGAAGCCATTTGATGTCACTGGCTATTTGTGCTGACTGAGCACAATTATCTGTACTGACTAAGCACAATTCTGCTTCAACTGGTTTCTTGTACTGACTAAGTACAAATATGCACTGCCAAAGTGCAATTCATGCAAGAAGGTGACTTCTTTAAACCAGAATTACATATACAAGTGGTTTCTTGTACTGACTAAGTACATCATGCACTGTCCAAGTGCAATATCTCAGAAGGTGGCTTCTGTACTGACAAAGTACAAACCTTGCGACTGGTTTTCTGTACTGAAAAGCACAGAATTGTACTGACCAAGTATAATGTTAGAAGGTAGCTTCATAATCAGAGGCTAGAGTCCCATCTGCCTGTTTCTTTCATCTTGATCCAGTTCCCTATCCTTCATAGGAAGATCTTGACCCATGGCTCATTGGAAGAGGTCTAGCAGGCGTCCTCTGGAAATCTTCAGGCACATTTGAGGCTTCTGTAGGACAGCCTACAATACTTGATCTCAAGGTCATATAGGTGCTCCCCGAATTTTGTGCAGAATAAGCCATGTGGTGTCACTGACTATTTGTGCTGACTTAGCACTTGTTTGTACTGAAAAAGTACAGTTCTGCTTTTCTTGTACAGACTAAGTACAAATTTGCACTGCCAAAGTGCAATATATCAGAAGGTGGCTCTGAAAATCAAGGCTGTACTGACAAAGTACAAACACTTCCAACTGGTTTTTCTGCACTGAAAAGTACAGAATTGTACTGACAAAGTACAATAATTATTGTTAGAAGGTAGCTTCTTTTAACCAGCAATTTTCTATCATAATCAGAGGCTAGGGTCCCACATCGGGCGCCAAATCTGTAGTGGTTCTGACTCTGCTATAGGCCTGGTGACCACAGTAAGTAGTTCTTAGACTCTAGCTCTGATATGATAGAGAAGCAACTCAGTCATTGAGTTTATACATTTATTAACATACATCAAATATAACAGTACATTGGTGCCCACTACAGCATGACCTATGCTTGGGCAGTCAGGTGTCTGACTTCAACAGTGCTAAGTTCTACTACAGCATGTCCTATGCTGGGACAGTCAGGTGGCTGACTATAAGTTCTAGTGAATGACTAGATAGATCTGCTCAGACAGAGTATTATACAGGAAGCTGTATGACTCTAACAAGTCTGGGGCCAAACAGAGGATCTTACACAGGTTGCTGTGTCACTCTAGACAGGTCTGGCCCAGAACCCCAGTGGGCTGGGGTATTTATGCCCCCCTGGTTACATGACCGCTGGTCATCAGACGAGGCTGACCAATGAGAAGCCCAGCAGGTGCTGCCCCTGGTGGCAGGGAGCTCATTTGGCTGGAGGCACTCTCTGAGGCAACATCTCCACAGTAGCAAAAATCCAGCGGGTTACCCGTGGAACTCGGCGGATTACTCCTACTACCCGTCGGCTTACTCCTAGGACCCGTAGAACCTGCCAAGTGACCCATAGAACCCGCCGAGGGACCCGGAGAACCTGCCGAGAGACCCGCAGAACCCGCCGAGTGACCCGTAGAACCTGCTGAGTGACCCGCCGAGTGACCCGTAGAACGCAGCGGGTTACCCGTAGAACCCGACGAGTCACCCGTTGAACCCTTTTTGCTGACGGACTTTTTGCCAACCCGGCGAAAAAAGCTGTTGCATAACCGTTATATAATACTACGGGTTCACTACGGCAAAAAGTGTGAAATGGGGCTTTAGGCAGATATTCTGCCACTATCAAGGGCCACACCCTAGTTAATAAACAAATGAACAAACTTTCAAAAATTCAAGTCACTTATGTAAAAGTCAGTTAAAATAATGAGTTGGGAGTGAATCATTTATGATGCTGGTGCACCTTCGCACTATCTAAGCCGAGATATAGGACACACCGATGCTTTGTCCATTTAAATTTAATTCACTAGCTGTCAGAGCTTAGTATTTTCTAAATTTGAAGGTACAGTGCCTCAGTGATCCCCACACCCCAGAATTGAAGGAAGGAGGTATATGTATTCAGGAAATTTCTTTAAGCATGACAAAGACTAAAATGTATTCCACACACCAGATGAAAAGAATAAAACAAGAATCCCAGAGGGAAAAAGATTGAACACCCAAAAAATAAAAATTAAGATCAGTGAAAAGAAGAGGATCATTTTCTTAGGTACGCATGAGCTGAATAACTTTTAAGCTTAATTAAGACAAATATAAAGGTTTTTTGTGCATGACAAGCTGTGTCATATGAATTGATAAAAGACCTCTTTATATATTTCGTAATGCCATGTAGGCTATGGGTATGACTTTTACTAGTTATAATCGAAGGTGTAGTATTATAAGTGTTTGGAATCCTATAATGAAGACCAGTTTTCATAAAGGCATGTTTTTTACGCAGCAACTGATATCTATTAGAATGTCATGTGTTATGTCTGTGAATATCGGAGAATTTTTAAACATATGGTTACCGAAATAATAAGGTAACAGTACATGCTCCAGTAAATAACAGAATTTCAGTTCATGCAATTCACAGATGTGAGTGGCTTTATGTAGGGAAAGTTTCTTCAATAAAGGTTCAGATTGTGCATTGTATTTGCTGTTTGTATGGTTTCGAACTAACTTTTTCTGTAACCTTTCCAACTTTTCTGCTTTGCATTCCCATAGTAACAATCAAAATTCAGGTTTGGCAAAGCTAAAGTATTGTACAATGTTAATAGAAAAGCTTGTGGCAAAAAATGTTTCAGCTTGTTTATAATTCCGGAAATTCTTTATAATTTCTGTTTTATGACATAAATATGAGAGTGCCAAGTGAGATGCTTATCAAAATGTATACCTAAATAATTGAATTCATTTACATATTCTATTGGCTGATTATCTATTTTGAAGTTAGGTGAGTCAACATTCTGTTGAGGAGTGTGAAATATTATTGCTTTAGTTTTTTAAGTGATAGTTTGTTCACCTTTAACCAAGTAATCACATTTTGTAACTCATTATTAATATTTTCTTCTGTGACATAATTTTCCTTTCCAAAACGGCTTAAGCAGGGTCCTAAAGTTGTGCCATCAGCATATTTCACTGGACCTAAACAACTGGTGGCATGTGTAATGTTATTTACATAAATCAAAAACAACAAAGGGTCAATAATCGATCCCTGAGAAACACCTGTAGTAATCAACAAATAATTGGAATCAACATTATTAAATCTGACAATATGTCCACGATTTTCCAGGTAAATTCTCATTAAATTTAGTAAAACAAATAAAGCCATAGAAATTTAATTAGAGAGTAACATTTTGTGATCTAAACAGTCAAAATCTTTAGAAAGGTCAAGATATATGTTCAAAGGGATTTGTTTCTTATCCAATTGGAAAGGATTTGATCTATTACTTCAAGTGCGGCAAGTTCCGTGGAATGGCCTGACCTAAAACCGTATTGACTGTGGTAGAATAAATTACAATCAATGAAATATTTTTGAATTTGGGAATGTAATACTTTTTCAACACTTTTTGAAACGCTTGGTAAAATAGATATAGGACGATAGTTGTCAAAAAGGAAATTTTAATTTCTTGTGAAGTGGAGTGGCTTTTGCTACTTTAAGTTGGTCAAGAAATATACCAATTTTTAAGCTTTGGTTAATAAATACATTACAACAGCATCAGAAATTTCAAATTTTATGACTTTTAAAAGTTTATTAGAGAGGCCATCCATCCCACTGCTTGTCTTAGGTTTTAGATTATTGATGATTTTTTTGAACTGTTGCTGTGGTTATACACTGAAATTGAAAATTGGAATCAACTGTTGCAGTAAGCTATTCCTCAAAGGATCGATTCTGTGGCAGTACAATGTTACCAGTTAGAGCACATCCAACATTTATAAAGTAATTATAAAATTCATTAGCAATATCTTTATGATTTTTAATTAATAGTCCATGAACAAGGAAATGTACAGGAAATTCTTTTTCTTCTTAGTGCGATTTAGGATCACATTAATGGTACACCAAGTTTTTTTAATATCATCTTTGAATGTTATGAGCAAAAATAATAGTACATATTTTGTGCCATGTGTATATTTTGCTTCAGTATTCGATTATAGTTAGTCAAATAAATTTTTTTGTGAGATATAACTTGTGTTCAGGGTCAGTCATTTGTAGATCTGAGAGCAACTTGTCTCTAAATTTTATTGATCTTACAATACCATTAGTTTCCCAGTTATCTTTTTTGTGTTTATGTTTTTGAAATTTAACTGTTTTGACTGGGAGATGTTTATGTCATTTAGAATATTGTAATTTTCATTAGGGTTGGCTGATAATTCCATGTTAAACTTGGACAATGAACAGTTTTCTGCTATTTCTTCCCTGAATTTTGTTAAGGCAGTTGGGGATTTTTGGTACACTTTGATGATGTACTTTGTTAAGTTGTAGTTATTTATCAAATAGTCTATAGTTATAAAACATGCTTGATGATCAAATAATTGTGCATAAGATGCCAGCAGTTGTTTCCGAGTAGTCATTTGACAATTTAGTAAATATATTATCTATAAGAGTACCATGGCGATGTGACAGTCGAGTTGGAAAGGTTATCTTTGGGATAAAGCCATATTATATCATACAGTCAAAATACTCTTTGATATGAGAGTTATCTTGAATTTTCAGCAAATCTAAATTGAAGTCCCCAACAATAACCACTTCGTGTCTTGATCTTTGTAACATGTGGTCTATATATGTTACCAATTATAATTTTTTTTAGAGCTATTACTTTGTATTGCATTCTTAGCATAGACTTCAACAACTAGTCCATCCCATATATTAGATGACTGTTATGTGGTAATATTTTTTAATCAAAATTTTCATGTAAATATATAGCACTGCATGACTTTGCCTTATTAATACAGTTGAAATTTTCCAATTGAAGCAATGATGTATCTGAATTGTTTGACAACCATGTTTCCTGGAGACAGAAAGCACTTATGTCACATGAGTTACCAACTAAATATTCTATTAAAATTTGAATTTTATCTAATTTTGCATTAGGTGATTGACAGTTTGAGCTAATCAAAGAAAAAGTATTTTGTTTAGTCGTAAAAATTTCAAAGAATCCGTCATCGTTATAGTTAGGAGAGTTTCGAAATATAATTGGCACATCATCATCAGCATTACTATTCCTCTCACCTCTAAGTAGGTTCAATAAGGAATCCTGACAAGCCATTAGGACTGTAGATTTTACTTTACACAAATTATACAATATTGATATGAACGAGTTCTGCAATTTATATGAAAGCATTTTTGACACAGAGTCGGACAGAAATAGAAAAACATGTGAAGGGTAACAGGTGGCCATTAACTAAATTTACTTTTCCTGGGAAGTAATCTTTAATTAACACTATTAAGTAATACATTTATCATTACATAAGTTAATAACTTTCTTCAAGGCAAACAAAAATGGCTGTCAACAATTTAAAGGTCTTGAAAAAAGAAAATTTTGAACCCAGAGGGTCACATATGTCACTTTATTACAATACGACTGTTCCCATAGCATTTAGTAAAATAATCAAAATCCATGAAAATGAAAATCTTTATTGTTATACATAGCTGATTCATACCTAATTTCCTAAAAGCATATCCAAAATAAATAATTTTAATCCAAACCATAATATATACAGACCATAGCATGCACCAAATAAAATGAAATGCAAAATCAATCCAGAATAAGAAATAGAAAGGACACCCCTTCCCTACAAGGGGGATAGGGGTTCTCTCTGTAAGACTCACAGGAACAACACTGTGTAAAACAGATGTCTGGGAAAAAATGCGGAACCAGCATAATGCTTGGCACCAGAGAAGGAGGAGGCACGCTTCCTAAAGCAGAGGAAGGGACCTCATACTGCCTTGGTGACAGAAGTAAGCGGCTGACACCATGTTGTTTCTGCAACTGTTTAACTGAGGATGAGCCAATCGTCGAGAACCTGTGGACCCAAATGCCCAGGGAGCGCAAGTGCCACGTTCAGACCAAAGGGCATTGCCTGGAACTGGTAGACGCAACCCAATGGTAGGGTTGGAACCTGGGGTCCACAGGGAGGTAAAAATAGGCATCTGCTAGGTCGATTGACGTGTTTAATAGCCCTGCTGAATTTGCCGTCAGATGGAAAAGGGGGTTTCCATCCGGAAAGTGGGACATAGAATGAATTAGTTGAGGTCTAACACAGGCCGAACACCCCCCGTTTTTTTTACTACCACGAACAAGTGGGAGTAGAATCCTGGCATCGCAGGATTCGTGGGCACCAAGGCCTTTTTGTCTAGCAGGGAGGCCACCACGGTTAAGAGGGCCACCCGACAGGTCAGCTGGGGCAGCTGGCAGCCGACCACCACTGGGCCCGACGGGTTGTTTGAGCTGCTACTGATGCAGGATGTCGGGCACCAAGGTGAAGCGGGGCACTGTGGGAAAAAAAAGTCTGCCACGGATCTACCTTTGAAACAGCGGGGATCCCTGGGAAGGAAAGAGACTGTCAATGTCCGTTCAATCACGTGAACGGCGGGCTGTCATGTACTACGTCAGTCCAAGACGGCGCTGACCACGACCAAGTGGAAGCAGCCAAGCATAACGATCAAAACCGAGCATACAAATTTGACGCAATGAACAGACTAACAGCTGTCAGAATAGCCTGAATAGAAACTACAGATGTGGTATCATTCCAGTCCATGATGCTGACATGAGCTGAAAGAAAAAGAGTGAATAAAAATGGTGCTGTTCTGTGGGAGATCACATGATGCAGAGGGACCCCCCGGTTTGGGAACCCCCCCCCCCCCCCCCCTCGTTTGTTTATCATAGTTAGAAATTGTTTCAGTCCGATATGACTAATCAGGAGATTTGGCTCTGTAAAACTCACTGTTTGACACAGTGTAGGTCCTGTGAAGTCTTACGACATAGAGAGAGAACTATCCAGAACGCTACATGTAATTTAGTACACCATAATCAAACTTCCAAAAATTCCCCCAAACTTTGAATAAATAGCTAACAAAACAGTAATCAGTTTATGACAATACAGCGAACAAACCAAACAATAATCAGTCAATGAGAAGCTTTGGCTTATTTTACAAATATGCAAAAGAGCAGTACAATTGATATACAATTAACCTCATATGGGTCATTGAGCAGTTTCTAATTTTGGTCTGTTAAACATATGAGTCAACATGAATATAATTTGCAGATATTACAACAATTTAGTAAAAGTGAAAACACATTTTACTCAATCATTAGAAGTCCAAATAATTAACCCGTCATGGGTACTCCAGCTAGAAAGAGTCTCAGATTTTTTGGAGAAGTCCAAATAATTATCCCCTCATGGGTCACTATACATTGAAGAGTCTCTACTTTTTGACAGAATACTACCCATCATATTTTCCCCTGTCCACTTGCTGGTGTCATTTACACGTTTAGAAAACAGACCAATGCCCGTTCCATACAAACTATTTGTTTGGCCTCATTGGCCTATGACTGAGCCAAAAAGAGTGTTTGTATTTCTTGATTGCTCTAGCAAGAGCCATCATCTGGTAGGGGTCTTTTTCATTTAGAGTTTTATTGGCAATATCTTCATCATTGAATAGTAGGGCCTTATTGTATTGGAAATACTGTTCATTACAAGAGTAAGTTTTCGCATTGAAGATAGCATGTTTTGTGAAGAATACAACTGACTCATCTGTTTCCATGACAGAGGATTTATCAGGCTACAAGAAAGGTGCCTCCTCTACGGAAATAATAATTGTATTAAACTTATCTTGAAGAGAATATTCTTGTTTGTGCCTAGTATACTCCATTAATTTTCGCCACCTTAGCTATTATATAAATTCTACACATTTCCCGGAACAATTCAGTCTTTCTTTGACGAAAATTGAACTAATATTAGGGGAGAAGCAGCCTTTTAAAGTATATAAAAAATCAATAGAAAGTGAAAATAAAACAATGATAACATTGTGATACATGAGCTATCATAACATAAGTAATTCAATTCAATTAGCCAAATGTAAAGAAGTCCTTCACAAAGGTTAATTGTCATTAGTCAATTGCAATTAACGTGGATTACAGGTTTAATGTCATGTCCTATTCAATTCATAATTAAAAAGAAGCTATTTTGAACATCACACATATCTGAGTGTCAACTGTCATTTAGTGTAACGGTCATAATGAATTGTATATAGTCCGATTTTCGTCAAATAAAATGTATATAATAGATAAGGTGAGGAAAATTAATGGAGTATACAAGGCAAAAACAAGAATATTCTTGTAAAAAAACATTAATCGCTGTTCTTTAATGTAGATAGTTAGATAGATAGATATGTAGATATGTAGATATGTAGATATGTAGATAGATAGTTTAGAGAGAAAGCTGTTGCATAATCGTTATGTAATACTACGGGTTCACTATGGCAAAACCGGCTATGTGAGACCGGGGCTTAAAGCACACTATTCCCACATGTCTGCTATGCGCCACCTAGTGTTAATCTATTCTATTCTTATTCTATTCTGTTATATTCTGTTATATTACATTACATTATATTATATTATATTATATTATATTATATTATATTATATTATTATATTGTATTGTATTGTATTGTATTGTGTTGTATTGTATTGTATTGTATTGTATGCAGCTTCCCTCCTAAGGTTTCTAGTTTCAATCGTTTAACATGGTGAGATAAAAAAAAAAGTGCATAAAAAAGTGCATTTCACTTTATGCAATTTGTATAATCTTAATTTTCTGCTCTTTTTGTTCCAGTTCTTGGTCATCTTAATTGGTCTATTGACGAATAGATCGTCCGTATTTTCTCTAGTTACTACCGAAATTTATGGTAATAATACTGCAGCACCTGAAAATAATGCCATAACTGCAAAATTTCATTGTATTCGCACAAACTGCCATTATAATATCACAGGGAATTTTGATACCTTGCCTAGAGTGCATGATGAAACAAAGGGACATCTCAGGATAACCTATGATGGGAATAACCAATGTAATGTTGACAAAATTGTGCCTTTTACATTTTCAAACATTAGTGTTTATGACTTATCCCTAAATAACTTCAGGTTGAGAGAAATTGAACCGAGTGCATTTGCTTCAAATTCCAACCTACTAAATTTGTATTTGCACAACCTTGGACTATCCGCGATAAATGCGTCATTCTTTCAGAGGGCTACTACAATCTTAATGTTGTCTATTAAACGCAATAGCATTACAGTGATAAGAGATTTGACCTTTCTTTATCTACAATTCTTGATTAGTCTCCAACTTGATGAGCCAATAAAAACAATAGAACCACTGGCACTAATTGGTTTGCAAGAACTACAATCTTTGAAATATCATGAGCTTAACTCACTTGTTGAGGGCTTTGGTGCCTTCAAACCGTCTCAAACGATAATGTTGTCTTACAACAAACAAAGATTTGTCAATTTTACTTTATACGATGCTCTGCGAAAAGCCCCATGCCTCAGCGGTCTGTCATATCTAGTCCCTGAAAACTTCAATACGTTGAAACTAACTTTGGGAAGTGCTGGAAATAACTGGAATTTTCAATTTAAGAAAAACTTTCCACTGAAAGAGAATTGCACTATTAGAGATCGGCTTTATCAACTGGAAATTTCCCATATTGCCTTCAAAGAAATTCAGCCGTGTACTTTTGAGGGAATGATTAGCCTTACAGACTTGATACTTGAAAACACGTCGACTGAGGTGATCCATGAAGGAGCTTTCCTGGGCCTTCCGAAATTGAAGAAATTGCACTTCAAACACATTCCTTTGAAGGTTTTGGATTTTGCTCTTGTGTATCCCGTCATGAAAAATCTCAGATCCTTAAATCTCTTCAATACTCAACTAGACTGCTCCTGTAAAACGGCTTGGTTGCAAATGACCAGGAAGGATTTGTCCACCAAGTTAAGGCCTCCGTTAGTTTTGGAATGCAGGAAAGACAACAGACTATATGATATCTACAAGTATTCCTTCAATTTGGAAGCTTGCTCCATGGAAGATCTCATTGGGGGAATTGTGCCTCATCTGACGTGTCCATTGCAAACCAGCCCAGCAAGTGGCAAGAAATCCTCAACATCAGCAAAGGTTTCACCACCATCTAATAGTTCGCTTGAAGTGTCTCAGACGGACATTTCGGCCATACTCGTTGGGATTATTATCCATCTTCTCCTCTTCAAATGCGAATAACAATAACACATTCCCAAGTGATCCATACTAAGCGTTGGGAAACTGAATAATATAGACTGAACATATTTTATTACGAACTTATGCATTGTAAAAATGGTGTGTACATGTAGAGCTCCAGGGTAATATTTTACTGTGTATCTAATGAATAAAAGCTATATATTCTGCATTAAATTAAATATTTCCCTTGTTTATTCAGGGTTTAATCGCCTCAATGTTAGAAATGGTTCCAATATGGGTCATTCTGTACCAAATCACCTGAAATCTCATGATCTCTCCAGTTAACCATCTTAAATGTTCATGACTTATATTTTTTTAAGTACGTTTGAGGTATACCTGTGCATGTATCATGATCACATGCAAAATTTTTGATACCTAACTTCGAATAGCTTTTGTGATATGAATGTGTTCAAGTCAGTAGACTTGCTTCCAATTTGTAGGTGCATGGGCTCATTTGACATTTTCCCATTGTCGGAAAGCTAAACTGCAGCAAGGGATAGATGTATCGGGCTCAAATAACTTATCAGCTAAATGAAAGGAAATCGCTACATGATTTGACCATGTAGACAGCTACTTATTAAAATACATAATAGGCACATGAAACGTTTTTCATAGATAGACCACATTCAGGACAGTTCAGGTGCTTCATAGTAGAAACAAAGTCCTTAATTGTTGGCCTTTTTCAGATATTTTCCTGCTACCAAATAACCCTTTACACATACACTGTATCATGATATGATTTGGCACAGGAATATGGCTTTCCAATTACGATTGTACAAAAAAACAAGCTTGCTTTTTTAACAATAAAAAAATCATCCAAAATTATTTGACAGGCATCTATATATATATATATATAGATTGGTTTGTTTATAACATTTCACTTGGTCACACTTTCAGCATGATGTGAATGTTCTGAAAATGTATGCCAGATACGGTACATACTGATGCAAGATATATTAAGTGTAATCTTGTTTTTTCACTAAAAGCCTTCTAGCAAATCACATCTTGAATTGTAAAAGGATGATTTGGTAGCAGGGAAATATAGTAATTGTCAGATTCAGATTCAAGATTCATTTTCTTTTGCATTCAAAACTACTATATGCTACTGCATAGGCCCCTTCTACTTAGTACTCAGGCCACGCCCCCTTTTGGCTTAGACCATGCCCGTTATGCATACTAATGAGCTAGGCAACGCCCCTTTTGCATACTAATGAGGTATGCGACCCCTATGCCCCTTTTGCATACTAATGAGGTACACACACCCCCTATGCATACTAATGAGGTATACCGACCCCCCTATGCATACTAATGAGGTATACTGACCCCCCTTTGCATACTAATGAGGTAGACTGACCCCCATGCATACTAATGAGGTAGACCGACCCCCCCCCTATGCATACTAATGAGGTAGACCAACCCCCCTATGAATACTAATGAGGCAGGCCCACTCCCTCTATGAATACTAATGAGGTAGACCCACCACCTATGAATACTAATAAGGCAGGCCCACCCCCCTCTATGAATACTAATGAGGCAGGCCCACCCCCTATGAATACTAATGAGGCAGGCCCACCCCCTCTATGAATACTAATGAGGTAGGTCCACCCCCCTCTATGCCCTATGAATACTAATGAGGCAGGTCCACCCCCTCTTTAATCCATTGTGTAAATAAACAAATTAATTCTTTAATCCAGTGTGTGTAAAATAAACAAATTAAGTTTTTTAATCCATTGTGTAAATAACTCCATTAATTTGCAATTTTGGGGTAAGTCATGCTTTTTCATCATTGATCACAAGCATTAATTGAAATTCTGAATTTCAACTGATTCCTGTTTATTATGCATATTAAAGAGGGAGATTGTTTTGATCATGGATGGAACATGCAATATCAATATTAATTCCAGTTGGATTATTTTCAGAAACAACATCGAAATATTGATAATTTATATAAAATGAAATAAATATCTAAAATGATTACTCTAAACTAGAGTATATCTAGATTTATATGCTTATTATATAATATAGAATATCTAGCTTAACATTTTGTCCATATAAGTACATAAAAGATAGCAAATAAAATCACATATCAAATTACAAATACTAATTACAATATCAATATTAGATTTAAATTTTACAAAAATATACACAAATACTGATCAAAATATCACAATAAGATTCAAATTAACACAAAAAGATAAATGTTCACATGTATAAAAAAAATACCAATATACAAATATAATCATTGCCTGGTAATTACTATAGAATACATTGTTTTTAATTAATGAAAGCAATTACATCTTTTTGTAATTGTGAATGACAATCAAGACAATGTCATATTACTGTGTCATCTTTGAACAAACTATGAAATGACAGGTCAAAGAACCCCAATTTAGGCAATTAGGCAATTGACACATGTATTGAGCATTTGCTGTATTCTCTACACCCATTCTTTGTATCATTCAAAATGCTAATAGCAATTGACATAACAGTCATGGCAGTTGGCAGAATGAGTAGAAATGAATTGCAATAAAGCTCATTCAAACAATGTATATATATCATGGTCAAAAATATTGACCACACCATTCAAGTCATGACCATACACAGAGCACCTGGCTGCCGCCAGAGAACTGCATTCTCAGATGAATATCTCGCTTAATATTTGGTCTATTTTCAATCCGAAAACATGATGGAATCAGTATGAACTATGCTACAATATAGTTTTAATTTGACGAAAATCGGACTAATATTAGGGGAGCAGCAGCCTTTTAAAGAAGCGCTCAGTACTTCCTGCATTGATACAGTCAGGGCGCAGACGTCTGCGAGAGCACCACTGTTTGCCTCCGCCAACTTCTCAGACGAATATCGCGCTTAATATTTGGTCTATTTTCAATCCGAAAACACGTATGGAATCAGTATGATTTATACTACAATTTAGTTTTGATTTGACGAAATACGGATTAATATAAATGGAGCAGCAGCCGCCGCAAGACAACTGCCTTCTCAGACAAATATCTCGCTTAATATTCGGGTTTTGTTTAATCCGAAAATACGTATGGAATCAGTATGAGCTATACTGCCATTCAGTCTTTATTTGAGGAAAATCGGACTAATATTAGAGGAGCAGCAACCTTTTAAAGTATATACAACCCCCCCCCCCTCCCTGCCTACGCTGACGCTGGTAGCAAAAAGCCGGCGGGTTACCCGTGAAAGCCGGCGGGTTACCCGTGAAAGCCACCGGGTTATCCGTGAAACCCGCCGGGTTACCCGTAGAACCCCTCAACAAGCCGCCGTGAGATTTCTACGGTTGTGCCATGCAAGCATGGCACTACCGGCTACCGGGGCCGGGTTTCGCGGCTTGGCCAAGGGCCCCATGGGTGCTTGCCGGGTATCCCCGGGTATCCACGGGTGGCCGTATTGGGGCCGCCGGCTTGGAGCCGGGTAGCGTTTTCCGCAACTATTACGTAATACTACGGGTTCACCACGGCAAAACCGGCTCGTGTGACAGTGGCTTTAGCCTTGTAAAAGTACAAGCCATGCAATATCAGATTTACGATGCTTCTGAGTTTAATATTACACAAAGCTGCACAAGGTCAAACTTCTCTTATGTTAGGAACACAATATGCACACAGTGCTGTTCATTGTCTTGGCCTTTGGAGTTACCGTCAACAAAAGGGCTACATCAATATAAATGTTGACTTATTGAACATTTCACGTAACTGAAGAGGACTTATTTGCCATGTTTTAGCCATGTCCAAATATAAGCCATGCAATATCAAATTTACATTGACCTCAGAGTAAATGGTTGTTTTCCTTAGATTAAAAGTTGTCTGCCTTATTTGCCTACAAACCACTTGATCTAAATGTTATACTACACATACATTAATTATGAGCAGTTGTGGCCAAATTTGTCGTTTTCATTTGGGTCATTTAGCAAACTTTGAGGCCTAAGTAGAACGTTTGCACATATATTATGTAGTAGGCCTTTGATCAATGCTAAAACCCAAACTTCAATATTACAGATATGTGATGTTGTGACCCAAATAGTATGCCAAATTAGGATTTATGACCAAGTTTGCCATTGGCAGGCCAAATTGGGTGCAAAGTTGGTCAGACAAGGACAATACTAGGGCATTACAAAATGTCAATTTTTTCTTGCTGTATGGATAGCTGTCAATTAATTAGTATACCAGGCAAAATTACATTAATATCAGTGTAAGCCTTTCAGCAAAAATTCCAGGTTTTCTAATTTACACAGACTTAAACTATTTTCTTTATATGCTTTAAAGCACATCCCAAAAGACTATGAATATCAAAGGCCTAAAGTACAATACTATACAAAGCCTTAGTTGTTGTTGCTTTCAAAGCACATCTGACAGAGGTCTGATATTTCACATGGCTTTGTGGGTACATTTTCTGCCAAAGTGC
Source organism: Alitta virens (assembly GCA_932294295.1). NCBI lineage: Eukaryota > Metazoa > Annelida > Polychaeta > Phyllodocida > Nereididae > Alitta > Alitta virens. The sequence continues at coordinate 11,933,528 of OW028583.1, read as the reverse complement.
AATATTTTAGCCATGTCCAATACAAGCCATGCAATATCAAAATTTTCATGCTAGTTAGAGGGCTTGACATTTCACCAAGCTCCACAAGTTCAAATTTCTCACATGTTAGGATCACAATAAGCACACAGTGCTGTTCTTTGTGTATTGGCCTTTCTGCAAATTAATAGGTCCAAAGTGCAATACTAAGTTATTGCAATTGTAGCTTTCGACTTAAAACCCACACAAGGGTAAAAAAGCCGGGCAATATCAAATTTGTCATGTAACCGCAAGAGTATGACACTTCACAAAACTGCACAACCTATCAGTGTAAGCCTTTCAGCAAAAGTTCCAGGTTTTCTAATTTACACAGACTTAAACTATTTTCTTTATATGCTTCAAAGCACATCCCAAAAGACTATGAATATCAAAGAGAGATGATGACAATCCTAGCGTCTTGGGGAGCTTCTTCAGTGCCATGGGTAGGAAGTTGAAGGAGTCTATGAATTTCATGTTGAGTTGTTTGACGTGCTTGTATATAATCTTTGTTCCATTCTTGGTTAAAGTTGGCTGCATACTGTTTTCCAGTAGATACCTCAGGAGAAATATGTAATCATATCCTCTTCCGTTGTGGGCTATACAGATGACCTCTTTGTGACCCTCATTGAATAGCCATTTACCAAAAGTTTTGACAGTGTTATCCCCCTTGAAGATTACCTCTTTCTTGTAGCATTGTTGACATGTCTGTGTCTTGTCATGAGATAGGCATTTGATACTGCATGATTTACAGTGTGTCATTTCTGTACGGCAGTTGTTGCATATACTTTCTGCTACAACAAAGTTTGGTATGTGCTGCTGAAGACCGCAGTACCAGGCATTGCATTTCTGACATCTTCTGCAGGTTGAACAAGTGAACTCATCTGTGCAGGTTTGGCATCCTTCTTTCCTTGTTCGAGGTGTATATCCGTCTTTGCATTGGTACATGGTGTCTTGTGTAGCTTCAAAGTCAAAGAATATGAATTCCCCCTTATTACTCTTGGGTGGTGCTGATCTCATGTAGCAAAGGTGCTGTCCTACAATGTATTCTTGACAGCATTGACATTGTCATTCTTGACAAGTATGATCTTGAGACGATCTGGTGAGGGTGTCTATTAACTTCTTGCAGTTTGGACATTGAAAGTGTTGCTGACATGGGGGAGGTTTTTCTTCCTCTTTCTTGGGCCCTGTTTTGTAGACAGATACCTGTTTGTGATCATTGTAGCATTCTGAACTGCGGTATGTCTTGTTACAATCTTTACAGGTAACTTTCTCTTCCCAGGTGCAGTCTTTTCTGAGACATACGTAACATTTCTTTTGACAGAAATGTGTTGCCCCTTTTCTGTGGAATTTGAGACATTCAGTGCAGATGACCTTACTTTTGAATAGTCCTACTTTTGAGGTGATGGTGTGAAAATGTTAACCTTCCTTGTAAAGGAATATCTTCTCATCTCTAGGGAGAGCCCCTGCATAAGTGACATTGTTTCCAGTGTCTTTGTCGAAGACAATTATCTGGACCTTGAGATCCTTTTCAAATTTGTAAAATTCCCTGATCTCAATCTGCCTGTCAGACGGTAAACCTGCATCCTTTAACAATCAAAGAGCTCGTCCTCATTGACTGTTAATACCTGTCCTATGTGCTGTCTTGTGATCTCTTAGTTTATGGTAGGAGGGGTCTTGATGAAGCTTTGCCATATATACGACAATGGCTCTTGCAGAACATGTAACGTCATCAGGTAATTCAGGGATGTAGACCATGGATTTCTTGTGTAAAATAGAGTTGTTCTTGTCCTCAATATCTGTATTTGTGATGGGCTTTGCATTAGTATCTCTTGTAGAGATCTGCTCTGATGAGTGTTGGCTATTGCAGACGTGTTGATGACTTTTTTGATGGCTGACAAAACATTTCTTACAGATTTCATTTGGATGTAACATTACTTCTATGTTGATGATAGCATGAATCCCCTCTTCATTCTGGTAGAGGAGTATTGTGGAGGTCCTAAGTACTCCTCCATATAGTACAGTTTTGTGCTGGTCTATGAGGATAATTTAGATGTTGAGATGATTTTCAATTTTGTAGAAGTCTTGTATCTTTACTTCTTCTGTTGAAGGTAGTTGAACATTTTCAAGCAGTTCTAGAGCTTTCCCCATTTGAGAGTTTGGTCCGAGGCTGTCCGTTCTGTCAGCTTTAATAAGTACGTGGAAGTTTGGCTCGTTGTGCAGTTTAGCAGTACAGATGACGATTACTCTAGCTGTTCTTGTTGAGTCATTTGGTAGAGCTATGCTCTTTACAAGATGCTGTGATCCTCTCCCTCCTCCTCGGTTGTTTTGAAGAATACCAAAAATCAACTTGGAATGAGTTGTCTATGCTGAGACTTTCATCGGACTGTAGAACTTTTTCAATTCTGTTCATGATGGTTTGTCCTGTGATAAGATGCTGAGGTCTCATGTGGATTATGATGTCCTGCTTAAGATCATCGTGCTGGTCTCATGTGGATTATGATGTCCTGCTTAAGATCATCGTGCTGGTCTCATGTGGATTATGATGTCCTGCTTAAGATCATCGTGCTGGATAATAACTCGTGCTCTGTCTTGAGGTAACACTAAAGCCACAATTGCAATAACTTAGTATTGCACTTTGGACCCTCAAATTTGCTGAAAGGCCAACACATAAAGAACAGCACTGTGTGCATATTGTGATCTTAGCATAAGTGAAATATGAACTTGTGCAGCTTTGTGAATTGTTAAAATCTATCAGTAAAAGATATTGTATAGCATGATTTTGGACATGGCTAAAACACGGCAATGATGTCCTGCACAGCTACGTGAAATGTTGCAGTAAGCCAACATTTCTAATCATTTAGTCTTTTTTGAGCAGTTGCTTGAAGGCTACGATAGCAAACAACTTAGTTATAGATTTTGGACCCTTTTATTTGCAAAAATGGCAAACCATCAAGAACAGCACTGTGTGCATATTGAGTTCTTAGCGTAAGTGAAATATGAACAGGTGCAGCTTTGTGAATTGTTAAAATCAATCAGTTACTTGAGAAACTTGATAATGTATAGCATACATTTGAACATTTCCTTTGATTTAGCAATTTTTTGGCAAGAGCTTGAAGGCTACAATTAGAAGCAACTGCTTTCTGTATTTTGTACCCTTTTGTTTGCAGAAAGGTCAAAGCATAAAGAACAGCACTGTGTGCAAATTTTGTTCTTAGCAGAAGTGAAATATGAACTTGTGCAGCTTTGTGAATTTTTAAAATCAATCAGTAAAATTACAAAGTTGATATTGTATAGCATGCATTTGGACATAGCTAAAACACGGCAAAAGTGTCCTGCACAGCTATGTGAAATGTTCAGTCAGCGAAAATTTCCTATCATTTAGTCTTTTTTGAGCACCTGCTTGAAGGCTACGTTAGCAAACAACTTATTTCTGGATTTTGGACCCTGTTATTTGCAAAAAGGCCAAATCACAAAGAGCAGCACTATGTGGATATTGTGTTCTTAGTGTAAGTGAAATATGAACTGGTGCAGCTTTGTGAATTGTTAAAATCTATCAGTAACATGAGATATTTGATATTGTATTGTAATCATTTGGACATGGAGAGACATGGCAAAAGTGTCCTGGACAGCTATGTGAAATGTTCAGCTGGCTAACATACCCTTGATTTAGCCAGTTTTGAGTAGCTTGAAGGCTACAATTGCAGACCACTTTGTATTATTATTTGGATGTTTTAATTTGGAGAAGCCGCCACACAAAGAACTGCACTCTGTGCATATTGTGCTCCTATCATAAGCAAGATATGAGGTTGTGCATTTTTGTGAAGCGTCATACTCTTGCGGTTACATGACAAATTTGATATTGCATGGCTTTTTTACCTTTGTTTTTAAGTCGAAAGCTACAATGGCAATAACTTAGTATTGCACTTTGGACCTATTAATTTGCAGAAAGGCCAATACACAAAGAACAGCACTGTGTGCTTATTGTGATCCTAACATGTGAGAAATTTGAACTTGTGGAGCTTGGTGAAATGTCAAGCCCTCTAACTAGCATGAAAATTTTGATATTGCATGGCTTGTATTGGACATGGCAAAAATATTGCACTTTGGCAGAAAATGTACCCACAAAGCCATGTGAAATATCAGACCTTCTGTCAGATGTGCTTTGAAAGCAACAACAGCTAAGGCTTACACTGATATTAATGTAATTTTGCCTGGTATACTAATTAATTGACAGCTATCCATACAGCAAGACAAAATTGACATTTTGTAATGCCCTAGTATTGTCCATTTGAGAAACTGCTTGGCAAGCATTTCCTTCCTGGAAGTCTTGGTAAAATGAGAATGACATAACAAACATTCCCTTTTTGGGAATGTTGTCAAATTGAAAATTGCATGGCAAGCATTCCCTTCCTGGGAGTGTTGATAGATTGAGAAACTGAGAAACAGGCAATTATGGTACATGGTGGAGAAGGTACAGCTATTGGGGGTGGCTGGAGGCCTTCATAAGGAACATAAATAGTCTCAGAAAATATCAGGGAAAAAAGATGACACATTGAGAAACTGCTTGGCAAGCATTTGCTTCTGAAAGTGTTGGTAAAATGAGAATGACCATTTTTACACTTTTATTGTCTTTGCAATCAAATTTTATAAAAAAAATTGAAGACTTTTTGCTTTTTTTTGTTGTTTTTTTATACTTTTTAAAATGTATTTTTTTTTCTTTTTTATTTATTTTATTTTTTTTTGCAAGAAAATAATTTTTGTTTGTTTTCAACATGAAATTAAAAAAATATTTATTAAAATTATAAAAAATGTTTGATAAAAGGTGAAAATTTTACAAATATCACAATGAAAATCAATGAATATATGGAAATAGCTAAGACCTTTTTAGTAGCAGTGCCTTGTGTATGGACCCTGTTTATTTATCTATAGGATTGCTGTAGCATTGCTGCTGTATTTGAACAAGTTTCAACATATATATCGACAATTCTATGAGTTCTAAAGACAGGCAATAACAAAACATAGGAGCACCGACATCTTTGCACTTTGTGACTTACCCTACAGTGAGTGCTCAAGTTAAACATTCAATATAATTGCCTCTCTAGATACACTAACATTACTTTATTTAAATATTTATTTTCAATTATCTTCTAAATTGGTTTGCTATGTAAGAAAAGGAATTTGCCCCCATAGTTACCTCTTACCTGTTCTAACAAACAGGTATTTAAAAGATGGCATGGGGGAGATCTCTTTTGCATGTTTTTATAGGAGATTAAAAATTCCTTAGATAACTGAGGGCAATGGTTTGACAACATTACCAGATGGGTATACAATGAGAGACAAGGAGTATGACCCACTACCCTTGTTAGACTTAATCCTCTTTACTAATTGTTGTGACAACTGTTTCAGATAGGTAATTAAAAGATTGCTTGGGGGTGGAGAACTTCTTGACATGTTTTGATTGAAGAGTAAGGCCAATTTTACATACCTCAACACATGCTATGCAACCCACCTCCCAATTAGGACATTGACATATCATCATGCAGTGCAACACCAGTGGTCATATCTTACTAATTATTAGGAGACTCCTAATTAAGAACATAATGTAAGATATTATTAATACACAATAAAGTGAAGAATGGTTACTTAGACTATCTAATCAATATTATTTAGGAACCTACTCAACATTAAGATCACTAACCCTTGTACAGTTGTATCTCACCATAATCATCACTTGGTAAATTACTTCAGCATTAAGATAATCTCAATGTTAAGACTGACTAAGTCAAATCAAGGAGTGACGAGAGACACTAATTTGTTTTGACTGAAAGTTGGTGGATGCAGTCATTTATGTAGTTTGCCAATGCTAGATCCTGGTTCAGCATATTTGGAATTGCTATTGTTATGGATGGCGCAATGATATATTTTGCAGTGGTATGTCATCTCTGCAATAGCTGGTAAATAATACTTAATTACACATCTACATAGATCTTATTGATTATTAATGCACACATTTACACAATTAATTTTTTTATAATTTTTGTTATAAAACAATTTTCACAAACTTTTTGCCATTAAAAATAATTTTTGTATATTTATTTCTTTTTATAAAATGTTCGGCAACTATTATAAAATAACTTTTAAACATGTCATTATAACACTGAAAAATCATGAAAAATAAGTAAATTTACCCCTGAATGCATGAAAAACACTGAAAATCAAGGAAAACGGAGGGAATTTTGTTCTTTATTACAATGCTGGCATAGGTAATACACGACAAGGGTTCTTTAGTTTATACATATGTGTATGTACACATTGACACATTTTCTTGTTTTTTTTTAAAGTTTTTTTCAGAGTTTTTTTGTTATATATTTCTTTTAAAGTTTTTTTCTTTAACATTTTTTACTTTTTTTTCTTTAATTTGTTACTGTTTTTACAACAAAAAAAACATCAATTGAAATATAACTGACTGTACAACTGCATAACATCAACCAACTCAAAAAATTCCTGCATCCCCTTTTACCAATGTTCTCTTAAAAAATACTATATCTTGGTTTGAGGAAGTCATGATGAGTTCTTCAGAATTGGTGATTATGATTCTTGACCAGCAGGTCTCTGATTTTATTGCCAGAGAGAGAAATACACTGCTCAATCCTGCTTGATCAGTTAAGCCAAATCTAGCCACTGATTGTTTGAAATTTACAATCATAAATTATGTTGACACAGGTGTCAATGATTGAGGATTAAATAATTAAGGAGTTAAAGGATTAATTGGGTTTTTACAAGCCTCCTCCTCAGTCGTTTTGAAGTTGAGGGCCATGTTGATGAGAACTAGTAGAATGATCATTTTTAGACTTTTAACCTGGCTGCTATATAGCTCTTGGTCAGTTTTTACTACTCCTGATTGATCAGATTTTACTATCCATTGATTGGGTGAAGTTTATAATCTCCATAAAGACTTGATGGAATTTTTACACAATGGATTAAAGAATTAATGGAGTTATTTACACAATGGATTAAAACACTTAATTTGTTTATTTTACACACAATGTATTAAAGAATTAATTTGTTTATTTACACAATGGATTAAAGAGGGGGTGGAGCTGCCTCATTAGTATTCATAGGGGCATAGAGGGGGTGGGCCTACCTCATTAGTATTCATAGAGGGGGTGGGCCTGCCTCATTAGTATTCATAGGGGGTGGGCCTGCCTCATTAGTATTCATAGGGGGGTGGGCCTGCCTCATTAGTATTCATATGGGGGTGGGGCCTTATTAGTATTCATAGGGGGTGGGCCTGCCTCATTAGTATTCATAGAGGGGGTGGGCCTGCCTCATTAGTATTCATAGGGGGGGTCAGTCTACCTCATTAGTATGCATAAGGGGGTCGGTCTACCTCATTAGTATGCATAGGGGGGGTCGGTCTACCTCATTAGTATGCATAGGGAGGGTCGGTCTATCTCATTAGTATGCATAGGGGGGTGGGTGTACCTCATTAGTATGCAAAAGAGGCATGGCCTACCTCATTTGTATGCATAGCGGGGAGGGGGTCGGCGTACCTCATTCGTATGCAAAAGGGGCATGGCCTAGCTCATTAGTATGCATACAGGGGCGTGGCCTGAGTACTAAATAGAATGCAGTAGCATATAGTAGTTTCAAATATGTACACATGTTATGTAAAAGAAAAACTAATTTTTTTAATTATCCCAGGAGACATCACTAAGCTTAAGGTATCCCTTTAAGTTTTATCTGATCTGATTGGCTGCCATCGTTTTGTTTATCAGCTTTTTACTATTTTTTTTCATTTGGAATAAATGTCACGTTCAGATTAGATACATTCTTTATATTTCACATTCATACAAATATACACACATATAATATCAAACAAAAACTCATTTTCTGTAAATAATATTATCCCTTCAACGGACTTGAATAATTCATCACTTTACAATAATATTGTCTAGACATTCATATGAATCATATGAGTCTATATGTCATTTTATTTTTACCAACAATTTACAAAACACCACAAAACCACATAAAATATAACTTTTCACAAATAGCCTCAAAATATTAATACTAAATATATAAAATTATTTTTTATATCAATAAGTTTTTAACTTGTTTAAAGTAAAATCACATCACAAGAATTCCTCCTTCATGGAGGTCACATGGTTGCTACTCCTTACGGAGGCGGTGAACGTCGTGACCTGCGTCTTGTGGAACGTTCCTGTACGACATCTGCGTTGTAAGTCACGTCCTGAATCCCATAGGCCACTCCTGGAATAAAAAGTTTAAAAAAAATAGATAAATGTTTGGTTAATAAAATATAATTTTGAATCCCAGATAGCATGCTGCGGATCCGGCCAAACCCAGCTTGCAAATGAATGTTCCCACATTGTGGCTGCAATGTTACACTTTTATTAGTATTACATAAAATAATTGACAGATCCAGATTCCATTGAATGTACATGCCCTGCGGAGTAGACCTGAGCTAGTGTTACTTATAATGTTACCAGAAGGTACATACAATGTCTGCATCAACTAACCAACCCACAACCTGCCTGCAACATTGCAGATATGTTCTTTGTAACCTGGGAAGTTGGCCGAGTGTCCTGAGCTCAACATCGGGCCTACTTCATGCCAGATCTGGAATGCTATCAGGGAATCCACAACAGCAAATATGCAACATCAATCTTCAGATAAAGTTTGTCAGTATAATACACAACAGGCTACACATTTGTTTTTAGTATAAATGGACTGCATGTAGCTGTTTTCTTTAAAGCTAAGTCTTGCACTGGACACCACAGTTGTAACGCTCCATCGTTAACTGGAAGCTTCGAAATCCGAATTTGGAATATCTTCAGTATAATAGAACCACTATGTCTATATATATAATAATATATATCTGAGTTAACAAATGAAGTCTGCACGCCCAAATTTGTAAAATTTTCCCTTAAGAACAAAAATGGTTGTTGACCATGATCACAGGTGGATCCAGCCCTGCCTCTAAGGATCCGCCAGTGACCGTAATTAGCCAAAGCTAATCATCAGGCACCTCCTCAAATTCATCCTCCAATAGTACACCCACCTTGATCTGTTATTCCTTTTTGGCCATAGTACAGATGCTAGTCTTCTTCTGAAATAAGCTCCAGTCAAACTATATAGGAAGAAGTTAGCACTATAATTTAGGTAGAATATTGTTCTTGTTATTCTTATGAGGCCCTGTAATCTTGTAGAAGCTGTGAGGCCAATTATGGTTTCTAAAAACAGACTTCTAAAAGTTGAAGCACAGGAGATGCACCAGACGACAAAATATGGCAGGCTCAGCGCCACAAAGAATGTGGATATTACTAAAAGAAGAAACGTGAACTCAAGTTTGACAAAGTTTTCTTCCGTTAAAAAACTACTTTGCTTGTGACGTTTCCTTGTCTGCCAAAGTTTTCCTGGAACAAACAAACAATAAGAGTCAGCAAATTTCAGGGAACCAATATCTCACCATTAAGACCATCAAATTTTTACCATCGGCAAAAGCATTTGCTAATGTGTTGTTGTTACTTTGGTCAACAGTTGTCCGCTAGCCCAGCTGTGGATGGCACACTTCCTTTCCAGAGCATAACTTTAATATTGTATGTTCATAAATATAATTTTGGTATTTATTCAGTCTTTATGGCCTAGTTGTGCCATTTGATCTATAGTCTCATTAACACGTCTCTGCTATGTTTTACGCAATAGGAAAAATTGAAAGAACATTTATTTTTTTCGTCCTTGGAACAGATCTCTAAAACAACTGCACTGATATGCTTGAAACGATGTCATAATATTCTGAAATAGTCTAGTCGTGCCTTTTGGTGGTTTTATGGCCATAAATAATATAGAAATTTAGTGATGACCAAAAAATGGGAAAAAATTTATTTTCCAAAACCTCCATATCTCCACTACTGTTATACCTACACGCATGAAATTTAGCTTTAAAATTTCGAATTTAGTTTATTAACTTCAAAACCTCTTTCTGATTTGTTTTCTTACTTTTTTCAAAATAATGAAAACTATGAAAAAATTGTGTTGTTTGCAACATACCCTAAACCCTGCTACTTTGTGTTTACAATGATATGCATAGAATTTTGGAGAATTAAAAATTCTATGTGTATTTTTGAAATTGCATGACTTCATTGTCAAATATAAGAAATATGATGATGGAGACAATGTTGACAATTCCTATATCTCAAACCTCTAGATCTCAACCACTATTATATCTACATACATGAAAGAGACCTTTTAAAATGTCTAAATCATAGATAGTAATTTCATTTTCAAAACTTTAATTATACATTTATTTCATACCTATTCATAATAGTAGCCACATAAGGAAATATTATGTAAACTGACCTTTCTAGATTAGCAATGCAATGAAATATATGCAAATTAGCCATTTTAAATTATCAGAAATGAACTCAACCCTAAAAACATGGTGTTCAATAAGCAATTTATGGTTGTACTTGTCATAGGTCCAGAGATATGAATAATGTAATATTTCTACCTTTCAGGGTCTCTTACTGTTATTTTATGGTTGCTAGGGTAACACAGTCAACATAAAAAGATATCCGTGCAAGGTAAAATGGGTGTCAGCCTTCACAAAAGCCTGTATAACTAGCAATTTGCTGTGTTTCCCTCTTTTACAGACTGCTAATATCCATCTAATTGCAAATTTACCCACATAAGGCAACAGGGATCAGATACACATTTCCATGGCAACCAGAGACTGCAAAAAGTATATTTCTTTAATCAGTGAAGTTGTTACATGTAAATTATTAAATATCACCTTCCTATGTTCAATATATCTTATAAAATGTTTATTCCCATATTACTAAGGCTTTCTGTGAAAAGTGACAATTTAAAAAAGTGCTTCCATAGCAACACACAAAAATGAAGGAACTTCCAGTGATGCTTCTTTTCTGAGAGGGTTTCTCCCAAGGTGTCTTGAGATACCAAAAGTATTATTTTACTGTGTTATAAAAGCTTGACAGTCAAAGATAAAATATTTGTAAAACTGCTACCATTTGAACAGAAAAATGAAGAAAAACCAGTGTTTACTGCAAAACTTTAATGAGGCTTTGTAATTAACAGAATACCACAAACTTTTTTTTTTTTATTAGTTCAAAAGCAAAAACTTACTTGTTGCCATGGATACTAAACTGCCCTTTTTATTCACATTTTCTGGCCTTGGCCCCCTGACTATTTTTAAAATATATTTATATACACACCATTTCCATTTGATTTCTCGATTTAACTGTTGTTGTTGAGTTGAATACCTGACCTCATTGGCTAGGCTGAGTGTTCAGGCCATGTTAAATATAGTTCAGAGCCTTACTGGAGTGGTTCTTTATCGCTTGCCCTCGGAAAATTTACAATTTACAAGAATGCATAATAAAATAATCATACTTACTCGTTATAAGCATATTCAATGATGTGATGACAATAAAGGGTACAGCACCTATAATCAGGCTGTAAACAGCATCCAAAATGAAAGCTACTCTTTTGTATTCAGGTGTAGTTCCACAGTAAGCTTCTCCCCTTGCCAAAGGGTTGACACTAGTTAGGCCAGGCTTGTATGCTGACACCTGCAATACAGAATAAACCCATTTATTTTTTTGGACACCAGATATATTTTGCATAATTGATTTTATTAGTTTATTATTTGTTATAGCAGAGTTATACAATCAAGAACAGTCTAATTGGCAAATGTAACATTAATGGCCCTTCGAAATAAATAAATCGAAATTACATTGCTATAGATAGATAGATAGATAGATAGATAGATAGATAGATAGATAGATAGATAGATAGATAGATAGATAGATAGATAATAGATAGATAGATAGGTAGATAGACAGGTAGATAGACAGACAGATAGATAGATAGATAGATAGATAGATAGATAGATAGAGAGATAATAGATAGATAGATGGATAGATAGACAGGTAGATAGACAGATAGATAGATAGATAGATAGATAGACAGGTAGGTAGACAGATAGATAGATAATACAGCCTGATCTCCAGCTTAATTCGAGCATATGCTCAGCGAAAATAGATAGATAGATAGATAATAGATAGATAGTTAATAGATAGATAGACAGATAGATAGATAGATAATAGATAGATAGATGGATAGACAGATAGATAGATAGATAGATAGATATATAGATAGATAATAAATAGATACTATATAGATATATAATAGATAGATAATAGATATATAATAGATAGATAGATAGAGAGATAGACAGGAAGATAGACAGGTAGATAGATAGATAGATAGATAGATAGATAGATAGATAGATAAACTATATTTTTAGGTTAAACAAAAAGGATATTTATTTGTCTTTTGGGCCCAATTTCAGAAAAACGTAACCATACTATTTATGGACTGATTTGTGTCCCAATGCTCTCTTCTTGAAGGGTTATTCAAAGGTCATTAAGGTTACAGGTGAACGGTGACAACCTTTAATATGACAACCTACCTGGTCCGATAGATCTTTCAGCCTCCTACTGATATTACTGGATCTTGGTTTAAAGAATCAGTTTAATCTGAAAAGGGTGTTTATAAATGCCTGCCACTCCTTGTGCTAGACAACAAACCTATTATATTTGTAGCAGATATACATATCAAAATACTATACTTGAATTGGTGACCTGTATGCTAACAGACATTAGGCCTTAATGCAGGTCTCCAATGACCTATTGCAAAACACTGTACAGGTCACTACGTCATAAAGCCATTGTGTTGGTCGCAATAAAGGATTATTGTTTGCCTGTCTGTCTCTCAGTCTCTCTGTCTAGCTGTCTGTCTGTCTTTCTTTTATATACAAAAAAGTGTAATTGACATGAGTTTCACAACAACAACAACAACAACATTACAACAACCATTACATGACTTACCAACAATGCCAGTGCTGCAACAGTTCCTATAGCCCTTCTAGCAAACGTTGCTGTGCACCTCCCCCGCCTCTTTAGTGGCATACAAACCCCTATGTATCTGAAATTTAAATGCACTCAAAAAATTGAGAAAATTTGCAATAACCCAGATAGCATTCCAAATCGGCCCGGCATCGTTTCCATGTGGGAAACTGTTGTTACAACATCGTATTAACACCACCGACATCGTGCCAACGTTGAAGCGATTTGGAAGGCTATCTGGGAAAGTCCATTCCCAGATAACATACCACACCGGCTTAACATCAGCAGACGGCCACTGTTGACCAACGTAGGAACGATGTATTTCAGATCTGGTACGCTATCTGGGTTGCGGATGCATTTAATAATATATCTGTAATAAAGCAGCTGGGTGGCCCAGTAGTTAAAGCATTGGAGTTGTTACATCAGACATTAAATTGGTAGAAAGGTGCCATGTATTCAGTGTCTATGCACGTAAAAGAGGCAAAGGTGCAACGTGGTGTAGATTCCTAGCCTTACCCAGATAGCATGTCACATCGGCAAGATTTCAGCCCGATGCGTGTGACGTCGCACCAACATCGGGCTAACGTCGGGCCGATGTAGCATGTTATCAAGGTCATCTCATCATTATGTCTGGCTCTTGAAGCTAGTCATTTGAGCACTCTTAACTTGCAATCACTTTCCATGGCCAGAGAATCTGCTCAGTTCCTCTATTCCATGGTACATGGGGACTCAATCTTGCAACCTTACTATTTCAAGTACCTTAACCTTAACAGCTAGGCCATGGCATCTTCTAACTACTCACTGACAGTGGATATTTGCTAATGGTATTAATGTATTGAAGTATTAGTCAAGGTACGCAATAATTACCCACCTTATACAGATAAATAGGGCTATAACCAGAGGCTGAAATCAGACGAGACAAACTCTCTAATAACAGTATATATTTCTACAGCTTAGCGATTGACCCCATTGCAAACTGGCTGGATCAAGATTAATTTTATTTTTTCCCAATTGTCTACAAATACTATTACCATTAGTTTAAGTTTTGTCTAATAATTCAATGTACTGCGTGTCATCCAATATTTCTGCAGCAAAGCGGTTGGACCGAACTTTTTTTTTCATGCGTTTTAACACTATTGACATTCGATGCACAGATAACACAAACTTCCCTCAGGCACGAAAACCGCCAATTTGAAATATGAAACTGAATTGAAAGCCAAACGTAAACAACTCGGAGTTTAACCCACTCGGAATTTAACCCACACAATGTCTGTGTATCTCGTGATGCATATCTCAGTAAAATAATATGCTGTGAAACATTCATGGCTTCCATCATCTGAAGTATTTTGAGATTTTAGAGCATTCAGAGAATCCGATCAAATGTCATGCAAATATTGCTCATAGCAGCAGGTCAAAAAGCAAGGTTTGTGTCAGCTTGGGGCCTTATTGGCCAATGTATCTGGACCAATAAGTCGCAGCCAAGTCTGCAGGCATCATATTTATCAAATATAATGCTAATGTGATAAGGCTATCATTGTTCGTTCCTCAAACATGCAAAGAAGACACCAGCTGAGGCTCAGTCTACTTAAGTTTGGCTGACTTGATAAATATGATGCCTGCAGACTTGGCTGCGACTTATTGGTCTAGAAACATTGGTTTTGATTTTTTTTTTAATTTAGCAATGAAATATATTCTTTTGTGAATTTTCGTATAGAATGTAGACGACAAAAACCACTGACATCAAAATGGTTTTTTTTTCAAATACTCATGGCTGTATATGGTAGTAGTATAAGCCTTACCGTTTAGGATTGCTCAAACTATAGAGGGCAGCAGTGTTGCCCTGGTAGGTGCTGCCACCACCCCATTGAGGTACCATAAGGTGCTGCCACCCTACGGTATGTAAACATACTACACATATTACCAGGTATACATATGTTATATAACTAATTCCTTAAAATGAAGACCTCCTAATTAGTTGTAAGCAATAGTTGTAAAAGAAACTAGGTTTTGTCATAAATAGTAACTAATTTCTGATTCTTGTAAAGTTTAGGACAACCTGCTATACATTATCATAAGAATAGCAGTATGACTAAGCGTTTTCCTTCATAACAATGCTTTCAAAATGGACCAATAATCTGTAACCGCGAATATGGCGCAATTTGCAAATGTCCAATAGCGGATTATTACTCTTAATACAGCAGCATCTATACACATCACTGTTATGTATGTTCAGTAGGGTGTCAAGAGCTCTACACACAGTGCAATGGCTACATATTTCCGCTGGATTCTTATGGGGCGCAAGGAATGTCTAAAGGGAGAAATACACCATTTTATTCTTCACGAAAGCTCAGATAAATTTGCCTCAAGAGATGAATGTGAAGCAAATTTTACACAATTTGAGGAAGGAAATGAACGTTTTAAAGGAACAGAATACAGTGTGAGATTCCTGTGCCGCGAATCAATCATCAAAGATGTAATGACTTTAGTGTTTAATAGTATAGCTAGATCAGATAACCCTATATCACCCGCTGAAGAAGAAGAAGAAGGAGAACACAGCATTGAATATTTTGACACAGGTGTAGGTGACAAGGATTGCCACGCACAACCAACTAAACCTATGGCATCCTCTGAAGAAGAAGAAGAAGAATACACCATTGACAGAGGCCACTCGAAAAATACAGTTTCTTGGGAAGCCTACAGTAAAGCAAAATGTGCTACGGATGGTCACTACACCTTGCACAGGTGCCATTCTTATACGATAAACCGTGTTGACGACTGTATATATGATTTTTCGTCATATTTTGACAGACATGTATGAGCCTGTAAGATATCTGTTATGAACTCAAAATATTAAAAAATATATTCAAACTCCTGCCAATGGGACACTTCGACACAGAAACATTAACCAAGTTTTTCAATGTACAGATGGAGCAGTTTTCACAACAAATACCGGTTGATTAGAAGTTAACACTTATTTACACAAGGAAGAACCCACGGACATTAACTCTTTCTAGTCATGGATATTTTGAGAAAATATGCTGCCGTTATCAAGGGCACAATTGACGGGATAACAGTGGCCACACAATTTAAGAATGAAGGAGAACTTAATATGTCATCTTATCTAACCCTGTTATATATGGAAGATTCAGACAGCCAAGCATCCAAACTTGTGGAGATGCTGCTACAGCAACACAATGTCAGGGGCGTAGCAAAACTTTTCCAGGTCATCGTACAGGATTACCGTGACCTGGCCAGCATGATACCAGAGTTGTCATATGGTGAAAGGTATTCTGCCTGCCTTGGTGACGATGCCTTCCTGAAAGTTATGGTTAATGATGGTGATGTAAATGTTGTCATCAGAGTGATGCAGGTAGGTATTAAGCTTAACTAACAAAAGTTTGCCACTGTTTAAGTTTTACAATTGTGCATAAGAAAAAAATGTTTTTTTATTTTTATTACAGCAGGATGACATGCCGGAACATTGTGACAGCATCAATCTAACATTGCAATGTTACAATATGCTTTTACAGGCCGCTGACATCCTCAGAAACTCAGTAGGTGTCAACTACCATATTCATTTGGGCGCCAACTATTCTGCAGAGACATTTTTGACATCAGACAAGATACATTTCACCAAGTATGAAGAAATTTATGAAGATGTATACGCTTTAAGTGTTAATGAACGTGTTGCTCTTAGCCAGACACAGTTCAATATCATTGTAGAAAAAATTTGTGAAATAGATGCAGTGATACCTGAATTGACAACGTTTGTACCGTGTTATTTACAAGAAGGCCACCAAAACCAAGAGGGTGCCCTAATGTGTCAGAAATGTAATCCGTCAAAACAGTTCTATTAAATATTCAAACATTATGTACAGAAACAGATTGTTTTATTATTATTATCACGCTTAGTTTTTTTTTCTTTTTGTGTTGTCGGGGTTTTTCCTGTTGTAGGCATTTTGTTTTACAAACAATAAAAAGATTAATAGCGTAACACAAACCATACTTTCTTTTTGTTCCATTCAACACCGTTTAACACAAGATGTCACCACTTGTCACAACTAAAAAAGATACACATCCTAGTGAGGTCTGGCAGAGTAGGAGGGAGATGTTTTAGGATGCAGTTGTGCTGTGTCACGTGACACATCATGAGTCAACGATATAACATCAATAAGTACTCATCAGTTACCATTTCCAAGGTAACCATGGATGAGCATACAACAAGCAGCCTGCACTCTCAACATTCTACAGAGTCAACAGATAGGTGGTTTGTAGGGGGGAAAACAGTTGCCTTAAAGTGAGATCGTCTTTTTATGCCAGACGCTGGTTATATTCACTGTGGTGATCAGTGCTATCATAAACATCTCCCTGGGTCATAGTTCAGAGACTGTCCACAAGCCTTGGGGCAGTCCTCCCAAACCCAAAATTGAAGTCTATATCACAAAAAGTTGTTAGACGTGTCCCCATGCGCCAGCCAGAAGGGCACCCAAATGCCTAAAAAAAGTCAACATGAGTGAACGGGCCAAGGTAGACAAGTATTTGTTAGAAATATACTAACAGCCGGACAGTCCTGCCAGCTTCTACGGTGCAGGGAAATTTTGGCAATATATCAAAGACAAGAAGGATAAACCAGCGGACATTGATCACGCAACAGTGAAAGATTGGCTAGACCACCAGACTACACACACCATACATTCTAAACCGCCCCGCAAGTTCCCCACAGAGGCCATAATTGTTGATTACATGGACATGCAATGGGATGCTGATTTGATACAAATATCAGACATGTCAAAGTATAACAGAGGTTTTAAATATCTGCTGGTCTGCATTGATCTATTTTCAAGATATTTATGGGTCAGACCACTCAAGACAAAGACATCAGCAGAGACAGCCAAGGCCTACAAAGAAATTTTTGATCAAGGTAGACATCCTGAAACTCTCAGGAAGGATCAAGGAAAGGAGTTTTTAGGTGCTGCATTTCAAGATTTGCTAGAGAACAACGGTGTAACGCACATGATAGCCTATGGTGTGCACAAAGCTTCATATGCCGAAAGAGTCAACCGCACAATAGAAAACCGTCTGTACAAATATTTTTACGAAAACCAGACGTTTAACTATATAGACATAATGGATAACATTGTGCACTCCTATAACAACACCAAACATGGTTCAATTGACATGACACCTGCAGCTGTTAATCAGGAAAATTCTCACCAACTGTATGAGAAAGTGTATGTGCCAATCCTAAATAAAAGGGCCAAACAATGCGTACATTTCTCATTCCAAATTGGCAACCTGGTCAGGTTAAGTCGTGCTGATACACCATTCAAAAGAGGGTATCAGGAGAGCTACACTGAAGAGCTTTTTAGAGTTCATAATAGGATCCCCTCACACCCTGCACGCTACTAAGTGAAGGACCTAGCAGACGACATTGTCAGTGGATCTTTCTATGAACATGAGCTTCAGAAAGTCCATGAAAAAAATCCAGAGGATATAGATTACAAAATCAACAAGGTCATATCTACAAAGACTGTTGGGGGAGAAAAATTCAGTCTTGTGAACTGGTACGGATATCCCGACAAGTTCAACACCTACATACCCACGACCAATCTTAAAACATATGTAGGGAAATCGTAACAATCATGTACATTTACGTGTCCAGTCAGCAGAGCTCTGATTACTTTACAGACAACAGTGCAAAAGCCTTTAGAATTAAGTTACACAAAAGTCTCCACCTACATGCAAGAGGGCAATGGAGTCTTGCTATTCTTGACATCAATCTTCCTGATTTTAATGAGGCTTACAAGGCAGATTACATCACTATTAACAGCAACATATGCGCACCAAGCATTGTTAATACTACACTGCAACCCATACTCAACAGGATATATGTCAACCAACTTCAGGGTCTCTACCTGTCCTAATTAGCCCAACTGGTGCAGAAATACAGGACGTAAAGCTCTAATCACCCACCCACCCCAACCAACTTCAGACAGGCGGTTTCTATTATGGGTGGAAACATAGTGGTATCAGGGCTGCCCAACAGGGCTGGTCAGATCACCTAGGACTCAGAAGTAATAGCACAATGCATGCCGTCACCATTACACAAAACCAGATAACATCACCCGTAATAAAGCTATAGTGACATCATCTGATGTTTTGCTATTTCCAAGACCAATATCACACGAGAACTAACAAGCCATACTGGCACTCTGGTCTTGAGGGCACCATAAACAATTTGTGGCACCTTAGCCCATTTAACATGTCTTTTCCATACCTCAGATCATCTGTTAATTGTGTGTCATAAAAAAAGTATGAAAGGTCTAACAATGAAATTACAGAATAATTAGATGTTCACATGCTTAGTTCACGCAATTCTTGTCCTTACAAGCAGGCAATTCAGAAAAATATGAATACATTGCTCTTGTATTTTTTAAGAGAAGATTTCCTAAGTTTAACCAATCATTTTGTTTAACTAAGGAAACTAGCAAAGGATGTCCATAAGTAGGTTGCTTGGCTTATATATGATGACACACAGTGTCAAGTCTAAATTACAATGAAAGGCTGGAAAATTCAACATTGTTTTGTGAAATCACTGCGATGTAGCTCATGTTTGCTGGCCAGGCTGCAGATGGTTGCAGATGGCTGCAGGACAATTAGGACTGCCTTGAATTATGCATCAACAACTAATTAGTTATGTACCATAATTTCAGCCAAAATAGACGATCATAAATAAATGGTTCACTAAAACGTTCTGCATGTATAGACCTTTTAAGTAATATTCCACTTTCATGCACTGCACTGTTATCAATAATATTATTGAACAAACCAAGAAAATCAGCTTGAAGGTATAAATTATTATTAATATTAATTTCTAAGTATAGTTTTGTACATGTATTTCAATATCCACAGATCAGTTTATCAAAATGTAGTTTCAGTCTGACGTGTCCATATTGCTTTTAGGGAAATATCAGACAAATTAAGGAAGAAAACATGATCACATTATGAAATAACTCAGCTGCTGAAACAGTTTATGACCAAAATTGTCAATAATGATATTGTCATTGGCAATGCCACATCATAGCTTGACAATCATAGCTGGACCCAACAATCTAATTATGAATGCAAGTCTTATGGAAGAGCAGATGCTGAGCTTAGGAAATATCAGAAATATTATGAAATTATTTGAATATGGAAAATATAAAGATATGATAAATCTGTATCATTTAACATTAAAATTTGTTTATTTCAGATCTGATCTGGATAATTAAAAGGAGAATTGATATAAATCTTAACAGCACGTAAGTTGTTCAAATTTTGTTAGATTAACTAGTGGGACTCAAACAATTTCACTAATCGACTAATAGCCATTAAGGTGGCTGATGGCATAAAACTAACTTTTGCACTGAGTGGATGTTAAAAGCTTAAAATAAAGGGCATAAGCAACACTTTCGTTTGGACATTTAGGGTTACATTTATTTAACCATAATACAGGATATCATAACGTGAAAACAGACAACACGTGAAAAAAAAAATCCTTCAGGCACACAGTGTCAATGACTATTGTTGTTGAACCCATGGACTTTAATTCCACTGGCTGACCCTAACAATGACCATAATGGTGACAAGCTTAAATTCAAATTGAAAACATGGGAAACAGAAAGATGATTTAGTCCTTGGTACATCAATTTGTTATAGATATAGTTCACGTCAGTTTGTGTTGATTGCTCGTGTTCTCTGTGTTATTAAGCGTAAAACTTATTCTCAACCGTACAACTGAACTTAAAGGGAGGGAAAACACATCATTATTTGTCTGGTGATCATCTTGTCATTGAGGGTCGTATGTATACATTGACTACCCTGCCCTCTCTACCCACTGACTTTGCCCTGCAAAAATTGCAACACATTAAGTTGTGGATAAGCTGTAGGCTTTTAACAGTGAACATATCTCCTCTCAGCAATTTCCACAATCCAAATTTTGTATTGAAAATGTTGAATACCATCTTGTTGAACAAAATTTTTTACAGTTGAAAAGGCTAAAACAACCCGCAACCTTGATGTTAGAGATGCAATCATGAGAGAAGAATCGCCTTATAAATGCATACAATTGGCCAAACACTTGCCCATGCAAAATTTTCACAAAATCCGGCTCTTTGTGACTTTCTCTTACAAACACAAACTAAAGGGACATCACGTATAAGACCAACATATGACGATGGATGGATGTCTTATTTTACTCTTGCTCATCCTTGGCCACACGTGATTCACTCGCCAAGTGCTTTATGTATGAACCTGCTAATTCGTAGATCACTCCTGGTCACGCTTTACCACTCATGGACATACATGGAGAGGGCAAAACATGTTTAAGACTTTGGTGGATGTTCAACGAGTAAATTGTTTATATTAGATACATAACTTGCTCAGGGGTCAGTCGTCGAGCGCCCTACATACGTTCTATGTATATACTTGTCATTCACTCGCTGGAGCGATCCACGAGCTATCCACGAGCGATCCAGATCCACGCACATATAGCAAATTTTTTACAGACATGGTCATACGTAGGTCTTATACATGATAGTGTGAACGCCCCTTAAAGCCCCTTTCACACTTAGACGGTTTTGCCGTAGTGAATCCGTAGTATTACATAACGGTTATGCAACAGCTTTTTTCGCCAGGTTGGCGACAGATTCTGGCGGCAAAAAGGGTTCTAGAGGTGACTCGGCGGGTTGTAAGGGTAACCCACCGGGTTCTACGGTAACCTGCCGGCTTCCACGGTGTAAAGTTCACCCACCCAATTTTCTATTATGGATTTATATTATATTCAATATATACAACCTTGTGCCTGGAAGCATGTCATCACATTATTACATCTCCACCTCTCAGTGAGCTCATATGCATATACAGTTTAGAGAATACCATCATATATTATTTTCAACATATTAATTACTTATTTATTATAATCAAGATCATTGTTTCCTGTTAGAGACATGAGTCTATGTAAAAAACATTCCTTGATGAATTACTACAAACATGCTCTTATGTAAGCATGTTTGGTTGCAGGTTTAATATAATCTGACTGTGGTGATGAACTCTGGTGATGTGCATTTTAAGCTGTTATGTCACCAGAGTGTCGGGCCACTTAAAGGGGGCTGTAGATTGCACTCTAGTGTTCCACACCAATCCCCAGTGCATTGTATGTTTTGCACTTAGCAACTTCCTTTATGTGGGATTGGTGTGACACAATATTAATCAGCATTGGGGCTTAACTCCAACTGCATTGTGTGCATTCTGCAGTCATTCTGCAGTCATGTGAGATTAAAAGGCTAGGTCTTAACAATTCAAATAGATAGGCACATTGGTGCAAGTAATTAAAGTTGTAACTTATGCAAGAGGCTTATCCTCCAGAAGAGGAAAGCTTACTGAGAGGGGGGAATTGGCCAAAGGTCACTATGGACCTTTGGACTGTCTGATTGCATTGTTGATTGACTGATTATGGATCTCAGAGCTTGTGTCTGAGTGTAATTGGATGAGTGATGCTCCTCCCAATTGTGGGGAGGGGCTAACTGAAAATACTTAATGTTTGTGATTGCAAAATAAAGTTAGTTATTACCTGACCATCTTGTGGAAAGGAACAAAGTAACATTGTCTCTGTTGAATGACTGAATAGACTAAAAGGAAAGGACTGATGCTTTGAAGACATCTTCAGCACTTCTGTGACTTGGAGTCAAGTTTGGATTAGACTGGCTTGCCCAGTGTACATGAAGCTGGGACAGCTAAGGAAAGCAGAGCATGAGCCCCAAGACTTTATATTTGGTGACCCTGACGTGATTGTTTGATTTGATGGACGCACGAGAAATGGAATGAGAAGTGAATGAACATGAGTAGCTTTGTTTAAGGCACCAACCGCTCCACATTCCTCACCGAGAACGCCGCACGCAAGCTGACAAGATGCCTCTTCAGCCAGTCGACCTCGATGCCATGCCTCTCTTGCAAGCCGATGCCCTTAGAGTAGTTGAATTCAACCGATTCATCAGCGAGGAGACAACGGATCGGGCCATGACACGTGCAGTCTTAGAAAGAGACCGAGAAGAGCGAGCCAGACAGCAGGAGATGAACAGCGAGCGACAGCGAGCGCACCATGCACGTCAACATGCGGAGGCGCTGGCCAAAAGAGTCCCCCACTGCGTGGGAAGTAGCCCAGGGACAGTGAGAGAATGGTTGCGGGAGGTGGACTTAACAATACCATATTCCGATATGACGGTGTACATCGCCACACTGTCGGCCCAAGGTGCTCTCCGCCGAGAGCTAGAACATTTTCTGGAGCAGCAGAGGAGCCGGAATCAGGTAACTTGGGAGCAGTTGAGAGATCACCT
The DNA here is from genome assembly GCA_932294295.1 of Alitta virens. NCBI lineage: Eukaryota > Metazoa > Annelida > Polychaeta > Phyllodocida > Nereididae > Alitta > Alitta virens. The sequence goes on along the minus strand of OW028583.1, from coordinate 11,910,187 downwards.
GCAGAAGGCATTTCTGTCACCGCTCGAGGAGGATCGACTGCGGCATGATGTAGACAAGATAAGACAGGGGGCATATGAGAATTCAGCCGCCTATGGACGCCGCTTCAGGGAATGTGCTGACCTGGCATACCCCGTCCTCGATGGGATCCGGAATCCTGATCAGCGAAGGATTGAGGGACAGGCACATCGTGGAGAGACTGGTAAAGGAAGGGAGGCCAGAGACCTCTTCTCAGGCCATGAACCTCGTCATCGCCTATTAGGCCGACGACTACTGGCTCCGACTTGCCTTGGATGAAGGAACGACAGAGAGGGCTGAAGAACCCATGGAGGTAAACACCCTGAAGACAAAGGCCGTGGAGGACAGCACACTGACCAAGGACCTAGCTGAAGTGAAGAGGCAGGTGAGCGGCCTGACACTTCATTTTACAAAGCTCATGGCCACACTGGAGAGAGGGGATCGACCCCCGAGACAGAATGGCGGCCAGAGACAGAATGGCGGCCAGCGTGAGGATCGAAGACAGAGGGCTCCTCAGGAAGGGAACCCCCAATTTACATTTACGTCAGAGGGAGCGCCAGTCTGCCATTTTTGTTATAAGGAAGGGCACGTCCAGCGATTCTGCAGGACAAGGCAGGCCCGCCAACAACAGCGCCGAGGAGACTCCCCAATGCCGCAGGGGGGCCAATAGGCGTCGCAGCGGTTGAGGAATGGGTATATGTAGGATTAGAATTCTATGGAACAGTATTAGCTGCCCTCCTCGACACAGGTGCCTCCCGCACTGTGCTGCGGCGCCAAGAATATGAATTATTGTGTAAAAAGACTGGTAGGGTCCCATTGCTCAGAAAAGCAATGCAGTTGTGTGGCGTGACAGGGCATGACATCAAAGTCCTGGGCATGACGGAAATCGGGGAAGTAGAGCTAGGCAGCATCCCAGTCATCGTGGTAGAGGGCATTAGCAACCCCATGATCTTGGGCAGGGATGTGCTCAAGCAGGACGGTGCAAAGGTGGACTATGTCTCTGGAATGCTGACCTGGCAAGGCTGCACATTGCCCCTGCAGCTGAGAGGACCCCCAGTCTCCATTGATTCCCTAGGAGACAGACGGCCACTGATGCAGAGCTCAGTCATCGAGCACTGCGTGGAGGAGAATGAAGACCTCTTTGCAGCCAAGGGCGAGCATCTGGGCTGCCACCCAGACATCCAGGTGCGCATTGAAACGGAGGGCCGACCCATCAAGCGGCGCCCATACCGGCTTCCACTCAGCTGCCGCAATGCCCTGGATGCAAAACTGGATGACCTTCTGGCCCAAGGAATCATAGTGCCATCTTCATCACCATGGGCCTCCCCGGTAGTGTTGGTCGAAAAGAAAGACCCAACAGAGGGCCCACGTTTTTGTTTGGATTTCACTCAATTAAACAAAGTGACTAAGTAGGACGCTTATCCTATTCCCTTGATCCGGGATATTTTTGACCAGTTACAGGGTGCCACTGTGTTTTCTACCCTCGACATGAAGTCTGGATTTCATCAGCTTCCCTTGCACCCATAGGATCAAGAAAAGACTGCATTTGTTTGTCATAGAGGGCTATTCCATTGGACGCGTTTACCAATGGGCTTGTGTAACGCGTCCCAATTGTTCCAAAGGGCCATGGAGGTCGTTCTAAAGGGCCTAATCGGCAGTATCTGCATGCTGTACATCGACGACATCGTGGTGTACAGCGATACTGAAGAACAACACGTAGAACATTTGCAGGTGCTGTTCGACAGGCTTAGAACCTACAACCTCCGCCTTAACCCCTTCAAGTGTGTCTTTGGCCTCCGCGAGGTCAAACTTCTGGGCTTCATAGTCAGCGCCCAAGGACTGAGGGCCGATTCCGACAAGGCAGCAGCCATAGCCCGCATGACCTCTCCGGCAACTGTCAACGAAGTTAGAAGTTTCCTGGGCATGACTGGATACTACCGGCAGTGCATCAAAGATTATGCCAAGATTTCAGAGCCTCTGGTCGCCCTTACACGCAAGAGCATTAGATTCCAATGGGAGCCCAGGCATCAGCTGGCTTTTGACGTATTGAAGGCTGCCCTGACCAGTGAGGTATTCATGGCCCACCCACAGACAGACAAGCCATACTTGTTGTACACCGATGCTTGTGATTACGCCATAGGAGGTATTCTATGTCAGCAGGATGATCAGGGAGTGGAGAGGCCCATCGTCTATCTGTCAAAACAGCTGTCAGACACCCAGAGACACTGGGCCACCATAGAGAAGGAAGTGTACGCAGTGGTTTACGCATTAAAACAACTGCGCCCTTATCTATGGGAAGCCCAATACAGGACCTTCACCGACCACAAACCGCTCACCTCCCTGTTCACCAAAGACCTCAATAACACGAAAATCCAGCGTTGGGCTGTCCTCCTTGCAGAGTATGGCTGCAAGGTAGAATACCATAAGGGCAAGCTTAATATAAGGGCAGACATGCTGTCTCGCATACGCCAGGCGGAGCAGATCAGCACCTTCGACATAGACTATTGGTGGTTGGGAGATCCCCCCGGCCCAGAGGTAGAGGACGAGCAGCCTCAAGAATTATATGGACTTGACATGCAAGAGCTTGAGTGCCTGCAGAAAGCCATGCCAGAATGGACAGAGCACTTGGACGAAGACAGCGAAATAGAGGTGCTGCATGGACTACTGTATTCTTTGAAAAGGCCGTATCAATACGCCCCCGACCATCCCAGACTGATTGTGCCAGCAACACTCAGGGCACAAGTCGTCAGCAGAGCGCACCTGGAAGTGGGACACATGTCTCATCTCAAGACTATGCGAAAACTCCAGGAGGCGTTCGTCTGGCCAGGGATGAAGCGGGATGTGAGAGAACACATTAAAATGTGTCCCACATGCCTAGTCCACGCAAAGCGCCAGCCTAGAGCACCCATGGGCGAGATGCCCATCGCTAAGTCCCCAATGCAAATTGTGGGAGCGGACTTGATTGGGCCCCTGGTCAAATCGCCACAGGAAAACCAGTATATCCTGACTTTAATAGACCATTGCACTGGGTGGGCTGAGGCTTATCCCATAGCAGCTAAAACCAGCCAAAATGTGTGGTCTAAGCTAACCAGGGAATTCTTCCCCAGGCATGGCTATCCGGATGTACTGATCACTGACCAGGGACTCGAGTTCAATGCCCTAGCACTGAAGAATTATTTGAGGGAGGTAGGAGTGGAACACAGGCGCACAACAGGGTACAACCCCCAGGCAAATGGCAAATGCGAGAGGTTCAACGGCACTCTCAAGCAGATCTTGCATAGCTTGATCAACAATGCCAGAGACGCCTGGGAGGATCAACTTGGTCCAGCCTTGTTGGCCTATAACACCGCGGTTTCAGACACCACGCATCACACTCCCTATTTCCTTCATTATGGCCGCCGTCCTCGGATTCCTATTTCCAGATTGCTGCAAGAGGAGCCTCCTCTTGATGGCCGACTACAGCACCTCGCAGATGCACTTAGGGCAGCAGCCCAGGCAACTGAGCAATCCAGGAAATATAACCGGGCCCGTCTAGCCAGACAAGCAACACAAGGAGACATTAAGGTGGGAGACAGTGTCGTTTTAAAAGCACCTGAACCAATGACTATGACGAGCAAATGGGACTCACAGTGGATGGTCACCAAAGTGAGACAAAAAGTCATTTGGGTTGTGCACCAGCAGACAGGACGCCAGAAGACAGTCAACATTAATAAAGTTAGACTGGTGGACCCAAACGTCGCTTGGGATGAGATAAATCCACGACCAATCAGGCGCCCCAATCAACCGTCACGCAAGATAAACCCCAACTGGACACGCCTCCAGCAACGCCCCACAACCACGAAAGTGACAACTGGGCAGCCTAGATGGATGACGGGCAAGCGCAGGCACACTGAGGAGGGCTCAGGAGCCCCTCATAAGCAGCAGCACACAGTCAGCCAGCTGTAAAAAGGACTCCTGACCCTCTGCTGCTTCCTGCCAGCAAGCGCCATCGTACCTTCCTGCCGAGAGCCGTGAAGCGACACCTATTGCAAGACTTTTACGTGCCCTCCACAGCAGAACAGAAGAGAGCCCGACTGGAGGTCATTGCCTCAGTAGCATCACTATTAAGATGCAGGTAAGCAGCCTCGTGGCATGGTTGGCACTGGTCACCGCAGCCATGGCCACAGATAATGAGTCCATTAGAGTCACGCCACTGCCAGATGGACTCAGTATAACTGGGGGAGACACACTCCACCAGACTATTGCAACCTGGAACATTTATGTGACCCTGGATCCGCCACCCTACCCACAGGAGCTGGCTAATAGAGTGGCAGCCCTCAACATTTCATTTACAGCCCTCAAGGCCCTGAGCAGAACAGGCATTAACATTTCACTGAGTGCTCAGGAAATGCACCTTGACCACTTGCTGGCCATACTGGAACGAGGAGCCAAGAGAAGCAGGATGCGACGAGGCCTATTTGACTTGGGTGGCTCTATCTTACACACCCTGTTTGGCGTAGCTACTACAGCACAGTTGGAACGCTTCAATTCAGCACTGAAGGAAGTAGCCGGCCAGCAGACAGCTATCGTACATGCTCACAATTCGCTGGCGACCATAGTCAACCAGACAAGGTCTTATGTCAGAGAGCTGGCCTACAAGCAGCAGAAAATGTCCACCTACATACTCAAGCTCAACGCCGCCCTCACAAACTATGAGAGCGTCTTTAGAGAGCACGCTCAAAGGATTGGCCAGATGGAACTGATATCGGACCTCAACAACTTTCTGGACATACTGGACCTCGCCGCCAGCCGATATGAAACTTTGTTAAATCTGTTTCATCGCCAGAGAGCCGAGCTGGAGAGTGGAAGATTGACCAGAGATCTACTACCGTCACTGCAGCTGCGAGAAATTATCCAAGAGGCATCATTAAAACATGGAGTGGTGAGCAACCTAGAATGGTATTACTCCTATATCTCTGTATTTCCGCTCTGGCCATCGTCTAACAGCCTCCTTTACTGCATAGAACTACCCCTAGTCGCTTACAGACCTTATTTACTATATAATGTTTTATCTCACCCAGTTCCCATTGATAACTCAACGTTCAGCATCCAGATTGAGTTAGAGCCTGCTTATGCCCTGGATACCATGTCTGGCAACCTATTTATACCACAGAAATGTCTTGGGCACCAGCCAACCGTTTGCCAGACTAGCCAAGAGTACGATCCCCAGTTAAAGCAGTGCGCCCGAGGGTTATTAACCAACAGAATAGACCTCGTTAAGTTATGCAAGGCCAAGATATCCCCATATGATGGAAGCCCCTTATTAACCTTGATCACCCTGAATCAGTATGCTCTGGCTTCACAGGGAGAGACCCTGGTGGTAAGATGCCCTGGCCAGGCAGAAGCCCCCCTGACTCTCTCTAGAGGCTCATATAACATCACTTGTCTAAGAGCATGCACCATTACTGGAAATGGATGGTCTATTACGTGCATAGCTAAGCTGTATTTATCAAAACACTACGTAATGCCCCAAGTGACTGTCACGTCACATTTTAAATTCTCAACCACCTTAAATATGGCATCAATCACAAACGCCATGCCACACTTGGACCTGGGAAGGCCCCTTCCAGAGATGGAGATCGGCATTAGTACACTGCTGTCCCCCGCTCCCCTGGCCGAGAAATCAGCCAAGAAATGGTCCTTCCCATTTTCCGTGTTAACAATGATAAACTTTGCTTTTGTCGTATTTGTATGGGCAGTCTTGGGTCTGGCATATTAACGCTGGAAGCGGTTCAGGACCCGCATGGGGCAATCCATGAAGGCTCATCTAGAAGCCTCCGATGGAAACCATGAGGCTCTGCCGCTCGCTCCACCACCTCAAGCAGGGGGCCACTACCCCACAGCACCGCCCAGAACTAGTATCTGGCCGGAATTGCCTAGCTTGTCAGACTGTGGAGGTGCCAGGACTCAGACTGCTCAGTAAAGGAATCTAGACGATGTGCTGCCCATTCTCTTACTATGTTCCTACTTTTCCCTCTTTTCACCCCACATTTTCCTACAAGTACCATTTTAGCACTGCTCAGCACTGACCAACCACAAAGTGCCTTGTTATGTATATGTATATTTTATACAGTCATCTGAAACCACAAGTGTCTTGTTTTTACAAACACACAGGTGGTCCTACAACACTGTGTAATACAAATTTCCTTTTAAATGCATTCTGTAAATTGCTTAGGGCACTAGTGCTGTCCATTAATTTTATTATTTGTCATTGTGTATGACCCAGGGCAACATGTATTGCCAAAATTGTATTGTATCTTTCCTGGGAGAGGCTTGCCCCACACGCAAATTATTGCTGTGGTAAAAGTGCAGGCGTCCCCATTTTACCATGTCCATGTATTTTTAGACCACCTGGATCATCGATCCATGTTGGTCACACATTTTAGGCACAGGAGGTTGTCTAGAAATCCCTCCAAAGTTACGTCAGTAGCATGACCTGCTCACTGACATCTAGGGCCAAATGATTGTTGAATCCTTTGCGCCCATATATGTAACTTACATTTTACTTGTATACATGTTTCTTCTCAGTTGTTGGCACTAGGCCTAGGTATACGAAATTACAAAAAAAACTTTTACTTTGTGTCCAAGGTGGCATGTTTCCAGGCATTAATAGTTAATTGTCTTAGCTTTTGCATTTTTTTGAGCTTTATAATTGTTTACTATGTCGTGTGTGCATAGCTGTGCGTTGTATCCATCAGACGTATTTCGCTCAGTAAAGAGCCGCAACATAGGGCGCGCAGCAGCACACCCCTCAGCACTACATGATTTATTATTATCCATTGTTTTTGGTGAACTTTTACTCCTCGTATATGATATAACTGGATGCCCAGTGCTATTATGTATCACTGGCCTACATTAAGGGGGGGAGTAATGTAAAGTTCACCCACCCAATTTTCTATTATGGATTTATTTTATATTCAATATATACAACCTTGTGCCTGGAAGCATGTCATCACATTATTACTTCTCCACCTCTCAGTGAGCTCATATGCATATACAGTTTAGAGAATACCATCATATATTATTTTCAACATATTAATTACTTATTTATTATAATCAAGATCATTGTTTCCTGTTAGAGACATGAGTCTATGTAAAATACATTATTTGATGAATTACTACAAACATGCTCTTATGTAAGCATGTTTGGTTGCAGGTTTAATATAATCTGACTGTGGTGATGAACTCTGGTGATGTGCATTTTAAGCTGTTATGTCACCAGAGTGTCGGGCCACTTAAAGGGGGCTGTAGATTGCACTCTAGTGTTCCACACCAATCCCCAGTGCATTGTATGTTTTGCACTTAGCAACTTCCTTTATGTGGGATTGGTGTGACACAATATTAATCAGCATTGGGGCTTAACTTCAACTGCATTGTGTGCATTCTGCAGTCATTCTGCAGTCATGTGAGATTAAAAGGCTAGGTCTTAACAGTTCAAATAGATAGGCACATTGGTGCAAGTAATTAAAGTTGTAACATATGCAAGAGGCTTATCCTCCAGGAGAGGAAAGCTTACTGAGAGGGGGGAATTGGCCAAAGGTCACTATGGACCTTTGGACTGTCTGATTGCATTGTGGATTGACTGATTATGGATCTCAGAGCTTGTGTCTGAGTGTAATTGGATGAGTGATGCTCCTCCCAATTGTGGGGAGGGGCTAACTGAAAATACTTAATGTTTGTGATTGCAAAATAAAGTTAGTTATTACCTGACCATCTTGTGGAAAGGAACGAAGTAACATTGTCTCTGTTGAATGACTGAATAGACTAGAAGGAAAGGACTGATGCTTTGAAGAGATCTTCAGCACTTCTGTGACTTGGAGTCAAGTTTGGATTAGACTGGCTTGCCCAGTGTACATGAAGCTTGGGACAGCTAAGGAAAGCAGAGCATGAGCCCCAAGACTTTGTAACGGGTTAATCGCTTACGGCCACTTAGTGGACGAATTCCAGGGATGATTCACCGGGTTCTACGGGTAGTCCGCCGGCTTCCACGAGTAACCCGCCGGCTTCCACGGGTAACCTGCCGGCTTCCACGGGTAACTGCACGGCTTCTACGGGTAACTCTAATTTTAAAATATAAATATGCTTGTGTGATGACAGCACTAGCTGAGGAGGAGGAGGGGAAGAGAGAAGAAGAAAGAAAACTGGCAGCCATGAGGAGGAGGAGGAGGAAGAGGAGGTTTCGGGTGAGGCCCTGGCTGTTGAGAAGACCTCAGGTGGGATATTATGAGCATCTACTGAATGAACTGTTCGTCGAGGATACCCAAACTTTATGAAATGGAACCAGCCAAATTCCAAGGAAAAATTGGTCCTAGGATTACCAAAAAAGACACCTTCTTGAGGTAAGCTTTGGAGCCAGGACTCAGACTTGCCATCACCCTCCGCTATTTGGCAACTGGAGACAGCTACAAGTCCCTCATGTATGGCTTTAGAGTGGCCCACAACACCATCAGCTTGATAATTCGAGAAGTCTGTGAAGCTATAATTGCAGAGTATTCCGATGATCTCCTGGCCTGCCCCACAACTCTAGAAGAGTGGAGACAAGTCGCTGAACTATTCTTTTCGAGATGGAACTTTCCTCATTGTGTTGGAGCCATTGATGGAAAGCATGTGGCCATCAGATGTCCTCCCAAAGGTGGTTCCGTGTACTACAACTACAAGGGATACCACTCCATTGTACTCATGGCTCTTGTGGATGCTGACTACAAGTTCCTTAATGTAGACTATGGAGCTAATGGAGCTGGATCAGACAGATGAGTTTTTAGCACGACAGTCCTGAGGCAAGCACTTGAAGAAGGGACCCTTGGGTCCAATTCTTCCTTGTGGAAGATCTCTTCCCTACTTCATTGTCAGAGATGATGCCTTTCCTTTGAGAACCTGGCTGATGAAGTCACTGCCCCTCAGAAACATGACCAAGGAGCAGAGGAAATACAATAAACGACTCTCTAGGGCAAGAAGAATTGTGGAAAATGCATTTGGGATCCTTGCAGCAAGGTTCAGGTGTCTCCTGACTACCATGACACAGAAAACCAAGACAGTGGAATCCATAGTCATTGCATGCTGCTGACTCCACAATCTGATGAGAATAAGGTATCCAACTGCCCAAAACAACATGGTGGACCAGGAAGATCCAATCACACATGTAATCACCCCAGGAAATTGGAGGGCAGCTGGAGAAATTGATGAAATGCCACCACCCACTAGAGGCCATTCTATGACTGATGCAGCCAAGAATCAACGGCAGTACTTGGTCGACTATGTTAATTCAGAGGAAGGAAGAGTGCCATGGCAAGATAACATGGTATAAAGATACCACAAAGCAACCCCGGCCTTTTTCAAGGCCACCAAATCCTCCCGAAAGAGCAGACCATGTACACTTCTTGTGTAAATAAAAAAAAATAGTTCCTGTCTGACCCACCCAAAATAAACACCATCCCAGGTAGATTTCGTCTCTCCTGGAATTTGACGTTTTTCCTTTCATTACCAAAAATATATAAATCATTGTAGTTGTTCAGAACTTTGTATTATTTTTTTGCTTCTTTGCTTCAGAAGTGCCGTAGTTGTGTCTTGTTCAGAAGTGCTGTATTTTTTTTTTGGCTTCAGAAGTGCCGTAGTTGTTTCTTGTTCAAAAGTGCCGTACTTTCATTATTTTTATAATTTTCATGGCAATATACTAGAAAAAACTACGGCAGTTCTGAAGCAAAAAAAAATAATATGGCACTTCTGAACAAGAAAAAACTACGGCAGTTCTGAACCAAAAAAATTATTTCTTCTTTGCTCAAAATTATTAACCCTGACACAACCACACTTAAGTTAGTAGCAATTTTGTTTGCTAAAGAAATATGAAAACTTTAGTAATGTGTGATAATAAGCAATTTACTGAAAGATAGTTCAAGTGTAAAGTAAGAAATATTACAAAATAATGGACCAATACGTATTTGTGCTCTAATCAAAAGGAAATATTAACAAGTTACTTGATGTGTAGAAATTAATTTTGGACTAAAATATTATACTTTCTTGGACAAAGATAGAGAAAAGTTTGGAGGGTTTTGGAACTTTTTTTTTGATTGATTGTTAACACAAATATGTGTACAAGGCGTGCTCTTTTGGGAGGATTTGGTGGCCTTGAAAAAGGCCGGGGTTGTTTTGGGTGGCCTAGAAAAAGGCCAGGGTTGTTTCACGTTTCTACAGGTTCAGAAACTGACTCATATTGAGTGGTGTTGACGCACTGCCTGGCATATGCTCAGAGGCAGTGAGGAAGGTCCAGCTACTGATGATGATGGCCAATTATTTTCCGGACTTAACAGGCAGTAGTGCAGCGGCTGATGAGGCCCAGGAGAAGGAGGAGGAGCGTAGTACTGCTGCTGGTGCTGCTGGTGCTGCTGCTTGGGTTGCTGCTGATGGGGTTGCTTCCGCTGCTTCCGCTGCTTCCGCTGCTTCCGCTGCTTCCGCTGCTTCCGCTGCTTCCGCTGCTGCCGCCGTTACCGCCGCCACTACCGGCGCCGCTGCCGCCGAAGACGCCACTGCCGCTGCTGCCGTCTGAATATTCCCTTTCAGTTGCAAAATCATTGGCTCATCACAGGACTCGGGATCCAGAGTCATGCATTCAGCGACGATGAAGTCACCGAGTACCCGGATTCGTCTTTTGGTGAGATCCTTTGGAGCAGAAACAACCATTTGCTGCATCGTAGCCTGCAGCGCTCCTGACGATGACTTGGCAAAAATCGAACAGTTGATCCATCCCAGTTTGCTGCTGTGCTAGTTCTTTCCTCTTTTTCTTGTAGTGGCCACCCTTGGTTTGCGCGGCAGGAGGGGAACCCATGGAGATGTCCGGATCCGAATGATCATGGATCTCAGTTCATCCGCTGCACTGGAGCTGTCCTCCACTTCCCTGACTTTCTTCTTTGCAATGAGTTTCGAAAGCACATTGGTGCCCTGGCGACCAGGAATCCGTGTGATATGGTCTACCAGGAAACCAAAATTCGCACAAATCCATTGCTCCTTCTCTGTGGGATTGCGCTTCGCAGTACCGGATGGCCCCTGCTTCATTAGTTTTCCTGCACTGGTCCTCACAGACTCCAGCCAGGTCTTCAGTTGAAATCCACTGCAGGGTACTCTGAGTTTGGCAGCCATTTCATTCAGGAGGGCCATCTTCCTGGCTGTATCTTTGTATTCTTCTAGAGTCCTGTCGTAAAAGATCACATTGTCGCGATACCCGAAGGCCACATCCTGTTCCTCCCTGGTTGGTAGGAACAGCTTTTCCTGCTTCTTCCGAGCAGCAGGTGCAGCAGACGAGCGAGCAGGCGGAGCAGGCGGAGCAGGCGAAGCAGGCGAAGCAGGCGAAGCAGCAGGCACAGCAGCAGGTGCAGGAGAAGGTGCAGGAGAAGGAGCATGCGCAGGAGAAGGTGCAGGCACATGAGACTGAGCACCAGCATGACCAGGAGCACGAACACGCACAGGAGCACTAGCAGCAATTGACTCATCAGAGCTGGCAGCATCTGATGAGGTCTTTGGAGCAATTTTCGGTCGTTTCTTAGCAGGCAACTTCGCAGTCTGCTTCACAGGCGACTTGGCAGGTGCAGGCCGCTTTGCAGGTGCAGGCTTCTTCAACTTCGCTTTCAAGGGAAGAGCACTCTTCCTCAGCTTCTTTTGTGATCCTGAAGATCCATCCTCATCGCTGGGTTGATGAGAGGAAGACACCATAGAAGAAGGTGACGTCTCTGTATCCAAATCAGTAACAACTGCAGCAGGGATCCTGGTTCTAGTCTTTTTCATAGGCATGATGAAAAACTTTCTGGAGCAGTGTAATAATGGTCTTCTCTGTTTGGTAGCAAGATGCTGAATGATCTCATAGCAAATGATCAATCTTTATATACTGCCTGGATAGCGTTCCCCGCTGTGATGACATAATAAACCCAGTTGGCATTGCATCACTAGCTCTAGAGCAAGCGTATTGGATCAACAACCGGCGACACTGGGCAAACTTGACAAGCGCGTGAGCGCTCGAGTGTGATAAGCCTGAATAAGCCTCCCAAGGGCAATAACTCACTAATACTATGAGAGTAGACAATATAAAACAAATTTAAACATAAACTTAATCCCTCTTAGAATTGATTGTTGTAGTTGTTTGTCATCCGGTGGTTGATTTTAAACTAAATATGTATTGTCTGCAATGAGTGTATTAGAAGCAATAGTACTCCACTGCACATGGATCTTATATTTCACAATGATATTATTGAATGGTCAGGTAAGATTTTTATTTCTATGATTTTGAAAAAGAAATTGATCTTCATACTTTAATTCTCAAATTATTGCTGTGATGAAGATTTTAACTGATGTAAAACCTGCCTATTTGATGCAAATTTGAGTGGTCTTAGTGACGGAATTAATAGTAATTTAGATACAATGGTCAAGTTTTTTCCAAATTAAGTGCCTGAATAATGAGGTGCTTTTAATTGTGAGGCGGTCTTCATGAGGACATAATGATGTGGTTTTTTTATTGTGACATTGTCTTATATTGCGGTGTTCTTCTATTTTGATACTGAAGTGGTTTTAATATTGAAGTGTCTCACTAGTGAAGTGGTCTAAATAGTGAGGTGGTCTTGATTGTGAGGTGGTCTTGTATTAAGGTATTCGTGATAGTGATGTGGTTTTAAGAATAAAGAGGTCATAATAGTGAGTGGTCTAAATAGTGTGGTTGTCTTAATTGTGAGTTGGTCTTACATTGAGGTGTTTGTATAGTAGTATAAATTGTGAGATGATCTTATATTGAGGTGATCTTAATTGTGAAGTGGCCTTATATCGAGGTGTTCTTATGGTATTGATGTGGTTTTGATAATGAAGTGATCTTAATAGTAAGGTGTCTCAATAGTGAGGTGGGCTTAATTGTGAGGTGATCTTATATTGAGGTGTTCTTATAGTATTGATGGAGTTTAATAATAAAGCAGTTTTAATAGCGTTAAATGTTGCCATTTGTTTTCAATTATATAGCAGTTACTTATAAGATTGTTTATAGTTTGCCTTAATGGTCACAAATCCTTCAGTGATGCGGTTTTGATAATGAAGTGGTCTTTTTTTTCTTCTTTTTTTTTATTCATACCAACAAACAGTACAATATTATCAACATGGTAAATTCATTAATAATTCATTAATAATTGCAAATCATTAACTAAATATCCCTGGAAATGCACCTTGCCATCTGACATGAAATAGAACAACTAATATATATAATAGTATGTCTATATATCTATTTACATCATATTATCCCACTATAAACACAGAAAAATACATACAATAATATTTAAATACATACAGTAATGTTTTAATACATTGGAATACATTCATAGTACTACATAAAAACTGTAATAAATACATTATTGCGTCACTTACGATAAATAAAAACTTCCATCTCCTAATATAACACGCCATATAATTTCTGTAGAATTTCAACTTTTTTCTTTGCTCCTTAATATATTCTGAGTTTTAAATAAGATCTGAAGATGACATTTTATTTCACTTATGATCCATTTTATACAGGTACTTTCATTTATATTTTCGTTTTCATATTTCACTCTATTTCGCCTTTTCCAAATAGTATATCTAGCTATAGACAAAATCAAATCAATTACATTGGTTTCAAACATTTCAGGAGACATGAGGTGAAATTGCATTTGAACCAAAAATCAAATCTTAAAGAAAAATCGTCAAATTTGGATTTCCAATAGGTTTTTGATTCAATTTTAATTTTCTTACTAGCTATAAAATTGTTATAAATATCCTTATTATCCAAATCTTTCAAATCTTTTTTACTGCTGGAGGACGTTTTGAAATTTGTGTTCAAAAGCATTTCATATAGACTTACATCATCATCAACAGTTGCACATCTATTTGCATTTATAAACTCTTTTGATATAGCAGCTTTCAATTTACTTATATCAAATATGTATGAAGCCTGATTAAGTAGTTTTCCTTTTATATAAATTTCATCAATATCACCATTTCTAATAATATCATCAACATAAATAATTCCAGTTTTTGACCAGTGCGCGAAGGCTAATGGTTGGCCATTAAATAAAATTTTCCTATTACACCATATAATTTGACTATGATCATCGACTTCTGCTTTTCTCCTCATTTCTTGAAAATCTAAAATAATTTTCTTATAACATGGTGTGATTTCTACTTTATTTAGTAAGCATGATGAGTCATTTACTTTTAAGGCAAAAAATTCAATACCAAATATACTATCTAAACATTTTATATTTTGAATGGCTATTTGTTTCCATAATCCATTTCTTGGAGTTTGCAAGATTCTTAATACCCATTTGATTCTCTGTACTTTAATAGCCAGATCTAAATCTCTCATATTCAAGCCACCTTGTGACCTCGGTAAACAACAGATACCTTTTTTCATTAATTTCCTTTTTCCACCCCACAAAAACTGATAATTCAAATTACTTATTTTACTGATATACTTCTCACTCATGTCTAACATATTACTTGCATACATAATGGTTGACATTCCAAGCGATTTTATTATATGAACCTTGCCCGTCAGTGAAAGATTTCTATTTCTCAAGTTTTTTTAATATGATCTCCCAAAATTCATTGATATCATTTCTTTTTCCTATCAGAATACCTAGCATTTTTACTGGACCCATTAAGAGTTTGATATCTAAATATTCCTGGTTTATCAAATCTTCCCTCATAATTAATCCTTCAGTTTTTTTTCGTATTTAGACGCGATTCTGATTCGTTTCAAACTGTTCAACAATGTTCAGACAATCTTTAGTCATATTGATATGCTTAAGATATAATACTGTGTCATCTACATATTGTGATATTCTAACCTGACAACCATTTCCTACATTAATCTCTTGCCAATCATCTGTTTTTCTAATGTAACATGCCATTGGTTCAGCTTGAATCACATAAAGTAAAGCAGATAACGCATCTCCTTGTCTGATTCCTCTTGTTATGTTAAAATATTTTGACATATATCCATTAGTAAGAATGCAGCTTTTCATATTTTTGTACATGATTTTTAACCGTGAGATAAATATATTGCTGAAACCGAATCTTTCTAAAACCGGAAATAACCAGTCCCACTCTACTCTGTCAAATGCCTTTTCCTGGTCTAATAAAAGGATAACTTCATCACTTTCTGATCGGTCAATAATATCTTGGACAAGGCGGATATTTTGCCCAATAAACCTCCCTTCAATGCACCCTGTCTGGTCAGTATGAATTATTTCTGGCAAAATTGTTTTAAGTCTGTTAGCTAATAATTTAGACAGGATCTTTAAATCAGTATTTAGCAAAGAAATTGGCCTCCAGTTTTTTAAATCATTCCTCTCGCCCTTCTTGAATAATAGCCTTATAGCAGCTCCATATTGTGTATATGGCAGTCTTTGTTGGGAAAAACTGTTTATAAGAACTTCCAGAAAGTCATTTTTTATATCGTCCCAAAAATATTTATAAAACTCTATGATGATACCATCTATTCCTGGGCTTCGATTATTTTTCATCATTTTCAGTGCTTTTGCTAATTCATCGACAGTGATCTCATTGTTCAGTAAATTTACATTGCTCTGACCAAGCTTCTTGTCTACACTTTCTAGAAATTTGTCTCCTATTTTTGAATTTATTGATTCAGAATTATATAAATTTTGATAAAATTTTACCTGCTCATTCATTATCTCATTGGTGCCTGTAATAACATCTTGTTTTTCATCTAAAATCTCTTGCCAAGCCTTATCTTTGCCATTTCCTTTCTCTAGATTATGGAAATAACGGGTAGATCTTTCACCCTCTTCAAACCATTTTACTCTAGACCTTATTTTGGCACCCTCAGCTCTCTTCTCATAGATGTCTGCAAGTTCTCTTTTAATTCCTGTTAACTCAAAATTATGTTGCCCTATTTCAGGATGGAGAGCTAAACTAGAATATTTCCTTTCTAGATAAGTTACTCTTTTATTATATTCTCTTGCTTGGTTCTGGGAAATTAGAATTGCTAAATCCTTTATTTTCTTTTTTCCAATATCCCACCATCTATTAAGGTCATATTCTGACTTTTTTTTTCTCCATACCACCCACCAGTTTCTAAAGCATTTTTGAAACAACTCAGTTTTTAAAGTGTTTACATTCATTTTCCAAATGCCTTTGCCTTGTTTGGTTCCTATTGTTCTAAATTGAATTTTGAGGCATTTATGATCAGAAAATGGACATATCTCGTAATCAATAACATCAACCTGATTATCTAGTGATTTAGAAATAAGCCAATAATCTATCCGTGACGCTTTGTTTTATCTGTGCCAAGAATAATTCTTTTTCGTGGGATTTCGCCTGCGCCACACATCTTCTAAATCAAATCGGTTCATAACAATGCTTCAGTTCCAAGAATCCTTTATTACTAATACTGCTACTAACACAATTTTCCTGTCTAACTGACTGTTCATAGCGCAGTTGAAATCACCTGCTATCAGATTTTCACATTCAATTTCAACAAGGTCTGACAACTTATTGAAAAATGAGATACGATCACACTCATTGTTTGGTGCATATACATTCACAAAATGATATCTCATTTCATTGACAAAGAAATCAAACACAATATATCTACCCTCTGGATCAAGAGACACATTTTGTACATCAAGATCACTATTTTTCTTAAACAATACTGCTACCCTACCCCTCTACTTCTGTTTGTTCCCCTACTCCACAAGTTTTTCCCTGACCATTCTTTCCCCCATTGCTGTTCTTGACTCTCTGTATTACACTGTGTCTCTTGTAAAAAGGTTATGTCATGGTTTGCTTTTTTTAACCACTCAAACACTGCCCTTCTCTTTTTGTTACAATTAATTCCATTCACATTACAAGATACAACAGACAGTTTATTACACATTACAGGGCTGGTTAATGGTCATTTCACAGTTATTCTTATTCTTGTACTTCAAAACAATTTCTCATTGCTTCCAGAAATACATTTGCCACTGTGTTTTGGCCATTTTCATTGAAATGTACGCCCGTTTTGTCTGAAGTGTTGTACATAGTTTCACAGATTTTTCCATTGTCCAACAACACTTCATCATTATTCACAAACCAGATGTTACATTCATTCTCTGAAAGTTCTTTCAAGAGTCTGTTTAGATTTTTCACTTCTTCATTGATTTGCAACACATGAGTGTCTTCAGCACTTGATGGCAGACGTGGAGGCACACTGGAAAGCAACAGTTCTGCAAAGGGGTACTTGTTACCGCATGCAGTAACAGCTTCAATGTACTCATTGTATACCATAGCACCAGAATCTATTAAACTGTCCGACTCAGATGACCAACTGCATGTTCCCAAATGTACAAGTATAGCCTTCACTGCATCTTTTGGGATGTTACAGTCATTCAGCATATCTTCTGTATCTATTAGAGTGGCACCTGACTGACAAATGGTCTCGACATGGGAGTTAGATTGAGCAAACGTGGATCGCATCCCTTTGACATTGGAATCCCCGACTATGATAACCACACTTCGATCATCGTATCCTGATGTAACAGACGTTTCATCCGCAGATAGAAAAGGATCATTTTCCAGGAGCTGAGTTAAAAGCTTCAGCTCACTTCGAACTTCAACCAGCGCTTTTCCCATAATGTTAGAGCCCGTCCACTCTTTGGTGTGTAACACCCTTGGGTCAGAGATATGCAGGCCAACCCCAAAGAAGGGATCAGGGCTTCCTTCACCTATAACTTTGTCACCAGTGCTCAGCAAATACTCTTTCACTTTATCATGTTGATGCACTTTGGCTTGGACACATTTATGAATGACTTGAGGGGCACTTTCTTTCCACACTGCATCATTGTAGTTTCGAATGTGTTTACCTCTCTGTTTCATCTCTCTTGCATCTTTAGCATTCTGGATATCAACAAATGCTTTGTGGTCATGAAAGAGCTTTGCTTTCTGACTCTGAAAGTACTGTTCGTTGCAAGAGTACGCTTTCTGTCTAATTGTGATTGGGAATTGCATATTGAAGTTACTCAGAGGGGATTTCTCCGTAAGAAAACAAATCACTTCATCATTTGAGCGGGACCCATCATTTCTTGGACATTTACTGCGTTCATGGTCCCCTTGGCATACACTTCTTCATTTCATGTTCCCCACCACACCTCAAACACTTGCTTTTACCTGTTTGCGGGCGTCTGTACCAAACAGTCACAGTGACTTGTCTATCTTCCTCTGAATCATAGCAAGATAGTCTGTGAGGGATAGTGCGCTCGATTGGACACATAAAAGCAAAACGTGTGCCTGTTGTCCACTTTGTTTGTTTACCACCAACATGCAGCATTTCTTTTTCCATTTTTACAATTTTACCAAATGGGGATAGCATATCTATTATTTTCTGGTCAGGCCACGACATCATAGCATCTTTTATTGTGACTTTAGTGAATTGTTCTTGTTCATCTCTCAATTCTACAAGAAGGGTTTCTTTTGCAGTTTCATTGGTGACATTTACTACGACTTTCCTGGACCATTGGGTAGGATACAATTGTATCCCAACGACATCCTCCTCTTGTAACACTTCAGTTATACCTTTGTATAACCCATTGTATAGCTCTCTAAGCTCTTTCTCACCCACAGCTCCAAGGGGAAAACTCAGAGTCAGCTTCATGTTTTTGAGTTTGTGTAGTGAAACAGGCAATCACAAACAAACAAACGTGGGAAAACCATAGTCCGCTTAGAAATATAATCCACTGAAGTGCCTGGTTAACTGAGCATTGCGTATCATACTCCACAGTTCACTGGATACCAGGAATGTCACAATCAAAATTCTAAAAAATGTCTTTTTTAAGCTTAAGTATCCACAACAAATCAAAAAAAAAATACACAGATTCGAATCCCAAGATGTTACCCTTCCTGTGAATATGATTTTGTCGGTGAAATGTCCCTTAAACCATCGAAATTCTGCAAAAACTCTGGAGCTTCAAGAACATGTGTTGACTACCTCCATTTTTCACACCTCTCATAATGAAGTGGTCTTAATAATGAGGTGTCTAAATAGTGAGGTGGGCTTAATTATGAGGTGGTCTTATATTGAGGTTTTCTAATAGTAGTGATGTTGTTTAATAACAAAGCAGTTTTAATAGTGTTAAATATTGCCTTTTTTTTTTTCAATTACACCTAACTTACAAATAAGCTTGTTTATTGTTTGCCTCAGTTCTCACAAATCCTTCAGTGTTTGACATAGTTATCACTCCCTGGTGATCACTGAAGCGGAAAACATTATCAGCCTGCTTGAGCTGATAACTGATTTTATCACCAGCGAATACTGCCTTCTGATTGGCTGAGGAGGGTCTCGAATGGTATTATGTTCTATACTACTTTACATTATGTAATGGCTTAATATGTGGTCTCTACGAACTCTATTGCCTAATTTACCACATTGACTCTTATTATGAACTTTATAGTCAAATTGACTTTGATTTTTTTTACTTTATTCTATGTTGTCATGTATTATACTGTCACCGACAGTTGAACTTATGTTCGGAATGTCCTACTCCTATCTAGAAAAACGGCTACTCAGCGCAAGTGGATTCGGTTGCGGCCCATTTTAAGCACTGTACCTTTGCCGGTCTTGTATTCAATATGGTATCACTTTGCTAAATTGCCGATTGTCACTAAAATCATCATCAGAACTGTCTTTTAAAACCAGTTCAAACTGTCCAGCGACCTACTGATTGTCCATTATTGCTGACAGGACTCATAGTGTATTGACCTGATTCCAGGCGTCATTGCTACGTAAACATAAGCGAATGGTCGTCAACAAGCCCACCTAAATTATGAATGTTCAGTGGTTTTGTTTCATTTTACATAGATTAAATGCATCCTGGAGTTTAGAGCTACATAATTAAAATGTACACATTAAATTATTAATTTAAGGGTTGATTACAAGAGTCTACTGTTGTTTCCGTTGTTACATCTAGCAAATGCACTCTTGTTTATGCTAAATGAAGCTAATATTGTTGCAGGGAGAGCAATGAAGAAAAAGCTAGGAAAATCTTTGAGATACATGTCCTCAGAGTGCCGAAATTTTGCCCCCAGATGGTTTCGAACTAACAAACTTCTGACAACTTACTTATCTGTACCCGCGCCAGACAGTTTTACCACTACTCTACCGAGACACTTGGCTTTGAGCATGACTTAATTGTCTCTGTATGGTGATTATGGTTAAGCCTTGTACATTCAATCTTTCAGATTTATACTATGTATTTACTCATAACCTATGCTGAAAAGTGATTGTATATTGATTGATTCAATTACATTTATTCATGTGTGGGGGGGGGGGGGGGGGGTTGTAATGCAATTTATTAGGGTGTTCACAATAAGGTCTCTCAAATAAAAAATCATCAGCTATTTATATATATATATATATATATGCCAAAGCAAGGTGAATCCTACAAGTAATACGGTTTGATTAGTCACAAAGTTTAAAATATCCCAAATGGGTCTTGAACTGACTACCTTCGCATTAGAAGGTAGATGTCTTACCTACTGAGCTATCCTGGACTTGCTTGCTCACCTGTTCTGGCATCTTAACTGACAAAGTAGGCAATATATATATCCTGATTCCTGAGGAGTACTACATTTTTCAAACAGATGGCACCTGTGATTAAGGTGGCCAAATATGCTAATTATTTTTTTGATCATGTGATTTATCATCTGACCAGTCATGCCCCAATTACCTGGAGATCAACATGGCTGGCTGTTGTCATTTGAGCCCCTCTTTGCATAAATAGAGCAATTGTATTGTTTACAAGCTTCATCAGCAGATAAAGTGATTGAAAATTAAAGGTTCAAGTCTTTAACAAACACAAATTAATCAGATTGCGTCAGAGGCGGATCCTGCTCTTTTTCAGAGGGGGGCTCACTCTGACGTTCATCATAGAGAAAAGGGTCTGTGTACGGGTCAGTCAAGGGCAAATCAGGAATTCTAGCTACGTCAGCCTCACGTACTTCAGCCAGGTACGGCTTGAGTTGATTAATGTGCACAATTCGAGATTTCCCAGTTGCAGGAGCCACAATTTCCTAATTAACCTCCCCCACTCTCCTCACCACCCTGTAAGGCCCTAAAAACTTCAAACTAAGTTTCTGCCTAGCCAGGGGCAGATAAAACAGCAAAACCCAGTCTCCAGGTTCATGAGACTGATTGCTGGACAATCTGTTGTAGTGCTTCGCCTGATTCAGAGCTGATTTCCGCAGCTTTAGGCGGCAGCATTCAAAGGAATCTTCCATAGCTAACCGTATCCATTCAACATACTCAATTGTACAAGATGGCTGATCCTGGAGGACATGACCATACAACAGGTCAACAGGCAGGAGGGCTTCCCTCCCAAGCATCAACTTATTGGGAGTAACCCCAGTTGAGTGCTGGGGCGTAACCCTGTAGGCACACATGACATAAGGCAGAATATCATCCCAATCATCTCTGTAGTCATTCACTAACTTAGAGAGCATGTCCTGCAAAGACCTATTGAACCTTTCCACTAAGCCATCGCTCTGGGGGTGATAAGCAGTCGTCCTGGTCTTAACAATGCCAAGCAATTTACACATTTCCTGGAACAACTTAGACTCAAAGTTGGTGCCCTGATCACTATGAAGCTGATATGGGGCTCCAAACCTTAGAACTACCAGAGTTACCAAACAGTCAGCCACAGTGTAGGCTTCTTGGTTTGGTAGGGCAAAAGCCTCTGTCCATTTTGTGAAATAATAAGCAATAACCATAATGACCTTATTCCCCTTCTTAGTCTCTGGAAAAGGACCTACAATGTCTACTGCCATTCTTTCCATAGACATCCCAACAGGAACTTGTTGTAATGGGACCCTATTCCTGCCTGTCTGTCTACGCTTCTCACAGCTCTCACACCATCCAACCCATCGGACGATGTCCTCCTTGTACCCTGGCCAATAGAATCATCTGCGGACCTTGGCCACTGTGCTATGTATTCTCATATGTCCCCCTAACCGTGAGGTATGCAATTGATCAAATATCGCTCGCCTCAACTTAGAAGGGATCACTAATTGCTCCACATATTCTCCTGTAGGCAATCTATGCTCTCTGTACAATTTTCCATCTTTTAAGTGCAACCAATTGTACTGGGCCCAAAAATCTCTGACACTTCCTGGTCTATCTGCTATATCACTATAGAAGGGCCTTTGTCCTGCCTTCAGCCAATCCACAGCCAAAGCAGTCGCACTATCCTGAGCTTGGGCAGCCACAATCTCCTCCCTTGTCCACACATTCAACCAGTTCGAACCCAGGACCTCAGATTGTTCAGGGCCACCCACTTCCGGTGGGGCAGTCACCACTTCCGGTGACGCCTCACTGCTCACTACGGGGCTGGTCTCAGAAACTGCCACCACTGGCTGACTCACAGAGACTGTCTCAGCCCTGGCTGATCCATCAGCCACACCACCAACGCTGCCTACAACTCTAGCTCTCCCTGGCCCCTGTCCCTGGCGTCACAATGGCGCCTGCTCCCATGGCTTCATCAACAAGTGGGCCTTGTCAGCATTCCACTGTACAAGAGCGACCATCACTCCCTGGTCACCATGCCCTGGATCAGGGCAATCATCTCTCTTACACCTTCGTACAGGAATTCTAGAACAACCCTCTGCGTTCCCGTGCTTTTTACCATCCCTGTATTCAATTCTGAAATCATATTCGGCCAATGATGCCAACCAACGGGCCAGTATGCCCTCTGCATCTTTAAAATTCTGCAACCAAACAAGGGCATGGTGGTCAGTTCTTAAAAGCACTGATCCCTGTTCATACAGGCCTAAAAATCTTAGCCATTTGGACAAAAGCTCCTTGTAAGTTGTACAGTAATTTTTCTGGCTAGTCGATAGAGCTTGAGATGCATAAGCAATAACACGTTCTTTTCCCTCAATTACCTGGGCCTTTGACATTCGGAGGTCCACTCGAAAGGGACCTTGGGAGTCATCAGGGCATGCAATGGGGCAGCTGGGGCAGCTAGGGCAGCAAATTCCGGCACATACTTTCTATAGTATGATGCAAATCCCACAAAACTACGAATCTCATGGAGGGTTTGGGGTTCAGGCCAATTCTTGACAACCTCAATTTTCCGAGGGTCTGGCCTAACCCCTGCTTCTCCTACCACATGGCCAAGAAAGGGCACTTCTTTCCTAAACAATTCACACTTACTGGGCTTCAAACGCAGACCAGCCTGGTCCATGCGCTTAAGGACAGTAACTAGATTAGCTAGGCATTGGTCAAAAGTGGAACCCTGGACAAGGACTGGAGGACTAGACCAAGGACTACTACTAGGCTCAATAACTCCAAGATCTAACATACGATCTACCTCCTCTCCCAGGGCTTTTGGGCCCAGCCCAACCGACGAGCAGGTAGCTTAAAGGGCCTACGGTCACCAGTATCAATGTCATGCTTTGCTAACTCTGTTTGACCTAGGCCAAATTGATCTCCCTCAAAGCAATGCTCATACTCTAACAGAACCATTTTCAACTTCTCCCTTTGTTCACTACTAAGGCCTTCTGTCGGGTCAATAAGGGGTCTCAGGTGATCTGGAAGGTCCTTGTGTCTAGGGCCCTCCTTGGAAGCCACAGCTGATACCAGCGTGTCCTCTTCTAGAGAATCCTTGTTAGACAGGACACTAGTCAGCTCCCCTAGTAATTGACCCTGTGACAGACAAATATCTTTCTCAGTCGGATTTGCTATCCAGACCTTGGCATCAGGACAATCCACGTCCACTATGCCCTGAGGTACCATAACATGCAAATTCTGACTAACCTGGGGAATGGCTTCGAACAAGAGGTCATGACCCTGACATTTGCCCCATGTCACCAGATTGACTGCAACCAATGACACATGCCTTGCTAGCAGGCAAAAGGGGTTCTCTGACCACTGCTCGACCTCCAAGACCTTCTGGACCTTCTCTACACAGAACATCTGACCCACCCAAACGCAATACTCCAGAGGAACACATTAAAGTGGCTTTATGTTTCTTCAGGAAGTCCATCCCCAGCAACCCAGTCAGTTGTCCCATCTCAGCAACTAGGAACTCGCACGGATACAGAGCTCTGTCCACACAGATCTCTGTCTCTAGCCTTCCATATACTTTGATAAGACCACCATTTGCGGCTGCTACCTTCCTATCCATAAACAAAAGTGGAGACCTATACACTCCAGCTATCTCATCATACACTTTCTTGCTCAACATTGAAACTTGGGCACCTGTGTCCACCAGCATTTCCAAATCTGTGGAACCAATCCGGATGGACAAATACCAGGCTGTTACGGCTTCTTGCGCAGCAGCACATTGAGGCCTATCTTGTCCCTTAAAGACCCCCTCATCACTATTCATGGGAGCCACTAACTTCGAGGGTGTAGGACCTGGGACCAGATCTTCCTCCACCCTTACTCTTTTAGCGAACCAGCTCCCTTCTCTGACTGTGAACCATTCCCTGTACCTTTTGGGGCACCTTTTCGGGCCCCTGACCCCTTATCCCAATCTTTCTTTTCCCTTGGGCGACTGTTTCCCCGATTGCCCTGACCAGATTGATCTCTGCCCTTGTTCGGCTTAGGGCAGTCTCTACGAATATGGCCGTAATCATTGCAATTAAAACAGCGCCGATTGGAATTGGAAGGGGGCCTCGGCCCATCTCGGCGGCCCTTATCGCTGGGTCCACCTCGATTTGCCAATACATCATTCATCAGGAAATAAAACAACTCTTTAACTTGCTCCTGAGTCATAGGGTCTCCTTTAGCTGAAGGAGCTGCCCCTGATTGACTTGTTGGAGCTAATTCTGAGGTCTCAGGATGGACAACGGGCAAAGCCACGGCCCCTATTGGCCCAAGGTCGGGTTTGTGGGGCCTTGTGGCTTCATAGGCGGATTCATATTGGACAGCCAAATCAATGGCATCCTGTAAAGTAGAGGGCTTGAGGGCACCTAACCAGAACCTCATGCTGGGAGAACCGGCTGTTTCTATGAACCTTTCCTTGGCAAACCTTTCCTGCTCCTCAGTCGAGGATGCAGGGTTCGCCTTCCTGGAAAGATCCATTAAGGACAAGCCATATGACTCCAGATCCATTTCGGGGCCCCTCTTTGCATTAAACCATTTACTACGATAAGCATCTAGAACACGGGAGGAACAAAACAGACCATTCAATTGCTCTGTCATCCCAACCCACCATTTCTCATAGGGCAAGGAGACAATCTTGAGCCTAGCAGGACCGGAAATACTAGTCCATATGTGGAAACAACGCTCATCTTCTGTCCACCCATTAAAGTCTGCCACCCTCCTAAACTCCATCAAATAATCAGCAAAAGCTACTCCCTGACCATCATACAAAGGGGGTAGGGCTTCCCTACGACGCCTGTGCCTTGGACGATAGGCACGACTGCCAGGGGCCAAGTGGTCCGCCATTACTGCTCCAGCGGCCCCACCGGCCCCAGTTGGCTCAGTCCCCACCCAGGTCCTAAATTCTGGAGAGGAGGTGGGAGTGGACGCACAGGAGTCATTCGAATCCGACTCTCTCTGCACCATATCCCTGGACCTCTTTCCACTACTTGCTCTAGGTCTAGATCCCTCCCTAGGGAGCCTCACTCCGGAATTGGAGCTAACCTCCCTAGGTTGCCTCACTCCTGACATGGAGCTAGCACGTGGTCTAACTGGGGTGGCATCCCCAGAAGCCATGCTGGCAACTGGGGGGCCAGATGTGTCGACCCCGGTTGACTGGGGAGCCAATGTTCGGCTCTCCCTGTCTTGGGGTACCTTTCTACCAGGCTTGGGTCTCAATGCTGAAGTTCCAGGCATTCTAACAGAGCACAATACAAACAGCAAACAAGACAAACAAGACAAACAGAGTAACCAGGGCAGGGCCACTCAACAAGACCAGTCTCAAAGTGAAGTAAAACTACTTAGCTGTTCTGTTTCTGTTGTAGAAAACACACAAAAGAGTATTCCAATGTGACACATTGGTAAAATCCTTAAAAACACAAGTAAATCCCTGCAAGCACCTTATTTGAAAAGGCCCTCACAGATCCAGAGTATTCCTGAGAATGAGTCAAGTCCCATATCGGGCGCCAATTTGTAAGGTCCTTCAGACTTGACTCAAACAAAGACAAAGAATACATTTTGAAGCTTTATTGGCCCTGCCCTAGCCAAACGTCCTGTCTATTCACTATTCTGGACCAAACTGATGCTGCCAGCATCCCTGTAGCCCCCTGTAGCCCACTCTGGCCAAGAGGAACCCAACCACACCCCTATCACGTGCTCCCCTTACTGGGGCATAGGAAATGCCTTACATTCTAGGTCAACAGCCTCACACAGAGGTCACTGGGGTCATGGGAACGGGTAACATTAAAAAAACGGATTCCAGGTCATCACACTGGCAAGTAAATTACCTATGAGGCTTTTTCCCATGGCTGTTGTCCTCACTGCCTCAGTGTCAAGCTTGTCCCTACTTATGATCTCTTCACTACTTCGAAGGTGGGCCACAGACACTTGCTTCGATGCCTTTTGTCTGGCTTGTCTGGTGCCATCTTTGAAAACATCAGGTGTAAACTTGTATTTCTCTTCACATATTATCATGTCACTCAGATGAGGAAGTTGCCTCAGAACTGGCTTCAACGTGTACTGTTCTACAGATTTCAGGTATTCCTGACCTGATGAATTGGAAATTTTGAATTTAACACCTGCGAATTCAAATATTGCGCAGCACACATCAGCTTCAGTTAAAGTGCCTAAAACATTGTTTTGGCATGAATAGAACAACCTGTTAAAATACTTTCACTTGTCTTTGATGAAACATGATGGAACAGCTTTTGTAATGCTTGTGCAATGTACACAGACTTCTGTTTGGTCCGCTTCTCTCCATTAGGCTTTACCAGAGCTTGACATGTGTTGAGATCAGAACTCAAGCATTGTGCCACTTCTATATTTCGTTTTGTTTTCTTTAACTGCATTTTCTCTGCTGCTTCTTCTTTAGTCCTATCTTTGCCACCTGCGCCTCTGCTTGTACGCTTTAATGTATTGCCAACTGATTTTGCTGCTCTCTTAAGAAGCTGGTTTGAACACTGATCCTGAAATTCTGGTGGCAAAGGCAGATTGTACCCTGGGATCTTTTTCTCTTTGTAGATGTACTTGCGAGCCAGATACTTACCCATTTCACTAGTGTTCTTGTCCCGGATGTTGCTGGAGAGCAAAGTTGGTTTTTGCGTGTACATGTTGTAGGCTATGTCATCTTGGCGACATTGTAAAGCCTTTTGTCTGAGTATTAGGTCAGCTACTCTGTATGCATATTTCAAATCAGTTGTTTCCAGATCCCAACCCAGTGCATCTATCATAGGTTCTGATGAACCAGAATCACTTGAAGTACTGAAAATTGACGCATGTAGGGACAGCTGATCGTCTATACGGGACAGACGTTTTTGTATTGTTGACACTTGAGATGCAGGTTTGAAAGCTTTTAGCGCTGCCTTGTGTCCAATTTCACGTTTTGTGTCTGAGCCATGGTTTATTGTACTGCTGTATATAGGTGTTGAAAATAGAGCTTTTTTCATATTTCCATAAAATATTCCAGCACAGTAATGCTCCAACAGCAGGTTGACTGTGTATGGAGCATATGACCCAGCCCCATTGAGAAAACTTAATGGCAGTGAGCGTTTCACTGCTGCCAAAAGAAGGTGGTATCCTTCAGGGCCAGCCATTCTTTCAGCTAATGCAACAGCCACAATTTCATTGCAGTGATCAAGCCATTCTTTGTGAAGTGCAAACGTAGCATTGTTGCCATATGAATCATAGACAAATTTTTGGTATTTGTCATTCCATCGTTCACAAACAGAGAATGGTGAGTGACCAATTAATTCTTTAAAAAGAATTTGAGATTCATTTGGTGGAAGGACTTCAGGAAATCTGATCAGAAATGTCAGTTGCAAACCCAAAGCAATACGACGAATAGTTCGTGTTGCATAATCAATATGGGTTGAGTCCGATAGCCTAGACCAGTCTGCAATGCTATCATCACGCATATACATAAGAATATGAAAAATTCCTGTGTCTTTGTAAGCAGAAAAGAAAGTGTTGATTTTGCTCTTCCTCAAATGCAAAGGTGGGAATTCAGGAAGGAATCTGTGGAAGGTTTTGTCACGTTTCATAAGAGACAGGAGATTTTTGCCTATTTTATGATCAACACCTACGAGAATGCGATCATATTCTAGACTTCCTTCTTCAAAATAACCGTTTTTAATAAGAATATCATGGAGAATTTCATGGAGCTTCTCCTGATCATCATTCCGACCAACAGCAGGAGGGGGATCAAAGTAAGCAGTGATCCAACTGCATACTTTATCACACCAAACGATTTCAGCAAGGCAACAGTTTCTGCTTTGGATGTTGGTTTTATGACTGGTGCTTCCAAGGTTATGTTGCCAACTGCTCCAGTCAAGTCAGAGAAAGTACTTTCTTCAATTGCTGAGATACTAAGCTCTGCAGCCAATTGTTCAATATCTGTTGATGTACATGCATGATCTGCTGCGTCCTCATCAGAGTCCTCATCACTGTCATCAGAAGCATGTCCTTCTTCTGTGAAGATTAATCATGCTAACCAAATCATCCTGGTATTCATCATGTTCATTACTGTCCTGGGCAGGAATAATATATGCATCGCTTTCCAAACAGGTTGAAATTTCTTGAATATCTGTTTCACTTTCAATAGCTGACTGTACACATTCCTTAAGTGCAGATGATGTCATTATGAAATGCCATAGGTCAGGACTGCCCCATACTGACAACTTTTCAAATTTGTCGATGGCATCTTTCTCCTCAGGCAAGAGTGTTATTAGATGAGATTCTACTTCACATGGTTTCAGCGTAGTGGGCATTTTGCAGACACATTGTGTTGAAATAGAATCAAATTCATAGCACACATCACAATCATGCCAAAGTGATGCCTCAAGAGAATCTTTAGGTAAACCTTGCAAGGTTATTGGCAGGAGACACTTTTGCCCAGACCTGCTCTCACCAGGAACAGGATCATTTTTGAAAATAAGTCTCACAAGGTTATCCAACATGACAATGATATGGCATTGTGCAAGTGTGACATACTTCTGTTTTAATCCTTGTAATGTCATGTAAGTTAACTCATGTTCTTTGACATATACAGTATAGCACACTCTGTCATCAGTTGCCTCTGCTGAAATCATGTTACTAGCAGAGCATAAGCTGCTTGTGACTCCCATGCGATTAGTTAGCTCAAACAGATCATTAACATTTTGATGGTACAAAAGCAGATCTTTTGAAAATGCCTCTTGCATCATTCCAATGTGTAGCATATTATGGGTATTGAGGAGTATGTCATGGGCAAAATACAATTGCTCCAGTTTCTGTTTCATGTACTTAGCCAGGGTCTCTTGATTTGAATGAGAAACTGTGCGTTTATTGATAAAACTCTGCAACAAAATACGGCTTGTTAATGGTAATGAAGACCATTCTTTGAAGATGTCAAAACTGTTCATGGTGATTAGCTCTGGCATGTCATTTGGAAAACATTTTTCACATGAAGCAATTGAGGTAGCATGAGTATTTAAGAAAATTTCTCCAATCAGTCTTGTTTGTAGTTTACCTACAATTAAGTCTTCTCTTAGCTGAAATTGTTTGGTGACAATGCCTCCCTCATAGTAAGATGACGAAGTATTTTGCTGGAAGAGGAACATTTTCCCAATACCCACATTATGTTGGTCAGCTAATGTGTGGCTTACCCTTTCTGCCACATCATTGGGAAATGAGTGGGCCTCTAACCAGTTATTGCAGTCTGCATACAGATCAAGCGTATTTTCTTCCCTTGATTTGTTGTGATGTACAATGACAATTCGACCATCAAAATCTGGATATATGTCACATAACAAATCTGTCACACACTCCTCTAGGATTTCTGGGCGATGAGCACACTTTGCATGCAAGTGAACAGATGAATGTACCCTTGCAGCAATGAGCCTGTTTTTTTTTAATTTTCATGTATGATTTACAATCTGCTACCCAGTCATCACTTGTCTTCTGCAAAGTCTTCAGATGACTAAAGAACTCCCATTTCGACTCTGTTTGTCTTTGAATATCATCATTGACTCCAAAATACCTACTTTGTTGAAAATTAAGCTCAAACCAGCAAATCTTTTTCCAGTGCTCAGGATCGACAAATGCAGTTTTGTAACACAACTGTAATGACGCTAAATTTCTTTCATCATACACATCACTATTGTCATTAGCATTATAAATATCATCTTTCACTACTACTTCATAAAGGTGAAAACATGTACGATCATCACTACCTTTTGGTACCTTTTTAGTACAACAAAGACATATTTCTCTTGGCAGTTCTTGGCATGATTGCAGTTCATCAGAATGGTTAGAAAATATATCTAACTACGGATGAAAAAGGGATGTATTCACCAGCCCCAATGTCACAGTGCCTGTTGACATCTCGAATGAAGTTAGATCTTTTTGGCAGTTTAGGTTTTTAACTTTTCTCCACTGATGTCTTGTTATCACGCAGAAACTGCAGGAATGTGTCAATTTGTATCTTCCTGGAGATATTGTCTTCATTAGGGTGAGTCAGGGTCATCAATTTGTGCAGCAACATGTTCTGGTGTTCACAGGAACTACAACAAATCATATTAGCAGAGAATAAAGCACTGCATTACAGGTTATCACTGATTAGGTTACATTATCAACAAAACTAATTTGATGCATGTAGTTATATTGACCTCTTTCATAAAAAATTCAACGCATCATGGTGCAAGGCCATCACAGATCACTGGATGCACCGAAGTAACCTGCAACATGTACAGATGTTTAGCACATCTTTGCTTCATTTAGTTCATTTCTAATAGGCCTATCACTCAAGAGTTTGGCCACTAATCCCATCCCACCAACCCCCACGTGGTTATTTTCATACTGAACAGAAAAACATTGAAAATAATATGACAAATTGAGGTTAAATTGAAAGGTTCCCAGCTACTTTATTTTTGACAACAGTAAAGTCTTAATGCATAGGTATAATTATAAAAAATTACATAGTGATCAAAATACTATACTGCTTCAAGATGTGTTGGTCAGAATTGGTCTTAAGGCGAGTTGGTATTATCTGTGACCTGTATTATATTCATGCTGTCATATTAATGAGCTATACTTTATGTTACTTCATTTTGGTTGCACATCATTAAAAAAAAGACCTTTAATTTATTTAGTCCTACGAAGTAGAAAGCTGTATTACTTACCTTTTTGCCAAATAAACTGCAGCATGTGTAGACCAGTATGAATAATGTACATGGTGCTGAAAAAATCCTGCATGGGCATTGTCCCTGTTTTTAAGGTTGATTAACGAATCATGTAATTTTGCCAAGGAGAAAAAGTGTCTCCATAATTACCATTAACCTAGCACCAGCTCACTTCTTACTCTCATGGATAGTACCAGATCATTGTACAGAGATTAGCACACAGAATGCAGACATTAGAAGTAACAGGATCTGAGGGGTGATAAAACTGTCACCAGAGTGTGACAAAGGACCAGATTTAACCAGAGGGGTGAAATGCGGTAAGATGAAAAGAGGGCTCTAACGGAGCCCAACCTCTGCAGCTTTATACAGGCCTGAGTATGAACTATACTACAATTCAGTCTTTATTTGACGAAAATCGGACTAATATTAAGGGAGCAGCAGATTTTTAAAGTATATACAACCCCCCTCCCTGCCTACGCTGACAGCAAAAAGTCCAAAAAGCCGGCGGGTTACCCGTAGAACCCGGCGAGTCACCCGTAGAACCCGGCGAGTCACCCGTATAACCCCTGAACAAGCCGCCAGCTTTACTACGGGTAAAATTAGGGACGGATAACCCGCCGGCTTCCACGGGTAACCCGCCGGCTTCCACGGGTAACCCGCCGGCTTCCACGGGTAACCTGCTGGCTTTTTGGACTTTTTGGACACCCGGAAGTTTGCCATGGATGAGCCATGCGCGCATGGCTCTTCTGGCTACCGGGCCCGGGTTTCCCGGCTTGGCCACGGGTCCCAGGAGTCACCCGGCGGGTATCGCCGGGTATCCACTGGTAGCTGTCAGGTTGGAGCCGGGAAGCGTGTTACGTCACCGTTATGTAATACTACGGGTTCACCACGGCAAAACCGGCTAAGTGTGAAAGGGGCTTTAGTGTGAAGGGGCTTTATGCTTTTTGCCACCTTTTAGAAAAGAAATAGTTTGTGTAGAAGTAAAAGTGTCTGGCCAAAGCATGATCATTTTGTAGTGTGTATAGGGCACCAAATTTTGACAATATTATCTTTTTGCAATGAACTGAAATCAATGTTTGAGGCAGCTTCAGAAATGTTATTATGACATGAACTGTCGCAATAGTGCATTTTGGGCTGAAACAAATGTTACATGAACCCACACGTAGTACACACCGCTCAATGTCTTGTATTGATTTAATATTTTTAGACAAACCTGAGCTCATCCTAACAAGTGGGACTCACAGTCCAATTGAAAATTTTGATCATAATATTATCTACGCTGTTCTGCGTGTTACACGTCATAAGAGCAGATGCTAAACTAGAAAAGTTTAGAACTTAAAGCGTGGCACTTATCTGATGTATAGGGAAGCAATTGATAATGCTGATTGGAACAGATACTACACTTCTAATGATGCTCATACAGTTGTTAAAAGCTGGATGAATCATTTTCTAGTCAGTAAAAAATTACTTGGCGACGTTTCGCCCCAAAGATGAATCAAATTGAAAATAAGATCATTGATAAGGAAAAAAGAACGATAGCGATCTACATATAAATGCACGGAAAGTCATAATGATTTTTAAGCCAATCTGTTAGAAGGGATGTAGTAGCTGCTATTTGTGAAGAAAAGAAAATTCATATCACAGATTTTTCTGAAGTGAAATCACTAAAGATTGGTGGAGATTGGCTAAATCCCTCAGCAGTAGTAGAACTAACTCATTTCTCAGAGATGGTGTACTGCTCTTAACTGATAGTGCTGACTAAGCGAACTTGTTTCATAAGCATTTTATAAACCAGGCCACATTTGAAGAACCCTCATTCGACACATTAGGTGAATCAACTGCCCCTTCCGTAAATGTCAATGACAGAGTGTTTATGCCTTTTGAAGTATTCAACATCCTGTGTAAGCTGAGGCCACTGGCCCAGATGAAATTGGTAATTATATATTACGTGAAGTAGCATTCCTCCACGCAGGAGTTTTTCCTGATACTTGGAAAATTGCCAATTTTTTACCCTTGTGCAAAAAGCTGACCCATCCTTGTGTACCAATTATAGGCCTAATCCCTCTTGCCTTGTGTGGCCAAGGTTTTTGAAAAGTAAATTTATATCATATCTTTGGTTTTCTCCAATCAAACAAACTGCTCAATAGCTGTCAGTCAGGATTTATTATTGCGGTGTTCTTAGCACAAGGGACTTTATTTAATACAAACTTCATGCAATTGGTATTGTTGGAAAAATTTTTCAATTGAATTTAGTCCTACCTTTCTAATTGCAAACAGCGTGTGACCCTTGATGGCTGTAGATCAAATTTATTAAATATACCAGCTTGTGTCCCACAAGGTTCTCTGCTGGGACCATTATTATTTAAAATTTACATTACAGTTAACTTACTTAGTGATGTGTATCTCTTTGCTGATGATAGTTGTATCTTTCGCACTATATTCCCAAATATGTCGGAGACTGTAAATGCTCTTAAAATAAATGCTGTTTACGAAAATACAGATAAACAGGCAAAGAAGTGGCTTATAACAGTAAATGCTGAAAAAACTGTCTTCGTGGTATTTAAGCCCCCCTCTCGAAATGGCCGGTTTTGCCGTAGTGAAGCCATAGTATGACGTAACGGTTATGCAACGCAAAATCACGGGTGTCCAAAAGTAAACAATAAACCCTCGAAGTCGTCGAGTCACCCCTGGAGGCCGTCGAGTCACCCCTGGAGGCCGTCGAGTCACTCGACGACTTGGACGGGTTTCCCGTCACTAATTTTAGGTGTAGTGAACACGACGGCTTGTTCAGGGCTAGTAGGAGTAACTCGACGTGTAGTAGGAATAACTCGACGGCTTCCAGGAGTAACCCGCCGAGTTGTAGGAGTAACTCGCCTACCAGCGTCAGCATCAGCGTAGGCAGGGAGGGGGGTTTTATATACTACATAAGGCTGCTGCTTCTCTAATATAAGCCGATTTTCGTCAAATAAGAATGAATTGTAGCATAGTTCATACTGATTTCATACATGTTTTCGGATTGAAAATAGACCAAATATTAAGCGAGATATTGGTCTGAGAAGGCAGGTAGGCAGCAAACACTGGTGCTCCTTCAAGCGTCCGCGCCTGGACAGTATCAATGCAGGCAGAGCTGAGCGCTTCTTTAAAAGGCTGCTGCTACTCTAATATTAGTCAGATTTTCGTCAAATAAGACTGAATTGTAGTATAGTTCATACTGATTCCATAAGTGTTTTCGAATCGAAAATAAACCAAATATATTCTATATTATATAATAAGCATATAAATCTGTCTCTCTAAACTATCTATCTACATATCTACATATCTACATATCTATCTATCTATCTATCTATCTATCTATCTATCTAACTATCTGCATTAAAGAACAGCGATTAATTTTGGAGGCGTTTTTGACAAGAATATTCTTGTTTTTGCCCAGTATACCTTATTAATTTTCCACACCTTATCTATAAATACTGCCATGCTGCAGGATGAACAAAGGGCGCTGGACTGATGCTTTTCTCTTTGGCATTTTCAAAGTGTCCAGTCAAATATTTTTGACCATCATATATACAATGTTTGGATGAGCTTTATTGCAATTCATTTCTAATCATTCTGCCAACTGGGGACTTTTCCTTGGGTTTTGTAAAAGTCAATTAACCTACATATGTAATAGCAATCTGCCATGACCGTTATGTCAATTGCTATTAGCATTTTGAATGATACAAAGAATGGAGTAAATCATGCTTTTTCATCATTGATCACAAGCATTTATTGAAATTCTGAATTTCAACTGATTCCTGTTTATTATGCATATTAAAGAGGGAGATTGTCTATAATTTGTTTTGATCATGGATGCAATATCAATTTTAATTCCAGTTGGATTATTTTCAGAAGCAACAAGAATGAAATATTAATAATTTATATAAAATGAAATAAATATCTAAAATGATTACTCTAACTAGAGTATATCTATCTATAGATATTTTCTATCATTGTTTTATTTTCATTTTTTATTGATTACGTTTCAATGAATTATTGATAGTAACGTATTATTAGGTGAAGATCTTATAACTATCTGTCTATCTACATATCTATACTCTATGAGGTATTACTAACTTTATTAACAAGAATATTCTTGTCTGTGCCTAGTATACTCCATTAATTTTCCCCACCTTAACTATTATATAAAATCTACACATTTCAGCCTTTTAAAGTATATAAAAAATCAATAAAAAATGAAAATAAAACAATGATAACATGAGCTTTCATAACATAAGTAATTCAATTCAATTACCCAAATGTAAAGATGTCCTTCACAAAGGTTAATTGTCATTGGTCAATTGCAATTAACCTGGATTACAGGTTAAATGTTGTGTCCTATTCAATTCACGATTAAAAAGAAGCCACTTTGAACATCACACATATCAGAGTGTCAATTGTCATTTAGTAACAGTCATAATGTATTGTATATAGTCCGATTTTCGTCAAATAAAATTTATATAATAGATAAGGTGAGGAAAATAAATGGAGTATACTAGGCAAAAACAAGAATCTTCTTGTAAAAAACATTAATCGCTGGCTGTTCTTTAATGTAGATAGTTAGATAGTTAGATATGTAGATAGATAGATAGATATGTAGATATGTAGATATGTAGATAGATAGTTTAGAGAGACAGATAGATTTATATGCTTATTATATAATATAGAATATCTCGCTTAATATTTGGTTTATTTTCGATTCGAAAACACTTATGGAATCAGTATGAACTATACTGCAATCCAGTCTTTGTTTAACGAAAATCTGACTAATATTAGAGGAGCAGCAGCCTTTGATACAGTCCGGGCGCGGATGTGTGCGGGAGCACCACTGTTTGCCTCCACCAACCTATCTGCCTTCTCAGACAAATAACTCGCTTAGTATTTGCTATATTTTCGATCCGAAAACACGTATGGAATCAGTATGAACTATACTACAATTCAGTACTATTTGACGAGAATCGGCCTAATATTAGGGGAGCAGCAGCCTTTTAAAGTATATACAACCCCCCCTCCCTGCCTACGCTGATGCTGACGCTGGTAGCAGTCGGCGAGTTACTCCTACAACTCGGCGGGTTACTCCTGGAAGCCGTCGAGTTACTCCTATTACCCGTCGGCTTACTTCTAGTGACCCGTAGAACCCGCCGAGTGACCCGTAGAACCCGCCGATTGACCCGTAGAACCCGCTGAGTCATCCGTAGAACCCGCTGATTCACACGTAGAACCCTTTTTGCCGCCAGAATCCGTCGCCAACCTGCAGAAAAAAGCTGTTGCATAACCGTTATGTAATACTACGGGTTCACTACGGCAAAACCGGCTATGTGAGAGGGGGGCTTTAGTACTAAATGGGAAAGAACCAATGTCCCTCTGGTCAAACTCTGCCCAGAGATGTAAATTTTGACATAATCATCCAAATAATATAATTTATTTCATTAACAAATCGATTTCAGTTCAATCCTTGCCTATTTGTAATAGTTCATTAATAGATCAATTATTCACCCAGTTTTACCTTTACTTGTAAACCTCCTGCCACAGGTCTTTTGTACAGATTGCACATTATACTAACCAAGATTGAACCTGTTATTGAGCCTTTCGGCTCGTTGGCAAAATATATAAATATATGTTAAAACCAAGTGTAAGTAGTTAACTTGTATATAACTGAATAATTTAAATGTCTCTGTACAACCACTTAATAAAAAAATGTCAACATTTAACTGAAAATAGTCTTGAAAGTCTTATATATAGATTCAATTCCAGCAGGGCTATGACATTTCATGATTTACTGAGTGTCAACAATAATCCGTTTTAACATAATGGAAATCATGCAAATAACTGCATTTCTTGAAACATTTGCATGTCAGCATGACGGTGATATTGCAGCAAGAGAAATTTATCGACTCTGCCGAGTCTGTAGGAATCATACTTGCATGTTATATCAACAGAATTTAAGTAGACTGAGCCTCAGGCGGTGTCTGTATTGAACATTTCAGCAATAAACGACAACCTTATCAGGAAATTTCTTTGCAAAGAATGTATTCAACAATCATGAATTTAGCATTATTCATGTAGTAAATAAATCTGTATCCAAAGACTTCATCTAGGCAATTATTCATATTCATAAAATAATTTATTAAACTGACAAGCACAGATATCTGGATTCCACTATTAACAAAGCGATTACATGCATATTAGGAGCCGTTGTCAGAGAAAATCGACCATGGGATGGAAAGTGACGTTTTAGGAAATCCATTGATAATTTGTGGAATCCCTAGTCCTAATGATTGCCATGGAAACAGGGTTCATAGTTTACAGTAAACGTAACATGCTGGTGAAATATCATTTCATTTCAATAAAATCTGATAAAAACATGTAAAAGTTATGGAAGGAAATGTGATCAAGGCAGCGGAACTTTGTAAATTTTTTATACTTTTCTCTATTGATACCATTGAAAGTGTACCCAAATTAAGAACACACATATCCTTTGAGAAACAGTTTAGTGTAGAGTCATAAATATGTATATACATGTGAGAAATAGGAAACATCGATTTTCTTTGTTTTTTTCAGCTATAAGCTTAGGTATTCTTCCTAGAAAAAGAAACTGGTGGGTGGATAGGAGTCGAAACTCACAATAGGTTATGTAAGTCCAACTGTGTAGGTTAGTTCTTGACCTTTGGTGGTAATTCACTCCAGCATTATTTGTCAAATTGTATGAAGAAAAAATGCATTGTTGTACAACGTAGATTTAATTGGAATTGTGCATATTGTTGAGCCCTAAAGACAGGTACATTCGGGTACAACCTATCATAATAATAACTTATTTTTCTCATCTTACTCACTACTTGTTTTTATATTGTCAT
This sequence comes from Alitta virens, assembly GCA_932294295.1. Classification (NCBI taxonomy): domain Eukaryota; kingdom Metazoa; phylum Annelida; class Polychaeta; order Phyllodocida; family Nereididae; genus Alitta; species Alitta virens. The sequence continues at coordinate 11,871,946 of OW028583.1, read as the reverse complement.
TCACAACACTTTTTTATGTTTTAATAAAAGTGAGTGACTTACCACTTTCCAAATATTTACACTTTTAAGACTAGATAAGGGTAGCCACTGCCAGGCTACATACCAAGTCAAACCAAAATATCGACTCAATAACATTTTGCGCATGTCCATTTTTTTAATGCTCAGCAATTAAATCATAGAAAATGCCGCTGCCTTTTTGATATCATAACTGTAAATCATTTCATAATGTAATTTTAAATATTGAAATTCGTTGGACAAATGAAGCATATAAAGCAGGAACTTTATTTGAGTCCAAACGCTAATCAAATGGGATTATTTTGTGGCCCATCACCATAGGAAATACCAAGTGAATAAGCAATTAACCCAGATAACATGCAACATCGGCTTTACATTGGCATGACATTCAATTTGGTGAGTTATTGGCTGCGGAAGGCCAACATAAAAACAATGTCGATCTAATCTGGAATTATATATGTTATCTTGGAAAGGTGAAGAACGAGGGGGTCATTTGTTTATGTAGCCTATCTAGTTGCTGAGATATTTGATCAAACAACTTTCGGCATGTGGGACAGTGCAGATATTGTTGAAACTTGAGCCATGTTACCATGTTAACTGGACCCTGTTAGGCCACCATTGAGCCAATGTGACCTTCCATGCTATATTAGGGCAATAAATCCATTTTATAGCTATTTAATATTCAGTGTTAAGGGAGTGAGTAGGTTGGTGGATTAGGGCTTCTGCACCTTATGGGGTAATAAGGACAGGCAGGGATCATGGCAATGAAACAACCATCCAACTTAGGTTGACCGGGAATCGAACCCCACGGTTGGAAGCCCAGCATGCTACCACTGAACTAGGCCTCCACACCTGCTGTTAAGTACTCACATTAAATGCATTTAATCCTTAAGTAGGTATAGATTGCAAGGACAAAACACATTAGTAGTCCAAGCAGCTAACTATTATCAACATTTTTAACTAGCCCTTTGGCGTTTATGAGTTTAAAATGACTGACCACTAAAATACAATGGAAATCTCGGACATTGTTGTTAGTCTACCAAAATATCCATATAACATTGAGATAATTATTTGAACGAACATATGTGCAAAACATATACGGACAATATAGACATGTAGACACTAGCAAAGCATACAGAAATATCATAAATGATATTACCATTTTAACAGAATAATGTCGCTATGTGACTTAGGCCTACTGTCATTTGCAAGCACGCAGATAGGCCGTCGGGAGGCAGTTTGACGGACTAGTAGCCTGCTACCCTAAAACCAGATCATAAATATGATGTTTATTGTACTACAATATACTTAAAAAGTGATAGAGAAAAAAGGACAAATTGTCTGGTGCATTACACAGTTATGTTATATCCAGGTTTAACTTAATTGTCAGTTCAAGAGAAAATGTTCCAAGACCTGTATTATTAGACATCTGTGTTGAGCATGTTGCTTTATTAAAAATTACTGTGATTTACATGTCATAAACGTAGAATCATTTTACCATTTTAGTATCATTTTGAAGTAACTAGCTCTATTCGATCTCGTATAATCTTTCAACATGTAAGAAACATAATCTTGTAAAGAAGCGTTTGAATAAGAAAAAGATGAAATTTGCAATTGTATGACATTGTATGTATTGTTTACAAGCAAAAACTCCAACTGCCTGGAGCCAATTTTGCATTCTGTAGTTGACTACTGAAGTGGCATGCATCACCGCCAATTTCATAGAGTTGGAAACAAATCTCATGTGCTTGGAAGAAAGCTAAACTCCAGATGACGTCATGTGAATCGAGGACTCTTTAAAAAATGATGGTAATGATAAACGAAAGGTGATGGGCATGATAAAAATGGAAAATGCTGCTAAACCTATAGAGGGATTTCTTTAACCATGCAATGGCAGTCATAGATTCACACATTGTTTCCATGTCAGTGAAATCAGCTGCAAATGATAATAATCACCATGTACCATGTACGGCACTTGTTGTTACATAACATGTATGAATCATTAATGTTAATTAATTAAACTATATGAGCAAAAAAGCCTATCGAATAACCTTAGAAGGGCTAAATTACTTCAATGTGCACCAGCGAATCAACAAAAGCCCATCTATCTTGGTAGTATGACTTTCATCGTCATGTTGAGACAGTATTTGTGCCTGTCCATCATTGTTCTAAGCATGCACGTCATATTCACGTCATACTCACGTGTTCATTGCCAGAGCCTACATCATTGTCATGGGAGATTTTGGGCGCAAAGCAAAAAACTTTTAAGCACACAACGGAACTTGTTAATTTCATTATGTTTGCAGAGAAATCTGGGTGTTCTGCTGCTGAATTGTTGCTTGAAAATCCAACGAATGGATTGATCACATTGTATAAATGGTTCGAGGACCTGATTAGATAAAACAAAAAAAATTTTGCAGAGAGAAATGGTGCATGGAAAGCCAAGGAAATAAGCTAACAAGGAAAGTTGTCTGTGCAAGGTATGGAGAGCAAGACAGGCATAACTGTAATGTTTGCATTGCGCAGAGCCCTGCATTGGTCAGTGGGGTTTGAGGTCTTCACCCACAGTGTTATCATCCTTGCCATGGGGAGGCCCAGGACTTTCAAGGGTGAAACTGACAAAATCCCCCAAAAAGGCTGATTGGACTGGAATTACATTAGTACTAATATCACAGATGAGTGATTTCATCAGTTACATGGGTGCACTGGCCTGTAATAGATCAGAGGTATTACACACCAAACATAACAAACACTGCGAGTGTTTTCAGTACAGACATTTTAATGTTGCATTTCCATGTTGCTTGACATGTATTTAGCTATTGTCTGCGCTCGATTGTTCATGCAATTTGTCCGAGGTGAAGCCAAGGAATAATTGCATATCAATGAAAACAAAGGCAATATCTGACTTGTACCATGGGATTGCCAGCACTGTAGATTATTGTCATTAGAGTGTAACCATGCTCTCCCCTTCCAGATCAACTTGGTGGATGCTGTAAACGTGATTTATAAAGCCTGAATTCTGGTCTCTGATTGGCTGACATAGCAGTCGTGTTATACAAAGCTAAAACATCAACTCATGAACTATGAAGAAAATATAAATACTCATAGAATTGTGAGTTAAAAACCACTTGTAGCCTTTTTTAAGTTTTTTTGTTTCTTTTTTGTTAAGGTGAAAAGTCCAAAACATAGTATGTTCGATGTCTCACAGTTCCTCAGTGTGCCAAGGTAATTTCCAGTTTACAAATGACAATAAATAATCAATATTAGGATGTTCAAGTGGTATACTTATGCGCACATCGATACTGACTTAATGTTGTTTTAGTGCTCGTATATTAAGTTTATATAGATTTATAAATATAATTGATTTCCTCTTGTATCCTGCGATTTATTTTTATTACCATTCTATTTTAACAAGGCTAATTTGTAACACAGTGTGCTAAAAATACCATTTTCTATAACGCTAAACCGACTCAAATAAACTGTTTGATCTGAGGTTGACTGCTTCAGTTCAGGCTCCTACAGCTCGTTTAGTGCTTGTTCTTGCTTCTTGTTAAGCCTAGGTCTCACAAAGCCGGTTTTGCTGTGGTGAAGCCGTAGTATGACGTAACAGTTATGCAACAGCTTTTTTCGCCAGGTTGGCGACAGATTCTAGCGGCAAAAAGGGGCGGGGTATCATCCGTGTGATGTGTGACTCGCCGAGTTCTACGGGTGACTTGACGGGTTCTATGGGTGACTCGAAGGGTTATGGCCAATTAGTGGACAAATTCCATGAGAGACTCGACGGCTTCCAGGGGTGACTCGATGGGTTCTGTGAGTAACTCGACGGCTTCTACTTGTAACTCGACAGCTTCTACGAGTTACTCTAATTTTAAAATATAACGACGGGAAAGCTGGCGAGTTAAAACTACTAGCCGTCAGCTACCCGTACAACACGTCGAGTCTCTCCTGGAACTTGACGTTTTTTTTTCCCGTACATTTACCAAAAATATATTAATAGGGGCTGCATCTCTTGCTCTTGATCATTCTGTCTCCAGCTGCAGAAGAGGAAGGACCATGTACATGCATCAACCAGAATGAAATAGAGCCTTGCTAATACTAGCTGCTCAGGCCAATTATACATTTAATGTACAACTTGCTTGTGTGATGACAGCACTAGATGAGAAGGAGGAGGAGGAGAGGAAGGGAGAAGAAGAAAGAAAACTGGCAGCCATGAGGAGGAGGAGGTTTTGGGTGAGGCCCTGGCTGTTGAAAAGACCTCAGGTGGGATATTATGAGCGTCTACTGAATGAACTGCTCGACGAGGATACCCCAAGTTATACCAACTTTATGAGAATGGAACCAGCCATGTTCCAAGAGGTCCTTGGCAAAGGGGCAGGCTTCTTCATCTTTTCCTTCACAGGAAGAGCACTCTTCTTAATCTTCTTGTCAGATGCTGAAGATGCATCCTCATTGCTTGGTCGATGTGAGGAAGAAGCCATAGAGGAAGGCGACTTTTCTGCATCCTCAGTATGAAGTGCAGGGTTCCTGGTCCTAGTCTTTTTCATCAGCATGATAAAACAATTTCTGGAGTGGTGGATTGGTCTTTTCTGTATGGTGGCAAGATGCTGAATGATCTTAAAACCACTGGTCAATCTTTATGTACTGCCTGGATAGCGTACCCGCTGTGATGACATAATAAACCCAGTTCGCATTGCATCACTACCAATTAGTTCAAGCGTATTGGATCAACACCGATGAGTCTCAATTGAGAGCCGTCGACTTAACCCTGGCACTGGGCAAACTCAACGGGTTACTTATGGAAGCCGTCGAGTCAGCCGTACTACTCGTCGACTTACCCCTATTACCCCTCAACAAGCCGTCGGGTTTACTACGGGTAAAATTAGGCACGGATAACTATGCTGTCGGGTTGGAGCCAGGAGGCGCGTTGCCATGTACGAATGGCATATCCGGCTACCGGCTCCAAAACTCCCGGCTTGGCCACGAGTCCCAGGAGTGACTCGACAGGTATCGCTGGGTATCCATGGGTAGCTGTCGGGTTGGAGCCAGGAGGCGCGTTGCGTAACCGTTACGTCATACTACGGGTTCACTACGGCAAAACCGGCTATGTGAGATGGGGGCTTTAACGACCGAATATTTGAAGAAAAATGTATAGTGCGTAGAATTGTGTAACATTGGCTGCAATAATATCATAGCAGGAGAACAAGTTTGCATGCCGGGCTTTGAGCAATGCACAATTGATGCAAAATGTTCATATAGTTATGCTCTGCTAGCTTTCCTATTACAGATGTTATTATCGTTGTAATAATTATGTAGAATCGTCTTTCATGATGGTTTTACAGCCACTTCTGTAATCTGCAACCCTGTTGCAATCAGAAACAGCAAACTTTACACTGGGTTTGGTCAAACAAACGGTTAACTACTAAACTGTTTTGATTAAGCTTCATTATGTCAGATAGACAAGTACAATGCTATCTTGTTAGGCTTGAGTATGGTTATGTTTCTTTAGGAAATGAAGCATGAAATTTAGGCAAACACAACTGTGACATCATGTTCTCAGAATAAGATGGAAATTGAAATGCTGTTCTACGCAGTATAACAAATATACAGTAAAACCTCGCTTTTAGACCATCTCCCATCCACATTATCAGATAGCATACTGGATCAGGACTAAATCGTTTCAACATTGGCCAATGACCTTCACTGGCCACACAGACATCTTGCCGATATAGCTTGTTATTTAGAAGACCATCCACTTTGGACGTCACTGTATTCTTAGCATTATCTTACTGCTCTATTAAGGCTATTAAAGCCACCTCACCATTAAGATCGCTAAAATTCACATCAGGATTTTAATGATGAGGTTCTGCAAAGTTCCACGGTACATGCATATTTGTTTAGGCATACACCTAAATATAGATGTTAATTAATAGAATATGCTGTGGTCCAATGGATAAGACATGGACCAATACGCGCAAGATTATGGGTTCAAACCCAGCCATGGCATGGAGGAACTGAGAAGCCTGAAACCACTGATCCATTCAATATACTCAATTGTAAATATGGAAGTTGGCTACTGGCTGAGATGGCATGATGCAACAGCTGTATGTTCCCCAGGGAGTTAAGAAAGTTCCACAAAGCACAGGGCCTGCTGACTGAAGTTAATTGTGAAGTCCACTGCAGACGCTCATATCAGGACTATAAAACAACACTTCATGTTTAAATTTTCTTCATAAGACATATAATGGTATATCACAAGTCCACTTAGTAATACCTGACTTAACAATACAATGAGCGAAATTCCAGGTAGATGTCATCAGGATGAGATGGAAATTGATGATCGCTTGTGCCCAGCGTCTATGCTGTTAATGTGTAAAATTTATAGACTCCTCTCACCTCATAAATCAACTTGTGAGCGTCAAGAGCTTGCCTATCTATCTATCTATCTGCCTATCTATCTGCCCATCTATCTATCTATCTATCTATCCATCTATCCATCTATATATTTATCCATCTATCCATCTATCTATCTATCTATCCATCTATCTCTCTTTCTATCTCTCTATCATCACTAATGCTGAGCAACTATCTAGACAGTCTTTAGTTCTTTGAGGCATTCATCTACTTTGTCTCTTTTTAGTAAGACGGTAAATGGGCATCTAGATTCATTCTGCAGTCCCTCACGAAGGATTCAAATGGCCAATTTACTAATATCGAAAGGTCTATAAAGTCAAACCTTTCTGTGGTGGCTACTGATGCAATTGATACTGCAGACTGATCCCAGATAAATTTAGTAATTCTAAGACTTTCTCATTATACATTTAGAGCAAAAAATTGCAGGATATAATAGACACTATCCCAGATGTTTTCATCCTACAGCAGATTTTCATTGTTGGGTGTTGGACTGTTGGTTTCTTTCCTTTATTCAATCATTAGGAGTATTCAATTGTGCACATTTCCACGTTCCACTTTTAAATTTTGAAGTAGCGTAAGAAACCTTGAATCTTGTTTCATCGTCCAGTTAATAATTTTTTTCATAATCCTTTACAACATCATCTATGCATTTCTACATTTTATGCTGATGATGATTTATCCAAAGATGTAGTCCCTTGTTCGATAAGTTTCACTGAATTGGTATGTCTTATTACTATGGCCCTAGATTGGGTATAGCCCTGATAACATGCAGCCTTGGCCCAATGCTGGTCTGACGTCACCCACATTGGGCCAACGTCTGGTCGATGTGACATGTTATCTGGGAGAGAATTTGAAATCCATGAAAAATGCCATAGGACTACTATTTGGTTAAAATCTCAGCTATATGTTTCAGTGATGGAAAAAACCGACAAAAATAATTAAATAAAATTAAGTACTCAAAATGTAATCACCATATACATAAATGCAATGTTGTCCACTAAATTTCTTTGCACATTTCCCAAAACACATTTGTGTTTACAGGTATACAATGTTTTTTTTAATTGCCTTAGAAAATGAAGCTTCATTTAGCTCACGAACTAGAATGTGTTCAAACTATAGACCCTAAAGGGGAGGCAGCATTTGCTCTTACCACTAGACCACTCGAGAGGGCAGCCCATGTCCCACAAAATTCAACAAATTCCAGAGAAGTATATTTGAAAATTTTAACATGTCATCCCCAGATAACATGCTGGATCGGCTAGATATCAGCACGACATCTAATCTTGGAACAATTTTAATCCCTTCTGGCATCCACCAGGCGTTGTCAGCGTCGGATTGACATTATACCAATGTTGGGCTGACCTAGCCCGCTATATGGGGCCTGTTGACCATGTTGGATTGATGTCGGGCCCTGGATAGTATGCCAGATTGACATCGTTCTTAGCAAACATCGGCATGATGTTGGCGATGTTAATATGATGTTGTAACAACAGTAGCCTATATGGAAATGATGCTGGGCCAATTTGGAACGGTATCTGAGTGATCATTGTCGTCCAATGTCATGCCGATGTCTAGCCGATCTATAGTGTTATCTGGGCCAATGTCTGGTGTCTGAGATGACACTTTTACCAGTTCAAAAACAGTAGTAAGAAAAAATTATCCACCTACCTTTCAATGGTGAATATGACAATCAACCATGCAGAGAGAAATCTGAAGGTGTAGGATAAGAAGACAAAAGCATGGCAGATTCCATTAATATTCACTATGGGTGCTCTGTATCCTCCTGGCCAGTGTGGCAGACCTTTATTTAGCCATTCGAGAAAAATGTAGGTTAATAATACTCCGATGTCACTCGCTGCGAGAGCGGCTAAGTAGTAACAAGCCGACATTTTTTGCATGGGTTTCGACAGGAATACTCTCAATGATAAACTGTTTCCGATAACTCCGACAATGAAGATAATCGGTGTGACATAAGCATAGAATTTTGATGCCACATGACTCAGCATCATCGCATTTTCCTGTGGCTTCATTTCGATTATCAAAGGAGTCTGGTTGACGCTAACACAGGTGAGATTGCGTTCGTGTAAAGTAGCGTTGAATGCAGGAAAGCGCGGACCAAAAACGCCTCGGAATCCCAGGATCAAATCCTCACTGAAACAGATGTCTTCTTCTGTTAAACTCTGAAATAAAATATTTGATTAAATGAATGATTTGATTCTTTAATCAGTACTTTTACAGAGCTCATACTTAGGCCAAACAGTATCCAGAAGAGTGAGCAAAATTGATCTTTATAATCGACAGTACACAGATAACACAGCTCATTGGTTTTAGGCACCACGAACATACACCAATTGGTGAGAAGTTCACCCAAACAACTGATGTTCATCTTCAGTTTAGTGGCCAGCTGATTCTGATGAACATTTTCCGAAGCTAGTTTTTGGTAAAATATGAAAGGAGATTGATGGCCCGTCATAAGCGTTAGCTTTTTATTGGAGATTCTCCATCATAATTGCATATACCATGTATATGTAATTATTAACTTTGTTTATAACCATGAAAATAAGTAATGTGAACATCTTTAATGCTAATTAAATTCATACATACCTGGACTGCCGCTATTGCTGCATCCATGTTATTGCTGCCCTCTGTTGTATTGTCCATTTTGAGCAGCCTTCCTGTTTATTTACTTAATTTCTCCTGGAATGAAGAAAATCAAAGTAAAAAAAAGTTGGACCTTTCGTAATTACTGTTTTTTTACCACAACATATGCCTTGGCAGCACTGGCCCAAAGTCAGAATAACAAAAAGAGCAAAAAATAATCCACAAAACAGCGATATGCATCCAGTATATTCCAAATGTAAATTGCAAGTTCTGTGCCCAGTGTAGGGTGGTGATAAGGCAATTATTTCACATGACTGAGCCTTGAATGCAAAGCAAGTTGAATTTCAATGTTGGATCAACAGTAGAATTGGAAAATACCCAAGCACTGTATTGATATTGTAAATAGTTGAATGAATACAACGACCGCTTTTTATTCAAATTTCCAAAGCACCAAATAAAGTAAAATCGACTGAAGTGTCATGAATGCATAGCTACCTATACTTTAATTCAATTGATAATGATAGTTATACTCCACTTAGACTGTTTTCCTATTGTTCTGAGCAGATAACTCCCTCTTGACTGCAAACTGAACTGTTATTTGTAATAAAGGCATTATAACAAAACAAACAATCAAACAAATTAGCAAATATGCCCAATGGAGTATAGGTTAGTTGTATCCCTCATAGTCGGAAGTTAACTAACATTTTTGTTGGTTATGTTCCTCCGGCCTAACAAATATGTTAGTTAACTCCCGACTCACAAAAATGTTAGTTAACTCCCGACTCTGAGGGATATAACTAATACTTATAGTGAAAAGTAGCAGAGTGGTCTAGCTCAGTATAGCTTGTAAAAGACTGGACATAGTAAATAAGATGTACTGTGCAAAACAAAATGGAAAAACAATATATAATAAAAATATATATGTCAATAAGTCTGTATGATCTATATAACCAATGTCCTTTACTGAATAAAGAAACTCATCCAAATAAATTTCTCATCACATTCTACCGAATATTATGTTCGTTTCATAACACTAGAGTTGATAGTAGCTATATCTCTTGACTAACGAAGAATATGTTGACAATAAATCAGCGATATTTTCTGCTTAGGTAACCCTGGCAACCATACAAGAATGACTGAGTGGTTTAGATATTTTTTTCTCTCGCCTGTGAAATTTAGGAAAATCACAGATATTATTTTCAGATGGAACCGTTATTTAAGTTATCAATCTGTGAGAAATTGAGTTGTCAAAATATGTTGTAGAATTAATCTGCGCAAAATATTCACTGCTAAAACCAAACAGAAAAATCATATGCAGTAACACATCGCCATAAGATCACCTCACCATTAAGACCAATAAATATATATATATATTTTTTTAATGGGAAAATTGCTAATATTGTCCAACAAAAAATGTTAACCTAAACTTATAATGATGGTATATTACGGCTTAAAAGGTAAAAACTTGGATAAATCCCCATCAAATAATAAATGATAGACAGCTAAAATTCTGTTGTTTATAGTATATATTTAGTCACATGTTAGTTGCCATGTTAGGCTTGTTCATTTGAACATGGTAACATTCTGTCGTAAGATTGCTATTAGTACTGTACACATGGATTAATTAATTTAATGGATTAAGAGGATGCCATGTTTTTTTTTAAATTGCAAACTGCCCCTGAATCATTATAGCAAAGCAGTTTTCCAATTCTGTTCCCAGCCATAATATGTTCAGAAATATAGCGATACCAAGTATGAGCTTAATTTAATTATAAAGTGATAACATCTAGCAAATTATGCATATCGTGATATTAAATAACTTTTATTTTGCTTTGGACAAAATAAAATGTCAAATATGGGTATTATTAGATAAGAGGCTTCAGATAATATAGAATTAGGGTTATTTGCCCATGCAGGGAGCAAATATGCATATATACTGCCTATCTAGTGAATGATAGTAAGCCTAGTGAAGAACTGAATGGGCAGTCTAGCTCTAGCATGGCCCTCATCAGCGACCGAGTTCCCAGAATGAGGGCCATGCAGCAGTATTTGTATTTTTTCATTAGATTCTAGGTGCACACGGTTTCACAGCCTTCATTTCATACCTATCTGAATCTATTCTATGCTGAAACATAATGAGTGCGCACACTTTTACTAACCTTGACACACTGTTATTTGTACACAATCACCATTTTCATGCAATGAATCGGCAATTTCAACTTCTGCTTTCGAAAATTGTTTAATGTTATGGCTGAATGACTTAGTCATCGTAGATAAAAACGTAGATATTCATTTTCAATTATGTGAAATGGTGATAGTAGGCATTGATGTGTGCATATTGCCTAAACAGAATATTTATCAGCCTGTTGCAAAATACAACGAAAAATGACTGGACTGCTAGCCTGGCAGTTGTCCTGTCGTTTTTTGTGGTATTTTGCAACAGGTTGAATAAATATTGTCTGAAATTGAAAATGAGTAATTAGTTTTTGTTGGCGATGACTAAGTCGTAGTGATAACATAAACAAATTTTAAACGGCAGAAGTTGAAATTGCTGATTCATTGCATGAAATGGTAAATGGAAAGATAACAGCATGTCAAGATTAGTAATAGTGTGTGCACATATAATCCCATGAAAAAATATAAAGAATGCTGCATGGCCCTCATTCTGAGACTCCGACGCAAATGAAAGCCATGCTTGCTTGGTTAACCCGGACACAAATGAGGGCCATGCTTGTAAAAGACGGTATTAACACAACTATAAATTGTACACAGTATTTAAAACCGACACCTACCTATTATTTCCGTGTTAGTAAACGTGTTAGATTCACTAAACGTTGTATAGTAGTTGCTTTCTTGAATATTCAACTATCTCACTTGCTGCACAAGTGCTTATGGTAAGCTTTGCGAGCATTGGCTGCCTATATGGCCTGGCCAGTTGCAGCCCACACTGATGATGTAGGCATTGTGACGTCACATTCTTTGGAAATGTTAAGTGATGGCTAGTGACTTGGCCTATGTAATAGTTTTTTATTGGGGGGGGGGGGGGTTGTTAGCACTATTGTCTCATTGTCTTAGCTCATATGATCAGCTGCCAGAAGCAGACGTAGTGATGAGATGAGCACACTAGAGTACAAACCATGTTAGACATTTATGCCATGGTTGGGTCTTATATTTGCCTCTTCATAGACACCGAGTACAAAATACCACCTAGTGCGACTGACATCAAAATTGTTGAAACCCTTCACTTGTATATTTAATTTACCTTCTGTATATATATATATCCATAATAACATGCTATGTTGACCTGAAGTTGGTCCGAGTTTGTCCGACGTTGCCCACATAGGGCCAATGTAAAATGCATCTGGGGTATATTCAAACTTTCCCTATAACGACTACCTCTTAATAGGCCTATGACAGTCACCTATTATTAAGCTATATCCCAGCTGGATGTCGATCGCATGAGACATTAAATTGGAGGTGCCCTGTACTCATTGTCTTTGCTGAGGCAGGTAAAAGACCTCCAGCAATGGGGTAAATGTGTTACATGGTGAGGACTTAAATCCTTTTCATCTCATTATTACTTTACTTTACTGTCTTAAATGGTCATACTGATCAGTTTCCTTGGGTGACTGCTAAACATAGGTTAGACTAAATCATGTCCATAAATATATTTATATTTGTACCACTCACCAGTGAAATTTAGCATTATGTTCGCCATGGTACAAATCCTCATGTACAACGATAAGTGTGCCATGCCACTTTGGGTTTGGCCAACTGCCAGAAAGTGGGCGTGGCCTAAAGCAGCGTCTCCACTGTAAAGCAGAAATATTTGTTTCTGACATTTGGATGGAGTCCAGTGGTACAAGACAATTACACAATGGTTACATTGTGAGACATGAGATATGTACGCCCTCAAATGTACGCCCTATCGGCCTCGTTGTACATTGACATTTTCAGGTGTTCATATCTTCATGTATCATATGTAACTAACCATTGTATAAATGTATATGTAAGCCTCATTTCCATACCTGTTGATTAGTTAAATGTGATAATGATTATGAATGGTTTAACATCGAGTTATGTACCATCATGGGTAATTATTGTTATCATAACCATTATTGATTATGATTGTATTAATTAGGCCTAGATTTGTGATGTTTGATAGAATATGCTTATATATTTGTTTGGATGATCTGAGTTGCTCTTGTGAAGGTCATATGGTATGCCTATTCTGTAGTAAATAGAAGCTATTCTAACTATCTATCTATTACTATCTATCTATCTATCCATCTAACCATCAATCCACCTAACCATCAATCCATCTAACCATCTATTCATCTCTTGAGGCTGCATTGTCTGTCAACATTACTATTTTCTAAAACTTCATCAAATAATAGAGTCTTTTTACTCAGCAGCACTGAATTCAGCAAGACACAGGTCTTGCCTCTCCTCTAATTACTCATTTCGCTTTTCAGACATGTAAGATCATAACTAAATTATTCAATAAATATTCTTTTGTCATGGAAATAACAAAAATCAACTAAATGATAAGATGTCAAATATACATTAAAATGCTGTTTCTAGGATGCACTTTGCTTCAGCCAATCACAGTCAAGGGTGGGAAATTTTTCAGCCAACAGAATTGCAGTATTCTGTCGTAGCCATCTAGTAGATTTACAGAGAATCTTCCGTGAGAAAACACTACTGAAAATCATATATGTGTGTAAGCTAATGATTGACTTGGTTTGTTTACAGTGCCCCACGCTGCTTAGAATGTAGTGATATCTTGTTCCAATTGTTGTTTTTTTCCTTTACAATAACAGTTGTAATAGTCGAATTAAAGGCCACAACTTCGATGTCTGCCACAACTTGGCCGTCGGGCACTATAAATATTGGATTTTTGATGCAATGAAAAACTCTTATTATGACTTAAGATTAAATTGTTGTAAACAAGTTAAGACAGACAGGGACCATAGCAATGTCAGGAAGGATGAAACAGCCATCCACTTAGGCTCGACTGGGACTTGAACCTGGGACCCAGTGGTTGGAAGCCCAGTACACAAACACTGAGCTAGGCCCCCGTCATACGTACATGATTATTAAGAATTAAACACATTAATGGGCGAAATTGTGATGTTTCGTTCCAACCAGGTGAGCTACATCTAAAACAGAAATTTGATCTGAAAATGATACCCCTTGCAGATGCTATTATCCAATAAACTGTGTGTCATGAATTACTGTTAAGTCAGTAGGAATCAAGGTGGCATAAAATGACTATACAAACACTAATATCCTCTGTGGCTTTGCTTGACGTTTGCTGGACGTTGGCTAGTTGTTAGTAATGACCAGATGCTGCCCTTTATAATTAGAATGGCTAGGTCATTTGTTGCAAAAACAGTTTCATGGCTTCACGAATATCAAATTTTGAACCATTGTTAATATGTAAATTAAAAAAATTAAAATTATAATTAAATGTAAATTAAAAAAATAATAATTATAATTAAATAGAATTAAAGTTTCTGTTGATTATCGGAGCATACAATAAAATAATAAAGAAACACAAACATAAAAATTTCAATTTTCAATATATGATATATTTTGCGTCTGGACAAGTATATTGATAAATATTGTGTTTAGAAATAGCAGTTCCATTACCGTGTACATCATCCATATTTTACACGGTAAAATTGCCATGCGTCAATGCAGTGTTTATGCTGAGGCAAATGAAAGTGCCCACCAATTGGGTAAATGTGTAACATGGTGTGGACTCCCAGCCTGCTCTCTTACATCATCAATCAATCCTGATGAGTTCCGTTTCTGTCATAAATGCCCCCGTTTAAAAAAAAAGGACAGAAAGAAATACTGTGAACAAAATATCCCATTTTAAGAAAGACAGATAGACAGATAGAAAGATAGATAGATAGATAGGCAGACAGATAGATAGATAGATGGCTAGATATGGAAAGTGCAGCCCTCTAAGGCAAGTTTTTGCTGCTATCGAGGATTGATTGCTGAAGTGAGAGAGGAGTCCACCCATGTTACACATTCACTGCGTGGGTGGGAACTTTTACTTGCCTCAGTATAAACACTGAGTACTGTGGCTTCTTGTGGTTAAAGCAGAACCCGTGCTAATATAACCAATGCCCCCTTACCAGGACCCTGCCTCCTACTAGTATCATCTGGCTTCAATTAGATGGATTTTTTTTGTTTATACTACTTAGTTTCTCAGCTTGGGAAGTCTTTATTAATTTAAGTCTTTCTGATGGGTGACTTTTTTCTGAAGGTGTAACTTTTCATTATCTTATTAGCTGTTATACCCTGTATCAATGCATTAAGACAATGACTGCCCCCACAATTTTCTAACAAAAGTAATTCCACAGAAAATAGAGATACAGCTTACAGTAATTTAGTACGTTCTATTTTAATTTAGGCCCCATATGTGCGTGGAATCATTGGACAAATTAGGCAAAACATCGGCAGCTTATTATACGTTCATTGACGTCATGATAGTTTGTTATAACTGGCAATTGTCCTCTGTTTGTGCCATCATTAGCATAGTTAACAATGCGCCTCAATTTCCCAGAAATGAGAAACCATAGCGCGTTCTGCATCTGTGTCTTCTCAGAGCATTGCAATCTAAATCCCAGTTGGATGTCGATTGCATGAGACGTTAAGATAGAGGTGCCTTGTACTCAGTGTCTATGCTAAGGCAAGTAATAGACCCCACCCATATGGGGTGTGCAACATTGTGTAGTCATACAAGCTGACTAAGCTTCAAAACCAGTAGCATTAAGACATTGAGACAAGGCTGTTTCCGCAGGAGAAGGTCTTGTAGAACTCGGGGGATCAAGAATCCTAGCAAGGGAGCAAGCAATTTGCTTTCATAGAAAGGTTTATATTAATCATAAGAATAGAATACACCACGTCCCTGTGCTAGATACGGCAATACAACAGCTTAATGTTGTTGACAGGTTAATTGCATAGCACATAAACAATATTTTTGCCTCTCAGGGAGAACCTATTTTATTTTTTAACTATATTATATTTTTTAAGGTTTTAAAGGTGTCCATTTATCTAATATTTTTAATGAATTAATGGTATAGATTTATATATGACAGTATTTAACCATTATACCTACAGTATTGTACAATAAAGCATTAATTGAAATGAAAATGGTCAATTAAATAGAAATGGGAGGGCAGTGCCCCCCCCCCCCCCCCAGCAGCTATAAGTTAAACATCTGAACCAGTACTCCCCCCCCCCCCCAAATGAATCTGCATTGTGAAGGAAGCCATGTCAAGTTAATTGACACCTCAGTCCTGTACCTGTGCCTGGCTCTTAAAATGGCAGGGGGGGGATAACAATAATAATAATAATATATCATCGTGATATATTAGGCGTTTAAAATAATATTTTAATGATATAATAGATAAATTCATATTATCATTAAAATTCAAAAAAACCTCGACACTGGTACGTTACACAATATGCCACACTATCAGCGTAGAATATTTATATATTGCCTAATAATTTTTTTTTTTATACAATTTATGTTTTTTTAAAGAGTTGAAAAAAGTCTTAGGCAATTGTGCAGTGCATTTGATCAAGCATTTGTGTGGCAGTCGTAGATCGCTCGGCGGACGTCTGTCAAATGCTCGCCAAACGTCTGTCGCCAAGGATCCGTCAGGCATCTATCAGGCATCCATCATGCATTAGTTAGGCATATATTAGGCACTCCTGAGGCACTCGTAGATCATCAGTTATGAGTGAATGGCGAGTATATATAGATTGACAGTCTCCGACTGACTCCCGAGCAAGTTACGTAACTAATATAAACAATTTACTCATAGAATGTCTGCCAAAGTTTTAAACATGTTAAAAAATTGTTGCTGTCTCCATGTACGGATTAGCAAGAGTATCCTTAAAACACTCATCCAATCTTTTGTTTTCCCTCGCAAATTGAATGCATTCCTTCTGGAAAAGTACGCATTAACTTGTGAAAAGCATACATTACTGCACAAAAACAATGAGTTCCCTCGTAAAGTTACATTTTCCCTCAGGCATATTAAAAAATGGGTTTTTCATGGTCCCTTGGCAAAAATCCTTTACCTTCACAAAAATGTGCATTCCCTCATAAAAAAAAAAACTTTTATGAAAAAATATAATGCTCACAATGATGTGTTCCTTAAAGGTGAACACATTCCGTTGCAAAGTTTGCCTTCCCTCATGATCATCATGTTCTCTCGCTATATTTCACCAAAATCATGTTGGAAGATAATCATCATGAGGCAATGTGAATCACAAGTGAATGTAAAGTTCACGAGAAGAAACAGAAAATAAAAATTTTGTTCAAAGATATGATATTACATTGTATAAATAATGTCTTTGAAGATATAGAACATGTTTGAATTGAAAAATAGTTCTGAGAATATTTTCATGTATTTATCTTACATGTCCTACAATTATTTTGTATTTTTTGTAATTTTAATGCAGCGGCCGATCCACAAAATTTCAGACGAGGGTGCGCTGTCATTTGATATCTATTATTGCAATGTAAAATCAGTGCCCAATAGGGGGGGGGGGGTGTAGCTGAATCTTCACCTGTATATATTTTTGTATACAACAAACTGTCAGGAACAGCAATCTGTCAACAACAAGAGCTGCTATCAACATTAAGCTGCCAACTACATTAAGGTGCCAACAACATTAAGCTGTCAACCACTTGAAGCTGTCAACAACATTAAGCTGTCAACAACAGCAATCTGTCTACAAGAACAAGCTGTCAACAACAACAACAATCTGTCAACAACATCAAGCTGTCAACAACATTAAGCTGTCAACAACATTAAGCTGACAACAACATTGAGCTATCAACAAAATTAAGCTGCCAACAATATTATGCTGTCAACAACATTAACCTTTCAACAACATCAAGCCGTCACCAACAACAAGCTGTCAATAACAACAAATTGACAGCAACAACAAGCTGCCAACAACAACAAGCTGCCAACAACAACAAGCTGCCAACAACAACAAGCTGCCAACAAGATTAAGCTGTCAACAAGATTAAGCTGTCAAGAGCATTAAGCTGTCAACAACATTAAGCTGCCAACAAAAATAACCTTTCAACATCATTAACCTTTCAACAACATCAAGCTGTCAACAACATCAAGCTGTCATCAACAACAAGTTGTCAATAACAACAAACTGTCAGCAACAGCAATCTGTCAACAACAATGACCTGCCATCAACATTAAGCTGCCAACAACATTAAGGTGCCAACAACATTAAGGTGTCAACAACTTGAAGCGGTCAACAACATTAAGCTGTCAACAACATTAAGCTGTCAACAACATCAAGCTGTCAACAACATTAAGCTGTCAACAACATTAAGCTGTCAACAAGAACAAGCTGCCAAAAACATTAAGCTGTCAACAACAAAAGCTGTCAACAACATTAAGCTGTCAAC
This sequence comes from Alitta virens, assembly GCA_932294295.1. Taxonomy (NCBI): domain Eukaryota; kingdom Metazoa; phylum Annelida; class Polychaeta; order Phyllodocida; family Nereididae; genus Alitta; species Alitta virens. The sequence goes on along the minus strand of OW028583.1, from coordinate 11,853,450 downwards.
AACATTAAGCTGTCAACAACATTAAGCTGCCAACATTAAGCTTCCAACAACATTAAGCTGTCAGAAACAATTAGCTGTCAACAACATTAAGCTGCCAACACGACTAAGCTGTCAACAAGATTAAGCTGTCAACAAGATTAAGCTGTCAACAACATTTAGCTGACAACAGCATTAAGCTACCAAAAACATTAAGCTGTCAACAACATTAAGCTGTCAACAACATTAAGCTGGCAACAACATTAAGCTGTCAACAACATTAACCTCTCAACAACATTAACCTTTCATAACATCAATCGGTCAACAACATCATTCTGTCGCCAACAACAAGCTGTCAATAACAACAAACTGTCAGGAACAGCAATCTGTCAACAACAACAAGCTAATATCAACATTAAGCTGCCAACAACATTAAGGTGCCAACAACATTAAGATGTCAACAACAATAAGCCGTCAACAACATTAAGCTGCCAACACCATTAAGCTGTCAACAATATTAAGCTGTGAACAACATTAAGCTGTCAACAACTTGAAGCTGTCAACGACATTAAGCTGTCAACAACATTAAGCTGTCAACAATAGCAATCTGTCAAAAAGAACAAGCTGTCAACAACAACAACAATCTCTCAACAGCATCAAGCTGTCAATGACATTAAGCTGTTAGCAACATTAAGGTGCCAACATTATTAAGCTGTCAACAACTTGAAGCTGTGAACAACATTAACCTGTCAACAACATTAAGCTGTCAGCAATAGCAATCGGTCAAAAGGAAGAAGCTGTCAACAACAACAATCTCTCTACAGCATCAAGCTGTCAACGACATTAAGCTGTCAGCAACATTAAGCTGTCAACAACAAGAAGCTGCCAACAACATTAATCTGTCAACAACAATAAGCTGTCAACAACATTAAGATGTCAACAACATTAATCTTTCAACAAACAACAACTTGCCAACAATAACAAGCTGCCAACATCAACAAGCTGTCAACATCAACAAGCTGCTAGCAAGATTAAGCTGTCAATAAGATTAAGCTGTCAACAAGATTATGCTGTCAACAAGATTAAGCTGTCAACAAAATTAAGCTGTCAACAACATTAAGCTGCCAACAACATTAAGCTGCTAACAACATGAAGCTGCTAACAACATTAAGCAGCCAACAACATTAAGCTGTCAACAACAGCAATCTGTAAACAACAACAAGGTGGCAACAACAACATCAATCTGTCAACAAAAACATCAAGCTGTCAACAACAGCATTCTGTCAACAACAACAAACTGTCAACAACATTAAGCTGCCAACATTAACCTTTCAACAACATCAAGCCGTCACCAACAACAAGCTGTCAATAACAACAAATTGACAGCAACAACAAGCTGCCAACAACAACAAGCTGCCAACAACAACAAGCTGCCAACAACAACAAGCTGCCAACAAGATTAAGCTGTCAACAAGATTAAGCTGTCAAGAGCATTAAGCTGTCAACAACATTAAGCTGCCAACAAAAATAACCTTTCAACATCATTAACCTTTCAACAACATCAAGCTGTCAACAACATCAAGCTGTCATCAACAACAAGTTGTCAATAACAACAAACTGTCAGCAACAGCAATCTGTCAACAACAATGACCTGCCATCAACATTAAGCTGCCAACAACATTAAGGTGCCAACAACATTAAGGTGTCAACAACTTGAAGCGGTCAACAACATTAAGCTGTCAACAACATTAAGCTGTCAACAACATCAAGCTGTCAACAACATTAAGCTGTCAACAACATTAAGCTGTCAACAAGAACAAGCTGCCAACAACATTAAGCTGTCAACAACAAAAGCTGTCAACAACATTAAGCTGTCAACAACATTAAGCTGCCAACATTAAGCTTCCAACAACATTAAGCTGTCAGAAACAATTAGCTGTCAACAACATTAAGCTGCCAACACGACTAAGCTGTCAACAAGATTAAGCTGTCAACAAGATTAAGCTGTCAACAACATTTAGCTGACAACAGCATTAAGCTACCAAAAACATTAAGCTGTCAACAACATTAAGCTGTCAACAACATTAAGCTGGCAACAACATTAAGCTGTCAACAACATTAACCTCTCAACAACATTAACCTTTCATAACATCAATCGGTCAACAACATCATTCTGTCGCCAACAACAAGCTGTCAATAACAACAAACTGTCAGGAACAGCAATCTGTCAACAACAACGAGCTAATATCAACATTAAGCTGCCAACAACATTAAGGTGCCAACAACATTAAGATGTCAACAACAATAAGCCGTCAACAACATTAAGCTGCCAACACCATTAAGCTGTCAACAATATTAAGCTGTGAACAACATTAAGCTGTCAACAACTTGAAGCTGTCAACGACATTAAGCTGTCAACAACATTAAGCTGTCAACAATAGCAATCTGTCAAAAAAACAAGCTGTCAACAACAACAACAATCTCTCAACAGCATCAAGCTGTCAATGACATTAAGCTGTTAGCAACATTAAGGTGCCAACATTATTAAGCTGTCAACAACTTGAAGCTGTGAACAACATTAACCTGTCAACAACATTAAGCTGTCAACAATAGCAATCGGTCAAAAGGAAGAAGCTGTCAACAACAACAATCTCTCTACAGCATCAAGCTGTCAACGACATTAAGCTGTCAGCAACATTAAGCTGTCAACAACAAGAAGCTGCCAACAACATTAATCTGTCAACAACAATAAGCTGTCAACAACATTAAGATGTCAACAACATTAATCTTTCAACAAACAACAACTTGCCAACAATAACAAGCTGCCAACATCAACAAGCTGTCAACATCAACAAGCTGCCAGCAAGATTAAGCTGTCAACAAGATTAAGCTGTCAACAAGATTAAGCTGTCAACAAGATTGAGCTGTCAACAAAATTAAGCTGTCAACAACATTAAGCTGCCAACAACATTAAGCTGCTAACAACATGAAGCTGCTAACAACATTAAGCAGCCAACAACATTAAGCTGTCAACAACAGCAATCTGTAAACAACAACAAGGTGGCAACAACAACATCAATCTGTCAACAACAACATCAAGCTGTCAACAACAGCATTCTGTCAACAACAACAAACTGTCAACAACATTAAGCTGCCAACAACATTAAGCTGTCAACCACATTAAGCTGCCAACAACATTAAGCTGTCAACAACATTAACCTGTCAACAACATTAGGCTGTCGACAACATTAACCTGTCAACAAAATTAACCTGTCAACAACATCAACCTTTCAACAACATTAACCTTTCAACAACATCAAGCTGTCAACAACATCAAGCTGTCACGAACAACAAGCTGTCAATAACACCAAACTGTCAGCAACAACAAGCTGCCAACATCAGTAAGCTGCCAACAACAACATGCAGCCAACAACATGAAGCTGTCAATATCATAAAGCTGTCAATAACATTAAGCTGCCAACAACATTAAGCTGTCAACAACAACAATCTTTTAATAACAACAAGCTGTCAACAAAAACAACAATCTGTCAACAACAACATCAAGCTGTCAACAACAGCAATCTGTCAACAACAACAAGCTGTCAACAACATTAACCGGCCAACAACATTAAGCTGTCAACAACAATAAGCTGCCAACAACATTAAGCTGTCAACAACAGTAAGATGTCAACAACAGTAAGAGGTCAACAACATCAAGCTGTCACCAACAACAAGCTGTCAATAACAACAAACTGACAGCAACAACAGGCTGCCAATAACAACAAGCTACCAACATCAACAAGCTGCCAACAAGATTAAGCTGTCAAAAAGATTAAGCTGTCAACAAGGTTAAGCTGTCAACAAGATTAAGCTGTCAACAACATTAAGCTGCCAACAACATTAAGCTGCCAACAATATTAAGCTGTCAACAACATTAAGCTGTCAACCACATTAAGCTGCCAACAACATTAAGCTGCTAACAACATGAAGCTGCCAACAACATTAAGCTGCCAACAACATTAACCTGTCAACAACAACAATCTGTCAAGAAGAACAAGCTGGCAACAACAACATCAATATGTCAACAACATCAAGCTGTCAACAACAGCAATCTGTCAACAACAACAAGCTGTCAACAACATTAAGCTGCCAACAACATTAAGCTGTCAACAACTACAATCTGTCAACAACAACAAGCTGTCAACAACAGCAACAATCTGTCAACAACAACATCAAGCTGTCAACAACAGCAATCTGTCAACAACAACAGGCTGCCAACAACATAAGGCTGCCAACAATATTAAGCTGTCGACAACATTAAGCTGCTAACAAAATTAAGCTGTCAACAACATTAACCATTCAACAACATCAAGCTGTCACCAACATCAAGCTGTCACCAGCAACAAACTGCCAACAACAACAAGCTGCCAACAACTACAAGCTGTCAAGCTGTCAACAACATTAAGCTTTCAACAAGATTAAGCTGTCAACAAAATTAAGCTGTCAACAACATTAAGCTGCCGACAACATTAAGCTGTCAATAACATTAAGCTGTCAACAACATTAAGCTGGCAACAAGATTAACCTTTCAACAACATTAACCTTTCAACAACATCAAGCTGTCAACAACATCAAGCTGTCATCAACAACCAGCTGTCAATAACAACAAACTGTCAGCAACAGCAATCTGTCAACAACAACGAGCTGTCAACAACATTAAGCTGATTAAGATTAAGCTGTCAACAACATTAAGCTGTCAACAACATTAGGCTGCCAACAACATTAAGCTATCAACAACATTAAGCTGTTAACAACATGAAGCTCCCAACAACATAAACCTGTCAACAACATTAAGCTGTCAAGAACATAAACCTTTCAACAACATTAACCTTTCAACAACATAAAACTGTCAACAACATCAAGCTGTCACCAACAACAAGCTGTTACTAACAACAAACTGTCAGCAACAACAAGCTGCCAACAACAGCAAGCTGCCAACAACAACATGCTGCCAACAACATTAAGCTGTCAACATCTTGAAGCTGTCAGCAACATAAAGCTGCCAACAACATTAAGCTGTCATCAACACCAATCTGTCAACAACAACAAGCTGTCAACAACAACAGCAATCTGTCAACAACAACAAGCTGTGAACAACATTTACCGGCCAACAACATTAAGCTGTCAACAAAATTAGGCTGCCAACAACATTAAGCTGTCAACAACATTAAGCTGTCAACAACATCAAGCTGTCACCAACAACAAGCTTTCAATAACAACAAACTGTCAGCAACAACAAGCTGCCAACAACAACAAGCTGCCAACAGCATTAATCTTTTAACAACAACAAGCTTCCAGCAACATTAAGCTGTTAACAACGTTAACCTGCCAACAACATTAAGCTGTCAACAACAACAATCTGTCAACAACAACAATCTGTCAACAACAACGAGCTGTCAACAACAGCAACAATCTGTCAACAACAACAGCAATCTGTCAACAACAACAAGCTGCCAACAACATTAGGCTGCCAACAAGATTAAGCCGTCTACAACATTAAGCTGCTAACAACACTAAGCTGTCAACAACATTAAGCTGTCAACAACATTAAATTTTTAACAACATTAACTATTCAACAACATCAAGCTGTCAACAACATCAAGCTGTCACCAACAACAAGCTGCCAACAACAACAAGCTGCCAACAACTACAAGCTGTCAAGCTGTCAACAAGATTAAGCTTTCAAAAAGATTAAACTATCAACAAAATGAAGCTGTCAACAGCATTAAGCTTCCGACAACATTAAGCTGTCAATAACATTAAGCTGTCAACAACATAAGCTGGCAACAAGATTAACCTTTCAACAACATTAACCTTTCAACAACATCAAGCTGTCATTAACAACAAGCTGTCAATAAGAAAAAACTGTCAGCAACAGCAATCTGTCAACAACAACGAGCTGCCATCAACATTAAGCTGCCAACAACACTAAGGTGCCAAAACATTAAGCTGTCAACAACTTTAAGCTGTCAACAAGAACAAGCTGTCAACAATAACAACAATCTCTCAACAACATCAAGCTGTCAATAACATTAAGCTTTCAACAACATTAAGCTGTCAACAACAACAAGCTGCCAACAACATTAAGGTGTCAACAACAATAAGCTGTCAACAACATTAAGCTGTCAACAACCTTAAGCTGTCAACAACATCAAGCTGTCAACAACATTAAGCTGTCATTAACAACAAGCTGTCAATAACAAAAAACTCAGCAACAGCAATCTGTCAACAACAACGAGCTGCCATCAACATTAAGCTGCCAACAACACTAAGGTGCCAAACCATTAAACTGTCAACAACTTTAAGCGTTCAACAAGAACAAGCTGTCAACAATAACAACAATCTCTCAACAACATCAAGCTGTCAATAACATTAAGCTGTCAACAACATTAAGCTGTCAACAACATTAAGCTGTCAACAATATTAAGCTGTGAACAACATTAAGCTGTCAACAACATTATGCTGTCAACAACATTAACCTTTTAACACCAACAAGCTGCCAACACAATTTAGCTGTCAAAAGGAATAAGCTGCCAGCAACATTAAGCTGTTAACAACTTTAAGCTGCCAACAACATTAAGCTGTCAACAACAACAATCTGTCAACAACAACAATCTGTCAACAACAACAAGCTGTCAACAACAGCAACAAGCTGTCAACAACAACATCAAGCTGTCAACAACAGCAATCTGTCAACAACAACAAGCTGCCAACAACATTAGGCTGCCAACAAGATTAAGCTGTCAACAACATTAAGCTGCTAACAACATTAAGCTGTCAACAACATTAAGCTGTCAACAACATTAAATTTTTAACAAAATTAACTATTCGACAACATCAAGCTGTCAACAACATCAAGCTGTCACCAACAACAAGCTGCCAACAATAACAAGCTGCCAACAACTACAAGCTGTCAAGCTGTCAACAAGATTAAGCTTTCAACAAGATTAAGCTGTCAACAAAATTAAGCTGTCTACAGCATTAAGCTGCCGACAACATTAAGCTGTCAATAACATTAAGCTGTCAACAACATTCAGCTGGCAACAAGATTAACCTTTCAACAACATTAACCTTTCAACAACATCAAGCTGTCATTAACAACAAGCTGTCAATAACAAAAAACTGTCAGCAACAGCAATCTGTCAACAACAACGAGCTGCCATCAACATTAAGCTGCCAACAACACTAAGGTGCCAAAACATTAAACTGTCAACAACTTTAAGCTGTCAACAAGAACAAGCTGTCAACAACAACAACAATCTCTCAACAACATCAAGCTGTCAATAACATTAAGCTGTCAACAACATTAAGCTGTCAACAACAATAAGCTGTCAACAACATTAAGCTGCCAACACCATTAAGCTGTCAACAATATTAAGCTGTGAACAACATTAAGCTGTCAACAACATTATGCTGTCAACAACATTAACCTTTTTACAACAACAAGCTGCAAACACGATTTAGCTGTCAAAAGGAATAAGCTGCCAGCAACATTAAGCTGTTAAAAACTTTAAGCTGCCAACAACATTAAGCTGTCAACAACAACAATCTGTTAACAACAACAATCTGTCAACAACAGCAATCTGTCAACAACAACAAGCTGTCAACAACAGCAACAATCTGTCAACAACAACATTAAGCTGTCAACAACAACAATCTGTCAACAACAACAATCTGTCAACAACAACAAGCTGCCAACAACATTAGGCTGTCAACAAGATTAAGCTGTCAACAACATTAAGCTGCTAACAACATTAAGCTGTCAACAACATTAAGCTGTCAACAACATTAAATGTTTATCAACATTAACTATTCAACAACATCAAGCTCTCAACAACATCAAGCTGTCACCAACAACAAGCTGCCAACAACAACAAGCTGCCAACAACTACAAGCTTTCCAGCTGTCAACAAGATTAAGCTTTCAACAAGATTAAGCTGTCAAAAAAATTAAGCTCTTAACAGCATTAAGCTGCCGACAACATTAAGCTGTCAATAACATTAAGCTGTCAACAACATTAAGCTGGCAACAAGATTAACCTTTCAACAACATTAACCTTTCAACAACATCAAGCTGTCAACAACATCAAGCTGTCATTAACAACAAGCTGTCAATAACAAAAAACTCAGCAACAGCAATCTGTCAACAACAACGAGCTGCCATCAACATTAAGCTGCCAACAACACTAAGGTGCCAAACCATTAAACTGTCAACAACTTTAAGCTGTCAACAAGAACAAGCTGTCAACAATAACAACAATCTCTCAACAACATCAAGCTGTCAATAACATTAAGCTGTCAACAACATTAAGCTGTCAACAACAACAAGCTGCCAACAACATTAAGGTGTCAACAACAATAAGCTGTCAACAACATTAAGCTGTCAACAACCTTAAGCTGTCAACAACATCAAGCTGTCAACAACATCTAGCTGTCATTAACAACAAGCTGTCAATAACAAAAAACTCAGCAACAGCAATCTGTCAGCAACAACGAGCTGCCATCAACATTAAGCTGCCAACAACACTAAGGTGCCAAACCATTAAACTGTCAACAACTTTAAGCTGTCAACAAGAACAAGCTGTCAACAATAACAACAATCTCTCAACAACATCAAGCTGTCAATAACATTAAGCTGTCAACAACATTAAGCCGTCAACAACAACAAGCTGCCAACAACATTAAGGTGTCAACAACAATAAGCTGTCAACAACATTAAGCTGTCAACAACATTAAGCTGTCAACAACATTAACCTTTTAACAATCTCAAACTGTCGCCAACTACAAGGTGTCAATAAGAACAAATTGACTGTAACAACAAGCTGCCAACAAAAACAAGCTGAAAAACAACAACAAGCTGCCAACAAGAATAAGGTGTCAACAAGATTGAGCTGTCAGCAAGATTAAGCTGCCAACAACATTAAGCTGCCACCAACAACAAGCTGTCAACCACAACTACAATCTGTCAACAACAACATCAAGCTGTGAACAACAGCAGTCTGTCACCAACAAAAAGCTGTCAACAACATTAAGCTGCTAACAACATTAAGCTCCTAACAACATTAAGCTGCCAGCAACATTAAGCTGCCAACAACATCAATCTTTCTACAACAACAAGCTGCCAACAGAATTAAGCTGTCGACAAGAATAAGCTGTCAACAACGTTAAGCTGCCAACAACATTAAGCTGCCAACAACATTAAGCTGCCAACAACATTAAGCTGCCAACAACATTAATCTTTCTACAACAACAAGTTGCCAACAGGATTAAGCTGTCGACAAGAATAAGCTGTCAACAACGTTAAGCTGTCAACAACATTAAGCTGCCAACAACAACAATCTGTCAATGACAACAAGCTGGCAACAACAACATCAATCTGTCAAACAACAACATCAATCGGTCAACAACAGCAATCTGTCAACAACAACAAGCTGTCAACAACATTAAGCTGATTAAGATTAAGCTGTCAACAACATTAAGCTGTCAACAACATTAGGCTGCCAACAACATTAAGCTATCAATAACATTAAGCTGTCAACAACAGGAAGCTGTCAACAACATTAACCTGTCAACAGCATTAAGCTGTCAACAACATTAACCTTTAAACAACATTAACCTTTCAACAACATAAAGCTGTCAACAACATCAAGCTGTCACCAACAACAAGCTGTTACTAACAACAAACTGTCAGCAATAACAAGCTGCCAACAACAGCCAGCTGCCAACAACAACATGCTGCCAACAACATGAAGCTGTCAACATCATGAAGCTGTCAACAACATAAACCTGCCAACAACATTAAGCTGTCATCAACAACAATCTGTCAACAACAACAATCTGTCAACAACATCAAGCTGTCAACAACATCTAGCTGTCAACAACAACAAACTGTCAACAATGTAAACCGGCCAACAACAACAAGCTGCCAACAACATTAAGCTGTCAACAACAACATGCTGCCAAGAACATGAAGCTGCCAAGAACATGAAGCTGTCAACTAGATCAAGCTGACAGCAACATTAAGCTGTCAACAACATTAAGCTGTCAACAACATTAAGCTGCCAACAACATTGAGCTGTCAACAACACTAAGCTGTCTACAATATTAAGCTTGCAAGAACATTAAGCTGTCAACAACATGAACCTGTCAACAACAACAAGAATCTGTCAACAACATCAAGCTGTCAACAACAGCTATCAACAACAACAAGCTGTCAACAAAAATAAGCTGCCAAGAACATGAAGCTGTCAACTAGATCAAGCTGACAGCAACATTAAGCTGTCAACAACATTAAGCTGTCAACAACATTAAGCTGCCAACAACATTGAGCTGTCAACAACACTAAGCTGTCTACAATATTAAGCTTGCAAGAACATTAAGCTGTCAACAACATGAACCTGTCAACAACAACAAGAATCTGTCAACAACATCAAGCTGTCAACAACAGCTATCAACAACAACAAGCTGTCAACAAAAATAAGCTTTCAACAACATTAAGCTGACAACAAGTTTAAGCTGCCAACAGGATGAAGCTGTCAACAGCATTAAGCTGCCAACAACTTTAAGCTGTCAACAACATTAAGCTGTCAACAACATTTGGCAGTCAACAACATTAAGCTATCAACAACATTGAGCTGTCAACAACATCAGGCTGTCACCAACATCAAGCTGTCACCAACAACAAGCTGTCAATAACAACAAACTGTCAACAACATTAACCTGCCAACAAAAGTAGTAAACAAACTTGTCGCAAATGTGTTTCTGTTTTATTGTAGTTTATTTTCAGTCGGTTATTTGCCTTCTTCGGGCTTACGGAGACGCTCGGCGATTAACATGGCTGGCAATGGGTCCCCCTCGGGCTTTCGGAGCCGCATTGCCTGGCTCTGCTATTTTCTCGTACATAAGTACAGGTCGCAAATGCGCTCTTATTTTTAACTAATCTATATTTCTTAGGTTTTTTGCACTATTCACACACCAAAACAACTCCTTTGATTGTTTTCCTAACATTATTTTATATTCTGGGATATTAACATACGAAGCTATACATTTCAAATACGGGCCTATACATTTCAAATATGATCCTATACCCGTCAACCTTAAAATATGATCCTCTACATTTCAACCATGACTGATTCCGATGCCACCTGGTGTTCACTGCAGATGTCAGACCCCTAGCACTGCCATTACTTGTTCACCCGTGTTTGTTTTTACATCACGGTGGTGCGCATCGCATCGAAGCTTTCCAACTCATGATGCGTGCTTTGCGGGGGGCGGCTGGGGTTTTCGTTTGGGGTGCTCGTTTGGGTAGACCTTCTGCTCCGCATCTTGTAGGCACAGCATACCTGTAACGATAAAGTTATGCTCTGTTAAAAAATGGTCCTGTGATGTGTATCTGTAGCGCTGGAGTTGTAAGGATATATATATATATATATATATATTTGCTAATATACTTACTATCGCAGCCCATTGTGGTGTTATATATATATATATATTTGTTAATATACTTACTATCACAGCACATTGTAACGCAACCACCAGAATTAATGGTGCGATGGTGCAGGCCAAAGTGAGGTATGTCGTTGGTGGTCCCACTGCTGGCATCTGGGTAGAGATTTCGCCGATGGAAGCACTTGTTCCGGAGTGGTGAGGTCCATAATGTTGGTGTCACTCCCTGGCGCTTTTGTATCAAATGCAAACTCAACCGTTTGTGTAACATCACTCTCATGATCCCCCCTCTCCGTGGGTTTTACGGGTGGGTACTGGTCGCCTGAATAATCTTCTGGATCTAAGGGAAAAAATAAAGTAGGTAAAATAATATGATGAAGTGGTGGTGGTGAATGCCATACACAGACTTTTTCATGACTTCTAAGATTTCCATAATGGCAGCGCTTACCAAAATGACACAATATGAAGCCCGATCGCATGGCTCTGGTCCGGCAAAAAGGTGTCCCCGTCATATCGATGTACTCGATCTCACCAAGCGATTTAAAGTACGGAGGCAGACTCAGCAACCGTGTAGGTGCAGTCCACTCGTACTTTTCCCTCTTCGCCTTGTGCACAGATGCAACCTTACAGTTGTACACATCGTTACATCTGCCAAGCGCGTATATTGCGACGCACGTGCACAGGAGCAAATACTTCCTTACATCTATTTTCTCCACAATTTAAATCCGATCCAATTCTCCCAATTAACTGCACAAGACACTTGCTTACACCACTCAGGAGCACGTGACTCTTCCGCATATAGCGTCCAAGAAAACGCAGATTTTACGCAGAGAAGTGCGTTGCTGATAACAGTTGATATTGTGTTTATTTTAATGCTAATGCTAATGCTAATGCAGACGCAAGTGACTGAGTTGGTGAAGAGTAATGGGATTTTGGATTTAACCATTGTAGGGAATAATGTTCCTTGTGTTAAGTGAAAACACGTATGATTGTTTGATTTTCTTTATTGCTCAAGTAATAGAACGATACAAATAAAAGTGAACTACGTATTCACATCAGCATTATTATATAGATATATATAAAAGCTTTGCGCACATCCGTCTGGCGTATAACCTCGGATCAAAGGCAAAGTAAATAACACATGAGCAAAGTGCTCAGTTTTAACAAAATACGGAGTAATGTATATGGTTCATTGTGTCAAATTTAAAAACAATCCATTTTGCCCAGGTAGGGTTTTTATATCAATGCTGTTGGCCACAGGCTGCTTTTTTATATCAATGCTGTTGTCCACAGGCTGGGTTTTTATATCAATGCTGTTGTCCACAGTCATTTTCGTGCGTTTTCAACGTTCTCGCCTTTTCATAGCTCTTCGGACCCATTTCTTTCCATCTCGGCTGGGGTCTGTTAAAGGTACAGGGCAGGTCGTATTGTTTTCCAGGTGGAAACTGACAACCTTTAATTTTCTTCCGTAGGATTTTTCTTCAGTGCTTCCCATGTTTCCAATACCATTGGCATCAAGGCGTCTGTATATGCCCTGTATAGCGTAATTCTGTTCTTGTGATCTCTTACAAATTTTTGTTCATATTGGGACAGATCGGCGGTGTTGTACTGTCCTTGGTTGAACTGCAAGTTGCGACTAAGTCGGTCTACCGCCGTTTCTATGATATCCTTATCTTTGATTTTCCCCTCTTTGTTCAGCTTTTCATATTCCGGGTGATGTGGTTCAGCCCGGTAGTGTCCTTCAACAAGTTTGTCAATTGTTGCTGTTGGCACTTTGCATCTATCATCCGTGATATTGTAGGCACATGTTGTGATTAGGAAGTATAGTTCGTCTTTGGAGTGGTCGTGCTGACTGGGCGCCTTATCAGGCAGCAATTTATTCATGCACGCCCTTACGTGTTTCACGTGGAAATCTTCCCTCTTCCTGTAGTTTTCGTATTCTCCCAAGAACCAAGAAGGTAGTAGCTTTGCTCTGTTTTCCCGTTTTAGTAGAATGTTGGCTTGTTGTCTGGGGACTTTGGTGGTTAGGTAGTCCACCATGGTGTCGAGGTTGGTGAACTTGGGTGGCCTTCCCAGCTTTTTTAAGCGGGGTTCCGCTCTGCGTACACTCCCAAGGTTGCTCGATCCTTCCGCTAAAGCTTCTTGTAAGATCACCGCGAAGTGTTGCAGGCATTTGCGTGTGGTTTTACTCATTTTTTCTGTTTTTCGCTTAGGCATTTTGTTGTCTCTCTTGAGGGATCGTGTCAATGTGTCCATACGGTAATGTCTCAATCCCTCCTTCGCAAACATACCGCTTGTTGTCAAAAGGGCTAAGCGCTTTCTTCTCTTGTCGTATACTGTACATGTGGTGTTTGAAACTGCGCAATTGGTTACTGACCACTTGTGTTTGCGTGTTGTCCTGTAACACACGTAATAAGTCCTCGTGTTTGATATTCTCCAGCTTGTTCCACGGTATGCCCTTGCCCACCACCTTGTGGTTGTTTTGGTACTCAACACTGTAGCTTTTCGCCCTGAGGCCAACGAACAAGCTGATGGGTTGTCCCATGCCTTCGTCTTTCAGGTAAAAGAGTTCCCCGGCATGGTTGTTGTCATAGTATGGGTGATCTGCGGGGTAGTTCCCAAAATCGATGATCCCCATATTGGCCAAGTCCTGGAGTACGTTGCTTTCGGTGGTGATGTGGTATAGTAACGAGTCGGTGTCTGTCATGCACAAACGCAGCTTGAATCTCCCATATTTGTTAAGGAAGTGGTAGGTAAAATCATATACATATATCATATACATATCACGCACCACGGAGTAGGCTGTGGTATCATACCTGTTCAAGTGTCAAAGGGACTATGAGGAGGGTACTTACTATATATCTTGTGACCTGGCTGAGAGGATACCGGTGGCATCACGGCTCCTCCCCCTGTTATCAACTTTGGTTGTACGCTATGTGGATGGGCAAACGCATTCCAACTTGCTTTGGGACACGGAAGAGACCCAGGGGAAGGTGTACATCCAACCGGGCATATATACGAGGATAAACCTATCCTTACACGACAGCCAGGGGGAACCCGTCAGGTTGAAAAGTGGTTTTTTGTTCTTACACTTGAAAATATGTATATGATTTTACCTTCCAACACCCCAGCTGTAAATTACCCCCGCAATAAAAGCTCAGACTTTACCATACCCTTACCAAGTACTTCGTTCACGCCCACGCATGAGAAATGGCGAGTTGGTCTTACACAAATTCAGCTCCCCCTCACTTTTTACAACGTAGAACAAGAGGAGACTGCATATGGAAAAAGGGCTTTTCTTCGCTCCCACGAAACTCGCGGCTATGTTATCACGAGTTGGGGCACACCTGTTCGCCGTTAAATGGAAAGATGGTTTCAGGTTTAAGGTGGGGGATGAAGTGAAAAAGTTAACTTTCAGTCCCAATATCGCCAAACTCCTAGGTGGACCACAGACGGTCTCGCAAAACGTGCCGAAAGGACTCCAAAGGCTATACTCAACCGCAGGCGTACTTGTTTGATCCATGGATTAACCTCAAAGTTATCTTTATCGAAAGTGAGCTTGTACAAAGCTCTCAGGTCAATGATTGACACCTCCCCATTTTGCCCCACCCCCTCATGAGTTCAGCGAAACTTTTTCCAGCCCTTTTCATCCAGTCGATTTTGTTAATGTCCAGGGAGAGGCACATAGCGTCATCCGCATCAAAATTATTAATGTACGTGGGGAACGTATTAGGTTTCGTGCCAGAAACGTTGTCATAGCCCTGTTGTTGTTGCCTGCGAATGAAGGAGCAAGCCAAATTCGTTTCGTCATATCTAGCCTCGATGATGACCCCGCGCGCTTCTCGATAAAGCTGCACCAGCCTTTGGATTTGGATGATACTTGGCGTCTAGCATTGCTGGAGATCAGTTTAATGTTGACAGCTTAATGTTGACAGTTTAATGTTGTTGACAGTTAATGTTGACAGCTTAATGTTGTTGCCAGCTTAATGTTGTTGACAGTTTAATGTCGACAGCTTAATGTTGTTGATAGCTTAATGTCGACAGCTTAATGTTGGTGACAGCTTAATGTCGAAAGCTTAATGTTGTTCACAGCTTAATGTTGTTGACAGCTTAATGTTGTTGACAGCCTTATGTTTTTGACAGCTTAATTTTGTGGACAGCTTAATGTTGTTGACAGCTTAATGTTGACAGCTTAATGTTGTTGTCAGCTTAATGTTGACAGCTTAATGTCGACAGCTTAATGTTGACAGCTTAATGTTGACAGCTTAATGTTGACAGCTTAATGTTGTTGACAGCTTAATGTTGACAGCTTAATGTTGACAGCATAATGTCGACAGCTTAATGTTGTTGACAGCTTAATGTTGAAAGCTTAATGTTGTTCACAGCTTAATGTTGTTGACAGCTAAATGTTGTTGACAGCATAATGTTGTTGACAGCTTAATTTTGTTGACAGCTTAATGTTGTCGACAGCTTAATGTTGACACCTTTATGTTGCCAGCTTAATGTTGACAGCTTAATGTTGTTGACAGTTAATGTTGAAAGCTTAATTTTGTTGCCAGCTTAATGTTGTTGACAGCTTAATGTCGACAGCTTAATGTTGTTTACAGCCTAATGTCGAGAGCTTAATGTTGTTGACAGCTTAATGTTGTTAACAGCTTAATGTTGACAGCTTAATGTTGACAGCTTAATGTCGACAGCTTAATGTTGACAGCTTAATGTCGACAGCTTAATGTTGACAGCTTAATGTTGACAGATTAATGTTGACAGCTTAATGTTGACAGCTTAATGTTGTTGCCGGCTTAATGTTGACAGCTTAATGTTAACAGCTTAATGTTGACAGATTAATGTTGACAGCCTAATGTTGACAGCCTAATGTTGACAGATTAATGTTGTTGACAGCTTAATGTTGTTGACAGCTTAATGTCGACAGCTAAATGTTGTTGACAGCTTAATGTCAACAGCTTAATGTTGTTGATAGCTTAATGTCGACAGCTTAATGTTGGTGACAGCCTCATGTCCAAAGCTTAATGTTGTTGAGAGCTTAATGTTGTTGAGAGCTTAATGTTGACAGCTTAATGTTGACAGCTTAATGTTGACAGCTTAATGTTGACAGATTAACGTTGACAGCCTATTGCTGACAACTTAATGTTGTTGACAGCTTAATGTTGTTAACAGCTTAATGTTGACAGCTTAATGTTGACAGCTTAATGTTGTTGTCAGCTTAATGTTGACAACTTAATGTTGTTAACAGCTTAATGTTGACAGCTTAATGTTGTTGACAGCTTAATGTTGTTGACATCCTAATGTCGACAGCTTCATGTTGTTGACAGTTTAATGTCGACAGCTTAATGTTGTTGATAGCTTAATGTCGACAGCTTAATGTTGTTGACAGCCAAATGTCGACAGCTTAATGTTGTTGACAGTTTAATGTCGACAGCTTAATGTTGTTGATAGCTTAATGTCGACAGCTTAATGTTGGTGACAGCTTAATGTTGTTGACATCTTAATGTCGACAGCTTAATGTTGTTGATAGCTTAATGTCGACAGCCTAATGTTGACAACTTAATGTTGACAGCTTAATGTTGACAGCTTAATGTTAACAGCTTAATGTTGACAGCTTAATGTTGACACCCTAATGTTGACAGCTTAATGTTGACAGCTTGATGTTGACAGCTTAATGTTGACAGCTTAATTTTGACAGCTTAATCTTGTTGACATCTTAATGTTGTTGACACCTTAAAGTTGTTGACAGCTTAATGTTGCTGACAGCTTAATGTCGACAGCTTAATGTTGTTGACAGCTTAATGTTGACAACTTAATGTTGACAACTTAATGTGGACAACTTAATGTGGACAACTTTATGTTGACAACTTAATGTTGACAGCTTAATGTTGACAGCTTAATGTGGACAGCTTAATGTTGACTGCTTAATGTTGAAAGCTTAATGTTGACAGATTAATGTTGACAGATTAATGTTGACAGCTTAATGTTGAGAGCCTAATGTTGACAACACAATGTTGACAGCTTAATGTTGACAGCTTAATGTTGACTGCTTAATGTTGAAAGCTTAATGTTGACAGATTAATGTTGACAGATTAATGTTGACAGCTTAATGTTGAGAGCCTAATGTTGACAACTTAATGTTGACAGCTTAATGTTGACAGCTTAATGTCGACAGCTTAATGTTGACAGCTTAATGTTGACAGCTTAATGTGGACAGCTTATTGTTGACAGCTTAATGTTGACAGCTTAATATTGACAGCTTAATGTTGACAGCCTAATGTTGACAACTTAATATTGACAACTTAATGTTGACAGCTTAATGTTGACAGCTTAATGTTGACAGCTTGATGTTGACAGCTTAATGTTGACAGCTTAATTTTGACAGCTTAATTTTGTTGACATCTTAATGTTGTTGACACCTTAAAGTTGTTGACAGCTTAATGTTGCTGACAGCTTAATGTCGACAGCTTAATGTTGTTGACAGCTTAATGTTGACAACTTAATGTTGACAGCTTAATGTTGACAGCTTGATGTTGACAGCTTAATGTTGACAGCTTAATTTTGACAGCTTAATCTTGTTGACATCTTAATGTTGTTGACACCTTAAAGTTGTTGACAGCTTAATGTTGCTGACAGCTTAATGTCGACAGCTTAATGTTGTTGACAGCTTAATGTTGACAACTTAATGTTGACAACTTAATGTGGACAACTTAATGTGGACAACTTTATGTTGACAACTTAATGTTGACAGCTTAATGTTGACAGCTTAATGTGGACAGCTTAATGTTGACTGCTTAATGTTGAAAGCTTAATGTTGACAGATTAATGTTGACAGATTAATGTTGACAGCTTAATGTTGAGAGCCTAATGTTGACAACACAATGTTGACAGCTTAATGTTGACAGCTTAATGTTGACTGCTTAATGTTGAAAGCTTAATGTTGACAGATTAATGTTGACAGATTAATGTTGACAGCTTAATGTTGAGAGCCTAATGTTGACAACTTAATGTTGACAGCTTAATGTTGACAGCTTAATGTCGACAGCTTAATGTTGACAGCTTAATGTTGACAGCTTAATGTGGACAGCTTATTGTTGACAGCTTAATGTTGACAGCTTAATATTGACAGCTTAATGTTGACAGCCTAATGTTGACAACTTAATATTGACAACTTAATGTTGACAGCTTAATGTTGACAGCTTAATGTTGACAGCTTGATGTTGACAGCTTAATGTTGACAGCTTAATTTTGACAGCTTAATTTTGTTGACATCTTAATGTTGTTGACACCTTAAAGTTGTTGACAGCTTAATGTTGCTGACAGCTTAATGTCGACAGCTTAATGTTGTTGACAGCTTAATGTTGACAACTTAATGTTGACAACTTAATGTGGACAACTTAATGTGGACAACTTTATGTTGACAACTTAATGTTGACAGCTTAATGTTGACATAATGTTGACAGCTTAATGTTGACAGCTTAATGTTGACAGCTTAATGTTGACAGCTTAATGTTGACAGCTTAATGTTGACAGCTTAATGTTGACAGCCTAATGTTGACAACTTAATGTTGATAACTTAATATTGACAGCTCAATGTTGACAGCTTAATGTTGACAGCTAAATGTTGACAGCTTATTGTTGACAGCTTAATGTTGACAGCTTAATTTTGACAGCTTAATTTTATTGACAGCTTAATGTCGACAACTTAATGTCGACAACTTAATGTCGACAACTTAATGTCGACAACTTAATGTCGACAACTTAATGTCGACAACTTAATGTCGACAACTTAATGTCGACAACTTAATGTCGATAACTTAATGTCGACAACTTAATGTCGACAACTTAATGTTGACAACTGAATGTCGACAACTTAATGTCGACAACTCAATGTCGACAACTTAATGTCGACAACTTAATATCGACAACTTAATGTCGACAACTTAATGTGGACAACTTAATGTTGACAAATTTATGTTGACAACTTAATGTTGACAACTTAATGTTGACAGCTTAATGTTGACATAATGTTGACAGCTTAATGTTGACAGCTTAATGTTGACAGCTTAATGTTGACAGCTTATTGTTGACAGCTTAATGTTGACAGCTTAATATTGACAGCTTAATGACGACAACTTAATGACGACAACTTAATGTCGACAAATTAATGTCGACAACTTAATGTCGACAACTTAATGTCGACAACTTAATGTCGACAACTTAATGTCGACAACTTAATGTCGACAACTTCATGTCGACAACTTAATGTCGACAACTTCATGTTGACAACATAATGTTGACAGCTTAATGTTGACTGCTTAATGTTGAAAGCTTAATGTTGACAGATTAATGTTGACAGATTAATGTTGACAGCTTAATGTTGAGAGCCTAATGTTGACAACTTAATGTTGACAGCTTAATGTTGACAGCTTAATGTCGACAGCTTAATGTTGACAGCTTAATGTTGACAGCTTAATGTGGACAGCTTATTGTTGACAGCTTAATGTTGACAGCTTAATATTGACAGCTTAATGTTGACAGCCTAATGTTGACAACTTAATATTGACAACTTAATGTTGACAGCTTAATGTTGACAGCTTAATGTTGACAGCTTGATGTTGACAGCTTAATGTTGACAGCTTAATTTTGACAGCTTAATTTTGTTGACATCTTAATGTTGTTGACACCTTAAAGTTGTTGACAGCTTAATGTTGCTGACAGCTTAATGTCGACAACTTAATGTCGACAACTTCATGTCGACAACTTAATGTCGACAACTTAATGTCGACAACTTCATGTTGACAACATAATGTTGACAGCTTAATGTTGACAGCTTAATGTTGACTGCTTAATGTTGAAAGCTTAATGTTGACAGATTAATGTTGACAGATTAATGTTGACAGCTTAATGTTGAGAGCCTAATGTTGACAACTTAATGTTGACAGCTTAATGTTGACAGCTTAATGTCGACAGCTTAATGTTGACAGCTTAATGTTGACAGCTTAATGTGGACAGCTTATTGTTGACAGCTTAATGTTGACAGCTTAATATTGACAGCTTAATGTTGACAGCCTAATGTTGACAACTTAATATTGACAACTTAATGTTGACAGCTTAATGTTGACAGCTTAATGTTGACAGCTTGATGTTGACAGCTTAATGTTGACAGCTTAATTTTGACAGCTTAATTTTGTTGACATCTTAATGTTGTTGACACCTTAAAGTTGTTGACAGCTTAATGTTGCTGACAGCTTAATGTCGACAGCTTAATGTTGTTGACAGCTTAATGTTGACAACTTAATGTTGACAACTTAATGTGGACAACTTAATGTGGACAACTTTATGTTGACAACTTAATGTTGACAGCTTAATGTTGACATAATGTTGACATAATGTTGACATAATGTTGACAGCTTAATGTTGACAGCTTAATGTTGACAGCTTAATGTTGACAGCTTAATGTTGACAGCTTAATGTTGACAGCTTAATGTTGACAGCCTAATGTTGACAACTTAATGTTGATAACTTAATATTGACAGCTCAATGTTGACAGCTTAATGTTGACAGCTAAATGTTGACAGCTTATTGTTGACAGCTTAATGTTGACAGCTTAATGTTGACAGCTTAATTTTGACAGCTTAATTTTATTGACAGCTTAATGTCGACAACTTAATGTCGACAACTTAATGTCGACAACTTAATGTCGACAACTTAATGTCGACAACTTAATGTCGACAACTTAATGTCGACAACTTAATGTCGACAACTTAATGTCGACAACTTAATGTCGACAACTTAATGTCGACAACTTAATGTCGACAACTTAATGTGGACAACTTAATGTTGACAAATTTATGTTGACAACTTGATGTTGACAACTTGATGTTGACAACTTAATGTTGACAGCTTAATGTTGACATAATGTTGACAGCTTAATGTTGACAGCTTAATGTTGACAGCTTAATGTTGACAGCTTATTGTTGACAGCTTAATGTTGACAGCTTAATATTGACAGCTTAATGACGACAACTTAATGACGACAACTTAATGTCGACAAATTAATGTCGACAACTTAATGTCGACAACTTAATGTCGACAATTTAATGTCGACAACTTAATGTCGACAACTTAATGTCGACAACTTAATGTCGACAACTTCATGTCGACAACTTAATGTCGACAACTTAATGTCGACAACTTCATGTCGACAACATAATGTTGACAGCTTAATGTTGACAGCTTAATGTTGACTGCTTAATGTTGAAAGCTTAATGTTGACAGATTAATGTTGACAGATTAATGTTGACAGCTTAATGTTGAGAGCCTAATGTTGACAACTTAATGTTGACAGCTTAATGCTGACAGCTTAATGTCGACAGCTTAATGTTGACAGCTTAATGTTGACAGCTTAATGTTGACAGCTTATTGTTGACAGCTTAATGTTGACAGCTTAATATTGACAGCTTAATGTTGACAGCCTAATGTTGACAACTTAATATTGACAACTTAATGTTGACAGCTTAATGTTGACAGCTTGATGTTGACAGCTTAATGTTGACAGCTTAATTTTGACAGCTTAATTTTGTTGACATCTTAATGTTGTTGACACCTTAAAGTTGTTGACAGCTTAATGTTGCTGACAGCTTAATGTCGACAGCTTAATGTTGTTGACAGCTTAATGTTGACAACTTAATGTTGACAACTTAATGTGGACAACTTAATGTGGACAACTTTATGTTGACAACTTAATGTTGACAGCTTAATGTTGACATAATGTTGACAGCTTAATGTTGACAGCTTAATGTTGACAGCTTAATGTTGTAGACAGCTTAATGTCAACAGCCTAATGTTGTTGACAGCTTAATGTCGACAGCTTAATGTTGTTGTCAGCTTAATGTTGACAGCTTAATGTTGACAGGATAACATTGACAGCTTAATGTCAACAGCTTAATGTTGTTGACAGCTTAATGTCGATAGCTTAATGTTGTCGATAGCTTAATGTTGTCGATAGCTTAATGTTGTCGATACCTTAATGTTGTCGATAGCTTCATGTTGTCGACAGCTTAATGTTGTCGACAGCTTAATGTGGTCGACAGCTTAATGTTGACAACTTAATGTTGACAACTTAATGTGGACAACTTAATGTGGACAACTTTATGTTGACAACTTAATGTTGACAGCTTAATGTTGACATAATGTTGACAGCTTAATGTTGACAGCTTAATGTTGACAGCTTAATGTTGACAGCTTAATTTTATTGACAGCTTAATGTCAAAAAAACTTAATATCGACAACTTAATGTTGACAACTTAATGTGGACAACATAATGTTGACAGCTTAATGTTGACAGCTTAATGTTGTAGACAGCTTAATGTCAACAGCCTAATGTTGTTGACAGCTTAATGTCAACAGCCTAATGTTGTTGACAGCTTAATGTCGACAGCTTAATGTTGCTGTCAGCTTAATGTTGACAGCTTAATGTTGACAGGATAACATTGACAGCTTAATGTCAACAGCTTAATGTTGTTGACAGCTTAATGTCGATAGCTTAATGTTGTCGATAGCTTAATGTTGTCGATATCTTAATGTTGTCGATAGCTTCATGTTGTCGACAGCTTAATGTTGTCGACAGCTTAATATTGTTGACAGCTTAATGTTGTTGACAGCTTAATGTTGTTGTCAGCTTAATGTTGACAGCTTAATGTTGACAGCCTAATGTTGACAACTTAATGTTGACAGTTTAATGTTGTTGACAGCTTAATATCGACAGCTTAATGTTGTTGACAGCTTAATGTTGTTGTCAGCTTAATGTTGACAGCTTAATGTTGACAGCCTAATGTTGACAACTTAATATTGACAACTTAATGTTGACAGCTTAATGTTGACAGCTTAATGTTGACAACTTAATGTTGACAACTTAATGTGGACAACTTAATGTTGACAAATTTATGTTGACAACTTAATGTTGACAACTTAATGTTGACAGCTTAATGTTGACATAATGTTGACAGCTTAATGTTGACAGCTTCATGTTGACAGCTTAATGTTGACAGCTAAATGTTGACAGCTTAATGTTGACAGCTTAATGTTGACAGCTTAATGTTGACAGCTTAATTTTATTGACAGCTTAATGTCAAAAAAACTTTATGTCGACAACTTAATGTTGACAACTTAATGTTGACAACATAATGTTGACAGCTTAATGTTGACAGCTTAATGTTGACAGCTTAATGTTGAGAGCTTAATGTTGTAGACAGCTTAATGTCAACAGCCTAATGTTGTTGACAGCTTAATGTCAACAGCCTAATGTTGTTGACAGCTTAATGTCGACAGCTTAATGTTGTTGTCAGCTTAATGTTGACAGCTTAATGTTGACAGGATAACATTGACAGCTTAATGTCAACAGCTTAATGTTGTTGACAGCTTAATGTCGATAGCTTAATGTTGTCGACAGCTTAATGTTGTCGACAGCTTAATGTTGTCGACAGCTTAATGTTGTCGACAGCTTAATGTGAACAGCTTAATGTTGTTGACAGCTTAATGTTGTTAACAGCTTAATTTTTTTGACAGCTTAATGTTGTTGACAGCTTAATGTTGTTGAATGCTTAATGTTGTTGTCATCCTAATGTTGACAGCTTAATGTTGACAGCCTAATGTTGACAACTTAATGTTGACAACTTAATGTTGATAGCTTAATGTTGACAGCTTAATGTTGTTGTCAGCTTAATCT
Source organism: Alitta virens (assembly GCA_932294295.1). Lineage (NCBI taxonomy): Eukaryota > Metazoa > Annelida > Polychaeta > Phyllodocida > Nereididae > Alitta > Alitta virens. The sequence continues at coordinate 11,829,237 of OW028583.1, read as the reverse complement.
TGTCGACAGCTTAATTTTGTCGACAGCTTAATGTTGTCGACAGCTTAATGTTGTCGACAGCTTAATATTGTTGACAGCTTAATGTTGTTGACAGCTTAATGTTGTTGTCAGCTTAATGTTGACAGCTTAATGTTGACCGCTTAATGTTGTTGACCGCTTATTGTTGTTGACAGCTTAATGTTGTTGACAGCTTAATGTTGTTGACAGCATAATGTTGTTGACAGCTTAATGTTGTTGACATCTTAATGTCGACAGCTTAATGTTGTTGATAGCTTAATGTTGACAGCTTAATGTTGTTGACAGCTTAATGTTGTTGACATCTTAATGTCGACAGCTTAATGTTGTTGATAGCTTAATGTCGACAGCTTAATGTTGTTGACAGCTTAATGTTGTTGTCAGCTTAATTTTGACAGCTTAATGTTAACAGCCTAATGTTGACAACTTAATATTGACAACTTAATGTTGACAGCTTAATGTTGACAGCTTAATGTTGACAGCTTAATGTTGACAGCTTGATGTTGACAACTTAATGTTGACAACTTAATGTTGTTGACAGTTAATGTTGTTGACAGCTTAATGTTGTTGACAGCTTAATGTTGTTGACAGTTAATGTTGTTGACAGCCTAATGTTGTTGACAGCTTAATGTTGTTGTCAGCTTAATGTTGACAGCTTAATGTTGACAGCCTAATGTTGACAACTTAATGTTGACAACTTAATGTTGATAGCTTAATGTTGACAGCTTAATGTTGACAGCTTAATGTTGACAGGATAACATTGACAGCTTAATGTCAACAGCTTAATGTTGTTGACAACTTAATGTCGATAGCTTAATGTTGTCGATAGCTTAATGTTGTCGATAGCTTAATGTTGTCGACAGCTTAATGTTGTCGACAGATTAATGTGGTCGACAGCCCAATGTTGTCGACAGCTTAATGTTGTCGACAGCTGAATATTGTTGACAGCTTAATGTTGTTGACAGCTTAATCATGTTGTCAGCTTAATGTTGACAGCTTAATGTTGACAGCCTAATGTTGACAACTTATTGTTGACCGCTTAATTTTGTTGACAGCTTAATGTTGTTGACAGCTTAATGTTGTTGACAGCTTAATGTTGTTGACATCTTAATGTCGACAGCTTAATGTTGTTGACAGCTTAATGTCGACAGCTTAATGTTGTTGACAGCTTAATGTTGTTGTCAGCCTAATGTTGACAGCTTAATGTTGACAGCTTAATGTTGACAACTTAACATTGACAGCTTAATGTTGACAGCTTAATGTTGTTGACAGCTTAATATTGTCGACAGCTTAATGTTGTTGACAGCTTAATGTTGTTGACAGCTTAATGTTGTCGACAGCTTAATGTTGTTGACAGCTTAATGTTGTTGACAGCTTAATGTTGTTGACATCTTAATGTTGTTGACATCTTAATGTTGTTGATAGCTTAATGTCGACAGCTTAATGTTGTTGACAGCTTGATGTTGTTGTCAGCTTAATGTTGACAGCTTAATGTTGACAGCCTAATGTTGACAACTTAATATTGACAACTTAATGTTGACAGCTTAATGTTGACAGCTTAATGTTGACAGCTTGATGTTGACAGCTTAATGTTGACAGCTTAATTTTGACAGCTTAATTTTGTTGACATCTTAATGTTGTTGACACCTTAAAGTTGTTGACAGCTTAATGTTGCTGACAGCTTAATGTCGACAGCTTAATGTTGTTGACAGCTTAATGTTGACAACTTAATGTTGACAACTTAATGTGGACAACTTATTGTGGACAACTTAATGTGGACAACTTTATGTTGACAACTTAATGTTGACAGCTTAATGTTGACATAATGTTGACAGCTTAATGTTGACAGCTTAATGTTGACAGCTTAATGTTGACAGCTTAATGTTGACAGCTTAATGTTGACAGCTTAATTTTATTGACAGCTTAATGTCAAAAAAACTTAATGTCGACAACTTAATGTTGACAACTTAATGTTGACAACATAATGTTGACAGCTTAATGTTGACAGCTTAATGTTGACAGCTTAATGTTGTAGACAGCTTAATGTCAACAGCCTAATGTTGTTGACAGCTTAATGTCAACAGCCTAATGTTGTTGACAGCTTAATGTCGACAGCTTAATGTTGTTGTCAGCTTAATGTTGACAGCTTAATGTTGACAGGATAACATTGACAGCTTAATGTCAACAGCTTAATGTTGTTGACAGCTTAATGTTGACAGCCTAATGTTGACAACTTAATGTTGATAACTTAATATTGACAGCTCAATGTTGACAGCTTAATGTTGACAGCAAAATGTTGACAGCTTATTGTTGACAGCTTAATGTTGACAGCTTAATGTTGACAGCTTAATTTTGACAGCTTAATTTTATTGACAGCTTAATGTCGACAACTTAATGTCGACAACTTAATGTCGACAACTTAATGTCGACAACTTAATGTCGACAACTTAATGTCGACAACTTAATGTCGACAACTTAATGTCGACAACTTAATGTCGACAACTTAATGTCGACAACTTAATGTCGACAACTTAATGTCGACAACTCAATGTCGACAACTCAATGTCGACAACTCAATGTCGACAACTTAATATCGACAACTTAATGTCGACAACTTTATGTTGACAACTTAATGTTGACAACTTAATGTTGACAGCTTAATGTTGACATAATGTTGACAGCTTAATGTTGACAGCTTAATGTTGACAGCTTAATGTTGACAGCTTATTGTTGACAGCTTAATGTTGACAGCTTAATATTGACAGCTTAATGACGACAACTTAATGACGACAACTTAATGTCGACAAATTAATGTCGACAACTTAATGTCGACAACTTAATGTCGACAACTTAATGTCGACAACTTAATGTCGACAACTTAATGTCGACAACTTCATGTCGACAACTTAATGTCGACAACTTCATGTTGACAACATAATGTTGACAGCTTAATGTTGACAGCTTAATGTTGACTGCTTAATGTTGAAAGCTTAATGTTGACAGATTAATGTTGACAGCTTAATGTTGAGAGCCTAATGTTGACAACTTAATGTTGACAGCTTAATGTTGACAGCTTAATGTCGACAGCTTAATGTTGACAGCTTAATGTTGACAGCTTAATGTTGACAGCTTATTGTTGACAGCTTAATGTTGACAGCTTAATATGGACAACTTAATGTTGACAAATTTATGTTGACAACTTAATGTTGACAACTTAATGTTGACAGCTTAATGTTGACATAATGTTGACAGCTTAATGTTGACAGCTTCATGTTGACAGCTTAATGTTGACAGCTAAATGTTGACAGCTTAATGTTGACAGCTTAATGTTGACAGCTTAATGTTGACAGCTTAATTTTATTGACAGCTTAATGTCAAAAAAACTTTATGTCGACAACTTAATGTTGACAACTTAATGTTGACAACATAATGTTGACAGCTTAATGTTGACAGCTTAATGTTGACAGCTTAATGTTGAGAGCTTAATGTTGTAGACAGCTTAATGTCAACAGCCTAATGTTGTTGACAGCTTAATGTCAACAGCCTAATGTTGTTGACAGCTTAATGTCGACAGCTTAATGTTGTTGTCAGCTTAATGTTGACAGCTTAATGTTGACAGGATAACATTGACAGCTTAATGTCAACAGCTTAATGTTGTTGACAGCTTAATGTCGATAGCTTAATGTTGTCGACAGCTTAATGTTGTCGACAGCTTAATGTTGTCGACAGCTTAATGTTGTCGACAGCTTAATGTGAACAGCTTAATGTTGTTGACAGCTTAATGTTGTTAACAGCTTAATTTTTTTGACAGCTTAATGTTGTTGACAGCTTAATGTTGTTGAATGCTTAATGTTGTTGTCATCCTAATGTTGACAGCTTAATGTTGACAGCCTAATGTTGACAACTTAATGTTGACAACTTAATGTTGATAGCTTAATGTTGACAGCTTAATGTTGTTGTCAGCTTAATCTTGTCGACAGCTTAATTTTGTCGACAGCTTAATGTTGTCGACAGCTTAATGTTGTCGACAGCTTAATATTGTTGACAGCTTAATGTTGTTGACAGCTTAATGTTGTTGTCAGCTTAATGTTGACAGCTTAATGTTGACCGCTTAATGTTGTTGACCGCTTATTGTTGTTGACAGCTTAATGTTGTTGACAGCTTAATGTTGTTGACAGCATAATGTTGTTGACAGCTTAATGTTGTTGACATCTTAATGTCGACAGCTTAATGTTGTTGATAGCTTAATGTTGACAGCTTAATGTTGTTGACAGCTTAATGTTGTTGACATCTTAATGTCGACAGCTTAATGTTGTTGATAGCTTAATGTCGACAGCTTAATGTTGTTGACAGCTTAATGTTGTTGTCAGCTTAATTTTGACAGCTTAATGTTAACAGCCTAATGTTGACAACTTAATATTGACAACTTAATGTTGACAGCTTAATGTTGACAGCTTAATGTTGACAGCTTAATGTTGACAGCTTGATGTTGACAACTTAATGTTGACAACTTAATGTTGTTGACAGTTAATGTTGTTGACAGCTTAATGTTGTTGACAGCTTAATGTTGTTGACAGTTAATGTTGTTGACAGCCTAATGTTGTTGACAGCTTAATGTTGTTGTCAGCTTAATGTTGACAGCTTAATGTTGACAGCCTAATGTTGACAACTTAATGTTGACAACTTAATGTTGATAGCTTAATGTTGACAGCTTAATGTTGACAGCTTAATGTTGACAGGATAACATTGACAGCTTAATGTCAACAGCTTAATGTTGTTGACAACTTAATGTCGATAGCTTAATGTTGTCGATAGCTTAATGTTGTCGATAGCTTAATGTTGTCGACAGCTTAATGTTGTCGACAGATTAATGTGGTCGACAGCCCAATGTTGTCGACAGCTTAATGTTGTCGACAGCTGAATATTGTTGACAGCTTAATGTTGTTGACAGCTTAATCATGTTGTCAGCTTAATGTTGACAGCTTAATGTTGACAGCCTAATGTTGACAACTTATTGTTGACCGCTTAATTTTGTTGACAGCTTAATGTTGTTGACAGCTTAATGTTGTTGACAGCTTAATGTTGTTGACATCTTAATGTCGACAGCTTAATGTTGTTGACAGCTTAATGTCGACAGCTTAATGTTGTTGACAGCTTAATGTTGTTGTCAGCCTAATGTTGACAGCTTAATGTTGACAGCTTAATGTTGACAACTTAACATTGACAGCTTAATGTTGACAGCTTAATGTTGTTGACAGCTTAATATTGTCGACAGCTTAATGTTGTTGACAGCTTAATGTTGTTGACAGCTTAATGTTGTCGACAGCTTAATGTTGTTGACAGCTTAATGTTGTTGACAGCTTAATGTTGTTGACATCTTAATGTTGTTGACATCTTAATGTTGTTGATAGCTTAATGTCGACAGCTTAATGTTGTTGACAGCTTGATGTTGTTGTCAGCTTAATGTTGACAGCTTAATGTTGACAGCCTAATGTTGACAACTTAATATTGACAACTTAATGTTGACAGCTTAATGTTGACAGCTTAATGTTGACAGCTTGATGTTGACAGCTTAATGTTGACAGCTTAATTTTGACAGCTTAATTTTGTTGACATCTTAATGTTGTTGACACCTTAAAGTTGTTGACAGCTTAATGTTGCTGACAGCTTAATGTCGACAGCTTAATGTTGTTGACAGCTTAATGTTGACAACTTAATGTTGACAACTTAATGTGGACAACTTATTGTGGACAACTTAATGTGGACAACTTTATGTTGACAACTTAATGTTGACAGCTTAATGTTGACATAATGTTGACAGCTTAATGTTGACAGCTTAATGTTGACAGCTTAATGTTGACAGCTTAATGTTGACAGCTTAATGTTGACAGCTTAATTTTATTGACAGCTTAATGTCAAAAAAACTTAATGTCGACAACTTAATGTTGACAACTTAATGTTGACAACATAATGTTGACAGCTTAATGTTGACAGCTTAATGTTGACAGCTTAATGTTGTAGACAGCTTAATGTCAACAGCCTAATGTTGTTGACAGCTTAATGTCAACAGCCTAATGTTGTTGACAGCTTAATGTCGACAGCTTAATGTTGTTGTCAGCTTAATGTTGACAGCTTAATGTTGACAGGATAACATTGACAGCTTAATGTCAACAGCTTAATGTTGTTGACAGCTTAATGTTGACAGCCTAATGTTGACAACTTAATGTTGATAACTTAATATTGACAGCTCAATGTTGACAGCTTAATGTTGACAGCAAAATGTTGACAGCTTATTGTTGACAGCTTAATGTTGACAGCTTAATGTTGACAGCTTAATTTTGACAGCTTAATTTTATTGACAGCTTAATGTCGACAACTTAATGTCGACAACTTAATGTCGACAACTTAATGTCGACAACTTAATGTCGACAACTTAATGTCGACAACTTAATGTCGACAACTTAATGTCGACAACTTAATGTCGACAACTTAATGTCGACAACTTAATGTCGACAACTTAATGTCGACAACTCAATGTCGACAACTCAATGTCGACAACTCAATGTCGACAACTTAATATCGACAACTTAATGTCGACAACTTTATGTTGACAACTTAATGTTGACAACTTAATGTTGACAGCTTAATGTTGACATAATGTTGACAGCTTAATGTTGACAGCTTAATGTTGACAGCTTAATGTTGACAGCTTATTGTTGACAGCTTAATGTTGACAGCTTAATATTGACAGCTTAATGACGACAACTTAATGACGACAACTTAATGTCGACAAATTAATGTCGACAACTTAATGTCGACAACTTAATGTCGACAACTTAATGTCGACAACTTAATGTCGACAACTTAATGTCGACAACTTCATGTCGACAACTTAATGTCGACAACTTCATGTTGACAACATAATGTTGACAGCTTAATGTTGACAGCTTAATGTTGACTGCTTAATGTTGAAAGCTTAATGTTGACAGATTAATGTTGACAGCTTAATGTTGAGAGCCTAATGTTGACAACTTAATGTTGACAGCTTAATGTTGACAGCTTAATGTCGACAGCTTAATGTTGACAGCTTAATGTTGACAGCTTAATGTTGACAGCTTATTGTTGACAGCTTAATGTTGACAGCTTAATATTGACAGCTTAATGTTGACAGCCTAATGTTGACAACTTAATATTGACAACTTAATGTTGACAGCTTAATGTTGACAGCTTAATGTTGACAGCTTGATGTTGACAGCTTAATGTTGACAGCTTAATTTTGACGGCTTAATTTTGTTGACATCTTAATGTTGTTGACACCTTAAAGTTGTTGACAGCTTAATGTTGCTGACAGCTTAATGTCGACAGCTTAATGTTGTTGACAGCTTAATGTTGACAACTTAATGTTGACAACTTAATGTGGACAACTTAATGTGGACAACTTTATGTTGACAACTTAATGTTGACAGCTTAATGTTGACATAATGTTGACAGCTTAATGTTGACAGCTTAATGTTGACAGCTTAATGTTGACAGCTTAATGTTGACAGCTTAATGTTGACAGCTTAATGTTGACAGCTTAATGTTGTAGACAGCTTAATGTCAACAGCCTAATGTTGTTGACAGCTTAATGTCGACAGCTTAATGTTGTTGTCAGCTTAATGTTGACAGCTTAATGTTGACAGGATAACATTGACAGCTTAATGTCAACAGCATAATGTTGTTGACAGCTTAATGTCGATAGCTTAATGTTGTCGATAGCTTAATGTTGTCGATAGCTTAATGTTGTCGATAGCTTCATGTTGTCGACAGCTTAATGTGGTCGACAGCTTAATGTTGTCGACAGCTTAATTTTATTGACAGCTTAATGTCAAAAAAACTTAATGTCGACAACTTAATGTTGACAACTTAATGTTGACAACATAATGTTGACAGCTTAATGTTGACAGCTTAATGTTGACAGCTTAATGTTGACAGCTTAATGTTGACAGCTTAATGTTGACAGCTTAATTTTGACAGCTTAATCTTGTTGACATCTTAATGTTGTTGACACCTTAAAGTTGTTGACAGCTTAATGATGCTGACAGCTTAATGTCGACAGCTTAATGTTGTTGACAGCTTAATGTTGACAACTTAATGTTGACAACTTAATGTGGACAACTTAATGTGGACAACTTTATGTTGACAACTTAATGTTGACAGCTTAATGTTGACATAATGTTGACAGCTTCATGTTGACAGCTTAATGTTGACAGCTTAATGTTCACAGCTTAATTTTATTGACAGCTTAATGTCAAAAAAACTTAATATCGACAACTTAATGTTGACAACTTAATGTGGACAACATAATGTTGACAGCTTAATGTTGACAGCTTAATGTTGACAGCTTAATGTTGTAGACAGCTTAATGTCAACAGCCTAATGTTGTTGACAGCTTAATGTCAACAGCCTAATGTTGTTGACAGCTTAATGTCGACAGCTTAATGTTGCTGTCAGCTTAATGTTGACAGCTTAATGTTGACAGGATAACATTGACAGCTTAATGTCAACAGCTTAATGTTGTTGACAGCTTAATGTCGATAGCTTAATGTTGTCGATAGCTTAATGTTGTCGATAGCTTAATGTTGTCGATAGCTTCATGTTGTCGACAGCTTAATGTTGTCGACAGCTTAATGTGGTCGACAGCTTAATGTTGTTGTCAGCTTAATGTTGACAGCTTAATGTTGACAGCCTAATGTTGACAACTTAATGTTGACAGTTTAATGTTGTTGACAGTTTAATGTTGACAGCTTAATATTGTTGACAGCTTAATATCGACAGCTTAATGTTGTTGACAGCTTAATGTTGTTGTCAGCTTAATGTTGACAGCTTAATGTTGACAGCCTAATGTTGACAACTTAATATTGACAACTAAATGTTGACAGCTTAATGTTGACAGCTTAATGTTGACAACTTAATGTTGACAACTTAATGTGGACAACTTAATGTTGACAAATTTATGTTGACAACTTAATGTTGACAACTTAATGTTGACAGCTTAATGTTGACATAATGTTGACAGCTTAATGTTGACAGCTTAATGTTGACAGCTTAATGTTGACAGCTTAATGTTGACAGCTTAATGTTGACAGCTTAATGTTGACAGCTTAATGTTGACAGCTTAATTTTATTGACAGCTTAATGTCAAAAAAACTTAATGTCGACAACTTAATGTTGACAACTTAATGTTGACAACATAATGTTGACAGCTTAATGTTGACAGCTTAATGTTGACAGCTTAATGTTGAGAGCTTAATGTTGTAGACAGCTTAATGTCAACAGCCTAATGTTGTTGACAGCTTAATGTCAACAGCCTAATGTTGTTGACAGCTTAATGTCGACAGCTTAATGTTGTTGTCAGCTTAATGTTGACAGCTTAATGTTGACAGGATAACATTGACAGCTTAATGTCAACAGCTTAATGTTGTTGACAGCTTAATGTTGATAGCTTAATGTTGTCGATAGCTTAATGTTGTCGATAGCTTAATGTTGTCGATAGCTTCATGTTGTCGACAGCTTAATGTTGTCGACAGCTTAATGTGGTCGACAGCTTAATGTTGTCGACAGCTTAATATTGTTGACAGCTTAATGTTGTTGACAGATTAATGTTGTTGTCAGCTTAATGTTGACAGCTTAATGTTGACAGCCTAATGTTGACAATTTATTGTTGACCGCTTAATTTTTTGTCAGCTTAATGTTTTTGTCAGCTAAATGTTGACAGCTTAATGTTGACAGCCTAATGTTGACAACTTAATGTTGACAGTTTAATGTTGTTGACAGCCTAATGTTGACAGCTTAATATTGTTGACAGCTTAATATCGACAGCTTAATGTTGTTGACTGCTTAATGTTGTTGTCAGCTTGATGTTGACAGCTTAATGTTGACAGCCTAATGTTGACAACTTAATGTTGACAGCTTAATGTTGACAGCTTAATGTTGACAGCTTGATGTTGACAGCTTAATGTTGACAGCTTAATGTTGACAGCTTAATGTTGACAGCTTAATCTTGTTGACAGCTCAATGTTGTTGACAGCTTAAAGTTGTTGACAGCTTAATGTTGACAGCTTAATGTTGTTGACAGCTTAATGTTGACAACTTAATGTTGTTGACTGCTTAATGTTGTTGTCAGCTTAATGTTGACAGCTTAATGTTGACAGCCTAATGTTGACAACTTAATGTTGATAACTTAATATTGACAGCTCAATGTTGACAGCTTAATGTTGACAGCTTAATGTTGACAGCTTAATGTTGACAGCTTATTGTTGACAGCTTGATGTTGACAACTTAATGTTGACAGCTTAATGTTGACAGCTTAATGTTGTTGACAGCTCAATGTTGTTGACAGCTTGAAGTTGTTGACAGCTTAATGTTGTTGACAGCTTAATGTTGACAGCTTAATGTTGTTGACAGCTTAATATTGACAACTTAATGTTGTTGACTGCTTAATGTTGTTGTCAGCTTAATGTTGACAGCTTAATGTTGACAGCTTAATGTTGAAAGCTTAATGTTGACAGCTTAATGTTGACAGCTTAATGTTGATAGCTTAATGTTGACAGCCTAATGTTGACAACTCAATGTTGACAACTAAATGTTGACAGCTTAATGATGACAGCTTAATGTTGCCAGCTTAATGTTGACAACTTAATGTTGTTGACAGTTAATGTTCAAAGCTTAATGTTGACAGCTTAATGTTGACAACTTAATGTTGACAACTTAATGTTGACAACTTAATGTTGACAACTTAATGTTGACAACTTAATGTTGTTGACAGTTAATGTTGTTGACAGCTTAATGTTGTTGATAGCTTAATGTTGTTGACAGCTTAATGTTGTTGACAGCTTAATGTTGTTGACAGCTTAATGTTGTTGACAGCTTAAAGTTGTTGACAGCTTAATGTTGACCGCTTAATGTTGATAGCTTAATGTTGATACCTTAATGTTGACAGCTTAATGTGACAGCTTAATGTTGACAACTTAATGTTGACAGCTTAATGTTGACAGTTTAATGTTGACAGCTTAATGTTGACATCTTAATGTTGTTGACAGCTTAATGTTGTTGACAGCTTAATGTTGTAGTCAGCTTAATGTTGACAGCTTAATGTGACAGCTTAATGTTGACAACTTAATGTTGACAGCTTAATGTTGACAGCTTAATGTTGACAGCTTAATGTTGACAGCTTAATGTTGACAGCTTAATTTTATTGACAGCTTAATGTCAAAAAAACTTAATGTCGACAACTTAATGTTGACAACTTAATGTTGACAACATAATGTTGACAGCTTAATGTTGACAGCTTAATGTTGACAGCTTAATGTTGAGAGCTTAATGTTGTAGACAGCTTAATGTCAACAGCCTAATGTTGTTGACAGCTTAATGTCAACAGCCTAATGTTGTTGACAGATTAATGTCGACAGCTTAATGTTGTTGTCAGCTTAATGTTGACAGCTTAATGTTGACAGGATAACATTGACAGCTTAATGTCAACAGCTTAATGTTGTTGACAGCTTAATGTCGATAGCTTTATGTTGTCGACAGCTTAATGTTGTCGACAGCTTAATGTTGTCGACAGCTTAATGTTGTCGACAGCTTAATGTGGTCGACAGCTTAATGTTGTCGACAGCTTAATATTGTTGACAGCTTAATGTTGTTGACAGCTTAATGTTGTTGTCAGCTTAATATTGACAGCTTAATGTTGACAGCCTAATGTTGACAATTTATTGTTGACCGCTTAATTTTTTGTCAGCTTAATGCTGTTGTCACCTTAATGTTGACAGCTTAATGTTGACAGCCTAATGTTGACAGCCTAATGTTGACAACTTAATGTTGACAGTTTAATGTTGTTGACAGCCTAATGTTGACAGCTTAATATTGTTGACAGCTTAATGTTGTTGTCAGCTTAATGTTGACAGCTTAATGTTGACAGCCTACTGTTGACAACTTAATGTTGACAGCTTAATGTTGTTGACAGCTTAATGTTGACAACTTAATGTTGACAACTTAATGTGGACAACTTAATGTTGACAACTTTATGTTGACAACTTAATGTTGACAACTTAATGTTGACAGCTTAATGTTGACATAATGTTGACATAATGTTGACATAATGTTGACAGCTTAATGTTGACAGCTTAATGTTGACAGCTTAATGTTGACAGCTTAATTTTATTGACAGCTTAATGTCAAAAAAACTTAATGTCGACAGCTTAATGTTGACAGCCTAATGTTGACAACTTAATGTTGATAACTTAATATTGACAGCTCAATGTTGACAGCTTAATTTTGACAGCTTAATGTTGACAGCTTAATGTTGACAGCTTATTGTTGACAGCTTGATGTTGACAACTTAATGTTGACAGCTTAATGTTGACAGCTTATTGTTGACAGCTTGATGTTGACAACTTAATGTTGACAGCTTAATGTTGACAGCTTAATCTTGTTGCCAGCTCAATGTTGTTGACAGCTTGAAGTTGTTGACAGCTTAATGTTGTTGACAGCTTATTGTTGACAGCTTAATGTTGTTGACAGCTTAATGTTGACAGCTTAATGTTGTTGACAGCTTAATATTGACAACTTAATGTTGTTGACTGCTTAATGTTGTTGTCAGCTTAATGTTGACAGCTTAATGTTGACAGCTTAATGTTGAAAGCTTAATGTTGACAGCTTAATGTTGACAACTTAATGTTGACAGCTTAATGTTGACAGCCTAATGTTGACAACTCAATGTTGACAACTAAATGTTGACAGCTTAATGATGACAGCTTAATGTTGACAGCTTAATGTTGACAACTTAATGTTGTTGACAGTTAATGTTCAAAGCTTAATGTTGACAGCTTAATGTTGACAACTTAATGTTGACAACTTAATGTTGACAACTTAATGTTGACAACTTAATGTTGACAACTTAATGTTGTTGACAGTTAATGTTGTTGACAGCTTAATGTTGTTGATAGCTTAATGTTGTTGACAGCTTAATGTTGTTGACAGCTTAATGTTGTTGACAGCTTAATGTTGTTGACAGCTTAAAGTTGTTGACAGCTTAATGTTGACCGCTTAATGTTGATACCTTAATGTTGATACCTTAATGTTGACAGCTTAATGTGACAGCTTAATGTTGACAACTTAATGTTGACAGCTTAATGTTGACAGTTTAATGTTGACAGCTTAATGTTGACATCTTAATGTTGTTGACAGCTTAATGTTGTTGACAGCTTAATGTTGTAGTCAGCTTAATGTTGACAGCTTAATGTGACAGCTTAATGTTGACAACTTAATGTTGACAGCTTAATGTTGACAGTTTAATGTTGACAGCTTAATGTTCACAACTTAATGTTGTTGACCGTAAATGTTGACAGCTTAATGTTGACAGCTTAATGTTGACAACTTAATGTTGACAGCTCAATGTAGACAGCTTAATGTTGAAAGCTTAATGTTGACAGCTTAATCTTGACAGCTTAATGTTGACAGCTTAATGTTGAAAGCTTAATGTTGACAGCATAACATCGACAGCTTAATGTCAACAGCTTAATGTTGTTGACATCATTACGTTGACAGCTTAATGTCAACAGCTTAATGTTGTTGACAGCTTAATGTTGTTAACAGCTTAATTTTTTTGACAGCTTAATGTTGTTGACAGCTTAATGTTGTTGAATGCTTAATGTTGTTGTCATCCTAATGTTGACAGCTTAATGTTGACAGCCTAATGTTGACAACTTAATGTTGACAACTTAATGTTGATAGCTTAATGTTGACAGCTTAATGTTGTTGTCAGCTTAATCTTGTCGACAGCTTAATTTTGTCGACAGCTTAATGTTGTCGACAGCTTAATGTTGTCGACAGCTTAATATTGTTGACAGCTTAATGTTGTTGACAGCTTAATGTTGTTGTCAGCTTAATGTTGACAGCTTAATGTTGACCGCTTAATGTTGTTGACCGCTTATTGTTGTTGACAGCTTAATGTTGTTGACAGCTTAATGTTGTTGACAGCATAATGTTGTTGACAACTTAATGTTGTTGACATCTTAATGTCGACAGCTTAATGTTGTTGATAGCTTAATGTTGACAGCTTAATGTTGTTGACAGCTTAATGTTGTTGACATCTTAATGTCGACAGCTTAATGTTGTTGATAGCTTAATGTCGACAGCTTAATGTTGTTGACAGCTTAATGTTGTTGTCAGCTTAATTTTGACAGCTTAATGTTGACAGCCTAATGTTGACAACTTAATATTGACAACTTAATGTTGACAGCTTAATGTTGACAGCTTAATGTTGACAGCTTAATGTTGACAGCTTGATGTTGACAACTTAATGTTGACAACTTAATGTTGTTGACAGTTAATGTTGTTGACAGCTTAATGTTGTTGACAGCTTAATGTTGTTGACAGTTAATGTTGTTGACAGCTTAATGTTGTTGACAGCTTAATGTTGTTGTCAGCTTAATGTTGACAGCTTAATGTTGACAGCCTAATGTTGACAACTTAATGTTGACAACTTAATGTTGATAGCTTAATGTTGACAGCTTAATGTTGACAGCTTAATGTTGACAGGATAACATTGACAGCTTAATGTCAACAGCTTAATGTTGTTGACAGCTTAATGTCGATAGCTTAATGTTGTCGATAGCTTAATGTTGTCGATAGCTTAATGTTATCGACAGCTTAATGTTGTCGACAGATTAATGTGGTCGACAGCCTAATGTTGTCGACAGCTTAATGTTGTCGACAGCTGAATATTGTTGACAGCTTAATGTTGTTGACAACTTAATCATGTTGTCAGCCTAATGTTGACAGCTTAATGTTGTTGACAGCTTAATGTTGTTGACAGCTTAATGTTGTCGACAGCTTAATGTTGTCGACAGCTTAATATTGTTGACAGCTTAATGTTGTTGACAGCTTAATGTTGTCGACAGCTTAATGTTGTCGACAGCTTAATGTTGTTGACAGCTTAATGTTGTTGACAGCTTAATGTTGTTGACATCTTAATGTTGTTGACATCTTAATGTCGACAGCTTAATGTTGTTGATAGCTTAATGTCGACAGCTTAATGTTGTTGACAGCTTAATGTTGTTGTCAGCTTAATGTTGACAGCTTAATGTTGACAGCCTAATGTTGACAACTTAATGTTGACAGTTTAATGTTGTTGACAGCTTAATGTTGACAGCTTGATGTTGACAGCTTAATGTTGACAGCTTAATGTTGACAGCTTGATGTTGACAGCTTAATGTTGACAGCTTAATTTTGACAGCTTAATTTTGTTGACATCTTAATGTTGTTGACACCTTAAAGTTGTTGACAGCTTAATGTTGCTGACAGCTTAATGTTGACAACTTAATGTTGACAACTTAATGTGGACAACTTATTGTGGACAACTTAATGTGGACAACTTTATGTTGACAACTTAATGTTGACAGCTTAATGTTGACATAATGTTGACAGCTTAATGTTGACAGCTTAATGTTGACAGCTTAATGTTGACAGCTTAATGTTGACAGCTTAATGTTGACAGCTTAATTTTATTGACAGCTTAATGTCAAAAAAACTTAATGTCGACAACTTAATGTTGACAACTTAATGTTGACAACATAATGTTGACAGCTTAATGTTGACAGCTTAATGTTGACAGCTTAATGTTGTAGACAGCTTAATGTCAACAGCCTAATGTTGTTGACAGCTTAATGTCAACAGCCTAATGTTGTTGACAGCTTAATGTCGACAGCTTAATGTTGTTGTCAGCTTAATGTTGACAGCTTAATGTTGACAGGATAACATTGACAGCTTAATGTCAACAGCTTAATGTTGTTGACAGCTTAATGTTGACAGCCTAATGTTGACAACTTAATGTTGATAACTTAATATTGACAGCTCAATGTTGACAGCTTAATGTTGACAGCTTAATGTTGACAGCTTATTGTTGACAGCTTAATGTTGACAGCTTAATGTTGACAGCTTAATTTTGACAGCTTAATTTTATTGACAGCTTAATGTGGACAGCTTAATGTGGACAGCTTAATGTGGACAGCTTAATGTGGACAGCTTAATGTCGACAGCTTAATGTCGACAGCTTAATGTCGACAACTTAATGTCGACAACTTAATGTCGACAACTTAATGTCGACAACTTAATGTCGACAACTCAATGTCGACAACTCAATGTCGACAACTCAATGTCGACAACTCAATGTCGACAACTGAATGTCGACAACTTAATATCGACAACTTAATGTCGACAACTTAATGTGGACAACTTAATGTTGACAAATTTATGTTGACAACTTAATGTTGACAACTTAATGTTGACAGCTTAATGTTGACATAATGTTGACAGCTTAATGTTGACAGCTTAATGTTGACAGCTTAATGTTGACAGCTTATTGTTGACAGCTTAATGTTGACAGCTTAATATTGACAGCTTAATGACGACAACTTAATGTCGACAAATTAATGTCGACAACTTAATGTCGACAACTTAATGTCGACAACTTAATGTCGACAACTTAATGTCGACAACTTCATGTGAGAACTTAATGTCGACAACTTAATGTCGACAACTTAATGTCGACAACTTCATGTTGAAAACATAATGTAGACAGCTTAATGTTGACAGCTTAATGTTGACTGCTTAATGTTGAAAGCTTAATGTTGACAGATTAATGTTGACAGCTTAATGTTGACAGCTTAATGTCGACAACATAATGTAGACAGCTTAATGTTGACAGCTTAATGTTGACTGCTTAATGTTGAAAGCTTAATGTTGACAGATTAATGTTGACAGATTAATGTTGACAGCTTAATGTTGAGAGCCTAATGTTGACAACTTAATGTTGACAGCTTAATGTTGACAGCTTAATGTCGACAGCTTATTGTTGACAGCTTAATGTTGACAGCTTAATGTTGACAGCTTATTGTTGACAGCTTAATGTTGACAGCTTAATATTGACAGCTTAATGTTGACAGCCTAATGTTGACAACTTAATATTGACAACTTAATGTTGACAGCTTAATGTTGACAGCTTAATGTTGACAGCTTGATGTTGACAGCTTAATGTTGACAGCTTAATTTTGACAGCTTAATGTTGACAGCTTAATGTTGAGAGCCTAATGTTGACAACTTAATGTTGACAGCTTAATGTTGACAGCTTAATGTCGACAGCTTAATGTTGACAGCTTAATGTTGACAGCTTAATGTTGACAGCTTATTGTTGACAGCCTAATGTTGACAGCTTAATATTGACAGCTTAATGTTGACAGCCTAATGTTGACAACTTAATATTGACAACTTAATGTTGACAGCTTAATGTTGACAGCTTAATGTTGACAGCTTGATGTTGACAGCTTAATGTTGACAGCTTAATTTTGACAGCTTAATTTTGTTGACATCTTAATGTTGTTGACACCTTAAAGTTGTTGACAGCTTAATGTTGCTGACAGCTTAATGTCGACAGCTTAATGTTGTTGACAGCTTAATGTTGACAACTTAATGTTGACAACTTAATGTGGACAACTTAATGTGGACAACTTTATGTTGACAACTTAATGTTGACAGCTTAATGTTGACATAATGTTGACAGCTTAATGTTGACAGCTTAATGTGGACAGCTTATTGTTGACAGCTTAATGTTGACAGCTTAATATTGACAGCTTAATGTTGACAGCCTAATGTTGACAACTTAATATTGACAACTTAATGTTGACAGCTTAATGTTGACAGCTTAATGTTGACAGCTTGATGTTGACAGCTTAATGTTGACAGCTTAATTTTGACAGCTTAATTTTGTTGACATCTTAATGTTGTTGACACCTTAAAGTTGTTGACAGCTTAATGTTGCTGACAGCTTAATGTCGACAGCTTAATGTTGTTGACAGCTTAATGTTGACAACTTAATGTTGACAACTTAATGTGGACAACTTAATGTGGACAACTTTATGTTGACAACTTAATGTTGACAGCTTAATGTTGACATAATGTTGACAGCTTAATGTTGACAGCTTAATGTTGACAGCTTAATGTTGACAGCTTAATGTTGACAGCTTAATGTTGACAGCTTAATGTTGACAGCCTAATGTTGACAACTTAATGTTGATAACTTAATATTGACAGCTCAATGTTGACAGCTTAATGTTGACAGCTAAATGTTGACAGCTTATTGTTGACAGCTTAATGTTGGCAGCTTAATTTTGACAGCTTAATTTTATTGACAGCTTAATGTCGACAACTTAATGTCGACAACTTAATGTCGACAACTTAATGTCGACAACTTAATGTCGACAACTTAATGTCGACAACTTAATGTCGACAACTTAATGTCGACAACTTAATGTCGACAACTTAATGTCGACAACTTAATGTCGACAACTTAATGTCGACAACTTAATGTCGACAACTTAATGTCGACAACTTCATGTCGACAACTTAATGTCGACAACTTAATGTCGACAACTTCATGTTGACAACATAATGTTGACAGCTTAATGTTGACAGCTTAATGTTGACTGCTTAATGTTGAAAGCTTAATGTTGACAGATTAATGTTGACAGATTAATGTTGACAGCTTAATGTTGAGAGCCTAATGTTGACAACTTAATGTTGACAGCTTAATGTTGACAGCTTAATGTCGACAGCTTAATGTTGACAGCTTAATGTTGACAGCTTAATGTGGACAGCTTATTGTTGACAGCTTAATGTTGACAGCTTAATATTGACAGCTTAATGTTGACAGCCTAATGTTGACAACTTAATATTGACAACTTAATGTTGACAGCTTAATGTTGACAGCTTAATGTTGACAGCTTGATGTTGACAGCTTAATGTTGACAGCTTAATTTTGACAGCTTAATTTTGTTGACATCTTAATGTTGTTGACACCTTAAAGTTGTTGACAGCTTAATGTTGCTGACAGCTTAATGTCGACAGCTTAATGTTGTTGACAGCTTAATGTTGACAACTTAATGTTGACAACTTAATGTGGACAACTTAATGTGGACAACTTTATGTTGACAACTTAATGTTGACAGCTTAATGTTGACATAATGTTGACATAATGTTGACATAATGTTGACAGCTTAATGTTGACAGCTTAATGTTGACAGCTTAATGTTGACAGCTTAATGTTGACAGCTTAATGTTGACAGCTTAATGTTGACAGCCTAATGTTGACAACTTAATGTTGATAACTTAATATTGACAGCTCAATGTTGACAGCTTAATGTTGACAGCTAAATGTTGACAGCTTATTGTTGACAGCTTAATGTTGACAGCTTAATGTTGACAGCTTAATTTTGACAGCTTAATTTTATTGACAGCTTAATGTCGACAACTTAATGTCGACAACTTAATGTCGACAACTTAATGTCGACAACTTAATGTCGACAACTTAATGTCGACAACTTAATGTCGACAACTTAATGTCGACAACTTAATGTCGACAACTTAATGTCGACAACTTAATGTCGACAACTTAATGTCGACAACTTAATGTGGACAACTTAATGTTGACAAATTTATGTTGACAACTTGATGTTGACAACTTGATGTTGACAACTTAATGTTGACAGCTTAATGTTGACATAATGTTGACAGCTTAATGTTGACAGCTTAATGTTGACAGCTTAATGTTGACAGCTTATTGTTGACAGCTTAATGTTGACAGCTTAATATTGACAGCTTAATGACGACAACTTAATGACGACAACTTAATGTCGACAAATTAATGTCGACAACTTAATGTCGACAACTTAATGTCGACAATTTAATGTCGACAACTTAATGTCGACAACTTAATGTCGACAACTTAATGTCGACAACTTCATGTCGACAACTTAATGTCGACAACTTAATGTCGACAACTTCATGTCGACAACATAATGTTGACAGCTTAATGTTGACAGCTTAATGTTGACTGCTTAATGTTGAAAGCTTAATGTTGACAGATTAATGTTGACAGATTAATGTTGACAGCTTAATGTTGAGAGCCTAATGTTGACAACTTAATGTTGACAGCTTAATGCTGACAGCTTAATGTCGACAGCTTAATGTTGACAGCTTAATGTTGACAGCTTAATGTTGACAGCTTATTGTTGACAGCTTAATGTTGACAGCTTAATATTGACAGCTTAATGTTGACAGCCTAATGTTGACAACTTAATATTGACAACTTAATGTTGACAGCTTAATGTTGACAGCTTAATGTTGACAGCTTGATGTTGACAGCTTAATGTTGACAGCTTAATTTTGACAGCTTAATTTTGTTGACATCTTAATGTTGTTGACACCTTAAAGTTGTTGACAGCTTAATGTTGCTGACAGCTTAATGTCGACAGCTTAATGTTGTTGACAGCTTAATGTTGACAACTTAATGTTGACAACTTAATGTGGACAACTTAATGTGGACAACTTTATGTTGACAACTTAATGTTGACAGCTTAATGTTGACATAATGTTGACAGCTTAATGTTGACAGCTTAATGTTGACAGCTTAATGTTGTAGACAGCTTAATGTCAACAGCCTAATGTTGTTGACAGCTTAATGTCGACAGCTTAATGTTGTTGTCAGCTTAATGTTGACAGCTTAATGTTGACAGGATAACATTGACAGCTTAATGTCAACAGCTTAATGTTGTTGACAGCTTAATGTCGATAGCTTAATGTTGTCGATAGCTTAATGTTGTCGATAGCTTAAAGTTGTCGATACCTTAATGTTGTCGATAGCTTCATGTTGTCGACAGCTTAATGTTGTCGACAGCTTAATGTGGTCGACAGCTTAATGTTGACAACTTAATGTTGACAACTTAATGTGGACAACTTAATGTGGACAACTTTATGTTGACAACTTAATGTTGACAGCTTAATGTTGACATAATGTTGACAGCTTAATGTTGACAGCTTAATGTTGACAGCTTAATGTTGACAGCTTAATTTTATTGACAGCTTAATGTCAAAAAAACTTAATATCGACAACTTAATGTTGACAACTTAATGTGGACAACATAATGTTGACAGCTTAATGTTGTAGACAGCTTAATGTCAACAGCCTAATGTTGTTGACAGCTTAATGTCAACAGCCTAATGTTGTTGACAGCTTAATGTCAACAGCCTAATGTTGTTGACAGCTTAATGTCGACAGCTTAATGTTGTTGTCAGCTTAATGTTGACAGCTTAATGTTGACAGGATAACATTGACAGCTTAATGTCAACAGCTTAATGTTGTTGACAGCTTAATGTCGATAGCTTAATGTTGTCGACAGCTTAATGTTGTCGACAGCTTAATGTTGTCGACAGCTTAATGTTGTCGACAGCTTAATGTGAACAGCTTAATGTTGTTGACAGCTTAATGTTGTTAACAGCTTAATTTTTTTGACAGCTTAATGTTGTTGACAGCTTAATGTTGTTGAATGCTTAATGTTGTTGTCATCCTAATGTTGACAGCTTAATGTTGACAGCCTAATGTTGACAACTTAATGTTGACAACTTAATGTTGATAGCTTAATGTTGACAGCTTAATGTTGTTGTCAGCTTAATCTTGTCGACAGCTTAATTTTGTCGACAGCTTAATGTTGTCGACAGCTTAATGTTGTCGACAGCTTAATATTGTTGACAGCTTAATGTTGTTGACAGCTTAATGTTGTTGTCAGCTTAATGTTGACAGCTTAATGTTGACCGCTTAATGTTGTTGACCGCTTATTGTTGTTGACAGCTTAATGTTGTTGACAGCTTAATGTTGTTGACAGCATAATGTTGTTGACAGCTTAATGTTGTTGACATCTTAATGTCGACAGCTTAATGTTGTTGATAGCTTAATGTTGACAGCTTAATGTTGTTGACAGCTTAATGTTGTTGACATCTTAATGTCGACAGCTTAATGTTGTTGATAGCTTAATGTCGACAGCTTAATGTTGTTGACAGCTTAATGTTGTTGTCAGCTTAATTTTGACAGCTTAATGTTAACAGCCTAATGTTGACAACTTAATATTGACAACTTAATGTTGACAGCTTAATGTTGACAGCTTAATGTTGACAGCTTAATGTTGACAGCTTGATGTTGACAACTTAATGTTGACAACTTAATGTTGTTGACAGTTAATGTTGTTGACAGCTTAATGTTGTTGACAGCTTAATGTTGTTGACAGTTAATGTTGTTGACAGCCTAATGTTGTTGACAGCTTAATGTTGTTGTCAGCTTAATGTTGACAGCTTAATGTTGACAGCCTAATGTTGACAACTTAATGTTGACAACTTAATGTTGATAGCTTAATGTTGACAGCTTAATGTTGACAGCTTAATGTTGACAGGATAACATTGACAGCTTAATGTCAACAGCTTAATGTTGTTGACAACTTAATGTCGATAGCTTAATGTTGTCGATAGCTTAATGTTGTCGATAGCTTAATGTTGTCGACAGCTTAATGTTGTCGACAGATTAATGTGGTCGACAGCCCAATGTTGTCGACAGCTTAATGTTGTCGACAGCTGAATATTGTTGACAGCTTAATGTTGTTGACAGCTTAATCATGTTGTCAGCTTAATGTTGACAGCTTAATGTTGACAGCCTAATGTTGACAACTTATTGTTGACCGCTTAATTTTGTTGACAGCTTAATGTTGTTGACAGCTTAATGTTGTTGACAGCTTAATGTTGTTGACATCTTAATGTCGACAGCTTAATGTTGTTGACAGCTTAATGTCGACAGCTTAATGTTGTTGACAGCTTAATGTTGTTGTCAGCCTAATGTTGACAGCTTAATGTTGACAGCTTAATGTTGACAACTTAACATTGACAGCTTAATGTTGACAGCTTAATGTTGTTGACAGCTTAATATTGTCGACAGCTTAATGTTGTTGACAGCTTAATGTTGTTGACAGCTTAATGTTGTCGACAGCTTAATGTTGTTGACAGCTTAATGTTGTTGACAGCTTAATGTTGTTGACATCTTAATGTTGTTGACATCTTAATGTTGTTGATAGCTTAATGTCGACAGCTTAATGTTGTTGACAGCTTGATGTTGTTGTCAGCTTAATGTTGACAGCTTAATGTTGACAGCCTAATGTTGACAACTTAATATTGACAACTTAATGTTGACAGCTTAATGTTGACAGCTTAATGTTGACAGCTTGATGTTGACAGCTTAATGTTGACAGCTTAATTTTGACAGCTTAATTTTGTTGACATCTTAATGTTGTTGACACCTTAAAGTTGTTGACAGCTTAATGTTGCTGACAGCTTAATGTCGACAGCTTAATGTTGTTGACAGCTTAATGTTGACAACTTAATGTTGACAACTTAATGTGGACAACTTATTGTGGACAACTTAATGTGGACAACTTTATGTTGACAACTTAATGTTGACAGCTTAATGTTGACATAATGTTGACAGCTTAATGTTGACAGCTTAATGTTGACAGCTTAATGTTGACAGCTTAATGTTGACAGCTTAATGTTGACAGCTTAATTTTATTGACAGCTTAATGTCAAAAAAACTTAATGTCGACAACTTAATGTTGACAACTTAATGTTGACAACATAATGTTGACAGCTTAATGTTGACAGCTTAATGTTGACAGCTTAATGTTGTAGACAGCTTAATGTCAACAGCCTAATGTTGTTGACAGCTTAATGTCAACAGCCTAATGTTGTTGACAGCTTAATGTCGACAGCTTAATGTTGTTGTCAGCTTAATGTTGACAGCTTAATGTTGACAGGATAACATTGACAGCTTAATGTCAACAGCTTAATGTTGTTGACAGCTTAATGTTGACAGCCTAATGTTGACAACTTAATGTTGATAACTTAATATTGACAGCTCAATGTTGACAGCTTAATGTTGACAGCAAAATGTTGACAGCTTATTGTTGACAGCTTAATGTTGACAGCTTAATGTTGACAGCTTAATTTTGACAGCTTAATTTTATTGACAGCTTAATGTCGACAACTTAATGTCGACAACTTAATGTCGACAACTTAATGTCGACAACTTAATGTCGACAACTTAATGTCGACAACTTAATGTCGACAACTTAATGTCGACAACTTAATGTCGACAACTTAATGTCGACAACTTAATGTCGACAACTTAATGTCGACAACTCAATGTCGACAACTCAATGTCGACAACTCAATGTCGACAACTTAATATCGACAACTTAATGTCGACAACTTTATGTTGACAACTTAATGTTGACAACTTAATGTTGACAGCTTAATGTTGACATAATGTTGACAGCTTAATGTTGACAGCTTAATGTTGACAGCTTAATGTTGACAGCTTATTGTTGACAGCTTAATGTTGACAGCTTAATATTGACAGCTTAATGACGACAACTTAATGACGACAACTTAATGTCGACAAATTAATGTCGACAACTTAATGTCGACAACTTAATGTCGACAACTTAATGTCGACAACTTAATGTCGACAACTTAATGTCGACAACTTCATGTCGACAACTTAATGTCGACAACTTCATGTTGACAACATAATGTTGACAGCTTAATGTTGACAGCTTAATGTTGACTGCTTAATGTTGAAAGCTTAATGTTGACAGATTAATGTTGACAGCTTAATGTTGAGAGCCTAATGTTGACAACTTAATGTTGACAGCTTAATGTTGACAGCTTAATGTCGACAGCTTAATGTTGACAGCTTAATGTTGACAGCTTAATGTTGACAGCTTATTGTTGACAGCTTAATGTTGACAGCTTAATATTGACAGCTTAATGTTGACAGCCTAATGTTGACAACTTAATATTGACAACTTAATGTTGACAGCTTAATGTTGACAGCTTAATGTTGACAGCTTGATGTTGACAGCTTAATGTTGACAGCTTAATTTTGACGGCTTAATTTTGTTGACATCTTAATGTTGTTGACACCTTAAAGTTGTTGACAGCTTAATGTTGCTGACAGCTTAATGTCGACAGCTTAATGTTGTTGACAGCTTAATGTTGACAACTTAATGTTGACAACTTAATGTGGACAACTTAATGTGGACAACTTTATGTTGACAACTTAATGTTGACAGCTTAATGTTGACATAATGTTGACAGCTTAATGTTGACAGCTTAATGTTGACAGCTTAATGTTGACAGCTTAATGTTGACAGCTTAATGTTGACAGCTTAATGTTGACAGCTTAATGTTGACAGCTTAATTTTATTGACAGCTTAATGTCAAAAAAACTTAATGTCGACAACTTAATGTTGACAACTTAATGTTGACAACATAATGTTGACAGCTTAATGTTGACAGCTTAATGTTGACAGCTTAATGTTGTAGACAGCTTAATGTCAACAGCCTAATGTTGTTGACAGCTTAATGTCGACAGCTTAATGTTGTTGTCAGCTTAATGTTGACAGCTTAATGTTGACAGGATAACATTGACAGCTTAATGTCAACAGCATAATGTTGTTGACAGCTTAATGTCGATAGCTTAATGTTGTCGATAGCTTAATGTTGTCGATAGCTTAATGTTGTCGATAGCTTCATGTTGTCGACAGCTTAATGTGGTCGACAGCTTAATGTTGTCGACAGCTTAATTTTATTGACAGCTTAATGTCAAAAAAACTTAATGTCGACAACTTAATGTTGACAACTTAATGTTGACAACATAATGTTGACAGCTTAATGTTGACAGCTTAATGTTGACAGCTTAATGTTGACAGCTTAATGTTGACAGCTTAATGTTGACAGCTTAATGTTGACAGCTTAATTTTGACAGCTTAATCTTGTTGACATCTTAATGTTGTTGACACCTTAAAGTTGTTGACAGCTTAATGATGCTGACAGCTTAATGTCGACAGCTTAATGTTGTTGACAGCTTAATGTTGACAACTTAATGTTGACAACTTAATGTGGACAACTTAATGTGGACAACTTTATGTTGACAACTTAATGTTGACAGCTTAATGTTGACATAATGTTGACAGCTTCATGTTGACAGCTTAATGTTGACAGCTTAATGTTCACAGCTTAATTTTATTGACAGCTTAATGTCAAAAAAACTTAATATCGACAACTTAATGTTGACAACTTAATGTGGACAACATAATGTTGACAGCTTAATGTTGACAGCTTAATGTTGACAGCTTAATGTTGTAGACAGCTTAATGTCAACAGCCTAATGTTGTTGACAGCTTAATGTCAACAGCCTAATGTTGTTGACAGCTTAATGTCGACAGCTTAATGTTGCTGTCAGCTTAATGTTGACAGCTTAATGTTGACAGGATAACATTGACAGCTTAATGTCAACAGCTTAATGTTGTTGACAGCTTAATGTCGATAGCTTAATGTTGTCGATAGCTTAATGTTGTCGATAGCTTAATGTTGTCGATAGCTTCATGTTGTCGACAGCTTAATGTTGTCGACAGCTTAATGTGGTCGACAGCTTAATGTTGTTGTCAGCTTAATGTTGACAGCTTAATGTTGACAGCCTAATGTTGACAACTTAATGTTGACAGTTTAATGTTGTTGACAGTTTAATGTTGACAGCTTAATATTGTTGACAGCTTAATATCGACAGCTTAATGTTGTTGACAGCTTAATGTTGTTGTCAGCTTAATGTTGACAGCTTAATGTTGACAGCCTAATGTTGACAACTTAATATTGACAACTAAATGTTGACAGCTTAATGTTGACAGCTTAATGTTGACAACTTAATGTTGACAACTTAATGTGGACAACTTAATGTTGACAAATTTATGTTGACAACTTAATGTTGACAACTTAATGTTGACAGCTTAATGTTGACATAATGTTGACAGCTTAATGTTGACAGCTTAATGTTGACAGCTTAATGTTGACAGCTTAATGTTGACAGCTTAATGTTGACAGCTTAATGTTGACAGCTTAATTTTATTGACAGCTTAATGTCAAAAAAACTTAATGTCGACAACTTAATGTTGACAACTTAATGTTGACAACATAATGTTGACAGCTTAATGTTGACAGCTTAATGTTGACAGCTTAATGTTGAGAGCTTAATGTTGTAGACAGCTTAATGTCAACAGCCTAATGTTGTTGACAGCTTAATGTCAACAGCCTAATGTTGTTGACAGCTTAATGTCGACAGCTTAATGTTGTTGTCAGCTTAATGTTGACAGCTTAATGTTGACAGGATAACATTGACAGCTTAATGTCAACAGCTTAATGTTGTTGACAGCTTAATGTTGATAGCTTAATGTTGTCGATAGCTTAATGTTGTCGATAGCTTAATGTTGTCGATAGCTTCATGTTGTCGACAGCTTAATGTTGTCGACAGCTTAATGTGGTCGACAGCTTAATGTTGTCGACAGCTTAATATTGTTGACAGCTTAATGTTGTTGACAGATTAATGTTGTTGTCAGCTTAATGTTGACAGCTTAATGTTGACAGCCTAATGTTGACAATTTATTGTTGACCGCTTAATTTTTTGTCAGCTTAATGTTTTTGTCAGCTAAATGTTGACAGCTTAATGTTGACAGCCTAATGTTGACAACTTAATGTTGACAGTTTAATGTTGTTGACAGCCTAATGTTGACAGCTTAATATTGTTGACAGCTTAATATCGACAGCTTAATGTTGTTGACTGCTTAATGTTGTTGTCAGCTTGATGTTGACAGCTTAATGTTGACAGCCTAATGTTGACAACTTAATGTTGACAGCTTAATGTTGACAGCTTAATGTTGACAGCTTGATGTTGACAGCTTAATGTTGACAGCTTAATGTTGACAGCTTAATGTTGACAGCTTAATCTTGTTGACAGCTCAATGTTGTTGACAGCTTAAAGTTGTTGACAGCTTAATGTTGACAGCTTAATGTTGTTGACAGCTTAATGTTGACAACTTAATGTTGTTGACTGCTTAATGTTGTTGTCAGCTTAATGTTGACAGCTTAATGTTGACAGCCTAATGTTGACAACTTAATGTTGATAACTTAATATTGACAGCTCAATGTTGACAGCTTAATGTTGACAGCTTAATGTTGACAGCTTAATGTTGACAGCTTATTGTTGACAGCTTGATGTTGACAACTTAATGTTGACAGCTTAATGTTGACAGCTTAATGTTGTTGACAGCTCAATGTTGTTGACAGCTTGAAGTTGTTGACAGCTTAATGTTGTTGACAGCTTAATGTTGACAGCTTAATGTTGTTGACAGCTTAATATTGACAACTTAATGTTGTTGACTGCTTAATGTTGTTGTCAGCTTAATGTTGACAGCTTAATGTTGACAGCTTAATGTTGAAAGCTTAATGTTGACAGCTTAATGTTGACAGCTTAATGTTGATAGCTTAATGTTGACAGCCTAATGTTGACAACTCAATGTTGACAACTAAATGTTGACAGCTTAATGATGACAGCTTAATGTTGCCAGCTTAATGTTGACAACTTAATGTTGTTGACAGTTAATGTTCAAAGCTTAATGTTGACAGCTTAATGTTGACAACTTAATGTTGACAACTTAATGTTGACAACTTAATGTTGACAACTTAATGTTGACAACTTAATGTTGTTGACAGTTAATGTTGTTGACAGCTTAATGTTGTTGATAGCTTAATGTTGTTGACAGCTTAATGTTGTTGACAGCTTAATGTTGTTGACAGCTTAATGTTGTTGACAGCTTAAAGTTGTTGACAGCTTAATGTTGACCGCTTAATGTTGATAGCTTAATGTTGATACCTTAATGTTGACAGCTTAATGTGACAGCTTAATGTTGACAACTTAATGTTGACAGCTTAATGTTGACAGTTTAATGTTGACAGCTTAATGTTGACATCTTAATGTTGTTGACAGCTTAATGTTGTTGACAGCTTAATGTTGTAGTCAGCTTAATGTTGACAGCTTAATGTGACAGCTTAATGTTGACAACTTAATGTTGACAGCTTAATGTTGACAGCTTAATGTTGACAGCTTAATGTTGACAGCTTAATGTTGACAGCTTAATTTTATTGACAGCTTAATGTCAAAAAAACTTAATGTCGACAACTTAATGTTGACAACTTAATGTTGACAACATAATGTTGACAGCTTAATGTTGACAGCTTAATGTTGACAGCTTAATGTTGAGAGCTTAATGTTGTAGACAGCTTAATGTCAACAGCCTAATGTTGTTGACAGCTTAATGTCAACAGCCTAATGTTGTTGACAGATTAATGTCGACAGCTTAATGTTGTTGTCAGCTTAATGTTGACAGCTTAATGTTGACAGGATAACATTGACAGCTTAATGTCAACAGCTTAATGTTGTTGACAGCTTAATGTCGATAGCTTTATGTTGTCGACAGCTTAATGTTGTCGACAGCTTAATGTTGTCGACAGCTTAATGTTGTCGACAGCTTAATGTGGTCGACAGCTTAATGTTGTCGACAGCTTAATATTGTTGACAGCTTAATGTTGTTGACAGCTTAATGTTGTTGTCAGCTTAATATTGACAGCTTAATGTTGACAGCCTAATGTTGACAATTTATTGTTGACCGCTTAATTTTTTGTCAGCTTAATGCTGTTGTCACCTTAATGTTGACAGCTTAATGTTGACAGCCTAATGTTGACAACTTAATGTTGACAGTTTAATGTTGTTGACAGCCTAATGTTGACAGCTTAATATTGTTGACAGCTTAATGTTGTTGTCAGCTTAATGTTGACAGCTTAATGTTGACAGCCTACTGTTGACAACTTAATGTTGACAGCTTAATGTTGTTGACAGCTTAATGTTGACAACTTAATGTTGACAACTTAATGTGGACAACTTAATGTTGACAACTTTATGTTGACAACTTAATGTTGACAACTTAATGTTGACAGCTTAATGTTGACATAATGTTGACATAATGTTGACATAATGTTGACAGCTTAATGTTGACAGCTTAATGTTGACAGCTTAATGTTGACAGCTTAATTTTATTGACAGCTTAATGTCAAAAAAACTTAATGTCGACAGCTTAATGTTGACAGCCTAATGTTGACAACTTAATGTTGATAACTTAATATTGACAGCTCAATGTTGACAGCTTAATTTTGACAGCTTAATGTTGACAGCTTAATGTTGACAGCTTATTGTTGACAGCTTGATGTTGACAACTTAATGTTGACAGCTTAATGTTGACAGCTTATTGTTGACAGCTTGATGTTGACAACTTAATGTTGACAGCTTAATGTTGACAGCTTAATCTTGTTGCCAGCTCAATGTTGTTGACAGCTTGAAGTTGTTGACAGCTTAATGTTGTTGACAGCTTATTGTTGACAGCTTAATGTTGTTGACAGCTTAATGTTGACAGCTTAATGTTGTTGACAGCTTAATATTGACAACTTAATGTTGTTGACTGCTTAATGTTGTTGTCAGCTTAATGTTGACAGCTTAATGTTGACAGCTTAATGTTGAAAGCTTAATGTTGACAGCTTAATGTTGACAACTTAATGTTGACAGCTTAATGTTGACAGCCTAATGTTGACAACTCAATGTTGACAACTAAATGTTGACAGCTTAATGATGACAGCTTAATGTTGACAGCTTAATGTTGACAACTTAATGTTGTTGACAGTTAATGTTCAAAGCTTAATGTTGACAGCTTAATGTTGACAACTTAATGTTGACAACTTAATGTTGACAACTTAATGTTGACAACTTAATGTTGACAACTTAATGTTGTTGACAGTTAATGTTGTTGACAGCTTAATGTTGTTGATAGCTTAATGTTGTTGACAGCTTAATGTTGTTGACAGCTTAATGTTGTTGACAGCTTAATGTTGTTGACAGCTTAAAGTTGTTGACAGCTTAATGTTGACCGCTTAATGTTGGTACCTTAATGTTGATACCTTAATGTTGACAGCTTAATGTGACAGCTTAATGTTGACAACTTAATGTTGACAGCTTAATGTTGACAGTTTAATGTTGACAGCTTAATGTTGACATCTTAATGTTGTTGACAGCTTAATGTTGTTGACAGCTTAATGTTGTAGTCAGCTTAATGTTGACAGCTTAATGTGACAGCTTAATGTTGACAACTTAATGTTGACAGCTTAATGTTGACAGTTTAATGTTGACAGCTTAATGTTCACAACTTAATGTTGTTGACCGTAAATGTTGACAGCTTAATGTTGACAGCTTAATGTTGACAACTTAATGTTGACAGCTCAATGTAGACAGCTTAATGTTGAAAGCTTAATGTTGACAGCTTAATCTTGACAGCTTAATGTTGACAGCTTAATGTTGAAAGCTTAATGTTGACAGCATAACATCGACAGCTTAATGTCAACAGCTTAATGTTGTTGACATCATTACGTTGACAGCTTAATGTCAACAGCTTAATGTTGTTGACAGCTTAATGTTGTTAACAGCTTAATTTTTTTGACAGCTTAATGTTGTTGACAGCTTAATGTTGTTGAATGCTTAATGTTGTTGTCATCCTAATGTTGACAGCTTAATGTTGACAGCCTAATGTTGACAACTTAATGTTGACAACTTAATGTTGATAGCTTAATGTTGACAGCTTAATGTTGTTGTCAGCTTAATCTTGTCGACAGCTTAATTTTGTCGACAGCTTAATGTTGTCGACAGCTTAATGTTGTCGACAGCTTAATATTGTTGACAGCTTAATGTTGTTGACAGCTTAATGTTGTTGTCAGCTTAATGTTGACAGCTTAATGTTGACCGCTTAATGTTGTTGACCGCTTATTGTTGTTGACAGCTTAATGTTGTTGACAGCTTAATGTTGTTGACAGCATAATGTTGTTGACAACTTAATGTTGTTGACATCTTAATGTCGACAGCTTAATGTTGTTGATAGCTTAATGTTGACAGCTTAATGTTGTTGACAGCTTAATGTTGTTGACATCTTAATGTCGACAGCTTAATGTTGTTGATAGCTTAATGTCGACAGCTTAATGTTGTTGACAGCTTAATGTTGTTGTCAGCTTAATTTTGACAGCTTAATGTTGACAGCCTAATGTTGACAACTTAATATTGACAACTTAATGTTGACAGCTTAATGTTGACAGCTTAATGTTGACAGCTTAATGTTGACAGCTTGATGTTGACAACTTAATGTTGACAACTTAATGTTGTTGACAGTTAATGTTGTTGACAGCTTAATGTTGTTGACAGCTTAATGTTGTTGACAGTTAATGTTGTTGACAGCTTAATGTTGTTGACAGCTTAATGTTGTTGTCAGCTTAATGTTGACAGCTTAATGTTGACAGCCTAATGTTGACAACTTAATGTTGACAACTTAATGTTGATAGCTTAATGTTGACAGCTTAATGTCGACAACTTAATGTCGACAACTTAATGTCGACAACTTAATGTCGACAACTTAATGTCGACAACTTAATGTCGACAACTTAATGTCGACAACTTAATGTCGACAACTTAATGTCGACAACTTAATGTCGACAACTTAATGTCGACAACTTAATGTCGACAACTCAATGTCGACAACTCAATGTCGACAACTCAATGTCGACAACTTAATATCGACAACTTAATGTCGACAACTTTATGTTGACAACTTAATGTTGACAACTTAATGTTGACAGCTTAATGTTGACATAATGTTGACAGCTTAATGTTGACAGCTTAATGTTGACAGCTTAATGTTGACAGCTTATTGTTGACAGCTTAATGTTGACAGCTTAATATTGACAGCTTAATGACGACAACTTAATGACGACAACTTAATGTCGACAAATTAATGTCGACAACTTAATGTCGACAACTTAATGTCGACAACTTAATGTCGACAACTTAATGTCGACAACTTAATGTCGACAACTTCATGTCGACAACTTAATGTCGACAACTTCATGTTGACAACATAATGTTGACAGCTTAATGTTGACAGCTTAATGTTGACTGCTTAATGTTGAAAGCTTAATGTTGACAGATTAATGTTGACAGCTTAATGTTGAGAGCCTAATGTTGACAACTTAATGTTGACAGCTTAATGTTGACAGCTTAATGTCGACAGCTTAATGTTGACAGCTTAATGTTGACAGCTTAATGTTGACAGCTTATTGTTGACAGCTTAATGTTGACAGCTTAATATTGACAGCTTAATGTTGACAGCCTAATGTTGACAACTTAATATTGACAACTTAATGTTGACAGCTTAATGTTGACAGCTTAATGTTGACAGCTTGATGTTGACAGCTTAATGTTGACAGCTTAATTTTGACGGCTTAATTTTGTTGACATCTTAATGTTGTTGACACCTTAAAGTTGTTGACAGCTTAATGTTGCTGACAGCTTAATGTCGACAGCTTAATGTTGTTGACAGCTTAATGTTGACAACTTAATGTTGACAACTTAATGTGGACAACTTAATGTGGACAACTTTATGTTGACAACTTAATGTTGACAGCTTAATGTTGACATAATGTTGACAGCTTAATGTTGACAGCTTAATGTTGACAGCTTAATGTTGACAGCTTAATGTTGACAGCTTAATGTTGACAGCTTAATGTTGACAGCTTAATGTTGACAGCTTAATTTTATTGACAGCTTAATGTCAAAAAAACTTAATGTCGACAACTTAATGTTGACAACTTAATGTTGACAACATAATGTTGACAGCTTAATGTTGACAGCTTAATGTTGACAGCTTAATGTTGTAGACAGCTTAATGTCAACAGCCTAATGTTGTTGACAGCTTAATGTCGACAGCTTAATGTTGTTGTCAGCTTAATGTTGACAGCTTAATGTTGACAGGATAACATTGACAGCTTAATGTCAACAGCATAATGTTGTTGACAGCTTAATGTCGATAGCTTAATGTTGTCGATAGCTTAATGTTGTCGATAGCTTAATGTTGTCGATAGCTTCATGTTGTCGACAGCTTAATGTGGTCGACAGCTTAATGTTGTCGACAGCTTAATTTTATTGACAGCTTAATGTCAAAAAAACTTAATGTCGACAACTTAATGTTGACAACTTAATGTTGACAACATAATGTTGACAGCTTAATGTTGACAGCTTAATGTTGACAGCTTAATGTTGACAGCTTAATGTTGACAGCTTAATGTTGACAGCTTAATGTTGACAGCTTAATTTTGACAGCTTAATCTTGTTGACATCTTAATGTTGTTGACACCTTAAAGTTGTTGACAGCTTAATGATGCTGACAGCTTAATGTCGACAGCTTAATGTTGTTGACAGCTTAATGTTGACAACTTAATGTTGACAACTTAATGTGGACAACTTAATGTGGACAACTTTATGTTGACAACTTAATGTTGACAGCTTAATGTTGACATAATGTTGACAGCTTCATGTTGACAGCTTAATGTTGACAGCTTAATGTTCACAGCTTAATTTTATTGACAGCTTAATGTCAAAAAAACTTAATATCGACAACTTAATGTTGACAACTTAATGTGGACAACATAATGTTGACAGCTTAATGTTGACAGCTTAATGTTGACAGCTTAATGTTGTAGACAGCTTAATGTCAACAGCCTAATGTTGTTGACAGCTTAATGTCAACAGCCTAATGTTGTTGACAGCTTAATGTCGACAGCTTAATGTTGCTGTCAGCTTAATGTTGACAGCTTAATGTTGACAGGATAACATTGACAGCTTAATGTCAACAGCTTAATGTTGTTGACAGCTTAATGTCGATAGCTTAATGTTGTCGATAGCTTAATGTTGTCGATAGCTTAATGTTGTCGATAGCTTCATGTTGTCGACAGCTTAATGTTGTCGACAGCTTAATGTGGTCGACAGCTTAATGTTGTTGTCAGCTTAATGTTGACAGCTTAATGTTGACAGCCTAATGTTGACAACTTAATGTTGACAGTTTAATGTTGTTGACAGTTTAATGTTGACAGCTTAATATTGTTGACAGCTTAATATCGACAGCTTAATGTTGTTGACAGCTTAATGTTGTTGTCAGCTTAATGTTGACAGCTTAATGTTGACAGCCTAATGTTGACAACTTAATATTGACAACTAAATGTTGACAGCTTAATGTTGACAGCTTAATGTTGACAACTTAATGTTGACAACTTAATGTGGACAACTTAATGTTGACAAATTTATGTTGACAACTTAATGTTGACAACTTAATGTTGACAGCTTAATGTTGACATAATGTTGACAGCTTAATGTTGACAGCTTAATGTTGACAGCTTAATGTTGACAGCTTAATGTTGACAGCTTAATGTTGACAGCTTAATGTTGACAGCTTAATTTTATTGACAGCTTAATGTCAAAAAAACTTAATGTCGACAACTTAATGTTGACAACTTAATGTTGACAACATAATGTTGACAGCTTAATGTTGACAGCTTAATGTTGACAGCTTAATGTTGAGAGCTTAATGTTGTAGACAGCTTAATGTCAACAGCCTAATGTTGTTGACAGCTTAATGTCAACAGCCTAATGTTGTTGACAGCTTAATGTCGACAGCTTAATGTTGTTGTCAGCTTAATGTTGACAGCTTAATGTTGACAGGATAACATTGACAGCTTAATGTCAACAGCTTAATGTTGTTGACAGCTTAATGTTGATAGCTTAATGTTGTCGATAGCTTAATGTTGTCGATAGCTTAATGTTGTCGATAGCTTCATGTTGTCGACAGCTTAATGTTGTCGACAGCTTAATGTGGTCGACAGCTTAATGTTGTCGACAGCTTAATATTGTTGACAGCTTAATGTTGTTGACAGATTAATGTTGTTGTCAGCTTAATGTTGACAGCTTAATGTTGACAGCCTAATGTTGACAATTTATTGTTGACCGCTTAATTTTTTGTCAGCTTAATGTTTTTGTCAGCTAAATGTTGACAGCTTAATGTTGACAGCCTAATGTTGACAACTTAATGTTGACAGTTTAATGTTGTTGACAGCCTAATGTTGACAGCTTAATATTGTTGACAGCTTAATATCGACAGCTTAATGTTGTTGACTGCTTAATGTTGTTGTCAGCTTGATGTTGACAGCTTAATGTTGACAGCCTAATGTTGACAACTTAATGTTGACAGCTTAATGTTGACAGCTTAATGTTGACAGCTTGATGTTGACAGCTTAATGTTGACAGCTTAATGTTGACAGCTTAATGTTGACAGCTTAATCTTGTTGACAGCTCAATGTTGTTGACAGCTTAAAGTTGTTGACAGCTTAATGTTGACAGCTTAATGTTGTTGACAGCTTAATGTTGACAACTTAATGTTGTTGACTGCTTAATGTTGTTGTCAGCTTAATGTTGACAGCTTAATGTTGACAGCCTAATGTTGACAACTTAATGTTGATAACTTAATATTGACAGCTCAATGTTGACAGCTTAATGTTGACAGCTTAATGTTGACAGCTTAATGTTGACAGCTTATTGTTGACAGCTTGATGTTGACAACTTAATGTTGACAGCTTAATGTTGACAGCTTAATGTTGTTGACAGCTCAATGTTGTTGACAGCTTGAAGTTGTTGACAGCTTAATGTTGTTGACAGCTTAATGTTGACAGCTTAATGTTGTTGACAGCTTAATATTGACAACTTAATGTTGTTGACTGCTTAATGTTGTTGTCAGCTTAATGTTGACAGCTTAATGTTGACAGCTTAATGTTGAAAGCTTAATGTTGACAGCTTAATGTTGACAGCTTAATGTTGATAGCTTAATGTTGACAGCCTAATGTTGACAACTCAATGTTGACAACTAAATGTTGACAGCTTAATGATGACAGCTTAATGTTGCCAGCTTAATGTTGACAACTTAATGTTGTTGACAGTTAATGTTCAAAGCTTAATGTTGACAGCTTAATGTTGACAACTTAATGTTGACAACTTAATGT
Source organism: Alitta virens (assembly GCA_932294295.1). Lineage (NCBI taxonomy): Eukaryota > Metazoa > Annelida > Polychaeta > Phyllodocida > Nereididae > Alitta > Alitta virens. The sequence continues at coordinate 11,792,451 of OW028583.1, read as the reverse complement.
TGACAACTTAATGTTGACAACTTAATGTTGACAACTTAATGTTGTTGACAGTTAATGTTGTTGACAGCTTAATGTTGTTGATAGCTTAATGTTGTTGACAGCTTAATGTTGTTGACAGCTTAATGTTGTTGACAGCTTAATGTTGTTGACAGCTTAAAGTTGTTGACAGCTTAATGTTGACCGCTTAATGTTGATAGCTTAATGTTGATACCTTAATGTTGACAGCTTAATGTGACAGCTTAATGTTGACAACTTAATGTTGACAGCTTAATGTTGACAGTTTAATGTTGACAGCTTAATGTTGACATCTTAATGTTGTTGACAGCTTAATGTTGTTGACAGCTTAATGTTGTAGTCAGCTTAATGTTGACAGCTTAATGTGACAGCTTAATGTTGACAACTTAATGTTGACAGCTTAATGTTGACAGCTTAATGTTGACAGCTTAATGTTGACAGCTTAATGTTGACAGCTTAATTTTATTGACAGCTTAATGTCAAAAAAACTTAATGTCGACAACTTAATGTTGACAACTTAATGTTGACAACATAATGTTGACAGCTTAATGTTGACAGCTTAATGTTGACAGCTTAATGTTGAGAGCTTAATGTTGTAGACAGCTTAATGTCAACAGCCTAATGTTGTTGACAGCTTAATGTCAACAGCCTAATGTTGTTGACAGATTAATGTCGACAGCTTAATGTTGTTGTCAGCTTAATGTTGACAGCTTAATGTTGACAGGATAACATTGACAGCTTAATGTCAACAGCTTAATGTTGTTGACAGCTTAATGTCGATAGCTTTATGTTGTCGACAGCTTAATGTTGTCGACAGCTTAATGTTGTCGACAGCTTAATGTTGTCGACAGCTTAATGTGGTCGACAGCTTAATGTTGTCGACAGCTTAATATTGTTGACAGCTTAATGTTGTTGACAGCTTAATGTTGTTGTCAGCTTAATATTGACAGCTTAATGTTGACAGCCTAATGTTGACAATTTATTGTTGACCGCTTAATTTTTTGTCAGCTTAATGCTGTTGTCACCTTAATGTTGACAGCTTAATGTTGACAGCCTAATGTTGACAACTTAATGTTGACAGTTTAATGTTGTTGACAGCCTAATGTTGACAGCTTAATATTGTTGACAGCTTAATGTTGTTGTCAGCTTAATGTTGACAGCTTAATGTTGACAGCCTACTGTTGACAACTTAATGTTGACAGCTTAATGTTGTTGACAGCTTAATGTTGACAACTTAATGTTGACAACTTAATGTGGACAACTTAATGTTGACAACTTTATGTTGACAACTTAATGTTGACAACTTAATGTTGACAGCTTAATGTTGACATAATGTTGACATAATGTTGACATAATGTTGACAGCTTAATGTTGACAGCTTAATGTTGACAGCTTAATGTTGACAGCTTAATTTTATTGACAGCTTAATGTCAAAAAAACTTAATGTCGACAGCTTAATGTTGACAGCCTAATGTTGACAACTTAATGTTGATAACTTAATATTGACAGCTCAATGTTGACAGCTTAATTTTGACAGCTTAATGTTGACAGCTTAATGTTGACAGCTTATTGTTGACAGCTTGATGTTGACAACTTAATGTTGACAGCTTAATGTTGACAGCTTATTGTTGACAGCTTGATGTTGACAACTTAATGTTGACAGCTTAATGTTGACAGCTTAATCTTGTTGCCAGCTCAATGTTGTTGACAGCTTGAAGTTGTTGACAGCTTAATGTTGTTGACAGCTTATTGTTGACAGCTTAATGTTGTTGACAGCTTAATGTTGACAGCTTAATGTTGTTGACAGCTTAATATTGACAACTTAATGTTGTTGACTGCTTAATGTTGTTGTCAGCTTAATGTTGACAGCTTAATGTTGACAGCTTAATGTTGAAAGCTTAATGTTGACAGCTTAATGTTGACAACTTAATGTTGACAGCTTAATGTTGACAGCCTAATGTTGACAACTCAATGTTGACAACTAAATGTTGACAGCTTAATGATGACAGCTTAATGTTGACAGCTTAATGTTGACAACTTAATGTTGTTGACAGTTAATGTTCAAAGCTTAATGTTGACAGCTTAATGTTGACAACTTAATGTTGACAACTTAATGTTGACAACTTAATGTTGACAACTTAATGTTGACAACTTAATGTTGTTGACAGTTAATGTTGTTGACAGCTTAATGTTGTTGATAGCTTAATGTTGTTGACAGCTTAATGTTGTTGACAGCTTAATGTTGTTGACAGCTTAATGTTGTTGACAGCTTAAAGTTGTTGACAGCTTAATGTTGACCGCTTAATGTTGGTACCTTAATGTTGATACCTTAATGTTGACAGCTTAATGTGACAGCTTAATGTTGACAACTTAATGTTGACAGCTTAATGTTGACAGTTTAATGTTGACAGCTTAATGTTGACATCTTAATGTTGTTGACAGCTTAATGTTGTTGACAGCTTAATGTTGTAGTCAGCTTAATGTTGACAGCTTAATGTGACAGCTTAATGTTGACAACTTAATGTTGACAGCTTAATGTTGACAGTTTAATGTTGACAGCTTAATGTTCACAACTTAATGTTGTTGACCGTAAATGTTGACAGCTTAATGTTGACAGCTTAATGTTGACAACTTAATGTTGACAGCTCAATGTAGACAGCTTAATGTTGAAAGCTTAATGTTGACAGCTTAATCTTGACAGCTTAATGTTGACAGCTTAATGTTGAAAGCTTAATGTTGACAGCATAACATCGACAGCTTAATGTCAACAGCTTAATGTTGTTGACATCATTACGTTGACAGCTTAATGTCAACAGCTTAATGTTGTTGACAGCTTAATGTTGTTAACAGCTTAATTTTTTTGACAGCTTAATGTTGTTGACAGCTTAATGTTGTTGAATGCTTAATGTTGTTGTCATCCTAATGTTGACAGCTTAATGTTGACAGCCTAATGTTGACAACTTAATGTTGACAACTTAATGTTGATAGCTTAATGTTGACAGCTTAATGTTGTTGTCAGCTTAATCTTGTCGACAGCTTAATTTTGTCGACAGCTTAATGTTGTCGACAGCTTAATGTTGTCGACAGCTTAATATTGTTGACAGCTTAATGTTGTTGACAGCTTAATGTTGTTGTCAGCTTAATGTTGACAGCTTAATGTTGACCGCTTAATGTTGTTGACCGCTTATTGTTGTTGACAGCTTAATGTTGTTGACAGCTTAATGTTGTTGACAGCATAATGTTGTTGACAACTTAATGTTGTTGACATCTTAATGTCGACAGCTTAATGTTGTTGATAGCTTAATGTTGACAGCTTAATGTTGTTGACAGCTTAATGTTGTTGACATCTTAATGTCGACAGCTTAATGTTGTTGATAGCTTAATGTCGACAGCTTAATGTTGTTGACAGCTTAATGTTGTTGTCAGCTTAATTTTGACAGCTTAATGTTGACAGCCTAATGTTGACAACTTAATATTGACAACTTAATGTTGACAGCTTAATGTTGACAGCTTAATGTTGACAGCTTAATGTTGACAGCTTGATGTTGACAACTTAATGTTGACAACTTAATGTTGTTGACAGTTAATGTTGTTGACAGCTTAATGTTGTTGACAGCTTAATGTTGTTGACAGTTAATGTTGTTGACAGCTTAATGTTGTTGACAGCTTAATGTTGTTGTCAGCTTAATGTTGACAGCTTAATGTTGACAGCCTAATGTTGACAACTTAATGTTGACAACTTAATGTTGATAGCTTAATGTTGACAGCTTAATGTTGACAGCTTAATGTTGACAGGATAACATTGACAGCTTAATGTCAACAGCTTAATGTTGTTGACAGCTTAATGTCGATAGCTTAATGTTGTCGATAGCTTAATGTTGTCGATAGCTTAATGTTATCGACAGCTTAATGTTGTCGACAGATTAATGTGGTCGACAGCCTAATGTTGTCGACAGCTTAATGTTGTCGACAGCTGAATATTGTTGACAGCTTAATGTTGTTGACAACTTAATCATGTTGTCAGCCTAATGTTGACAGCTTAATGTTGTTGACAGCTTAATGTTGTTGACAGCTTAATGTTGTCGACAGCTTAATGTTGTCGACAGCTTAATATTGTTGACAGCTTAATGTTGTTGACAGCTTAATGTTGTCGACAGCTTAATGTTGTCGACAGCTTAATGTTGTTGACAGCTTAATGTTGTTGACAGCTTAATGTTGTTGACATCTTAATGTTGTTGACATCTTAATGTCGACAGCTTAATGTTGTTGATAGCTTAATGTCGACAGCTTAATGTTGTTGACAGCTTAATGTTGTTGTCAGCTTAATGTTGACAGCTTAATGTTGACAGCCTAATGTTGACAACTTAATGTTGACAGTTTAATGTTGTTGACAGCTTAATGTTGACAGCTTGATGTTGACAGCTTAATGTTGACAGCTTAATGTTGACAGCTTGATGTTGACAGCTTAATGTTGACAGCTTAATTTTGACAGCTTAATTTTGTTGACATCTTAATGTTGTTGACACCTTAAAGTTGTTGACAGCTTAATGTTGCTGACAGCTTAATGTTGACAACTTAATGTTGACAACTTAATGTGGACAACTTATTGTGGACAACTTAATGTGGACAACTTTATGTTGACAACTTAATGTTGACAGCTTAATGTTGACATAATGTTGACAGCTTAATGTTGACAGCTTAATGTTGACAGCTTAATGTTGACAGCTTAATGTTGACAGCTTAATGTTGACAGCTTAATTTTATTGACAGCTTAATGTCAAAAAAACTTAATGTCGACAACTTAATGTTGACAACTTAATGTTGACAACATAATGTTGACAGCTTAATGTTGACAGCTTAATGTTGACAGCTTAATGTTGTAGACAGCTTAATGTCAACAGCCTAATGTTGTTGACAGCTTAATGTCAACAGCCTAATGTTGTTGACAGCTTAATGTCGACAGCTTAATGTTGTTGTCAGCTTAATGTTGACAGCTTAATGTTGACAGGATAACATTGACAGCTTAATGTCAACAGCTTAATGTTGTTGACAGCTTAATGTTGACAGCCTAATGTTGACAACTTAATGTTGATAACTTAATATTGACAGCTCAATGTTGACAGCTTAATGTTGACAGCTTAATGTTGACAGCTTATTGTTGACAGCTTAATGTTGACAGCTTAATGTTGACAGCTTAATTTTGACAGCTTAATTTTATTGACAGCTTAATGTGGACAGCTTAATGTGGACAGCTTAATGTGGACAGCTTAATGTGGACAGCTTAATGTGGACAGCTTAATGTGGACAGCTTAATGTGGACAGCTTAATGTCGACAGCTTAATGTCGACAACTTAATGTCGACAACTTAATGTCGACAACTTAATGTCGACAACTTAATGTCGACAACTCAATGTCGACAACTCAATGTCGACAACTCAATGTCGACAACTGAATGTCGACAACTTAATATCGACAACTTAATGTCGACAACTTAATGTGGACAACTTAATGTTGACAAATTTATGTTGACAACTTAATGTTGACAACTTAATGTTGACAGCTTAATGTTGACATAATGTTGACAGCTTAATGTTGACAGCTTAATGTTGACAGCTTAATGTTGACAGCTTATTGTTGACAGCTTAATGTTGACAGCTTAATATTGACAGCTTAATGACGACAACTTAATGTCGACAAATTAATGTCGACAACTTAATGTCGACAACTTAATGTCGACAACTTAATGTCGACAACTTAATGTCGACAACTTCATGTGAGAACTTAATGTCGACAACTTAATGTCGACAACTTAATGTCGACAACTTCATGTTGAAAACATAATGTAGACAGCTTAATGTTGACAGCTTAATGTTGACTGCTTAATGTTGAAAGCTTAATGTTGACAGATTAATGTTGACAGCTTAATGTTGACAGCTTAATGTCGACAACATAATGTAGACAGCTTAATGTTGACAGCTTAATGTTGACTGCTTAATGTTGAAAGCTTAATGTTGACAGATTAATGTTGACAGATTAATGTTGACAGCTTAATGTTGAGAGCCTAATGTTGACAACTTAATGTTGACAGCTTAATGTTGACAGCTTAATGTCGACAGCTTATTGTTGACAGCTTAATGTTGACAGCTTAATGTTGACAGCTTATTGTTGACAGCTTAATGTTGACAGCTTAATATTGACAGCTTAATGTTGACAGCCTAATGTTGACAACTTAATATTGACAACTTAATGTTGACAGCTTAATGTTGACAGCTTAATGTTGACAGCTTGATGTTGACAGCTTAATGTTGACAGCTTAATTTTGACAGCTTAATGTTGACAGCTTAATGTTGAGAGCCTAATGTTGACAACTTAATGTTGACAGCTTAATGTTGACAGCTTAATGTCGACAGCTTAATGTTGACAGCTTAATGTTGACAGCTTAATGTTGACAGCTTATTGTTGACAGCCTAATGTTGACAGCTTAATATTGACAGCTTAATGTTGACAGCCTAATGTTGACAACTTAATATTGACAACTTAATGTTGACAGCTTAATGTTGACAGCTTAATGTTGACAGCTTGATGTTGACAGCTTAATGTTGACAGCTTAATTTTGACAGCTTAATTTTGTTGACATCTTAATGTTGTTGACACCTTAAAGTTGTTGACAGCTTAATGTTGCTGACAGCTTAATGTCGACAGCTTAATGTTGTTGACAGCTTAATGTTGACAACTTAATGTTGACAACTTAATGTGGACAACTTAATGTGGACAACTTTATGTTGACAACTTAATGTTGACAGCTTAATGTTGACATAATGTTGACAGCTTAATGTTGACAGCTTAATGTGGACAGCTTATTGTTGACAGCTTAATGTTGACAGCTTAATATTGACAGCTTAATGTTGACAGCCTAATGTTGACAACTTAATATTGACAACTTAATGTTGACAGCTTAATGTTGACAGCTTAATGTTGACAGCTTGATGTTGACAGCTTAATGTTGACAGCTTAATTTTGACAGCTTAATTTTGTTGACATCTTAATGTTGTTGACACCTTAAAGTTGTTGACAGCTTAATGTTGCTGACAGCTTAATGTCGACAGCTTAATGTTGTTGACAGCTTAATGTTGACAACTTAATGTTGACAACTTAATGTGGACAACTTAATGTGGACAACTTTATGTTGACAACTTAATGTTGACAGCTTAATGTTGACATAATGTTGACAGCTTAATGTTGACAGCTTAATGTTGACAGCTTAATGTTGACAGCTTAATGTTGACAGCTTAATGTTGACAGCTTAATGTTGACAGCCTAATGTTGACAACTTAATGTTGATAACTTAATATTGACAGCTCAATGTTGACAGCTTAATGTTGACAGCTAAATGTTGACAGCTTATTGTTGACAGCTTAATGTTGGCAGCTTAATTTTGACAGCTTAATTTTATTGACAGCTTAATGTCGACAACTTAATGTCGACAACTTAATGTCGACAACTTAATGTCGACAACTTAATGTCGACAACTTAATGTCGACAACTTAATGTCGACAACTTAATGTCGACAACTTAATGTCGACAACTTAATGTCGACAACTTAATGTCGACAACTTAATGTCGACAACTTAATGTCGACAACTTAATGTCGACAACTTAATGTCGACAACTTAATGTCGATAACTTAATGTCGACAACTTAATGTCGACAACTTAATGTTGACAACTGAATGTCGACAACTTAATGTCGACAACTCAATGTCGACAACTTAATGTCGACAACTTAATATCGACAACTTAATGTCGACAACTTAATGTGGACAACTTAATGTTGACAAATTTATGTTGACAACTTAATGTTGACAACTTAATGTTGACAGCTTAATGTTGACATAATGTTGACAGCTTAATGTTGACAGCTTAATGTTGACAGCTTAATGTTGACAGCTTATTGTTGACAGCTTAATGTTGACAGCTTAATATTGACAGCTTAATGACGACAACTTAATGACGACAACTTAATGTCGACAAATTAATGTCGACAACTTAATGTCGACAACTTAATGTCGACAACTTAATGTCGACAACTTAATGTCGACAACTTCATGTCGACAACTTAATGTCGACAACTTCATGTTGACAACATAATGTTGACAGCTTAATGTTGACTGCTTAATGTTGAAAGCTTAATGTTGACAGATTAATGTTGACAGATTAATGTTGACAGCTTAATGTTGAGAGCCTAATGTTGACAACTTAATGTTGACAGCTTAATGTTGACAGCTTAATGTCGACAGCTTAATGTTGACAGCTTAATGTTGACAGCTTAATGTGGACAGCTTATTGTTGACAGCTTAATGTTGACAGCTTAATATTGACAGCTTAATGTTGACAGCCTAATGTTGACAACTTAATATTGACAACTTAATGTTGACAGCTTAATGTTGACAGCTTAATGTTGACAGCTTGATGTTGACAGCTTAATGTTGACAGCTTAATTTTGACAGCTTAATTTTGTTGACATCTTAATGTTGTTGACACCTTAAAGTTGTTGACAGCTTAATGTTGCTGACAGCTTAATGTCGACAGCTTAATGTTGTTGACAGCTTAATGTCGACAACTTAATGTCGACAACTTAATGTCGACAACTTAATGTCGACAACTTAATGTCGACAACTTAATGTCGACAACTTCATGTCGACAACTTAATGTCGACAACTTAATGTCGACAACTTCATGTTGACAACATAATGTTGACAGCTTAATGTTGACAGCTTAATGTTGACTGCTTAATGTTGAAAGCTTAATGTTGACAGATTAATGTTGACAGATTAATGTTGACAGCTTAATGTTGAGAGCCTAATGTTGACAACTTAATGTTGACAGCTTAATGTTGACAGCTTAATGTCGACAGCTTAATGTTGACAGCTTAATGTTGACAGCTTAATGTGGACAGCTTATTGTTGACAGCTTAATGTTGACAGCTTAATATTGACAGCTTAATGTTGACAGCCTAATGTTGACAACTTAATATTGACAACTTAATGTTGACAGCTTAATGTTGACAGCTTAATGTTGACAGCTTGATGTTGACAGCTTAATGTTGACAGCTTAATTTTGACAGCTTAATTTTGTTGACATCTTAATGTTGTTGACACCTTAAAGTTGTTGACAGCTTAATGTTGCTGACAGCTTAATGTCGACAGCTTAATGTTGTTGACAGCTTAATGTTGACAACTTAATGTTGACAACTTAATGTGGACAACTTAATGTGGACAACTTTATGTTGACAACTTAATGTTGACAGCTTAATGTTGACATAATGTTGACATAATGTTGACATAATGTTGACAGCTTAATGTTGACAGCTTAATGTTGACAGCTTAATGTTGACAGCTTAATGTTGACAGCTTAATGTTGACAGCTTAATGTTGACAGCCTAATGTTGACAACTTAATGTTGATAACTTAATATTGACAGCTCAATGTTGACAGCTTAATGTTGACAGCTAAATGTTGACAGCTTATTGTTGACAGCTTAATGTTGACAGCTTAATGTTGACAGCTTAATTTTGACAGCTTAATTTTATTGACAGCTTAATGTCGACAACTTAATGTCGACAACTTAATGTCGACAACTTAATGTCGACAACTTAATGTCGACAACTTAATGTCGACAACTTAATGTCGACAACTTAATGTCGACAACTTAATGTCGACAACTTAATGTCGACAACTTAATGTCGACAACTTAATGTCGACAACTTAATGTGGACAACTTAATGTGGACAACTTAATGTTGACAAATTTATGTTGACAACTTGATGTTGACAACTTAATGTTGACAGCTTAATGTTGACATAATGTTGACAGCTTAATGTTGACAGCTTAATGTTGACAGCTTAATGTTGACAGCTTATTGTTGACAGCTTAATGTTGACAGCTTAATATTGACAGCTTAATGACGACAACTTAATGACGACAACTTAATGTCGACAAATTAATGTCGACAACTTAATGTCGACAACTTAATGTCGACAATTTAATGTCGACAACTTAATGTCGACAACTTAATGTCGACAACTTAATGTCGACAACTTCATGTCGACAACTTAATGTCGACAACTTAATGTCGACAACTTCATGTCGACAACATAATGTTGACAGCTTAATGTTGACAGCTTAATGTTGACTGCTTAATGTTGAAAGCTTAATGTTGACAGATTAATGTTGACAGATTAATGTTGACAGCTTAATGTTGAGAGCCTAATGTTGACAACTTAATGTTGACAGCTTAATGCTGACAGCTTAATGTCGACAGCTTAATGTTGACAGCTTAATGTTGACAGCTTAATGTTGACAGCTTATTGTTGACAGCTTAATGTTGACAGCTTAATATTGACAGCTTAATGTTGACAGCCTAATGTTGACAACTTAATATTGACAACTTAATGTTGACAGCTTAATGTTGACAGCTTAATGTTGACAGCTTGATGTTGACAGCTTAATGTTGACAGCTTAATTTTGACAGCTTAATTTTGTTGACATCTTAATGTTGTTGACACCTTAAAGTTGTTGACAGCTTAATGTTGCTGACAGCTTAATGTCGACAGCTTAATGTTGTTGACAGCTTAATGTTGACAACTTAATGTTGACAACTTAATGTGGACAACTTAATGTGGACAACTTTATGTTGACAACTTAATGTTGACAGCTTAATGTTGACATAATGTTGACAGCTTAATGTTGACAGCTTAATGTTGACAGCTTAATCTTGTAGACAGCTTAATGTCAACAGCCTAATGTTGTTGACAGCTTAATGTCGACAGCTTAATGTTGTTGTCAGCTTAATGTTGACAGCTTAATGTTGACAGGATAACATTGACAGCTTAATGTCAACAGCTTAATGTTGTTGACAGCTTAATGTCGATAGCTTAATGTTGTCGATAGCTTAATGTTGTCGATAGCTTAATGTTGTCGATACCTTAATGTTGTCGATAGCTTCATGTTGTCGACAGCTTAATGTTGTCGACAGCTTAATGTGGTCGACAGCTTAATGTTGACAACTTAATGTTGACAACTTAATGTGGACAACTTAATGTGGACAACTTTATGTTGACAACTTAATGTTGACAGCTTAATGTTGACATAATGTTGACAGCTTAATGTTGACAGCTTAATGTTGACAGCTTAATGTTGACAGCTTAATTTTATTGACAGCTTAATGTCAAAAAAACTTAATATCGACAACTTAATGTTGACAACTTAATGTGGACAACATAATGTTGACAGCTTAATGTTGACAGCTTAATGTTGTAGACAGCTTAATGTCAACAGCCTAATGTTGTTGACAGCTTAATGTCAACAGCCTAATGTTGTTGACAGCTTAATGTCGACAGCTTAATGTTGCTGTCAGCTTAATGTTGACAGCTTAATGTTGACAGGATAACATTGACAGCTTAATGTCAACAGCTTAATGTTGTTGACAGCTTAATGTCGATAGCTTAATGTTGTCGATAGCTTAATGTTGTCGATATCTTAATGTTGTCGATAGCTTCATGTTGTCGACAGCTTAATGTTGTCGACAGCTTAATATTGTTGACAGCTTAATGTTGTTGACAGCTTAATGTTGTTGTCAGCTTAATGTTGACAGCTTAATGTTGACAGCCTAATGTTGACAACTTAATGTTGACAGTTTAATGTTGTTGACAGCTTAATATCGACAGCTTAATGTTGTTGACAGCTTAATGTTGTTGTCAGCTTAATGTTGACAGCTTAATGTTGACAGCCTAATGTTGACAACTTAATATTGACAACTTAATGTTGACAGCTTAATGTTGACAGCTTAATGTTGACAACTTAATGTTGACAACTTAATGTGGACAACTTAATGTTGACAAATTTATGTTGACAACTTAATGTTGACAACTTAATGTTGACAGCTTAATGTTGACATAATGTTGACAGCTTAATGTTGACAGCTTCATGTTGACAGCTTAATGTTGACAGCTTAATGTTGACAGCTTAATGTTGACAGCTTAATGTTGACAGCTTAATTTTATTGACAGCTTAATGTCAAAAAAACTTTATGTCGACAACTTAATGTTGACAACTTAATGTTGACAACATAATGTTGACAGCTTAATGTTGACAGCTTAATGTTGACAGCTTAATGTTGACAGCTTAATGTTGTAGACAGCTTAATGTCAACAGCCTAATGTTGTTGACAGCTTAATGTCAACAGCCTAATGTTGTTGACAGCTTAATGTCGACAGCTTAATGTTGTTGTCAGCTTAATGTTGACAGCTTAAAGTTGACAGGATAACATTGACAGCTTAATGTCAACAGCTTAATGTTGTTGACAGCTTAATGTCGATAGCTTAATGTTGTCGACAGCTTAATGTTGTCGACAGCTTAATGTTGTCGACAGCTTAATGTTGTCGACAGCTTAATGTGAACAGCTTAATGTTGTTGACAGCTTAATGTTGTTAACAGCTTAATTTTTTTGACAGCTTAATGTTGTTGACAGCTTAATGTTGTTGAATGCTTAATGTTGTTGTCATCCTAATGTTGACAGCTTAATGTTGACAGCCTAATGTTGACAACTTAATGTTGACAACTTAATGTTGATAGCTTAATGTTGACAGCTTAATGTTGTTGTCAGCTTAATCTTGTCGACAGCTTAATTTTGTCGACAGCTTAATGTTGTCGACAGCTTAATGTTGTCGACAGCTTAATATTGTTGACAGCTTAATGTTGTTGACAGCTTAATGTTGTTGTCAGCTTAATGTTGACAGCTTAATGTTGACCGCTTAATGTTGTTGACCGCTTATTGTTGTTGACAGCTTAATGTTGTTGACAGCTTAATGTTGTTGACAGCATAATGTTGTTGACAGCTTAATGTTGTTGACATCTTAATGTCGACAGCTTAATGTTGTTGATAGCTTAATGTTGACAGCTTAATGTTGTTGACAGCTTAATGTTGTTGACATCTTAATGTCGACAGCTTAATGTTGTTGATAGCTTAATGTCGACAGCTTAATGTTGTTGACAGCTTAATGTTGTTGTCAGCTTAATTTTGACAGCTTAATGTTAACAGCCTAATGTTGACAACTTAATATTGACAACTTAATGTTGACAGCTTAATGTTGACAGCTTAATGTTGACAGCTTAATGTTGACAGCTTGATGTTGACAACTTAATGTTGACAACTTAATGTTGTTGACAGTTAATGTTGTTGACAGCTTAATGTTGTTGACAGCTTAATGTTGTTGACAGTTAATGTTGTTGACAGCCTAATGTTGTTGACAGCTTAATGTTGTTGTCAGCTTAATGTTGACAGCTTAATGTTGACAGCCTAATGTTGACAACTTAATGTTGACAACTTAATGTTGATAGCTTAATGTTGACAGCTTAATGTTGACAGCTTAATGTTGACAGGATAACATTGACAGCTTAATGTCAACAGCTTAATGTTGTTGACAACTTAATGTCGATAGCTTAATGTTGTCGATAGCTTAATGTTGTCGATAGCTTAATGTTGTCGACAGCTTAATGTTGTCGACAGATTAATGTGGTCGACAGCCCAATGTTGTCGACAGCTTAATGTTGTCGACAGCTGAATATTGTTGACAGCTTAATGTTGTTGACAGCTTAATCATGTTGTCAGCTTAATGTTGACAGCTTAATGTTGAGAGCTTAATGTTGACAGCCTAATGTTGACAACTTATTGTTGACCGCTTAATTTTGTTGACAGCTTAATGTTGTTGACAGCTTAATGTTGTTGACAGCTTAATGTTGTTGACATCTTAATGTCGACAGCTTAATGTTGTTGACAGCTTAATGTCGACAGCTTAATGTTGTTGACAGCTTAATGTTGTTGTCAGCCTAATGTTGACAGCTTAATGTTGACAGCTTAATGTTGACAACTTAACATTGACAGCTTAATGTTGACAGCTTAATGTTGTTGACAGCTTAATATTGTCGACAGCTTAATGTTGTTGACAGCTTAATGTTGTTGACAGCTTAATGTTGTCGACAGCTTAATGTTGTTGACAGCTTAATGTTGTTGACAGCTTAATGTTGTTGACATCTTAATGTTGTTGACATCTTAATGTTGTTGATAGCTTAATGTCGACAGCTTAATGTTGTTGACAGCTTGATGTTGTTGTCAGCTTAATGTTGACAGCTTAATGTTGACAGCCTAATGTTGACAACTTAATATTGACAACTTAATGTTGACAGCTTAATGTTGACAGCTTAATGTTGACAGCTTGATGTTGACAGCTTAATGTTGACAGCTTAATTTTGACAGCTTAATTTTGTTGACATCTTAATGTTGTTGACACCTTAAAGTTGTTGACAGCTTAATGTTGCTGACAGCTTAATGTCGACAGCTTAATGTTGTTGACAGCTTAATGTTGACAACTTAATGTTGACAACTTAATGTGGACAACTTATTGTGGACAACTTAATGTGGACAACTTTATGTTGACAACTTAATGTTGACAGCTTAATGTTGACATAATGTTGACAGCTTAATGTTGACAGCTTAATGTTGACAGCTTAATGTTGACAGCTTAATGTTGACAGCTTAATGTTGACAGCTTAATTTTATTGACAGCTTAATGTCAAAAAAACTTAATGTCGACAACTTAATGTTGACAACTTAATGTTGACAACATAATGTTGACAGCTTAATGTTGACAGCTTAATGTTGACAGCTTAATGTTGTAGACAGCTTAATGTCAACAGCCTAATGTTGTTGACAGCTTAATGTCAACAGCCTAATGTTGTTGACAGCTTAATGTCGACAGCTTAATGTTGTTGTCAGCTTAATGTTGACAGCTTAATGTTGACAGGATAACATTGACAGCTTAATGTCAACAGCTTAATGTTGTTGACAGCTTAATGTTGACAGCCTAATGTTGACAACTTAATGTTGATAACTTAATATTGACAGCTCAATGTTGACAGCTTAATGTTGACAGCAAAATGTTGACAGCTTATTGTTGACAGCTTAATGTTGACAGCTTAATGTTGACAGCTTAATTTTGACAGCTTAATTTTATTGACAGCTTAATGTCGACAACTTAATGTCGACAACTTAATGTCGACAACTTAATGTCGACAACTTAATGTCGACAACTTAATGTCGACAACTTAATGTCGACAACTTAATGTCGACAACTTAATGTCGACAACTTAATGTCGACAACTTAATGTCGACAACTTAATGTCGACAACTTAATGTCGACAACTTAATGTCGACAACTTAATGTCGACAACTTAATGTCGACAACTTAATGTCGACAACTTAATGTCGACAACTTAATGTCGACAACTCAATGTCGACAACTCAATGTCGACAACTTAATATCGACAACTTAATGTCGACAACTTTATGTTGACAACTTAATGTTGACAACTTAATGTTGACAGCTTAATGTTGACATAATGTTGACAGCTTAATGTTGACAGCTTAATGTTGACAGCTTAATGTTGACAGCTTATTGTTGACAGCTTAATGTTGACAGCTTAATATTGACAGCTTAATGACGACAACTTAATGACGACAACTTAATGTCGACAAATTAATGTCGACAACTTAATGTCGACAACTTAATGTCGACAACTTAATGTCGACAACTTAATGTCGACAACTTAATGTCGACAACTTCATGTCGACAACTTAATGTCGACAACTTCATGTTGACAACATAATGTTGACAGCTTAATGTTGACAGCTTAATGTTGACTGCTTAATGTTGAAAGCTTAATGTTGACAGATTAATGTTGACAGCTTAATGTTGAGAGCCTAATGTTGACAACTTAATGTTGACAGCTTAATGTTGACAGCTTAATGTCGACAGCCTAATGTTGACAACTTAATATTGACAACTTAATGTTGACAGCTTAATGTTGACAGCTTAATGTTGACAGCTTGATGTTGACAGCTTAATGTTGACAGCTTAATTTTGACAGCTTAATTTTGTTGACATCTTAATGTTGTTGACACCTTAAAGTTGTTGACAGCTTAATGTTGCTGACAGCTTAATGTCGACAGCTTAATGTTGTTGACAGCTTAATGTTGACAACTTAATGTTGACAACTTAATGTGGACAACTTAATGTGGACAACTTTATGTTGACAACTTAATGTTGACAGCTTAATGTTGACATAATGTTGACAGCTTAATGTTGACAGCTTAATGTGGACAGCTTATTGTTGACAGCTTAATGTTGACAGCTTAATATTGACAGCTTAATGTTGACAGCCTAATGTTGACAACTTAATATTGACAACTTAATGTTGACAGCTTAATGTTGACAGCTTAATGTTGACAGCTTGATGTTGACAGCTTAATGTTGACAGCTTAATTTTGACAGCTTAATTTTGTTGACATCTTAATGTTGTTGACACCTTAAAGTTGTTGACAGCTTAATGTTGCTGACAGCTTAATGTCGACAGCTTAATGTTGTTGACAGCTTAATGTTGACAACTTAATGTTGACAACTTAATGTGGACAACTTAATGTGGACAACTTTATGTTGACAACTTAATGTTGACAGCTTAATGTTGACATAATGTTGACAGCTTAATGTTGACAGCTTAATGTTGACAGCTTAATGTTGACAGCTTAATGTTGACAGCTTAATGTTGACAGCTTAATGTTGACAGCCTAATGTTGACAACTTAATGTTGATAACTTAATATTGACAGCTCAATGTTGACAGCTTAATGTTGACAGCTAAATGTTGACAGCTTATTGTTGACAGCTTAATGTTGGCAGCTTAATTTTGACAGCTTAATTTTATTGACAGCTTAATGTCGACAACTTAATGTCGACAACTTAATGTCGACAACTTAATGTCGACAACTTAATGTCGACAACTTAATGTCGACAACTTAATGTCGACAACTTAATGTCGACAACTTAATGTCGACAACTTAATGTCGACAACTTAATGTCGACAACTTAATGTCGACAACTTAATGTCGACAACTTAATGTCGATAACTTAATGTCGACAACTTAATGTCGACAACTTAATGTTGACAACTGAATGTCGACAACTTAATGTCGACAACTCAATGTCGACAACTTAATGTCGACAACTTAATATCGACAACTTAATGTCGACAACTTAATGTGGACAACTTAATGTTGACAAATTTATGTTGACAACTTAATGTTGACAACTTAATGTTGACAGCTTAATGTTGACATAATGTTGACAGCTTAATGTTGACAGCTTAATGTTGACAGCTTAATGTTGACAGCTTATTGTTGACAGCTTAATGTTGACAGCTTAATATTGACAGCTTAATGACGACAACTTAATGACGACAACTTAATGTCGACAAATTAATGTCGACAACTTAATGTCGACAACTTAATGTCGACAACTTAATGTCGACAACTTAATGTCGACAACTTCATGTCGACAACTTAATGTCGACAACTTCATGTTGACAACATAATGTTGACAGCTTAATGTTGACTGCTTAATGTTGAAAGCTTAATGTTGACAGATTAATGTTGACAGATTAATGTTGACAGCTTAATGTTGAGAGCCTAATGTTGACAACTTAATGTTGACAGCTTAATGTTGACAGCTTAATGTCGACAGCTTAATGTTGACAGCTTAATGTTGACAGCTTAATGTGGACAGCTTATTGTTGACAGCTTAATGTTGACAGCTTAATATTGACAGCTTAATGTTGACAGCCTAATGTTGACAACTTAATATTGACAACTTAATGTTGACAGCTTAATGTTGACAGCTTAATGTTGACAGCTTGATGTTGACAGCTTAATGTTGACAGCTTAATTTTGACAGCTTAATTTTGTTGACATCTTAATGTTGTTGACACCTTAAAGTTGTTGACAGCTTAATGTTGCTGACAGCTTAATGTCGACAGCTTAATGTTGTTGACAGCTTAATGTCGACAACTTAATGTCGACAACTTAATGTCGACAACTTAATGTCGACAACTTAATGTCGACAACTTAATGTCGACAACTTCATGTCGACAACTTAATGTCGACAACTTAATGTCGACAACTTCATGTTGACAACATAATGTTGACAGCTTAATGTTGACAGCTTAATGTTGACTGCTTAATGTTGAAAGCTTAATGTTGACAGATTAATGTTGACAGATTAATGTTGACAGCTTAATGTTGAGAGCCTAATGTTGACAACTTAATGTTGACAGCTTAATGTTGACAGCTTAATGTCGACAGCTTAATGTTGACAGCTTAATGTTGACAGCTTAATGTGGACAGCTTATTGTTGACAGCTTAATGTTGACAGCTTAATATTGACAGCTTAATGTTGACAGCCTAATGTTGACAACTTAATATTGACAACTTAATGTTGACAGCTTAATGTTGACAGCTTAATGTTGACAGCTTGATGTTGACAGCTTAATGTTGACAGCTTAATTTTGACAGCTTAATTTTGTTGACATCTTAATGTTGTTGACACCTTAAAGTTGTTGACAGCTTAATGTTGCTGACAGCTTAATGTCGACAGCTTAATGTTGTTGACAGCTTAATGTTGACAACTTAATGTTGACAACTTAATGTGGACAACTTAATGTGGACAACTTTATGTTGACAACTTAATGTTGACAGCTTAATGTTGACATAATGTTGACAGCTTAATGTTGACAGCTTAATGTTGACAGCTTAATGTTGACAGCTTAATGTTGACAGCTTAATGTTGACAGCTTAATGTTGACAGCTTAATGTTGACAGCTTAATTTTATTGACAGCTTAATGTCAAAAAAACTTAATGTCGACAACTTAATGTTGACAACTTAATGTTGACAACATAATGTTGACAGCTTAATGTTGACAGCTTAATGTTGTTGACAGCTTAATGTCAACAGCCTAATGTTGTTGACAGCTTAATGTCGACAGCTTAATGTTGTTGTCAGCTTAATGTTGACAGCTTAATGTTGACAGGATAACATTGACAGCTTAATGTCAACAGCTTAATGTTGTTGACAGCTTAATGTTGACAGCCTAATGTTGACAACTTAATGTTGATAACTTAATATTGACAGCTCAATGTTGACAGCTTAATGTTGACAGCTTAATGTTGACAGCTTATTGTTGACAGCTTAATGTTGACTGCTTAATGTTGACAGCTTAATTTTGACAGCTTAATTTTATTGACAGCTTAATGTGGACAGCTTAATGTGGACAGCTTAATGTGGACAGCTTAATGTGGACAGCTTAATGTGGACAGCTTAATGTGGACAGCTTAATGTGGACAGCTTAATGTCGACAACTTAATGTCGACAACTTAATGTCGACAACTTAATGTCGACAACTGAATGTCGACAACTCAATGTCGACAACTTAATGTCGACAACTTAATATCGACAACTTAATGTCGACAACTTAATGTGGACAACTTAATGTTGACAAATTTATGTTGACAACTTAATGTTGACAACTTAATGTTGACAGCTTAATGTTGACATAATGTTAACAGCTTAATGTTGACAGCTTAATGTTGACAGCTTAATGTTGACAGCTTATTGTTGACAGCTTAATGTTGACAGCTTAATATTGACAGCTTAATATTGACAGCTTAATGACGACAGCTTAATGACGACAACTTAATGTCGACAAATTAATGTCGACAACTTAATGTCGACAACTTAATGTCGACAACTTAATGTCGACAACTTCATGTCGACAACTTAATGTCGACAACTTAATGTCGACAACTTCATGTTGACAACATAATGTAGACAGCTTAATGTTGACAGCTTAATGTTGACTGCTTAATGTTGAAAGCTTAATGTTGACAGATTAATGTTGACAGATTAATGTTGACAGCTTAATGTTGAGAGCCTAATGTTGACAACTTAATGTTGACAGCTTAATGTTGACAGCTTAATGTTGACAGCTTAATGTTGACAGCTTATTGTTGACAGCTTAATGTTGACAGCTTAATATTGACAGCTTAATGACGACAACTTAATGACGACAACTTAATGTCGACAAATTAATGTCGACAACTTAATGTCGACAACTTAATGTCGACAACTTAATGTCGACAACTTAATGTCGACAACTTCATGTCGACAACTTAATGTCGACAACTTCATGTTGACAACATAATGTTGACAGCTTAATGTTGACTGCTTAATGTTGAAAGCTTAATGTTGACAGATTAATGTTGACAGATTAATGTTGACAGCTTAATGTTGAGAGCCTAATGTTGACAACTTAATGTTGACAGCTTAATGTTGACAGCTTAATGTCGACAGCTTAATGTTGACAGCTTAATGTTGACAGCTTAATGTGGACAGCTTATTGTTGACAGCTTAATGTTGACAGCTTAATATTGACAGCTTAATGTTGACAGCCTAATGTTGACAACTTAATATTGACAACTTAATGTTGACAGCTTAATGTTGACAGCTTAATGTTGACAGCTTGATGTTGACAGCTTAATGTTGACAGCTTAATTTTGACAGCTTAATTTTGTTGACATCTTAATGTTGTTGACACCTTAAAGTTGTTGACAGCTTAATGTTGCTGACAGCTTAATGTCGACAGCTTAATGTTGTTGACAGCTTAATGTCGACAACTTAATGTCGACAACTTAATGTCGACAACTTAATGTCGACAACTTAATGTCGACAACTTAATGTCGACAACTTAATGTCGACAACTTCATGTCGACAACTTAATGTCGACAACTTAATGTCGACAACTTCATGTTGACAACATAATGTTGACAGCTTAATGTTGACAGCTTAATGTTGACTGCTTAATGTTGAAAGCTTAATGTTGACAGATTAATGTTGACAGATTAATGTTGACAGCTTAATGTTGAGAGCCTAATGTTGACAACTTAATGTTGACAGCTTAATGTTGACAGCTTAATGTCGACAGCTTAATGTTGACAGCTTAATGTTGACAGCTTAATGTGGACAGCTTATTGTTGACAGCTTAATGTTGACAGCTTAATATTGACAGCTTAATGTTGACAGCCTAATGTTGACAACTTAATATTGACAACTTAATGTTGACAGCTTAATGTTGACAGCTTAATGTTGACAGCTTGATGTTGACAGCTTAATGTTGACAGCTTAATTTTGACAGCTTAATTTTGTTGACATCTTAATGTTGTTGACACCTTAAAGTTGTTGACAGCTTAATGTTGCTGACAGCTTAATGTCGACAGCTTAATGTTGTTGACAGCTTAATGTTGACAACTTAATGTTGACAACTTAATGTGGACAACTTAATGTGGACAACTTTATGTTGACAACTTAATGTTGACAGCTTAATGTTGACATAATGTTGACAGCTTAATGTTGACAGCTTAATGTTGACAGCTTAATGTTGACAGCTTAATGTTGACAGCTTAATGTTGACAGCTTAATGTTGACAGCTTAATGTTGACAGCTTAATTTTATTGACAGCTTAATGTCAAAAAAACTTAATGTCGACAACTTAATGTTGACAACTTAATGTTGACAACATAATGTTGACAGCTTAATGTTGACAGCTTAATGTTGTTGACAGCTTAATGTCAACAGCCTAATGTTGTTGACAGCTTAATGTCGACAGCTTAATGTTGTTGTCAGCTTAATGTTGACAGCTTAATGTTGACAGGATAACATTGACAGCTTAATGTCAACAGCTTAATGTTGTTGACAGCTTAATGTTGACAGCCTAATGTTGACAACTTAATGTTGATAACTTAATATTGACAGCTCAATGTTGACAGCTTAATGTTGACAGCTTAATGTTGACAGCTTATTGTTGACAGCTTAATGTTGACTGCTTAATGTTGACAGCTTAATTTTGACAGCTTAATTTTATTGACAGCTTAATGTGGACAGCTTAATGTGGACAGCTTAATGTGGACAGCTTAATGTGGACAGCTTAATGTGGACAGCTTAATGTGGACAGCTTAATGTGGACAGCTTAATGTGGACAGCTTAATGTCGACAACTTAATGTCGACAACTTAATGTCGACAACTTAATGTCGACAACTGAATGTCGACAACTCAATGTCGACAACTTAATGTCGACAACTTAATATCGACAACTTAATGTCGACAACTTAATGTGGACAACTTAATGTTGACAAATTTATGTTGACAACTTAATGTTGACAACTTAATGTTGACAGCTTAATGTTGACATAATGTTAACAGCTTAATGTTGACAGCTTAATGTTGACAGCTTAATGTTGACAGCTTATTGTTGACAGCTTAATGTTGACAGCTTAATATTGACAGCTTAATATTGACAGCTTAATGACGACAGCTTAATGACGACAACTTAATGTCGACAAATTAATGTCGACAACTTAATGTCGACAACTTAATGTCGACAACTTAATGTCGACAACTTCATGTCGACAACTTAATGTCGACAACTTAATGTCGACAACTTCATGTTGACAACATAATGTAGACAGCTTAATGTTGACAGCTTAATGTTGACTGCTTAATGTTGAAAGCTTAATGTTGACAGATTAATGTTGACAGATTAATGTTGACAGCTTAATGTTGAGAGCCTAATGTTGACAACTTAATGTTGACAGCTTAATGTTGACAGCTTAATGTCGACAACATAATGTAGACAGCTTAATGTTGACAGCTTAATGTTGACTGCTTAATGTTGAAAGCTTAATGTTGACAGATTAATGTTGACAGATTAATGTTGACAGCTTAATGTTGAGAGCCTAATGTTGACAACTTAATGTTGACAGCTTAATGTTGACAGCTTAATGTTGACAACTTAATGTTGTTGACTGCTTAATGTTGTTGTCAGCTTAATGTTGACAGCTTAATGTTGACAGCCTAATGTTGACAACTTAATGTTGATAACTTAATATTGACAGCTCAATGTTGACAGCTTAATGTTGACAGCTTAATGTTGACAGCTTTATGTTGACAGCTTATTGTTGACAGCTTGATGTTGACAGCTTAATGTTGACAGCTTAATTTTGACAGCTTAATGTTGACAGCTTAATGTTGAGAGCCTAATGTTGATAACTTAATGTTGACAGCTTAATGTTGACAGCTTAATGTCGACAGCTTAATGTTGACAGCTTAATGTTGACAGCTTAATGTCGACAACTTAATGTCGACAACTTAATGTCGACAACTTAATGTCGACAACTTAATGTCGACAACTTAATGTCGACAACTTAATGTCGACAACTTAATGTCGACAACTTAATGTCGACAACTTAATGTCGACAACTTAATGTCGACAACTTAATGTCGACAACTTAATGTCGATAACTTAATGTCGACAACTTAATGTCGACAACTTAATGTTGACAACTGAATGTCGACAACTTAATGTCGACAACTCAATGTCGACAACTTAATGTCGACAACTTAATATCGACAACTTAATGTCGACAACTTAATGTGGACAACTTAATGTTGACAAATTTATGTTGACAACTTAATGTTGACAACTTAATGTTGACAGCTTAATGTTGACATAATGTTGACAGCTTAATGTTGACAGCTTAATGTTGACAGCTTAATGTTGACAGCTTATTGTTGACAGCTTAATGTTGACAGCTTAATATTGACAGCTTAATGACGACAACTTAATGACGACAACTTAATGTCGACAAATTAATGTCTACAACTTAATGTCGACAACTTAATGTCGACAACTTAATGTCGACAACTTAATGTCGACAACTTCATGTCGACAACTTAATGTCGACAACTTCATGTTGACAACATAATGTTGACAGCTTAATGTTGACTGCTTAATGTTGAAAGCTTAATGTTGACAGATTAATGTTGACAGATTAATGTTGACAGCTTAATGTTGAGAGCCTAATGTTGACAACTTAATGTTGACAGCTTAATGTTGACAGCTTAATGTCGACAGCTTAATGTTGACAGCTTAATGTTGACAGCTTAATGTGGACAGCTTATTGTTGACAGCTTAATGTTGACAGCTTAATATTGACAGCTTAATGTTGACAGCCTAATGTTGACAACTTAATATTGACAACTTAATGTTGACAGCTTAATGTTGACAGCTTAATGTTGACAGCTTGATGTTGACAGCTTAATGTTGACAGCTTAATTTTGACAGCTTAATTTTGTTGACATCTTAATGTTGTTGACACCTTAAAGTTGTTGACAGCTTAATGTTGCTGACAGCTTAATGTCGACAGCTTAATGTTGTTGACAGCTTAATGTCGACAACTTAATGTCGACAACTTAATGTCGACAACTTAATGTCGACAACTTAATGTCGACAACTTAATGTCGACAACTTCATGTCGACAACTTAATGTCGACAACTTAATGTCGACAACTTCATGTTGACAACATAATGTTGACAGCTTAATGTTGACAGCTTAATGTTGACTGCTTAATGTTGAAAGCTTAATGTTGACAGATTAATGTTGACAGATTAATGTTGACAGCTTAATGTTGAGAGCCTAATGTTGACAACTTAATGTTGACAGCTTAATGTTGACAGCTTAATGTCGACAGCTTAATGTTGACAGCTTAATGTTGACAGCTTAATGTGGACAGCTTATTGTTGACAGCTTAATGTTGACAGCTTAATATTGACAGCTTAATGTTGACAGCCTAATGTTGACAACTTAATATTGACAACTTAATGTTGACAGCTTAATGTTGACAGCTTAATGTTGACAGCTTGATGTTGACAGCTTAATGTTGACAGCTTAATTTTGACAGCTTAATTTTGTTGACATCTTAATGTTGTTGACACCTTAAAGTTGTTGACAGCTTAATGTTGCTGACAGCTTAATGTCGACAGCTTAATGTTGTTGACAGCTTAATGTTGACAACTTAATGTTGACAACTTAATGTGGACAACTTAATGTGGACAACTTTATGTTGACAACTTAATGTTGACAGCTTAATGTTGACATAATGTTGACAGCTTAATGTTGACAGCTTAATGTTGACAGCTTAATGTTGACAGCTTAATGTTGACAGCTTAATGTTGACAGCTTAATGTTGACAGCTTAATGTTGACAGCTTAATTTTATTGACAGCTTAATGTCAAAAAAACTTAATGTCGACAACTTAATGTTGACAACTTAATGTTGACAACATAATGTTGACAGCTTAATGTTGACAGCTTAATGTTGTTGACAGCTTAATGTCAACAGCCTAATGTTGTTGACAGCTTAATGTCGACAGCTTAATGTTGTTGTCAGCTTAATGTTGACAGCTTAATGTTGACAGGATAACATTGACAGCTTAATGTCAACAGCTTAATGTTGTTGACAGCTTAATGTTGACAGCCTAATGTTGACAACTTAATGTTGATAACTTAATATTGACAGCTCAATGTTGACAGCTTAATGTTGACAGCTTAATGTTGACAGCTTATTGTTGACAGCTTAATGTTGACTGCTTAATGTTGACAGCTTAATTTTGACAGCTTAATTTTATTGACAGCTTAATGTGGACAGCTTAATGTGGACAGCTTAATGTGGACAGCTTAATGTGGACAGCTTAATGTGGACAGCTTAATGTGGACAGCTTAATGTGGACAGCTTAATGTCGACAACTTAATGTCGACAACTTAATGTCGACAACTTAATGTCGACAACTGAATGTCGACAACTGAATGTCGACAACTTAATGTCGACAACTTAATATCGACAACTTAATGTCGACAACTTAATGTGGACAACTTAATGTTGACAAATTTATGTTGACAACTTAATGTTGACAACTTAATGTTGACAGCTTAATGTTGACATAATGTTAACAGCTTAATGTTGACAGCTTAATGTTGACAGCTTAATGTTGACAGCTTATTGTTGACAGCTTAATGTTGACAGCTTAATATTGACAGCTTAATATTGACAGCTTAATGACGACAGCTTAATGACGACAACTTAATGTCGACAAATTAATGTCGACAACTTAATGTCGACAACTTAATGTCGACAACTTAATGTCGACAACTTCATGTCGACAACTTAATGTCGACAACTTAATGTCGACAACTTCATGTTGACAACATAATGTAGACAGCTTAATGTTGACAGCTTAATGTTGACTGCTTAATGTTGAAAGCTTAATGTTGACAGATTAATGTTGACAGATTAATGTTGACAGCTTAATGTTGAGAGCCTAATGTTGACAACTTAATGTTGACAGCTTAATGTTGACAGCTTAATGTCGACAACATAATGTAGACAGCTTAATGTTGACAGCTTAATGTTGACTGCTTAATGTTGAAAGCTTAATGTTGACAGATTAATGTTGACAGATTAATGTTGACAGCTTAATGTTGAGAGCCTAATGTTGACAACTTAATGTTGACAGCTTAATGTTGACAGCTTAATGTTGACAACTTAATGTTGTTGACTGCTTAATGTTGTTGTCAGCTTAATGTTGACAGCTTAATGTTGACAGCCTAATGTTGACAACTTAATGTTGATAACTTAATATTGACAGCTCAATGTTGACAGCTTAATGTTGACAGCTTAATGTTGACAGCTTTATGTTGACAGCTTATTGTTGACAGCTTGATGTTGACAGCTTAATGTTGACAGCTTAATTTTGACAGCTTAATGTTGACAGCTTAATGTTGAGAGCCTAATGTTGACAACTTAATGTTGACAGCTTAATGTTGACAGCTTAATGTCGACAGCTTAATGTTGACAGCTTAATGTTGACAGCTTAATGTTGACAGCTTATTGTTGACAGCTTAATGTTGACAGCTTAATATTGACAGCTTAATGTTGACAGCCTAATGTTGACAACTTAATATTGACAACTTAATGTTGACAGCTTAATGTTGACAGCTTAATGTTGACAGCTTGATGTTGACAGCTTAATGTTGACAGCTTAATTTTGACAGCTTAATTTTGTTGACATCTTAATGTTGTTGACACCTTAAAGTTGTTGACAGCTTAATGTTGCTGACAGCTTAATGTCGACAGCTTAATGTTGTTGACAGCTTAATGTTGACAACTTAATGTTGACAACTTAATGTGGACAACTTAATGTGGACAACTTTATGTTGACAACTTAATGTTGACAGCTTAATGTTGACATAATGTTGACAGCTTAATGTTGACAGCTTAATGTTGACAGCTTAATGTTGACAGCTTAATGTTGACAACTTAATTTTATTGACAGCTTAATGTCAAAAAAACTTAATGTCGACAACTTAATGTTGACAACTTAATGTTGACAACATAATGTCAACAGCCTAATGTTGTTGACAGCTTAATGTCGACAGCTTAATGTTGTAGACAGCTTAATGTCAACAGCCTAATGTTGTTGACAGCTTAATGTCGACAGCTTAATGTTGTTGTCAGCTTAATGTTGACAGCTTAATGTTGACAGGATAACATTGACAGCTTAATGTCAACAGCATAATGTTGTTGACAGCTTAATGTCGATAGCTTAATGTTGTCGATAGCTTAATGTTGTCGATAGCTTAATGTTGTCGATAGCTTAATGTTGTCGATAGCTTCATGTTGTCGACAGCTTAATGTTGTCGACAGCTTAATGTGGTCGACAGCTTAATGTTGTCGACAGCTTAATTTTATTGACAGCTTAATGTCAAAAAAACTTAATGTCGACAACTTAATGTTGACAACTTAATGTTGACAACATAATGTTGACAGCTTAATGTTGACAGCTTAATGTTGACAGCTTAATGTTGACAGCTTAATGTTGACAGCTTAATGTTGACAGCTTAATGTTGACAGCTTAATTTTGACAGCTTAATCTTGTTGACATCTTAATGTTGTTGACACCTTAAAGTTGTTGACAGCTTAATGATGCTGACAGCTTAATGTCGACAGCTTAATGTTGTTGACAGCTTAATGTTGACAACTTAATGTTGACAACTTAATGTGGACAACTTAATGTGGACAACTTTATGTTGACAACTTAATGTTGACAGCTTAATGTTGACATA
Organism: Alitta virens; assembly: GCA_932294295.1. Classification (NCBI taxonomy): domain Eukaryota; kingdom Metazoa; phylum Annelida; class Polychaeta; order Phyllodocida; family Nereididae; genus Alitta; species Alitta virens. The sequence continues at coordinate 11,764,480 of OW028583.1, read as the reverse complement.
ATGTTGACAGCTTCATGTTGACAGCTTAATGTTGACAGCTTAATGTTGACAGCTTAATTTTATTGACAGCTTAATGTCAAAAAAACTTAATATCGACAACTTAATGTTGACAACTTAATGTGGACAACATAATGTTGACAGCTTAATGTTGACAGCTTAATGTTGACAGCTTAATGTTGTAGACAGCTTAATGTCAACAGCCTAATGTTGTTGACAGCTTAATGTCAACAGCCTAATGTTGTTGACAGCTTAATGTCGACAGCTTAATGTTGCTGTCAGCTTAATGTTGACAGCTTAATGTTGACAGGATAACATTGACAGCTTAATGTCAACAGCTTAATGTTGTTGACAGCTTAATGTCGATAGCTTAATGTTGTCGATAGCTTAATGTTGTCGATAGCTTAATGTTGTCGATAGCTTCATGTTGTCGACAGCTTAATGTTGTCGACAGCTTAATGTGGTCGACAGCTTAATGTTGTTGACAGCTTAATATTGTTGACAGCTTAATGTTGTTGACAGCTTAATGTTGTTGTCAGCTTAATGTTGACAGCTTAATGTTGACAGCCTAATGTTGACAACTTAATGTTGACAGTTTAATGTTGTTGACAGCTTAATGTTGACAGCTTAATATTGTTGACAGCTTAATATCGACAGCTTAATGTTGTTGACAGCTTAATGTTGTTGTCAGCTTAATGTTGACAGCTTAATGTTGACAGCCTAATGTTGACAACTTAATATTGACAACTTAATGTTGACAGCTTAATGTTGACAGCTTAATGTTGACAACTTAATGTTGACAACTTAATGTGGACAACTTAATGTTGACAAATTTATGTTGACAACTTAATGTTGACAACTTAATGTTGACAGCTTAATGTTGACATAATGTTGACAGCTTAATGTTGACAGCTTAATGTTGACAACATTAAGTTGTCCACATTAAGTTGTCAACATTAAGTTGTCAACATTAAGCTGTCAACAACATTAAGCTGTCAACATTAAGTTGTCAACAGTAGGCTGTCAACATTAAGCTGTCAACATTAAGCTGACAACAACATTAAGCTGTCAACAACATTAAGCTGTCGATATTAAGCTGTCAACAATATTAAGCTGTCAACATTAGGCTGTCAACAACATTAAACTGTCAACATTAAGTTGTCAACATTAGGCTGTCAACATTAAGCTGTCAACATTTAGCTGACAACAACATTAAGCTGACAAAAAATTAAGCGGTCAACAATAAATTGTCAACATTAGGCTGTCAACATTAAGCTGTCAACATTAAGCTGACAACAACATTAAGCTGTCAACAACATTAAGCTGTCAACAATATTAAGCTGTCGACAACATTAAGCTGTCGACCACATTAAGCTGTCGACAACATTAAGCTGTCGACAACATGAAGCTATCGACAACATTAAGCTATCGACAACATTAAGCTATCGACAACATTAAGCTATCAACATTAAGCTGTCAACAACATTAAGCTGTTGACATTAAGCTGTCAATGTTATCCTGTCAACATTAAGCTGTCAACATTAAGCTGACAACAACATTAAGCTGTCGACATTAAGCTGTCAACAACATTAGGCTGTTGACTTTAAGCTGTCAACAACATTAGGCTGTTGACATTAAGCTGTCTACAACATTAAGCTCTCAACATTAAGCTGTCAACATTAAGCTGTCAACATTAAGCTGTCAACATTATGTTGTCAACATTAAGTTGTCAACATTAAGTTGTCGACATTAAGTTTTTTTGACATTAAGCTGTCAATAAAATTAAGCTGTCAACATTAAGCTGTCAACATTAAGCTGTCAACATTAAGCTGTCAACATTAAGCTGTCAACATTAAGCTGTCAACATTAAGCTGTCAACATTATGTCAACATTAAGCTGTCAACATTAAGTTGTCAACATTAAGTTGTCAACATAAATTTGTCAACATTAAGTTGTCCACATTAAGTTGTCAACATTAAGTTGTCAACATTAAGCTGTCAACATTAAGCTGTCAACATTAAGTTGTCAATATTAAGTTGTCAACATTAGGCTGTCAACATTAAGCTGTCAACATTAAGCTGACAACAACATTAAGCTGTCAACAACATTAAGCTGTCGATATTTAGCTGTCAACAATATTAAGCTGTCAACATTAAGCTGTCAACAACATTAAACTGTCAACATTAAGTTGTCAACATTAGGCTGTCAACATTAAGCTGTCAACATTAAGCTGACAACAACATTAAGCTGTCAACAACATTAAGCTGTCAACAATATTAAGCTGTCAACAACATTAAGCTGTCGACCACATTAAGCTGTCGACAACATTAAGCTGTCGACAACATGAAGCTATCGACAACATTAAGCTATCGACAACATTAAGCTATCGACAACATTAAGCTATCGACATTAAGCTGTCAACAACATTAAGCTGTTGACATTAAGCTGTCAATGTTATCCTGTCAACATTAAGCTGTCAACATTAAGCTGACAGCAACATTAGGCTGTCGACATTAAGCTGTCAACAACATTAGGCTGTTGACATTAAGCTGTCAACAACATTAGGCTGTTGACATTAAGCTGTCTACAACATTAAGCTGTCAACATTAAGCTGTCAACATTAAGCTGTCAACATTATGTTGTCCACATTAAGTTGTCAACATTAAGTTGTCGATATTAAGTTTTTTTGACATTAAGCTGTCAATAAAATTAAGCTGTCAACATTAAGCTGTCAACATTAAGCTGTCAACATGAAGCTGTCAACATTATGTCAACATTAAGCTGTCAACATTAAGTTGTCAACATAAAGTTGTCCACATTAAGTTGTCCACATTAAGTTGTCAACATTAAGTTGTCAACATTAAGCTGTCAACAACATTAAGCTGTCGACATTAAGCTGTCAGCATCATTAAGCTGTCAACAACTTTAAGGTGTCAACAACATTAAGATGTCAACAAGATTAAGCTGTCAAAATTAAGCTGTCAACATTAAGCTGTCAACATTAAGCTGTCAACATTAAGCTGTCAACATTAAGCTGTCAACATTAAGCTGTCAACATTAAGCTGTCAACATTATGTTGTCAACATTAAGTTGTCAACATTAAGTTGTCGACATTAAGTTTTTTTGACATTAAGCTGTCAATAAAATTAAGCTGTCGACAACATTAAGCTGTCGACCACATTAAGCTGTCGACAACATTAAGCTGTCGACAACATGAAGCTATCGACAACATTAAGCTATCGACAACATTAAGCTATCGACAACATTAAGCTATCGACATTAACCTGTCAACAACATTATGCTGTTGACATTAAGCTGTCAATGTTATCCTGTCAACATTAAGCTGTCAACATTAAGCTGACAACAACATTAAGCTGTCGACATTAAGCTGTCAACAACATTAGGCTGTTGACACTAAGCTGTCTACAACATTAAGCTGTCGACATTAAGCTGTCAACAACATTAGGCTGTTGACATTATGTTGTCAACATTAAGTTGTCAACATTAAGTTGTCGACATTAAGTTTTTTTGACATTAAGCTGTCAATAAAATTAAGTTGTCAACATTAAGCTGTCAACATTAAGCTGTCAACATTAAGCTGTCAACATTAAGCTGTCAACATTATGTCAACATTAAGCTGTCAACATTAAGTTGTCAACATAAAGTTGTCCACATTAAGTTGTCCACATTAAGTTGTCAACATTAAGTTGTCAACATTAAGCTGTCAACAACATTAAGCTGTCGACATTAAGCTGTCAGCAACATTAAGCTGTCAACAACTTTAAGGTGTCAACAACATTAAGATGTCAACAAAATTAAGCTGTCAAAATTAAGCTGTCAACATTAAGCTGTCAACATCAAGCTGTCAACATTAAGCTGTCAACATTAAGCTGTCAACATTAAGTTGTCAATATTAAGTTGTCAACATTAGGCTGTCAACATTAAGCTGTCAATATTAAGCTGTCAACATTAAGCTGTCAACAATAAGCTGTCAACATTAAGCTGTCAACATTAAGCTGTCAACATTAAGCTGTCGACATTAAGCTGTCAACATTAAGCTGTCAACATTAAGTTGTCAACATTAGGCTCTCAACATTAAGCTGTCAACATTAAGCTGTCAAAATTAAGCTGTCAACATTAAGCTGTCAACATCAAGCTGTCAACATTAAGCTGTCAACATTAAGCTGTCAACATTAAGTTGTCAATATTAAGTTGTCAACATTAGGCTGTCAACATTAAGCTGTCAATATTAAGCTGTCAACATTAAGCTGTCAACAATAAGCTGTCAACATTAAGCTGTCAACATTAAGCTGTCAACATTAAGCTGTCGACATTAAGCTGTCAACATTAAGCTGTCAACATTAAGTTGTCAACATTAGGCTCTCAACATTAAGCTGTCAACATTAATCTGTCAACATTAATCTGTCAACATTAAGCTTTCAACATTAAGCAGTCAACATTAAGCTGTCAACATTAAGCTGTCTACATTATGTTGTCGACATTAAGCTGTCAACATTAAGCTGTCAACATTAAGTTGTCAACATTAGGCTCTCAACATTAAGCTGTCAACATTAATCTGTCAACATTAATCTGTCAACATTAAGCTTTCAACATTAAGCAGTCAACATTAAGCTGTCAACATTAAGCTGTCTACATTATGTTGTCAACATGAAGTTGTCGACATTAAGTTGTCGACATTAAGTTGTCGACATGAAGTTGTCGACATTAAGTTGTCGACATTAAGTTGTCGACATTAAGTTGTCGACATTAAGTTGTCGACATTAAGTTGTCGACATTAATTTGTCGACATTAAGTTGTCGTCATTAAGTTGTCGTCATTAAGCTGTCAATATTAAGCTGTCAATATTAAGCTGTCAACATTAAGCTGTCAACAATAAGCTGTCAACATTAAGCTGTCAACATTAAGCTGTCAACATTAAGCTGTCAACATTATGTCAACATTAAGCTGTCAACATTAAGTTGTCAACATTAAGTTGTCAACATAAATTTGTCAACATTAAGTTGTCCACATTAAGTTGTCGACATTAAGTTGTCGATATTAAGTTGTCGACATTAAGTTGTCGACATTGAGTTGTCGACATTCAGTTGTCGACATTAAGTTGTCGACATTAAGTTGTCGACATTAAGTTGTCGACATTAAGTTGTCGACATTAAGCTGTCGACATTAAGCTGTCCACATTAAGCTGTCCACATTAAGCTGTCCACATTAAGCTGTCCACATTAAGCTGTCCACATTAAGCTGTCCACATTAAGCTGTCCACATTAAGCTGTCAATAAAATTAAGCTGTCAAAATTAAGCTGTCAACATTAAGCAGTCAACATTAAGCTGTCAACAATAAGCTGTCAACATTAAGCTGTCAACATTAAGCTGTCAACATTGAGCTGTCAATATTAAGTTATCAACATTAAGTTGTCAACATTAGGCTGTCAACATTAAGCTGTCAACAACATTAAGCTGTTGACATTAAGCTGTCAATGTTATCCTGTCAACATTAAGCTGTCAACATTAAGCTGACAACAACATTAAGCTGTCGACATTAAGCTGTCAACAACATTAGGCTGTTGACATTAAGCTGTCAACAACATTAAGCTGTCAACATTAAGCTGTCAACATTATGTTGTCAACATTAAGTTGTCAACATTAAGTTGTCGACATTAAGCTGTCAATAAAATTAAGCTGTCAATAAAATTAAGCTGTCAACATTAAGCTGTCAACATTAAGCTGTCAACATTAAGCTGTCAACATTAAGCTGTCAACATTAAGCTGTCAACATTATGTCAACATTAAGCTGTCAACATTAAGTTGTCAACATAAAGTTGTCCACATTAAGTTGTCCACATTAAGTTGTCAACATTAAGTTGTCAACATTAAGCTGTCAACAACATTAAGCTGTCGACATTAAGCTGTCAGCAACATTAAGCTGTCAACAACTTTAAGGTGTCAACAACATTAAGATGTCAACAAAATTAAGCTGTCAAAATTAAGCTGTCAACATTAAGCTGTCAACATCAAGCTGTCAACATTAAGCTGTCAACATTAAGCTGTCAACATTAAGTTGTCAATATTAAGTTGTCAACATTAGGCTGTCAACATTAAGCTGTCAATATTAAGCTGTCAACATTAAGCTGTCAACAATAAGCTGTCAACATTAAGCTGTCAACAACTTTAAGGTGTCAACAACATTAAGATGTCAACAAAATTAAGCTGTCAAAATTAAGCTGTCAACATTAAGCTGTCAACATCAAGCTGTCAACATTAAGCTGTCAACATCAAGCTGTCAACATTAAGCTGTCAACATTAAGCTGTCAACATTAAGTTGTCAATATTAAGTTGTCAACATTAGGCTGTCAACATTAAGCTGTCAACATTAAGCTGACAACAACATTAAGCTGTCAACAACATTAAGCTGTCGACATTAAGCTATCAACAACATTAAGCTGTCGACATTAAGATGTCAACAACATTAAGATGTCAACAACATTAAGCTGTCAACAACATAAAGCTGTCAACAACATTAAGCTGTCGACAACATTAAGCTGTCGACAACATTAAGCTGTCAACAACATTAAGCTGTCAACAATATTAAGCTGTCGACAACATTAAGCTGTCGACAACATTAAGCTGTCAACAACATTAAGCTGTCAACAACATTAAGCTGTCAACATTAGGCTGACAACATGATTAAGCTGTCAACAACATTAAGCTGTCAACAATATTCAGCTGTCGACAACATTAAGCTGTCGACAACATTAGGCTGTCGACCACATTAATCTGTCGACAACATTAAGCTGTCGACAACATTAAGCTATCGACAACATTAAGCTATCGACAACATTAAGCTATCGACATTAAGCTGTCAACAACATTAAGCTGTTGACATTAAGCTGTCAATGTTATCCTGTCAACATTAAGCTGTCAACATTAAGCTGTCAACATTAAGCTATCAACATTAAGTTGTCAACATTAAGTTGTCAACATTAGGCTGTCAACATTAAGCTGTCAACATTAAGCTGACAACAACATTAAGCTGTCAACAACATTAAGCTGTCAACAACATTAACTGTCAACAACATTAAGCTGTCAACAACATTAAGCTGTCAACAACATTAACTGTCAACAACATTAAGTTGTCAACATTAAGTTGTCAACATCAAGCTGTCAACATTAAGCTTTCAACATGAAGCTGTCAACATTAAGCTGTCAACATTAAGTTGTCAATATTAAGTTGTCAACATTAGGCTGTCAACATTAAGCTGTCAAAATTAAGCTGACAACAACATTAAGCTGTCAACAACATTAAGCTGTCGACATTAAGCTATAAACAACATTAAGCTGTCGACATTAAGATGTCAACAACATTAAGCTGTCAACAACATTAAGCTGTCAACATTAAGCTATCAACAACATTAAGCTGTCGACATTAAGATGTCAACAACATTAAGCTGTCAACAACATTATGCTGTCAACAACATTAAGCTGTCAACAACATTAAGCTGTCAACAACAATAAGCGGTCAACAACATTAAGCGGTCAACATTAAGCTGTCAACATTAAGCTGACAACAACATTAAGCTGTCAACAACATTAAGCTGTCAACAATATTAAGCTATCAACATTAAGTTGTCAACATTAAGTTGTCAACATTAGGCTGTCAACATTAAGCTGTCAACATTAGGATGACAACAACATTAAGCATTCAACAACATTAAGCTGTCAACAACATTAAGCTGTCAAAAAAATTAAGCTGTTAACAACATTAAGCTGTCAACAACATTAAGCTGTTGACATTAAGCTGTCAACGTAATGATGTCAACAACATTAAGCTGTTGACATTAAGCTGTCGATGTTATGCTGTCAACATTAAGCTTTCAACATTAAGCTGTCAACATTAAGCTGTCAAGATTAAGCTGTCAACATTAAGCTTTCAACATTAAGCTGTCTACATTGAGCTGTCAACATTAAGTTGTCAACATTAAGCTGTCAACATTAAGTTGTCAACATTAGGCTGTCAACATTAAGCTGTCAACATCAAGCTGACAACAACATTAAGCAGTCAACAACATTAAGCTGTCGATATTAAGCTGTCAACAATATTAAGCTGTCAACATTAGGCTGTCAACAACATTAAACTGTCAACATTAAGTTGTCAACATTAGGCTGTCAACATTAAGCTGTCAACATTTAGCTGACAACAACATTAAGCTGACAAAAAATTAAGCGGTCAACAATAAATTGTCAACATTAGGCTGTCAACATTAAGCTGTCAACATTAAGCTGACAACAACATTAAGCTGTCAACAACATTAAGCTGTCAACAATATTAAGCTGTCGACAACATTAAGCTGTCGACCACATTAAGCTGTCGACAACATTAAGCTGTCGACAACATGAAGCTATCGACAACATTAAGCTATCGACAACATTAAGCTATCGACAACATTAAGCTATCAACATTAAGCTGTCAACAACATTAAGCTGTTGACATTAAGCTGTCAATGTTATCCTGTCAACATTAAGCTGTCAACATTAAGCTGACAACAACATTAAGCTGTCGACATTAAGCTGTCAACAACATTAGGCTGTTGACATTAAGCTGTCAACAACATTAGGCTGTTGACATTAAGCTGTCTACAACATTAAGCTCTCAACATTAAGCTGTCAACATTAAGCTGTCAACATTATGTTGTCAACATTAAGTTGTCAACATTAAGTTTTCGACATTAAGTTTTTTTGACATTAAGCTGTCAATAAAATTAAGCTGTCAACATTAAGCTGTCAACATTAAGCTGTCAACATTAAGCTGTCAACATTAAGCTGTCAACATTAAGCTGTCAACATTATGTCAACATTAAGCTGTCAACATTAAGTTGTCAACATTAAGTTGTCAACATAAATTTGTCAACATTAAGTTGTCCACATTAAGTTGTCAACATTAAGTTGTCAACATTAAGCTGTCAACATTAAGCTGTCAACATTAAGTTGTCAATATTAAGTTGTCAACATTAGGCTGTCAACATTAAGCTGTCAACATTAAGCTGACAACAACATTAAGCTGTCAACAACATTAAGCTGTCGATATTAAGCTGTCAACAATATTAAGCTGTCAACATTAAGCTGTCAACAACATTAAACTGTCAACATTAAGTTGTCAACATTAGACTGTCAACATTAAGCTGTCAACATTAAGCTGACAACAACATTAAGCTGTCAACAACATTAAGCTGTCAACAATATTAAGCTGTCAACAACATTAAGCTGTCGACCACATTAAGCTGTCGACAACATTAAGCTGTCGACAACATGAAGCTATCGACAACATTAAGCTATCGACAACATTAAGCTATCGACAACATTAAGCTATCGACATTAAGCTGTCAACAACATTAAGCTGTTGACATTAAGCTGTCAATGTTATCCTGTCAACATTAAGCTGTCAACATTAAGCTGACAGCAACATTAAGCTGTCGACATTAAGCTGTCAACAACATTAGGCTGTTGACATTAAGCTGTCAACAACATTAGGCTGTTGACATTAAGCTGTCTACAACATTAAGCTGTCAACATTAAGCTGTCAACATTAAGCTGTCAACATTATGTTGTCCACATTAAGTTGTCAACATTAAGTTGTCGATATTAAGTTTTTTTGACATTAAGCTGTCAATAAAATTAAGCTGTCAACATTAAGCTGTCAACATTAAGCTGTCAACATGAAGCTGTCAACATTATGTCAACATTAAGCTGTCAACATTAAGCTGTAAACATTATGTCAACATTATGTCAACATTATGTCAACATTAAGCTGTCAACATTAAGTTGTCAACATAAAGTTGTCAACATAAAGTTGTCAACATTAAGTTGTCCACATTAAGTTGTCAACATTAAGTTGTCAACATTAAGCTGTCAACAACATTAAGCTGTCAACATTAAGTTGTCAACAGTAGGCTGTCAACATTAAGCTGTCAACATTAAGCTGACAACAACATTAAGCTGGCAACAACATTAAGCTGTCGATATTAAGCTGTCAACAATATTAAGCTGTCAACATTAGGCTGTCAACAACATTAAACTGTCAACATTAAGTTGTCAACATTAGGCTGTCAACATTAAGCTGTCAACATTAAGGTGACAACAGCATTAAGCTGACAAAAAATTAAGCGGTCAACAATAAATTGTCAACATTAGGCTGTCAACATTAAGCTGTCAATATTAAGCTGACAACAACATTAAGCTGTCAACAACATTAAGCTGTCAACAATATTAAGCTGTCGACAACATTAAGCTGTCGACCACATTAAGCTGTCGACAACATTAAGCTGTCGACAACATTAAGCTGTCGACAACATTAAGCTGTCGACAACATAAAGCTATCGACATTAAGCTGTCAACAACATTAAGCTGTTGACATTAAGCTGTCAATGTTATCCTGTCAACATTAAGCTGTCAACATTTAGCTGACAACAACATTAAGCTGTCGACATTAATCTGTCAACAAGATTAGGCTGTTGACATTAAGCTGTCAACAACATTAGGCTGTTGACATTAAGCTGTCTACAACATTAAGCTGTCAACATTAAGCTGTCAACATTAAGCTGTCAACATTAAGCTGTCAACATTATGTTGTCAACATTAAGTTGTCAACATTAAGTTGTCGACATTAAGTTTTTTTGACATTAAGCTGTCAATAAAATTAAGCTGTCAACATTAAGCTGTCAACATTAAGCTGTCAACATTAAGCTGTCAACATTAAGCTGTCAACATTAAGTTGTCAACATTAAGCTGTCACATTAAGCTGTCAACATTAAGCTGACTACAACATTAAGCTGTCAACAACATTAAGCTGTCAACAACATTAAGATGTCAACATTAAGCTGTCAACATTAAACTGTCAACATTAAGCTGTCAACATTAAGTTGTCAACATTAAGCTGTCACATTAAGCTGTCAACATTAAGGTATCAACATTAAGCTATCAACATTAAGCGGTCAACATTAAGCTGTCAACAACTTTAAGCTGTCAACAACATTAAGCTGTCAACAACATTAAGCTGTCAACAACATTAAGCTGTCAACAACATTAAGCTATCAACAACATTAAGCTGTCAACAACATTAACTGTCAACAACATTAAGTTGTCAACATTAAGTTGTCAACATTAAGTTGTCAACATTAAGTTGTCAACATTAAGCTGTCAACATTAAGCTTTGAACATTAACTGTCAACAACATTAAGTTGTCAACATTAAGCTGGCAACATTAAGCTGTCATCATTAAGCTGTCAACATTTAGTTGTCAACATTGAGTTGTCAACATTAGGCTGTCAACATTAAGCTATCAACATTAAGCTGTCAACATTAAGCTGTCAACATTAAGCTTTCAACATTAAGCTGTCAACATTAAGCTGTCAACATTAAGCTGTCAACATTAAGCTGACAACAACATTAAGCATTCAACAACATTAAGTTGTCAATATTAAGCTGTCAACAACATTAAGCTGTCAACATTAAGCTGTCAACAACATTAAGCTGTCAACAACTTCAAGCTGTCAACAACATTGAGCTGTCAACAACATTAAGCTGTCAACATTAAGCTGTCAACATTAAGTTGTCAACATCAAGCTGTCAACAATAAGCAGCATCATTAAGCTGTCAACAACTTTAAGGTGTCAACAACATTAAGATGTCAACAAGATTAAGCTGTCAAAATTAAGCTGTCAACATTAAGCTGTCAACATTAAGCTGTCAACATTAAGCTGTCAACATTAAGCTGTCAACATTAAGCTGTCAACATTATGTTGTCAACATTAAGTTGTCAACATTAAGTTGTCGACATTAAGTTTTTTTGACATTAAGCTGTCAATAAAATTAAGCTGTCGACAACATTAAGCTGTCGACCACATTAAGCTGTCGACAACATTAAGCTGTCGACAACATGAAGCTATCGACAACATTAAGCTATCGACAACATTAAGCTATCGACAACATTAAGCTATCGACAACATAAAGCTATCGACATTAAGCTGTCAACAACATTATGCTGTTGACATTAAGCTGTCAATGTTATCCTGTCAACATTAAGCTGTCAACATTAAGCTGACAACAACATTAAGCTGTCGACATTAAGCTGTCAACAACATTAGGCTGTTGACATTAAGCTGTCTACAACATTAAGCTGTCAACATTAAGCTGTCAACATTAAGCTGTCAACATTATGTTGTCAACATTAAGTTGTCAACATTAAGTTGTCGACATTAAGTTTTTTTGACATTAAGCTGTCAATAAAATTAAGTTGTCAACATTAAGCTGTCAACATTAAGCTGTCAACATTAAGCTGTCAACATTAAGCTGTCAACATTAAGCTGTCAACATTAAGCTGTCAACATTATGTCAACATTAAGCTGTCAACATTAAGTTGTCAACATAAAGTTGTCCACATTAAGTTGTCCACATTAAGCTGTCAACATTATGTCAACATTAAGCTGTCAACATTAAGCTGTCAACATTAAGTTGTCAATATTAAGTTGTCAACATTAGGCTGTCAACATTAAGCTGTCAATATTAAGCTGTCAACATTAAGCTGTCAACAATAAGCTGTCAACATTAAGCTGTCAACATTAAGCTGTCAACATTAAGCTGTCGACATTAAGCTGTCAACATTAAGCTGTCAACATTAAGTTGTCAACATTAGGCTCTCAACATTAAGCTGTCAACATTAAGCTGTCAAAATTAAGCTGTCAACATTAAGCTGTCAACATCAAGCTGTCAACATTAAGCTGTCAACATTAAGCTGTCAACATTAAGTTGTCAATATTAAGTTGTCAACATTAGGCTGTCAACATTAAGCTGTCAATATTAAGCTGTCAACATTAAGCTGTCAACAATAAGCTGTCAACATTAAGCTGTCAACATTAAGCTGTCAACATTAAGCTGTCGACATTAAGCTGTCAACATTAAGCTGTCAACATTAAGTTGTCAACATTAGGCTCTCAACATTAAGCTGTCAACATTAATCTGTCAACATTAATCTGTCAACATTAAGCTTTCAACATTAAGCAGTCAACATTAAGCTGTCAACATTAAGCTGTCTACATTATGTTGTCGACATTAAGCTGTCAACATTAAGCTGTCAACATTAAGTTGTCAACATTAGGCTCTCAACATTAAGCTGTCAACATTAATCTGTCAACATTAATCTGTCAACATTAAGCTTTCAACATTAAGCAGTCAACATTAAGCTGTCAACATTAAGCTGTCTACATTATGTTGTCAACATGAAGTTGTCGACATTAAGTTGTCGACATTAAGTTGTCGACATGAAGTTGTCGACATTAAGTTGTCGACATTAAGTTGTCGACATTAAGTTGTCGACATTAAGTTGTCGACATTAAGTTGTCGACATTAAGTTGTCGACATTAAGTTGTCGACATTAAGCTGTCGACATTAAGCTGTCGACATTAAGCTGTCCACATTAAGCTGTCCACATTAAGCTGTCAACATTAAGCTATCAACATTAAGTTGTCAACATTAAGTTGTCAACATTAGGCTGTCAACATTAAGCTGTCAACATTAGGATGACAACAACATTAAGCATTCAACAACATTAAGCTGTCAACAACATTAAGCTGTCAAAAAAATTAAGCTGTTAACAACATTAAGCTGTCAACAACATTAAGCTGTTGACATTAAGCTGTCAACGTAATGATGTCAACAACATTAAGCTGTTGACATTAAGCTGTCGATGTTATGCTGTCAACATTAAGCTTTCAACATTAAGCTGTCAACATTAAGCTGTCAAGATTAAGCTGTCAACATTAAGCTTTCAACATTAAGCTGTCTACATTGAGCTGTCAACATTAAGTTGTCAACATTAAGCTGTCAACATTAAGTTGTCAACATTAGGCTGTCAACATTAAGCTGTCAACATCAAGCTGACAACAACATTAAGCAGTCAACAACATTAAGCTGTCGATATTAAGCTGTCAACAATATTAAGCTGTCAACATTAGGCTGTCAACAACATTAAACTGTCAACATTAAGTTGTCAACATTAGGCTGTCAACATTAAGCTGTCAACATTTAGCTGACAACAACATTAAGCTGACAAAAAATTAAGCGGTCAACAATAAATTGTCAACATTAGGCTGTCAACATTAAGCTGTCAACATTAAGCTGACAACAACATTAAGCTGTCAACAACATTAAGCTGTCAACAATATTAAGCTGTCGACAACATTAAGCTGTCGACCACATTAAGCTGTCGACAACATTAAGCTGTCGACAACATGAAGCTATCGACAACATTAAGCTATCGACAACATTAAGCTATCGACAACATTAAGCTATCAACATTAAGCTGTCAACAACATTAAGCTGTTGACATTAAGCTGTCAATGTTATCCTGTCAACATTAAGCTGTCAACATTAAGCTGACAACAACATTAAGCTGTCGACATTAAGCTGTCAACAACATTAGGCTGTTGACATTAAGCTGTCAACAACATTAGGCTGTTGACATTAAGCTGTCTACAACATTAAGCTCTCAACATTAAGCTGTCAACATTAAGCTGTCAACATTATGTTGTCAACATTAAGTTGTCAACATTAAGTTGTCGACATTAAGTTTTTTTGACATTAAGCTGTCAATAAAATTAAGCTGTCAACATTAAGCTGTCAACATTAAGCTGTCAACATTAAGCTGTCAACATTAAGCTGTCAACATTAAGCTGTCAACATTAAGCTGTCAACATTATGTCAACATTAAGCTGTCAACATTAAGTTGTCAACATTAAGTTGTCAACATAAATTTGTCAACATTAAGCTGTCCACATTAAGTTGTCAACATTAAGTTGTCAACATTAAGCTGTCAACATTAAGCTGTCAACAATATTAAGCTGTCAACATTAGGCTGTCAACAACATTAAACTGTCAACATTAAGTTGTCAACATTAGGCTGTCAACATTAAGCTGTCAACATTAAGGTGACAACAGCATTAAGCTGACAAAAAATTAAGCGGTCAACAATAAATTGTCAACATTAGGCTGTCAACATTAAGCTGTCAATATTAAGCTGACAACAACATTAAGCTGTCAACAACATTAAGCTGTCAACAATATTAAGCTGTCGACAACATTAAGCTGTCGACCACATTAAGCTGTCGACAACATTAAGCTGTCGACAACATTAAGCTGTCGACAACATTAAGCTGTCGACAACATAAAGCTATCGACATTAAGCTGTCAACAACATTAAGCTGTTGACATTAAGCTGTCAATGTTATCCTGTCAACATTAAGCTGTCAACATTTAGCTGACAACAACATTAAGCTGTCGACATTAATCTGTCAACAAGATTAGGCTGTTGACATTAAGCTGTCAACAACATTAGGCTGTTGACATTAAGCTGTCTACAACATTAAGCTGTCAACATTAAGCTGTCAACATTAAGCTGTCAACATTAAGCTGTCAACATTATGTTGTCAACATTAAGTTGTCAACATTAAGTTGTCGACATTAAGTTTTTTTGACATTAAGCTGTCAATAAAATTAAGCTGTCAACATTAAGCTGTCAACATTAAGCTGTCAACATTAAGCTGTCAACATTAAGCTGTCAACATTAAGTTGTCAACATTAAGCTGTCACATTAAGCTGTCAACATTAAGCTGACTACAACATTAAGCTGTCAACAACATTAAGCTGTCAACAACATTAAGATGTCAACATTAAGCTGTCAACATTAAACTGTCAACATTAAGCTGTCAACATTAAGTTGTCAACATTAAGCTGTCACATTAAGCTGTCAACATTAAGGTATCAACATTAAGCTATCAACATTAAGCGGTCAACATTAAGCTGTCAACAACTTTAAGCTGTCAACAACATTAAGCTGTCAACAACATTAAGCTGTCAACAACATTAAGCTGTCAACAACATTAAGCTATCAACAACATTAAGCTGTCAACAACATTAACTGTCAACAACATTAAGTTGTCAACATTAAGTTGTCAACATTAAGTTGTCAACATTAAGTTGTCAACATTAAGCTGTCAACATTAAGCTTTGAACATTAACTGTCAACAACATTAAGTTGTCAACATTAAGCTGGCAACATTAAGCTGTCATCATTAAGCTGTCAACATTTAGTTGTCAACATTGAGTTGTCAACATTAGGCTGTCAACATTAAGCTATCAACATTAAGCTGTCAACATTAAGCTGTCAACATTAAGCTTTCAACATTAAGCTGTCAACATTAAGCTGTCAACATTAAGCTGTCAACATTAAGCTGACAACAACATTAAGCATTCAACAACATTAAGTTGTCAATATTAAGCTGTCAACAACATTAAGCTGTCAACATTAAGCTGTCAACAACATTAAGCTGTCAACAACTTCAAGCTGTCAACAACATTGAGCTGTCAACAACATTAAGCTGTCAACATTAAGCTGTCAACATTAAGTTGTCAACATCAAGCTGTCAACAATAAGCAGCATCATTAAGCTGTCAACAACTTTAAGGTGTCAACAACATTAAGATGTCAACAAGATTAAGCTGTCAAAATTAAGCTGTCAACATTAAGCTGTCAACATTAAGCTGTCAACATTAAGCTGTCAACATTAAGCTGTCAACATTAAGCTGTCAACATTATGTTGTCAACATTAAGTTGTCAACATTAAGTTGTCGACATTAAGTTTTTTTGACATTAAGCTGTCAATAAAATTAAGCTGTCGACAACATTAAGCTGTCGACCACATTAAGCTGTCGACAACATTAAGCTGTCGACAACATGAAGCTATCGACAACATTAAGCTATCGACAACATTAAGCTATCGACAACATTAAGCTATCGACAACATAAAGCTATCGACATTAAGCTGTCAACAACATTATGCTGTTGACATTAAGCTGTCAATGTTATCCTGTCAACATTAAGCTGTCAACATTAAGCTGACAACAACATTAAGCTGTCGACATTAAGCTGTCAACAACATTAGGCTGTTGACATTAAGCTGTCTACAACATTAAGCTGTCAACATTAAGCTGTCAACATTAAGCTGTCAACATTATGTTGTCAACATTAAGTTGTCAACATTAAGTTGTCGACATTAAGTTTTTTTGACATTAAGCTGTCAATAAAATTAAGTTGTCAACATTAAGCTGTCAACATTAAGCTGTCAACATTAAGCTGTCAACATTAAGCTGTCAACATTAAGCTGTCAACATTAAGCTGTCAACATTATGTCAACATTAAGCTGTCAACATTAAGTTGTCAACATAAAGTTGTCCACATTAAGTTGTCCACATTAAGCTGTCAACATTATGTCAACATTAAGCTGTCAACATTAAGCTGTCAACATTAAGTTGTCAATATTAAGTTGTCAACATTAGGCTGTCAACATTAAGCTGTCAATATTAAGCTGTCAACATTAAGCTGTCAACAATAAGCTGTCAACATTAAGCTGTCAACATTAAGCTGTCAACATTAAGCTGTCGACATTAAGCTGTCAACATTAAGCTGTCAACATTAAGTTGTCAACATTAGGCTCTCAACATTAAGCTGTCAACATTAAGCTGTCAAAATTAAGCTGTCAACATTAAGCTGTCAACATCAAGCTGTCAACATTAAGCTGTCAACATTAAGCTGTCAACATTAAGTTGTCAATATTAAGTTGTCAACATTAGGCTGTCAACATTAAGCTGTCAATATTAAGCTGTCAACATTAAGCTGTCAACAATAAGCTGTCAACATTAAGCTGTCAACATTAAGCTGTCAACATTAAGCTGTCGACATTAAGCTGTCAACATTAAGCTGTCAACATTAAGTTGTCAACATTAGGCTCTCAACATTAAGCTGTCAACATTAATCTGTCAACATTAATCTGTCAACATTAAGCTTTCAACATTAAGCAGTCAACATTAAGCTGTCAACATTAAGCTGTCTACATTATGTTGTCGACATTAAGCTGTCAACATTAAGCTGTCAACATTAAGTTGTCAACATTAGGCTCTCAACATTAAGCTGTCAACATTAATCTGTCAACATTAATCTGTCAACATTAAGCTTTCAACATTAAGCAGTCAACATTAAGCTGTCAACATTAAGCTGTCTACATTATGTTGTCAACATGAAGTTGTCGACATTAAGTTGTCGACATTAAGTTGTCGACATGAAGTTGTCGACATTAAGTTGTCGACATTAAGTTGTCGACATTAAGTTGTCGACATTAAGTTGTCGACATTAAGTTGTCGACATTAAGTTGTCGACATTAAGTTGTCGACATTAAGCTGTCGACATTAAGCTGTCGACATTAAGCTGTCCACATTAAGCTGTCCACATTAAGCTGTCAACATTAAGCTATCAACATTAAGTTGTCAACATTAAGTTGTCAACATTAGGCTGTCAACATTAAGCTGTCAACATTAGGATGACAACAACATTAAGCATTCAACAACATTAAGCTGTCAACAACATTAAGCTGTCAAAAAAATTAAGCTGTTAACAACATTAAGCTGTCAACAACATTAAGCTGTTGACATTAAGCTGTCAACGTAATGATGTCAACAACATTAAGCTGTTGACATTAAGCTGTCGATGTTATGCTGTCAACATTAAGCTTTCAACATTAAGCTGTCAACATTAAGCTGTCAAGATTAAGCTGTCAACATTAAGCTTTCAACATTAAGCTGTCTACATTGAGCTGTCAACATTAAGTTGTCAACATTAAGCTGTCAACATTAAGTTGTCAACATTAGGCTGTCAACATTAAGCTGTCAACATCAAGCTGACAACAACATTAAGCAGTCAACAACATTAAGCTGTCGATATTAAGCTGTCAACAATATTAAGCTGTCAACATTAGGCTGTCAACAACATTAAACTGTCAACATTAAGTTGTCAACATTAGGCTGTCAACATTAAGCTGTCAACATTTAGCTGACAACAACATTAAGCTGACAAAAAATTAAGCGGTCAACAATAAATTGTCAACATTAGGCTGTCAACATTAAGCTGTCAACATTAAGCTGACAACAACATTAAGCTGTCAACAACATTAAGCTGTCAACAATATTAAGCTGTCGACAACATTAAGCTGTCGACCACATTAAGCTGTCGACAACATTAAGCTGTCGACAACATGAAGCTATCGACAACATTAAGCTATCGACAACATTAAGCTATCGACAACATTAAGCTATCAACATTAAGCTGTCAACAACATTAAGCTGTTGACATTAAGCTGTCAATGTTATCCTGTCAACATTAAGCTGTCAACATTAAGCTGACAACAACATTAAGCTGTCGACATTAAGCTGTCAACAACATTAGGCTGTTGACATTAAGCTGTCAACAACATTAGGCTGTTGACATTAAGCTGTCTACAACATTAAGCTCTCAACATTAAGCTGTCAACATTAAGCTGTCAACATTATGTTGTCAACATTAAGTTGTCAACATTAAGTTGTCGACATTAAGTTTTTTTGACATTAAGCTGTCAATAAAATTAAGCTGTCAACATTAAGCTGTCAACATTAAGCTGTCAACATTAAGCTGTCAACATTAAGCTGTCAACATTAAGCTGTCAACATTAAGCTGTCAACATTATGTCAACATTAAGCTGTCAACATTAAGTTGTCAACATTAAGTTGTCAACATAAATTTGTCAACATTAAGCTGTCCACATTAAGTTGTCAACATTAAGTTGTCAACATTAAGCTGTCAACATTAAGCTGTCAACATTAAGTTGTCAATATTAAGTTGTCAACATTAGGCTGTCAACATTAAGCTGTCAACATTAAGCTGACAACAACATTAAGCTGTCAACAACATTAAGCTGTCGATATTAAGCTGTCAACAATATTAAGCTGTCAACATTAAGCTGTCAACAACATTAAACTGTCAACATTAAGTTGTCAACATTAGGCTGTCAACATTAAGCTGTCAACATTAAGCTGACAACAACATTAAGCTGTCAACAACATTAAGCTGTCAACAATATTAAGCTGTCAACAACATTAAGCTGTCGACCACATTAAGCTGTCGACAACATTAAGCTGTCGACAACATGAAGCTATCGACAACATTAAGCTATCGACAACATTAAGCTATCGACAACATTAAGCTATCGACATTAAGCTGTCAACAACATTAAGCTGTTGACATTAAGCTGTCAATGTTATCCTGTCAACATTAAGCTGTCAACATTAAGCTGACAGCAACATTAAGCTGTCGACATTAAGCTGTCAACAACATTAGGCTGTTGACATTAAGCTGTCAACAACATTAGGCTGTTGACATTAAGCTGTCTACAACATTAAGCTGTCAACATTAAGCTGTCAACATTATGTTGTCCACATTAAGTTGTCAACATTAAGTTGTCGATATTAAGTTTTTTTGACATTAAGCTGTCAATAAAATTAAGCTGTCAACATTAAGCTGTCAACATTAAGCTGTCAACATGAAGCTGTCAACATTATGTCAACATTAAGCTGTCAACATTAAGCTGTCAACATTATGTCAACATTATGTCAACATTATGTCAACATTAAGCTGTCAACATTAAGTTGTCAACATAAAGTTGTCAACATAAAGTTGTCAACATTAAGTTGTCCACATTAAGTTGTCAACATTAAGTTGTCAACATTAAGCTGTCAACAACATTAAGCTGTCAACATTAAGTTGTCAACAGTAGGCTGTCAACATTAAGCTGTCAACATTAAGCTGACAACAACATTAAGCTGGCAACAACATTAAGCTGTCGATATTAAGCTGTCAACAATATTAAGCTGTCAACATTAGGCTGTCAACAACATTAAACTGTCAACATTAAGTTGTCAACATTAGGCTGTCAACATTAAGCTGTCAACATTAAGGTGACAACAGCATTAAGCTGACAAAAAATTAAGCGGTCAACAATAAATTGTCAACATTAGGCTGTCAACATTAAGCTGTCAATATTAAGCTGACAACAACATTAAGCTGTCAACAACATTAAGCTGTCAACAATATTAAGCTGTCGACAACATTAAGCTGTCGACCACATTAAGCTGTCGACAACATTAAGCTGTCGACAACATTAAGCTGTCGACAACATTAAGCTGTCGACAACATAAAGCTATCGACATTAAGCTGTCAACAACATTAAGCTGTTGACATTAAGCTGTCAATGTTATCCTGTCAACATTAAGCTGTCAACATTAAGCTGACAACAACATTAAGCTGTCGACATTAATCTGTCAACAAGATTAGGCTGTTGACATTAAGCTGTCAACAACATTAGGCTGTTGACATTAAGCTGTCTACAACATTAAGCTCTCAACATTAAGCTGTCAACATTAAGCTGTCAACATTAAGCTGTCAACATTATGTTGTCAACATTAAGTTGTCAACATTAAGTTGTCGACATTAAGTTTTTTTGACATTAAGCTGTTAATAAAATTAAGCTGTCAACATTAAGCTGTCAACATTAAGCTGTCAACATTAAGCTGTCAACATTAAGTTGTCAACATTAAGCTGTCACATTAAGCTGTCAACATTAAGCTGACTACAACATTAAGCTGTCAACAACATTAAGCTGTCAACAACATTAAGATGTCAACATTAAGCTGTCAACATTAAACTGTCAACATTAAGCTGTCAACATTAAGTTGTCAACATTAAGCTGTCACATTAAGCTGTCAACATTAAGGTATCAACATTAAGCTATCAACATTAAGCGGTCAACATTAAGCTGTCAACAACTTTAAGCTGTCAACAACATTAAGCTGTCAACAACATTAAGCTGTCAACAACATTAAGCTGTCAACAACATTAAGCTATCAACAACATTAAGCTGTCAACAACATTAACTGTCAACAACATTAAGTTGTCAACATTAAGTTGTCAACATTAAGTTGTCAACATTAAGTTGTCAACATTAAGCTGTCAACATTAAGCTTTGAACATTAACTGTCAACAACATTAAGTTGTCAACATTAAGCTGGCAACATTAAGCTGTCATCATTAAGCTGTCAACATTTAGTTGTCAACATTGAGTTGTCAACATTAAGCTGTCAACATTAAGACAGTTTAATGTTGTTGACAGCCTAATGTTGACAGCTTAATATTGTTGACAGCTTAATATCGACAGCTTAATGTTGTTGACTGCTTAATGTTGTTGTCAGCTTGATGTTGACAGCTTAATGTTGACAGCCTAATGTTGACAACTTAATGTTGACAGCTTAATGTTGACAGCTTAATGTTGACAGCTTGATGTTGACAGCTTGATGTTGACAGCTTAATGTTGACAGCTTAATGTTGACAGCTTAATGTTGACAGCTTAATCTTGTTGACAGCTCAATGTTGTTGACAGCTTAAAGTTGTTGACAGCTTAATGTTGACAGCTTAATGTTGTTGACAGCTTAATGTTGACAACTTAATGTTGTTGACTGCTTAATGTTGTTGTCAGCTTAATGTTGACAGCTTAATGTTGACAGCCTAATGTTGACAACTTAATGTTGATAACTTAATATTGACAGCTCAATGTTGACAGCTTAATGTCAAAAAAACTTAATGTCGACAACTTAATGTTGACAACTTAATGTTGACAACATAATGTTGACAGCTTAATGTTGACAGCTTAATGTTGTTGACAGCTTAATGTCAACAGCCTAATGTTGTTGACAGCTTAATGTCGACAGCTTAATGTTGTTGTCAGCTTAATGTTGACAGCTTAATGTTGACAGCCTACTGTTGACAACTTAATGTTGACAGCTTAATGTTGTTGACAGCTTAATGTTGACAACTTAATGTTGACAACTTAATGTGGACAACTTAATGTTGACAACTTTATGTTGACAACTTTATGTTGACAACTTAATGTTGACAGCTTAATGTTGACATAATGTTGACATAATGTTGACATAATGTTGACAGCTTAATGTTGACAGCTTAATGTTGACATAATGTTGACATAATGTTGACAGCTTCATGTTGACAGCTTAATGTTGACAACTTAATGTTGACAACTTAATGTGGACAACATAATGTTGACAGCTTAATGTTGACAGCTTAATGTTGACAGCTTAATGTTGTAGACAGCTTAATGTCAACAGCCTAATGTTGTTGACAGCTTAATGTCAACAGCCTAATGTTGTTGACAGCTTAATGTCGACAGCTTAATGTTGCTGTCAGCTTAATGTTGACAGCTTAATGTTGACAGGATAACATTGACAGCTTAATGTCAACAGCTTAATGTTGTTGACAGCTTAATGTCGATAGCTTAATGTTGTCGATAGCTTAATGTTGTCGATAGCTTAATGTTGTCGATAGCTTCATGTTGTCGACAGCTTAATGTTGTCGACAGCTTAATGTGGTCGACAGCTTAATGTTGTTGACAGCTTAATATTGTTGACAGCTTAATGTTGTTGACAGCTTAATGTTGTTGTCAGCTTAATGTTGACAGCTTAATGTTGACAGCCTAATGTTGACAACTTAATGTTGACAGTTTAATGTTGTTGACAGCTTAATGTTGACAGCTTAATATTGTTGACAGCTTAATATCGACAGCTTAATGTTGTTGACAGCTTAATGTTGTTGTCAGCTTAATGTTGACAGCTTAATGTTGACAGCCTAATGTTGACAACTTAATATTGACAACTTAATGTTGACAGCTTAATGTTGACAGCTTAATGTTGACAACTTAATGTTGACAACTTAATGTGGACAACTTAATGTTGACAAATTTATGTTGACAACTTAATGTTGACAACTTAATGTTGACAGCTTAATGTTGACATAATGTTGACAGCTTAATGTTGACAGCTTAATGTTGACAACATTAAGTTGTCCACATTAAGTTGTCAACATTAAGTTGTCAACATTAAGCTGTCAACAACATTAAGCTGTCAACATTAAGTTGTCAACAGTAGGCTGTCAACATTAAGCTGTCAACATTAAGCTGACAACAACATTAAGCTGTCAACAACATTAAGCTGTCGATATTAAGCTGTCAACAATATTAAGCTGTCAACATTAGGCTGTCAACAACATTAAACTGTCAACATTAAGTTGTCAACATTAGGCTGTCAACATTAAGCTGTCAACATTTAGCTGACAACAACATTAAGCTGACAAAAAATTAAGCGGTCAACAATAAATTGTCAACATTAGGCTGTCAACATTAAGCTGTCAACATTAAGCTGACAACAACATTAAGCTGTCAACAACATTAAGCTGTCAACAATATTAAGCTGTCGACAACATTAAGCTGTCGACCACATTAAGCTGTCGACAACATTAAGCTGTCGACAACATGAAGCTATCGACAACATTAAGCTATCGACAACATTAAGCTATCGACAACATTAAGCTATCAACATTAAGCTGTCAACAACATTAAGCTGTTGACATTAAGCTGTCAATGTTATCCTGTCAACATTAAGCTGTCAACATTAAGCTGACAACAACATTAAGCTGTCGACATTAAGCTGTCAACAACATTAGGCTGTTGACTTTAAGCTGTCAACAACATTAGGCTGTTGACATTAAGCTGTCTACAACATTAAGCTCTCAACATTAAGCTGTCAACATTAAGCTGTCAACATTAAGCTGTCAACATTATGTTGTCAACATTAAGTTGTCAACATTAAGTTGTCGACATTAAGTTTTTTTGACATTAAGCTGTCAATAAAATTAAGCTGTCAACATTAAGCTGTCAACATTAAGCTGTCAACATTAAGCTGTCAACATTAAGCTGTCAACATTAAGCTGTCAACATTAAGCTGTCAACATTATGTCAACATTAAGCTGTCAACATTAAGTTGTCAACATTAAGTTGTCAACATAAATTTGTCAACATTAAGTTGTCCACATTAAGTTGTCAACATTAAGTTGTCAACATTAAGCTGTCAACATTAAGCTGTCAACATTAAGTTGTCAATATTAAGTTGTCAACATTAGGCTGTCAACATTAAGCTGTCAACATTAAGCTGACAACAACATTAAGCTGTCAACAACATTAAGCTGTCGATATTTAGCTGTCAACAATATTAAGCTGTCAACATTAAGCTGTCAACAACATTAAACTGTCAACATTAAGTTGTCAACATTAGGCTGTCAACATTAAGCTGTCAACATTAAGCTGACAACAACATTAAGCTGTCAACAACATTAAGCTGTCAACAATATTAAGCTGTCAACAACATTAAGCTGTCGACCACATTAAGCTGTCGACAACATTAAGCTGTCGACAACATGAAGCTATCGACAACATTAAGCTATCGACAACATTAAGCTATCGACAACATTAAGCTATCGACATTAAGCTGTCAACAACATTAAGCTGTTGACATTAAGCTGTCAATGTTATCCTGTCAACATTAAGCTGTCAACATTAAGCTGACAGCAACATTAGGCTGTCGACATTAAGCTGTCAACAACATTAGGCTGTTGACATTAAGCTGTCAACAACATTAGGCTGTTGACATTAAGCTGTCTACAACATTAAGCTGTCAACATTAAGCTGTCAACATTAAGCTGTCAACATTATGTTGTCCACATTAAGTTGTCAACATTAAGTTGTCGATATTAAGTTTTTTTGACATTAAGCTGTCAATAAAATTAAGCTGTCAACATTAAGCTGTCAACATTAAGCTGTCAACATGAAGCTGTCAACATTATGTCAACATTAAGCTGTCAACATTAAGTTGTCAACATAAAGTTGTCCACATTAAGTTGTCCACATTAAGTTGTCAACATTAAGTTGTCAACATTAAGCTGTCAACAACATTAAGCTGTCGACATTAAGCTGTCAGCATCATTAAGCTGTCAACAACTTTAAGGTGTCAACAACATTAAGATGTCAACAAGATTAAGCTGTCAAAATTAAGCTGTCAACATTAAGCTGTCAACATTAAGCTGTCAACATTAAGCTGTCAACATTAAGCTGTCAACATTAAGCTGTCAACATTAAGCTGTCAACATTATGTTGTCAACATTAAGTTGTCAACATTAAGTTGTCGACATTAAGTTTTTTTGACATTAAGCTGTCAATAAAATTAAGCTGTCGACAACATTAAGCTGTCGACCACATTAAGCTGTCGACAACATTAAGCTGTCGACAACATGAAGCTATCGACAACATTAAGCTATCGACAACATTAAGCTATCGACAACATTAAGCTATCGACATTAACCTGTCAACAACATTATGCTGTTGACATTAAGCTGTCAATGTTATCCTGTCAACATTAAGCTGTCAACATTAAGCTGACAACAACATTAAGCTGTCGACATTAAGCTGTCAACAACATTAGGCTGTTGACACTAAGCTGTCTACAACATTAAGCTGTCGACATTAAGCTGTCAACAACATTAGGCTGTTGACATTATGTTGTCAACATTAAGTTGTCAACATTAAGTTGTCGACATTAAGTTTTTTTGACATTAAGCTGTCAATAAAATTAAGTTGTCAACATTAAGCTGTCAACATTAAGCTGTCAACATTAAGCTGTCAACATTAAGCTGTCAACATTATGTCAACATTAAGCTGTCAACATTAAGTTGTCAACATAAAGTTGTCCACATTAAGTTGTCCACATTAAGTTGTCAACATTAAGTTGTCAACATTAAGCTGTCAACAACATTAAGCTGTCGACATTAAGCTGTCAGCAACATTAAGCTGTCAACAACTTTAAGGTGTCAACAACATTAAGATGTCAACAAAATTAAGCTGTCAAAATTAAGCTGTCAACATTAAGCTGTCAACATCAAGCTGTCAACATTAAGCTGTCAACATTAAGCTGTCAACATTAAGTTGTCAATATTAAGTTGTCAACATTAGGCTGTCAACATTAAGCTGTCAATATTAAGCTGTCAACATTAAGCTGTCAACAATAAGCTGTCAACATTAAGCTGTCAACATTAAGCTGTCAACATTAAGCTGTCGACATTAAGCTGTCAACATTAAGCTGTCAACATTAAGTTGTCAACATTAGGCTCTCAACATTAAGCTGTCAACATTAAGCTGTCAAAATTAAGCTGTCAACATTAAGCTGTCAACATCAAGCTGTCAACATTAAGCTGTCAACATTAAGCTGTCAACATTAAGTTGTCAATATTAAGTTGTCAACATTAGGCTGTCAACATTAAGCTGTCAATATTAAGCTGTCAACATTAAGCTGTCAACAATAAGCTGTCAACATTAAGCTGTCAACATTAAGCTGTCAACATTAAGCTGTCGACATTAAGCTGTCAACATTAAGCTGTCAACATTAAGTTGTCAACATTAGGCTCTCAACATTAAGCTGTCAACATTAATCTGTCAACATTAATCTGTCAACATTAAGCTTTCAACATTAAGCAGTCAACATTAAGCTGTCAACATTAAGCTGTCTACATTATGTTGTCGACATTAAGCTGTCAACATTAAGCTGTCAACATTAAGTTGTCAACATTAGGCTCTCAACATTAAGCTGTCAACATTAATCTGTCAACATTAATCTGTCAACATTAAGCTTTCAACATTAAGCAGTCAACATTAAGCTGTCAACATTAAGCTGTCTACATTATGTTGTCAACATGAAGTTGTCGACATTAAGTTGTCGACATTAAGTTGTCGACATGAAGTTGTCGACATTAAGTTGTCGACATTAAGTTGTCGACATTAAGTTGTCGACATTAAGTTGTCGACATTAAGTTGTCGACATTAATTTGTCGACATTAAGTTGTCGTCATTAAGTTGTCGTCATTAAGCTGTCAATATTAAGCTGTCAATATTAAGCTGTCAACATTAAGCTGTCAACAATAAGCTGTCAACATTAAGCTGTCAACATTAAGCTGTCAACATTAAGCTGTCAACATTATGTCAACATTAAGCTGTCAACATTAAGTTGTCAACATTAAGTTGTCAACATAAATTTGTCAACATTAAGTTGTCCACATTAAGTTGTCGACATTAAGTTGTCGATATTAAGTTGTCGACATTAAGTTGTCGACATTGAGTTGTCGACATTCAGTTGTCGACATTAAGTTGTCGACATTAAGTTGTCGACATTAAGTTGTCGACATTAAGTTGTCGACATTAAGCTGTCGACATTAAGCTGTCCACATTAAGCTGTCCACATTAAGCTGTCCACATTAAGCTGTCCACATTAAGCTGTCCACATTAAGCTGTCCACATTAAGCTGTCCACATTAAGCTGTCAATAAAATTAAGCTGTCAAAATTAAGCTGTCAACATTAAGCAGTCAACATTAAGCTGTCAACAATAAGCTGTCAACATTAAGCTGTCAACATTAAGCTGTCAACATTGAGCTGTCAATATTAAGTTATCAACATTAAGTTGTCAACATTAGGCTGTCAACATTAAGCTGTCAACAACATTAAGCTGTTGACATTAAGCTGTCAATGTTATCCTGTCAACATTAAGCTGTCAACATTAAGCTGACAACAACATTAAGCTGTCGACATTAAGCTGTCAACAACATTAGGCTGTTGACATTAAGCTGTCAACAACATTAAGCTGTCAACATTAAGCTGTCAACATTATGTTGTCAACATTAAGTTGTCAACATTAAGTTGTCGACATTAAGCTGTCAATAAAATTAAGCTGTCAATAAAATTAAGCTGTCAACATTAAGCTGTCAACATTAAGCTGTCAACATTAAGCTGTCAACATTAAGCTGTCAACATTAAGCTGTCAACATTATGTCAACATTAAGCTGTCAACATTAAGTTGTCAACATAAAGTTGTCCACATTAAGTTGTCCACATTAAGTTGTCAACATTAAGTTGTCAACATTAAGCTGTCAACAACATTAAGCTGTCGACATTAAGCTGTCAGCAACATTAAGCTGTCAACAACTTTAAGGTGTCAACAACATTAAGATGTCAACAAAATTAAGCTGTCAAAATTAAGCTGTCAACATTAAGCTGTCAACATCAAGCTGTCAACATTAAGCTGTCAACATTAAGCTGTCAACATTAAGTTGTCAATATTAAGTTGTCAACATTAGGCTGTCAACATTAAGCTGTCAATATTAAGCTGTCAACATTAAGCTGTCAACAATAAGCTGTCAACATTAAGCTGTCAACAACTTTAAGGTGTCAACAACATTAAGATGTCAACAAAATTAAGCTGTCAAAATTAAGCTGTCAACATTAAGCTGTCAACATCAAGCTGTCAACATTAAGCTGTCAACATCAAGCTGTCAACATTAAGCTGTCAACATTAAGCTGTCAACATTAAGTTGTCAATATTAAGTTGTCAACATTAGGCTGTCAACATTAAGCTGTCAACATTAAGCTGACAACAACATTAAGCTGTCAACAACATTAAGCTGTCGACATTAAGCTATCAACAACATTAAGCTGTCGACATTAAGATGTCAACAACATTAAGATGTCAACAACATTAAGCTGTCAACAACATAAAGCTGTCAACAACATTAAGCTGTCGACAACATTAAGCTGTCGACAACATTAAGCTGTCAACAACATTAAGCTGTCAACAATATTAAGCTGTCGACAACATTAAGCTGTCGACAACATTAAGCTGTCAACAACATTAAGCTGTCAACAACATTAAGCTGTCAACATTAGGCTGACAACATGATTAAGCTGTCAACAACATTAAGCTGTCAACAATATTCAGCTGTCGACAACATTAAGCTGTCGACAACATTAGGCTGTCGACCACATTAATCTGTCGACAACATTAAGCTGTCGACAACATTAAGCTATCGACAACATTAAGCTATCGACAACATTAAGCTATCGACATTAAGCTGTCAACAACATTAAGCTGTTGACATTAAGCTGTCAATGTTATCCTGTCAACATTAAGCTGTCAACATTAAGCTGTCAACATTAAGCTATCAACATTAAGTTGTCAACATTAAGTTGTCAACATTAGGCTGTCAACATTAAGCTGTCAACATTAAGCTGACAACAACATTAAGCTGTCAACAACATTAAGCTGTCAACAACATTAACTGTCAACAACATTAAGCTGTCAACAACATTAAGCTGTCAACAACATTAACTGTCAACAACATTAAGTTGTCAACATTAAGTTGTCAACATCAAGCTGTCAACATTAAGCTTTCAACATGAAGCTGTCAACATTAAGCTGTCAACATTAAGTTGTCAATATTAAGTTGTCAACATTAGGCTGTCAACATTAAGCTGTCAAAATTAAGCTGACAACAACATTAAGCTGTCAACAACATTAAGCTGTCGACATTAAGCTATAAACAACATTAAGCTGTCGACATTAAGATGTCAACAACATTAAGCTGTCAACAACATTAAGCTGTCAACATTAAGCTATCAACAACATTAAGCTGTCGACATTAAGATGTCAACAACATTAAGCTGTCAACAACATTATGCTGTCAACAACATTAAGCTGTCAACAACATTAAGCTGTCAACAACAATAAGCGGTCAACAACATTAAGCGGTCAACATTAAGCTGTCAACATTAAGCTGACAACAACATTAAGCTGTCAACAACATTAAGCTGTCAACAATATTAAGCTATCAACATTAAGTTGTCAACATTAAGTTGTCAACATTAGGCTGTCAACATTAAGCTGTCAACATTAGGATGACAACAACATTAAGCATTCAACAACATTAAGCTGTCAACAACATTAAGCTGTCAAAAAAATTAAGCTGTTAACAACATTAAGCTGTCAACAACATTAAGCTGTTGACATTAAGCTGTCAACGTAATGATGTCAACAACATTAAGCTGTTGACATTAAGCTGTCGATGTTATGCTGTCAACATTAAGCTTTCAACATTAAGCTGTCAACATTAAGCTGTCAAGATTAAGCTGTCAACATTAAGCTTTCAACATTAAGCTGTCTACATTGAGCTGTCAACATTAAGTTGTCAACATTAAGCTGTCAACATTAAGTTGTCAACATTAGGCTGTCAACATTAAGCTGTCAACATCAAGCTGACAACAACATTAAGCAGTCAACAACATTAAGCTGTCGATATTAAGCTGTCAACAATATTAAGCTGTCAACATTAGGCTGTCAACAACATTAAACTGTCAACATTAAGTTGTCAACATTAGGCTGTCAACATTAAGCTGTCAACATTTAGCTGACAACAACATTAAGCTGACAAAAAATTAAGCGGTCAACAATAAATTGTCAACATTAGGCTGTCAACATTAAGCTGTCAACATTAAGCTGACAACAACATTAAGCTGTCAACAACATTAAGCTGTCAACAATATTAAGCTGTCGACAACATTAAGCTGTCGACCACATTAAGCTGTCGACAACATTAAGCTGTCGACAACATGAAGCTATCGACAACATTAAGCTATCGACAACATTAAGCTATCGACAACATTAAGCTATCAACATTAAGCTGTCAACAACATTAAGCTGTTGACATTAAGCTGTCAATGTTATCCTGTCAACATTAAGCTGTCAACATTAAGCTGACAACAACATTAAGCTGTCGACATTAAGCTGTCAACAACATTAGGCTGTTGACATTAAGCTGTCAACAACATTAGGCTGTTGACATTAAGCTGTCTACAACATTAAGCTCTCAACATTAAGCTGTCAACATTAAGCTGTCAACATTATGTTGTCAACATTAAGTTGTCAACATTAAGTTTTCGACATTAAGTTTTTTTGACATTAAGCTGTCAATAAAATTAAGCTGTCAACATTAAGCTGTCAACATTAAGCTGTCAACATTAAGCTGTCAACATTAAGCTGTCAACATTAAGCTGTCAACATTATGTCAACATTAAGCTGTCAACATTAAGTTGTCAACATTAAGTTGTCAACATAAATTTGTCAACATTAAGTTGTCCACATTAAGTTGTCAACATTAAGTTGTCAACATTAAGCTGTCAACATTAAGCTGTCAACATTAAGTTGTCAATATTAAGTTGTCAACATTAGGCTGTCAACATTAAGCTGTCAACATTAAGCTGACAACAACATTAAGCTGTCAACAACATTAAGCTGTCGATATTAAGCTGTCAACAATATTAAGCTGTCAACATTAAGCTGTCAACAACATTAAACTGTCAACATTAAGTTGTCAACATTAGACTGTCAACATTAAGCTGTCAACATTAAGCTGACAACAACATTAAGCTGTCAACAACATTAAGCTGTCAACAATATTAAGCTGTCAACAACATTAAGCTGTCGACCACATTAAGCTGTCGACAACATTAAGCTGTCGACAACATGAAGCTATCGACAACATTAAGCTATCGACAACATTAAGCTATCGACAACATTAAGCTATCGACATTAAGCTGTCAACAACATTAAGCTGTTGACATTAAGCTGTCAATGTTATCCTGTCAACATTAAGCTGTCAACATTAAGCTGACAGCAACATTAAGCTGTCGACATTAAGCTGTCAACAACATTAGGCTGTTGACATTAAGCTGTCAACAACATTAGGCTGTTGACATTAAGCTGTCTACAACATTAAGCTGTCAACATTAAGCTGTCAACATTAAGCTGTCAACATTATGTTGTCCACATTAAGTTGTCAACATTAAGTTGTCGATATTAAGTTTTTTTGACATTAAGCTGTCAATAAAATTAAGCTGTCAACATTAAGCTGTCAACATTAAGCTGTCAACATGAAGCTGTCAACATTATGTCAACATTAAGCTGTCAACATTAAGCTGTAAACATTATGTCAACATTATGTCAACATTATGTCAACATTAAGCTGTCAACATTAAGTTGTCAACATAAAGTTGTCAACATAAAGTTGTCAACATTAAGTTGTCCACATTAAGTTGTCAACATTAAGTTGTCAACATTAAGCTGTCAACAACATTAAGCTGTCAACATTAAGTTGTCAACAGTAGGCTGTCAACATTAAGCTGTCAACATTAAGCTGACAACAACATTAAGCTGGCAACAACATTAAGCTGTCGATATTAAGCTGTCAACAATATTAAGCTGTCAACATTAGGCTGTCAACAACATTAAACTGTCAACATTAAGTTGTCAACATTAGGCTGTCAACATTAAGCTGTCAACATTAAGGTGACAACAGCATTAAGCTGACAAAAAATTAAGCGGTCAACAATAAATTGTCAACATTAGGCTGTCAACATTAAGCTGTCAATATTAAGCTGACAACAACATTAAGCTGTCAACAACATTAAGCTGTCAACAATATTAAGCTGTCGACAACATTAAGCTGTCGACCACATTAAGCTGTCGACAACATTAAGCTGTCGACAACATTAAGCTGTCGACAACATTAAGCTGTCGACAACATAAAGCTATCGACATTAAGCTGTCAACAACATTAAGCTGTTGACATTAAGCTGTCAATGTTATCCTGTCAACATTAAGCTGTCAACATTTAGCTGACAACAACATTAAGCTGTCGACATTAATCTGTCAACAAGATTAGGCTGTTGACATTAAGCTGTCAACAACATTAGGCTGTTGACATTAAGCTGTCTACAACATTAAGCTGTCAACATTAAGCTGTCAACATTAAGCTGTCAACATTAAGCTGTCAACATTATGTTGTCAACATTAAGTTGTCAACATTAAGTTGTCGACATTAAGTTTTTTTGACATTAAGCTGTCAATAAAATTAAGCTGTCAACATTAAGCTGTCAACATTAAGCTGTCAACATTAAGCTGTCAACATTAAGCTGTCAACATTAAGTTGTCAACATTAAGCTGTCACATTAAGCTGTCAACATTAAGCTGACTACAACATTAAGCTGTCAACAACATTAAGCTGTCAACAACATTAAGATGTCAACATTAAGCTGTCAACATTAAACTGTCAACATTAAGCTGTCAACATTAAGTTGTCAACATTAAGCTGTCACATTAAGCTGTCAACATTAAGGTATCAACATTAAGCTATCAACATTAAGCGGTCAACATTAAGCTGTCAACAACTTTAAGCTGTCAACAACATTAAGCTGTCAACAACATTAAGCTGTCAACAACATTAAGCTGTCAACAACATTAAGCTATCAACAACATTAAGCTGTCAACAACATTAACTGTCAACAACATTAAGTTGTCAACATTAAGTTGTCAACATTAAGTTGTCAACATTAAGTTGTCAACATTAAGCTGTCAACATTAAGCTTTGAACATTAACTGTCAACAACATTAAGTTGTCAACATTAAGCTGGCAACATTAAGCTGTCATCATTAAGCTGTCAACATTTAGTTGTCAACATTGAGTTGTCAACATTAGGCTGTCAACATTAAGCTATCAACATTAAGCTGTCAACATTAAGCTGTCAACATTAAGCTTTCAACATTAAGCTGTCAACATTAAGCTGTCAACATTAAGCTGTCAACATTAAGCTGACAACAACATTAAGCATTCAACAACATTAAGTTGTCAATATTAAGCTGTCAACAACATTAAGCTGTCAACATTAAGCTGTCAACAACATTAAGCTGTCAACAACTTCAAGCTGTCAACAACATTGAGCTGTCAACAACATTAAGCTGTCAACATTAAGCTGTCAACATTAAGTTGTCAACATCAAGCTGTCAACAATAAGCAGCATCATTAAGCTGTCAACAACTTTAAGGTGTCAACAACATTAAGATGTCAACAAGATTAAGCTGTCAAAATTAAGCTGTCAACATTAAGCTGTCAACATTAAGCTGTCAACATTAAGCTGTCAACATTAAGCTGTCAACATTAAGCTGTCAACATTATGTTGTCAACATTAAGTTGTCAACATTAAGTTGTCGACATTAAGTTTTTTTGACATTAAGCTGTCAATAAAATTAAGCTGTCGACAACATTAAGCTGTCGACCACATTAAGCTGTCGACAACATTAAGCTGTCGACAACATGAAGCTATCGACAACATTAAGCTATCGACAACATTAAGCTATCGACAACATTAAGCTATCGACAACATAAAGCTATCGACATTAAGCTGTCAACAACATTATGCTGTTGACATTAAGCTGTCAATGTTATCCTGTCAACATTAAGCTGTCAACATTAAGCTGACAACAACATTAAGCTGTCGACATTAAGCTGTCAACAACATTAGGCTGTTGACATTAAGCTGTCTACAACATTAAGCTGTCAACATTAAGCTGTCAACATTAAGCTGTCAACATTATGTTGTCAACATTAAGTTGTCAACATTAAGTTGTCGACATTAAGTTTTTTTGACATTAAGCTGTCAATAAAATTAAGTTGTCAACATTAAGCTGTCAACATTAAGCTGTCAACATTAAGCTGTCAACATTAAGCTGTCAACATTAAGCTGTCAACATTAAGCTGTCAACATTATGTCAACATTAAGCTGTCAACATTAAGTTGTCAACATAAAGTTGTCCACATTAAGTTGTCCACATTAAGCTGTCAACATTATGTCAACATTAAGCTGTCAACATTAAGCTGTCAACATTAAGTTGTCAATATTAAGTTGTCAACATTAGGCTGTCAACATTAAGCTGTCAATATTAAGCTGTCAACATTAAGCTGTCAACAATAAGCTGTCAACATTAAGCTGTCAACATTAAGCTGTCAACATTAAGCTGTCGACATTAAGCTGTCAACATTAAGCTGTCAACATTAAGTTGTCAACATTAGGCTCTCAACATTAAGCTGTCAACATTAAGCTGTCAAAATTAAGCTGTCAACATTAAGCTGTCAACATCAAGCTGTCAACATTAAGCTGTCAACATTAAGCTGTCAACATTAAGTTGTCAATATTAAGTTGTCAACATTAGGCTGTCAACATTAAGCTGTCAATATTAAGCTGTCAACATTAAGCTGTCAACAATAAGCTGTCAACATTAAGCTGTCAACATTAAGCTGTCAACATTAAGCTGTCGACATTAAGCTGTCAACATTAAGCTGTCAACATTAAGTTGTCAACATTAGGCTCTCAACATTAAGCTGTCAACATTAATCTGTCAACATTAATCTGTCAACATTAAGCTTTCAACATTAAGCAGTCAACATTAAGCTGTCAACATTAAGCTGTCTACATTATGTTGTCGACATTAAGCTGTCAACATTAAGCTGTCAACATTAAGTTGTCAACATTAGGCTCTCAACATTAAGCTGTCAACATTAATCTGTCAACATTAATCTGTCAACATTAAGCTTTCAACATTAAGCAGTCAACATTAAGCTGTCAACATTAAGCTGTCTACATTATGTTGTCAACATGAAGTTGTCGACATTAAGTTGTCGACATTAAGTTGTCGACATGAAGTTGTCGACATTAAGTTGTCGACATTAAGTTGTCGACATTAAGTTGTCGACATTAAGTTGTCGACATTAAGTTGTCGACATTAAGTTGTCGACATTAAGTTGTCGACATTAAGCTGTCGACATTAAGCTGTCGACATTAAGCTGTCCACATTAAGCTGTCCACATTAAGCTGTCAACATTAAGCTATCAACATTAAGTTGTCAACATTAAGTTGTCAACATTAGGCTGTCAACATTAAGCTGTCAACATTAGGATGACAACAACATTAAGCATTCAACAACATTAAGCTGTCAACAACATTAAGCTGTCAAAAAAATTAAGCTGTTAACAACATTAAGCTGTCAACAACATTAAGCTGTTGACATTAAGCTGTCAACGTAATGATGTCAACAACATTAAGCTGTTGACATTAAGCTGTCGATGTTATGCTGTCAACATTAAGCTTTCAACATTAAGCTGTCAACATTAAGCTGTCAAGATTAAGCTGTCAACATTAAGCTTTCAACATTAAGCTGTCTACATTGAGCTGTCAACATTAAGTTGTCAACATTAAGCTGTCAACATTAAGTTGTCAACATTAGGCTGTCAACATTAAGCTGTCAACATCAAGCTGACAACAACATTAAGCAGTCAACAACATTAAGCTGTCGATATTAAGCTGTCAACAATATTAAGCTGTCAACATTAGGCTGTCAACAACATTAAACTGTCAACATTAAGTTGTCAACATTAGGCTGTCAACATTAAGCTGTCAACATTTAGCTGACAACAACATTAAGCTGACAAAAAATTAAGCGGTCAACAATAAATTGTCAACATTAGGCTGTCAACATTAAGCTGTCAACATTAAGCTGACAACAACATTAAGCTGTCAACAACATTAAGCTGTCAACAATATTAAGCTGTCGACAACATTAAGCTGTCGACCACATTAAGCTGTCGACAACATTAAGCTGTCGACAACATGAAGCTATCGACAACATTAAGCTATCGACAACATTAAGCTATCGACAACATTAAGCTATCAACATTAAGCTGTCAACAACATTAAGCTGTTGACATTAAGCTGTCAATGTTATCCTGTCAACATTAAGCTGTCAACATTAAGCTGACAACAACATTAAGCTGTCGACATTAAGCTGTCAACAACATTAGGCTGTTGACATTAAGCTGTCAACAACATTAGGCTGTTGACATTAAGCTGTCTACAACATTAAGCTCTCAACATTAAGCTGTCAACATTAAGCTGTCAACATTATGTTGTCAACATTAAGTTGTCAACATTAAGTTGTCGACATTAAGTTTTTTTGACATTAAGCTGTCAATAAAATTAAGCTGTCAACATTAAGCTGTCAACATTAAGCTGTCAACATTAAGCTGTCAACATTAAGCTGTCAACATTAAGCTGTCAACATTAAGCTGTCAACATTATGTCAACATTAAGCTGTCAACATTAAGTTGTCAACATTAAGTTGTCAACATAAATTTGTCAACATTAAGCTGTCCACATTAAGTTGTCAACATTAAGTTGTCAACATTAAGCTGTCAACATTAAGCTGTCAACATTAAGTTGTCAATATTAAGTTGTCAACATTAGGCTGTCAACATTAAGCTGTCAACATTAAGCTGACAACAACATTAAGCTGTCAACAACATTAAGCTGTCGATATTAAGCTGTCAACAATATTAAGCTGTCAACATTAAGCTGTCAACAACATTAAACTGTCAACATTAAGTTGTCAACATTAGGCTGTCAACATTAAGCTGTCAACATTAAGCTGACAACAACATTAAGCTGTCAACAACATTAAGCTGTCAACAATATTAAGCTGTCAACAACATTAAGCTGTCGACCACATTAAGCTGTCGACAACATTAAGCTGTCGACAACATGAAGCTATCGACAACATTAAGCTATCGACAACATTAAGCTATCGACAACATTAAGCTATCGACATTAAGCTGTCAACAACATTAAGCTGTTGACATTAAGCTGTCAATGTTATCCTGTCAACATTAAGCTGTCAACATTAAGCTGACAGCAACATTAAGCTGTCGACATTAAGCTGTCAACAACATTAGGCTGTTGACATTAAGTTGTCAACAACATTAGGCTGTTGACATTAAGCTGTCTACAACATTAAGCTGTCAACATTAAGCTGTCAACATTATGTTGTCCACATTAAGTTGTCAACATTAAGTTGTCGATATTAAGTTTTTTTGACATTAAGCTGTCAATAAAATTAAGCTGTCAACATTAAGCTGTCAACATTAAGCTGTCAACATGAAGCTGTCAACATTATGTCAACATTAAGCTGTCAACATTAAGCTGTCAACATTATGTCAACATTATGTCAACATTATGTCAACATTAAGCTGTCAACATTAAGTTGTCAACATAAAGTTGTCAACATAAAGTTGTCAACATTAAGTTGTCCACATTAAGTTGTCAACATTAAGTTGTCAACATTAAGCTGTCAACAACATTAAGCTGTCAACATTAAGTTGTCAACAGTAGGCTGTCAACATTAAGCTGTCAACATTAAGCTGACAACAACATTAAGCTGGCAACAACATTAAGCTGTCGATATTAAGCTGTCAACAATATTAAGCTGTCAACATTAGGCTGTCAACAACATTAAACTGTCAACATTAAGTTGTCAACATTAGGCTGTCAACATTAAGCTGTCAACATTAAGGTGACAACAGCATTAAGCTGACAAAAAATTAAGCGGTCAACAATAAATTGTCAACATTAGGCTGTCAACATTAAGCTGTCAATATTAAGCTGACAACAACATTAAGCTGTCAACAACATTAAGCTGTCAACAATATTAAGCTGTCGACAACATTAAGCTGTCGACCACATTAAGCTGTCGACAACATTAAGCTGTCGACAACATTAAGCTGTCGACAACATTAAGCTGTCGACAACATAAAGCTATCGACATTAAGCTGTCAACAACATTAAGCTGTTGACATTAAGCTGTCAATGTTATCCTGTCAACATTAAGCTGTCAACATTAAGCTGACAACAACATTAAGCTGTCGACATTAATCTGTCAACAAGATTAGGCTGTTGACATTAAGCTGTCAACAACATTAGGCTGTTGACATTAAGCTGTCTACAACATTAAGCTCTCAACATTAAGCTGTCAACATTAAGCTGTCAACATTAAGCTGTCAACATTATGTTGTCAACATTAAGTTGTCAACATTAAGTTGTCGACATTAAGTTTTTTTGACATTAAGCTGTTAATAAAATTAAGCTGTCAACATTAAGCTGTCAACATTAAGCTGTCAACATTAAGCTGTCAACATTAAGTTGTCAACATTAAGCTGTCACATTAAGCTGTCAACATTAAGCTGACTACAACATTAAGCTGTCAACAACATTAAGCTGTCAACAACATTAAGATGTCAACATTAAGCTGTCAACATTAAACTGTCAACATTAAGCTGTCAACATTAAGTTGTCAACATTAAGCTGTCACATTAAGCTGTCAACATTAAGGTATCAACATTAAGCTATCAACATTAAGCGGTCAACATTAAGCTGTCAACAACTTTAAGCTGTCAACAACATTAAGCTGTCAACAACATTAAGCTGTCAACAACATTAAGCTGTCAACAACATTAAGCTATCAACAACATTAAGCTGTCAACAACATTAACTGTCAACAACATTAAGTTGTCAACATTAAGTTGTCAACATTAAGTTGTCAACATTAAGTTGTCAACATTAAGCTGTCAACATTAAGCTTTGAACATTAACTGTCAACAACATTAAGTTGTCAACATTAAGCTGGCAACATTAAGCTGTCATCATTAAGCTGTCAACATTTAGTTGTCAACATTGAGTTGTCAACATTAAGCTGTCAACATTAAGACAGTTTAATGTTGTTGACAGCCTAATGTTGACAGCTTAATATTGTTGACAGCTTAATATCGACAGCTTAATGTTGTTGACTGCTTAATGTTGTTGTCAGCTTGATGTTGACAGCTTAATGTTGACAGCCTAATGTTGACAACTTAATGTTGACAGCTTAATGTTGACAGCTTAATGTTGACAGCTTGATGTTGACAGCTTGATGTTGACAGCTTAATGTTGACAGCTTAATGTTGACAGCTTAATGTTGACAGCTTAATCTTGTTGACAGCTCAATGTTGTTGACAGCTTAAAGTTGTTGACAGCTTAATGTTGACAGCTTAATGTTGTTGACAGCTTAATGTTGACAACTTAATGTTGTTGACTGCTTAATGTTGTTGTCAGCTTAATGTTGACAGCTTAATGTTGACAGCCTAATGTTGACAACTTAATGTTGATAACTTAATATTGACAGCTCAATGTTGACAGCTTAATGTCAAAAAAACTTAATGTCGACAACTTAATGTTGACAACTTAATGTTGACAACATAATGTTGACAGCTTAATGTTGACAGCTTAATGTTGTTGACAGCTTAATGTCAACAGCCTAATGTTGTTGACAGCTTAATGTCGACAGCTTAATGTTGTTGTCAGCTTAATGTTGACAGCTTAATGTTGACAGCCTACTGTTGACAACTTAATGTTGACAGCTTAATGTTGTTGACAGCTTAATGTTGACAACTTAATGTTGACAACTTAATGTGGACAACTTAATGTTGACAACTTTATGTTGACAACTTTATGTTGACAACTTAATGTTGACAGCTTAATGTTGACATAATGTTGACATAATGTTGACATAATGTTGACAGCTTAATGTTGACAGCTTAATGTTGACATAATGTTGACATAATGTTGACAGCTTCATGTTGACAGCTTAATGTTGACAACTTAATGTTGACAACTTAATGTGGACAACATAATGTTGACAGCTTAATGTTGACAGCTTAATGTTGACAGCTTAATGTTGTAGACAGCTTAATGTCAACAGCCTAATGTTGTTGACAGCTTAATGTCAACAGCCTAATGTTGTTGACAGCTTAATGTCGACAGCTTAATGTTGCTGTCAGCTTAATGTTGACAGCTTAATGTTGACAGGATAACATTGACAGCTTAATGTCAACAGCTTAATGTTGTTGACAGCTTAATGTCGATAGCTTAATGTTGTCGATAGCTTAATGTTGTCGATAGCTTAATGTTGTCGATAGCTTCATGTTGTCGACAGCTTAATGTTGTCGACAGCTTAATGTGGTCGACAGCTTAATGTTGTTGACAGCTTAATATTGTTGACAGCTTAATGTTGTTGACAGCTTAATGTTGTTGTCAGCTTAATGTTGACAGCTTAATGTTGACAGCCTAATGTTGACAACTTAATGTTGACAGTTTAATGTTGTTGACAGCTTAATGTTGACAGCTTAATATTGTTGACAGCTTAATATCGACAGCTTAATGTTGTTGACAGCTTAATGTTGTTGTCAGCTTAATGTTGACAGCTTAATGTTGACAGCCTAATGTTGACAACTTAATATTGACAACTTAATGTTGACAGCTTAATGTTGACAGCTTAATGTTGACAACTTAATGTTGACAACTTAATGTGGACAACTTAATGTTGACAAATTTATGTTGACAACTTAATGTTGACAACTTAATGTTGACAGCTTAATGTTGACATAATGTTGACAGCTTAATGTTGACAGCTTAATGTTGACAGCTTAATGTTAACAGCTTAATGTTGACAGCTTAGTGTTGACAGCTTAATTTTATTGACAGCTTAATGTCAAAAAAACTTAATGTCGACAACTTAATGTTGACAACTTAATGTTGACAACATAATGTTGACAGCTTAATGTTGACAGCTTAATGTTGAGAGCTTAATGTTGTAGACAGCTTAATGTCAACAGCCTAATGTTGTTGACAGCTTAATGTCAACAGCCTAATGTTGTTGACAGCTTAATGTCGACAGCTTAATGTTGTTGTCAGCTTAATGTTGACAGCTTAATGTTGACAGGATAACATTGACAGCTTAATGTCAACAGCTTAATGTTGTTGACAGCTTAATGTTGATAGCTTAATGTTGTCGATAGCTTAATGTTGTCGATAGCTTAATGTTGTCGATAGCTTCATGTTGTCGACAGCTTAATGTTGTCGACAGCTTAATGTGGTCGACAGCTTAATGTTGTCGACAGCTTAATATTGTTGACAGCTTAATGTTGTTGACAGCTTAATGTTGTTGTCAGCTTAATGTTGACAGCTTAATGTTGACAGCCTAATGTTGACAATTTATTGTTGACCGCTTAATTTTTTGTCAGCTTAATGTTGTTGTCAGCTAAATGTTGACAGCTTAATGTTGACAGCCTAATGTTGACAACTTAATGTTGACAGTTTAATGTTGTTGACAGCCTAATGTTGACAGCTTAATATTGTTGACAGCTTAATATCGACAGCTTAATGTTGTTGACTGCTTAATGTTGTTGTCAGCTTGATGTTGACAGCTTAATGTTGACAGCCTAATGTTGACAACTTAATGTTGACAGCTTAATGTTGACAACTTAATGTTGACAGCTCAATGTAGACAGCTTAATGTTGAAAGCTTAATGTTGACAGCTTAATCTTGACAGCTTAATGTTGACAGCTTAATGTTGAAAGCTTAATGTTGACAGCATAACATCGACAGCTTAATGTCAACAGCTTAATGTTGTTGACATCATTACGTTGACAGCTTAATGTCAACAGCTTAATGTTGTTGACAGCTTAATGTTGTTAACAGCTTAATTTTTTTGACAGCTTAATGTTGTTGAATGCTTAATGTTGTTGTCATCCTAATGTTGACAGCTTAATGTTGACAGCCTAATGTTGACAACTTAATGTTGACAACTTAATGTTGATAGCTTAATGTTGACAGCTTAATGTTGTTGTCAGCTTAATCTTGTCGACAGCTTAATTTTGTCGACAGCTTAATGTTGTCGACAGCTTAATGTTGTCGACAGCTTAATATTGTTGACAGCTTAATGTTGTTGACAGCTTAATGTTGTTGTCAGCTTAATGTTGACAGCTTAATGTTGACCGCTTAATGTTGTTGACCGCTTATTGTTGTTGACAGCTTAATGTTGTTGACAGCTTAATGTTGTTGACAGCATAATGTTGTTGACAGCTTAATGTTGTTGACATCTTAATGTCGACAGCT
This sequence comes from Alitta virens, assembly GCA_932294295.1. Classification (NCBI taxonomy): domain Eukaryota; kingdom Metazoa; phylum Annelida; class Polychaeta; order Phyllodocida; family Nereididae; genus Alitta; species Alitta virens. Next base: position 11,721,136 of record OW028583.1, on the reverse strand, counting down.
TAATGTTGTTGATAGCTTAATGTTGACAGCTTAATGTTGTTGACAGCTTAATGTTGTTGACATCTTAATGTCGACAGCTTAATGTTGTTTATAGCTTAATGTCGACAGCTTAATGTTGTTGACAGCTTAATGTTGTTGTCAGCTTAATTTTGATGGCTTAATGTTGACAGCCTAATGTTGACAACTTAATATTGACAACTTAATGTTGACAGCTTAATGTTGACAGCTTCATGTTGACAGCTTAATGTTGACAGCTTGATGTTGACAACTTAATGTTGACAACTTAATGTTGTTGACAGTTAATGTTGTTGACAGCTTAATGTTGTTGACAGCTTAATGTTGTTGACAGTTAATGTTGTTGACAGCTTAATGTTGTTGACAGCTTAATGTTGTTGTCAGCTTAATGTTGACAGCTTAATGTTGACAGCCTAATGTTGACAACTTAATGTTGACAACTTAATGTTGATAGCTTAATGTTGACAGCTTAATGTTGACAGCTTAATGTTGACAGGATAACATTGACAGCTTAATGTCAACAGCTTAATGTTGTTGACAGCTTAATGTCGATAGCTTAATGTTGTCGATAGCTTAATGTTGTCGATAGCTTAATGTTGTCGATAGCTTAATGTTGTCGACAGCTTAATGTTGTCGACAGATTAATGTGGTCGACAGCCTAATGTTGTCGACAGCTTAATGTTGTCGACAGCTGAATATTGTTGACAGCTTAATGTTGTTGACAGCTTAATCATGTTGTCAGCCTAATGTTGACAGCTTAATGTTGTTGACAGCTTAATGTTGTTGTCAGCTTAATGTTGACAGCTTAATGTTGACAGCCTAATGTTGACAACTTAATATTGACAACTTAATGTTGACAGCTTAATGTTGACAGCTTAATGTTGACAGCTTGATGTTGACAGCTTAATGTTGACAGCTTAATTTTGACAGCTTAATTTTGTTGACATCTTAATGTTGTTGACACCTTAAAGTTGTTGACAGCTTAATGTTGACAGCTTATTGTTGACAGCTTAATGTTGACAGCTTAATATTGACAGCTTAATGTTGACAGCCTAATGTTGACAACTTAATATTGACAACTTAATGTTGACAGCTTAATGTTGACAGCTTAATGTTGACAGCTTGATGTTGACAGCTTAATGTTGACAGCTTAATTTTGACAGCTTAATTTTGTTGACATCTTAATGTTGTTGACACCTTAAAGTTGTTGACAGCTTAATGTTGCTGACAGCTTAATGTCGACAGCTTAATGTTGTTGACAGCTTAATGTTGACAACTTAATGTTGACAACTTAATGTGGACAACTTAATGTGGACAACTTTATGTTGACAACTTAATGTTGACAGCTTAATGTTGACATAATGTTGACAGCTTAATGTTGACAGCTTAATGTTGACAGCTTAATGTTGACAGCTTAATGTTGACAGCTTAATGTTGACAGCTTAATGTTGACAGCTTAATTTTATTGACAGCTTAATGTCAAAAAAACTTAATGTCGACAACTTAATGTTGACAACTTAATGTTGACAACATAATGTTGACAGCTTAATGTTGACAGCTTAATGTTGTTGAGAGCTTAATGTCAACAGCCTAATGTTGTTGACAGCTTAATGTCGACAGCTTAATGTTGTTGTCAGCTTAATGTTGACAGCTTAATGTTGACAGGATAACATTGACAGCTTAATGTCAACAGCTTAATGTTGTTGACAGCTTAATGTTGACAGCCTAATGTTGACAACTTAATGTTGATAACTTAATATTGACAGCTCAATGTTGACAGCTTAATGTTGACAGCTTAATGTTGACAGCTTATTGTTGACAGCTTAATGTTGACTGCTTAATGTTGACAGCTTAATTTTGACAGCTTAATTTTATTGACAGCTTAATGTGGACAGCTTAATGTGGACAGCTTAATGTGGACAGCTTAATGTGGACAGCTTAATGTGGACAGCTTAATGTGGACAGCTTAATGTGGACAGCTTAATGTGGACAGCTTAATGTCGACAGCTTAATGTCGACAACTTAATGTCGACAACTTAATGTCGACAACTTAATGTCGACAACTTAATGTCGACAACTGAATGTCGACAACTCAATGTCGACAACTTAATGTCGACAACTTAATATCGACAACTTAATGTGGACAACTTAATGTGGACAACTTAATGTTGACAAATTTATGTTGACAACTTAATGTTGACAACTTAATGTTGACAGCTTAATGTTGACATAATGTTGACAGCTTAATGTTGACAGCTTAATGTTGACAGCTTAATGTTGACAGCTTATTGTTGACAGCTTAATGTTAACAGCTTAATATTGACAGCTTAATATTAACAGCTTAATGACGACAACTTAATGACGACAACTTAATGTCGACAAATTAATGTCGACAACTTAATGTCGACAACTTAATGTCGACAACTTAATGTCGACAACTTAATGTCGACAACTTAATGTCGACAACTTCATGTCAACAACTTAATGTCGACAACTTAATGTCGACAACTTCATGTTGACAACATAATGTAGACAGCTTAATGTTGACAGCTTAATGTTGACTGCTTAATGTTGAAAGCTTAATGTTGACAGATTAATGTTGACAGATTAATGTTGACAGCTTAATGTTGAGAGCCTAATGTTGACAACTTAATGTTGACAGCTTAATGTTGACAGCTTAATGTCGACAACATAATGTAGACAGCTTAATGTTGACAGCTTAATGTTGACTGCTTAATGTTGAAAGCTTAATGTTGACAGATTAATGTTGACAGATTAATGTTGACAGCTTAATGTTGAGAGCCTAATGTTGACAACTTAATGTTGACAGCTTAATGTTGACAGCTTAATGTCGACAGCTTAATGTTGACAGCTTAATGTTGACAGCTTAATGTAGACAGCTTATTGTTGACAGCTTAATGTTGACAGCTTAATATTGACAGCTTAATGTTGACAGCCTAATGTTGACAACTTAATATTGACAACTTAATGTTGACAGCTTAATGTTGACAGCTTAATGTTGACAGCTTGATGTTGACAGCTTAATGTTGACAGCTTAATTTTGACAGCTTAATGTTGACAGCTTAATGTTGAGAGCCTAATGTTGACAACTTAATGTTGACAGCTTAATGTTGACAGCTTAATGTCGACAGCTTAATGTTGACAGCTTAATGTTGACAGCTTAATGTTGACAGCTTATTGTTGACAGCTTAATGTTGACAGCTTAATATTGACAGCTTAATGTTGACAGCCTAATGTTGACAACTTAATATTGACAACTTAATGTTGACAGCTTAATGTTGACAGCTTAATGTTGACAGCTTGATGTTGACAGCTTAATGTTGACAGCTTAATTTTGACAGCTTAATTTTGTTGACATCTTAATGTTGTTGACACCTTAAAGTTGTTGACAGCTTAATGTTGCTGACAGCTTAATGTCGACAGCTTAATGTTGTTGACAGCTTAATGTTGACAACTTAATGTTGACAACTTAATGTGGACAACTTAATGTGGACAACTTTATGTTGACAACTTAATGTTGACAGCTTAATGTTGACATAATGTTGACAGCTTAATGTTGACAGCTTAATGTTGACAGCTTAATGTTGACAGCTTAATGTTGACAGCTTAATGTTGACAGCTTAATGTTGACAACTTAATTTTATTGACAGCTTAATGTCAAAAAAACTTAATGTCGACAACTTAATGTTGTTGACAGCTTAATGTTGTTGTCAGCTTAATGTTGACAGCTTAATGTTGACAGCCTAATGTTGACAACTTAATATTGACAACTTAATGTTGACAGCTTAATGTTGACAGCTTAATGTTGACAGCTTGATGTTGACAGCTTAATGTTGACAGCTTAATTTTGACAGCTTAATTTTGTTGACATCTTAATGTTGTTGACACCTTAAAGTTGTTGACAGCCTTATGTTGCTGACAGCTTAATGTCGACAGCTTAATGTTGTTGACAGCTTAATGTTGACAACTTAATGTTGACAACTTAATGTGGACAACTTATTGTGGACAACTTAATGTGGACAACTTTATGTTGACAACTTAATGTTGACAGCTTAATGTTGACATAATGTTGACAGCTTAATGTTGACAGCTTAATGTTGACAGCTTAATGTTGACAGCTTAATGTTGACAGCTTAATTTTATTGACAGCTTAATGTCAAAAAAACTTAATGTCGACAACTTAATGTTGACAACTTAATGTTGACAACACAATGTTGACAGCTTAATGTTGACAGCTTAATGTCGACAGCTTAATGTTGTTGTCAGCTTAATGTTGACAGCTTAATGTTGACAGGATAACATTGACAGCTTAATGTCAACAGCTTAATGTTGTTGACAGCTTAATGTTGACAGCCTAATGTTGACAACTTAATGTTGATAACTTAATATTGACAGCTCAATGTTGACAGCTTAATGTTGACAGCTTAATGTTGACAGCTTATTGTTGACAGCTTAATGTTGACAGCTTAATGTTGACAGCTTAATTTTGACAGCTTAATTTTATTGACAGCTTAATGTGGACAGCTTAATGTGGACAGCTTAATGTGGACAGCTTAATGTGGACAGCTTAATGTCGACAGCTTAATGTCGACAGCTTAATGTCGACAACTTAATGTCGACAACTTAATGTCGACAACTTAATGTCGACAACTGAATGTCGACAACTCAATGTCGACAACTTAATGTCGACAACTTAATGTCGACAACTTAATATCGACAACTTAATGTCGACAACTTAATGTGGACAACTTAATGTTGACAAATTTATGTTGACAACTTAATGTTGACAACTTAATGTTGACAGCTTGATGTTGACAGCTTAAAGTTGACAGCTTAATTTTGACAGCTTAATTTTGTTGACATCTTAATGTTGTTGACACCTTAAAGTTGTTGACAGCTTAATGTTGCTGACAGCTTAATGTCGACAGCTTAATGTCGACAGCTTAATGTCGACAGCTTAATGTCGACAACTTAATGTCGACAACTTAATGTCGACAACTGAATGTCGACAACTCAATGTCGACAACTTAATGTCGACAACTTAATGTCGACAACTTAATATCGACAACTTAATGTCGACAACTTAATGTGGACAACTTAATGTTGACAAATTTATGTTGACAACTTAATGTTGACAACTTAATGTTGACAGCTTAATGTTGACATAATGTTGACAGCTTAATGTTGACAGCTTAATGTTGACAGCTTAATGTTGACAACTTAATTTTATTGACAGCTTAATGTCAAAAAAACTTAATGTCGACAACTTAATGTTGACAACTTAATGTTGACAACATAATGTTGACAGCTTAATGTTGACAGCTTAATGTCGACAGCTTAATGTCGACAACTTAATGTCGACAACTTAATGTCGACAACTTAATGTCGACAACTGAATGTCGACAACTCAATGTCGACAACTTAATGTCGACAACTTAATGTCGACAACTTAATATCGACAACTTAATGTCGACAACTTAATGTGGACAACTTAATGTTGACAAATTTATGTTGACAACTTAATGTTGACAACTTAATGTTGACAGCTTAATGTTGACAGCTTAATGTTGACAGCTTAATTTTGACAGCTTAATTTTATTGACAGCTTAATGTGGACAGCTTAATGTGGACAGCTTAATGTGGACAGCTTAATGTCGACAGCTTAATGTCGACAGCTTAATGTCGACAGCTTAATGTCGACAACTTAATGTCGACAACTTAATGTCGACAACTTAATGTCGACAACTGAATGTCGACAACTCAATGTCGACAACTTAATGTCGACAACTTAATGTCGACAACTTAATATCGACAACTTAATGTCGACAACTTAATGTGGACAACTTAATGTTGACAAATTTATGTTGACAACTTAATGTTGACAACTTAATGTTGACAGCTTAATGTTGACATAATGTTGACAGCTTAATGTTGACAGCTTAATGTTGACAGCTTAATGTTGACAGCTTATTGTTGACAGCTTAATGTTGACAGCTTAATGTTGACAGCTTAATATTGACAGCTTAATGACGACAACTTAATGACGACAACTTAATGTCGACAAATTAATGTCGACAACTTAATGTCGACAACTTAATGTCGACAACTTAATGTCGACAACTTAATGTCGACAACTTAATGTCGACAACTTCATGTCGACAACTTAATGTCGACAACTTAATGTCGACAACTTCATGTTGACAACATAATGTAGACAGCTTAATGTTGACAGCTTGATGTTGACAGCTTAAAGTTGACAGCTTAATTTTGACAGCTTAATTTTGTTGACATCATAATGTTGTTGACACCTTAAAGTTGTTGACAGCTTAATGTTGCTGACAGCTTAATGTCGACAGCTTAATGTCGACAGCTTAATGTCGACAGCTTAATGTCGACAACTTAATGTCGACAACTTAATGTCGACAACTTAATATCGACAACTTAATGTCGACAACTTAATGTGGACAACTTAATGTTGACAAATTTATGTTGACAACTTAATGTTGACAACTTAATGTTGACAGCTTAATGTTGACATAATGTTGACAGCTTAATGTTGACAGCTTAATGTTGACAGCTTAATGTTGACAGCTTAATTTTGACAGCTTAATTTTATTGACAGCTTAATGTGGACAGCTTAATGTGGACAGCTTAATGTGGACAGCTTAATGTCGACAGCTTAATGTCGACAGCTTAATGTCGACAGCTTAATGTCGACAACTTAATGTCGACAACTTAATGTCGACAACTTAATGTCGACAACTTAATGTCGACAACTGAATGTCGACAACTCAATGTCGACAACTTAATGTCGACAACTTAATGTCGACAACTTAATATCGACAACTTAATGTCGACAACTTAATGTGGACAACTTAATGTTGACAAATTTATGTTGACAACTTAATGTTGACAACTTAATGTTGACAGCTTAATGTTGACATAATGTTGACAGCTTAATGTTGACAGCTTAATGTTGACAGCTTAATGTTGACAGCTTATTGTTGACAGCTTAATGTTGACAGCTTAATGTTGACAGCTTAATATTGACAGCTTAATGACGACAACTTAATGACGACAACTTAATGTCGACAAATTAATGTCGACAACTTAATGTCGACAACTTAATGTCGACAACTTAATGTCGACAACTTAATGTCGACAACTTAATGTCGACAACTTCATGTCGACAACTTAATGTCGACAACTTAATGTCGACAACTGAATGTCGACAACTCAATGTCGACAACTTAATGTCGACAACTTAATGTCGACAACTTAATATCGACAACTTAATGTCGACAACTTAATGTGGACAACTTAATGTTGACAAATTTATGTTGACAACTTAATGTTGACAACTTAATGTTGACAGCTTAATGTTGACAGCTTAATGTTGACAGCTTAATTTTGACAGCTTAATTTTATTGACAGCTTAATGTGGACAGCTTAATGTGGACAGCTTAATGTGGACAGCTTAATGTGGACAGCTTAATGTGGACAGCTTAATGTGGACAGCTTAATGTCGACAGCTTAATGTCGACAGCTTAATGTCGACAACTTAATGTCGACAACTTAATGTCGACAACTTAATGTCGACAACTGAATGTCGACAACTCAATGTCGACAACTTAATGTCGACAACTTAATGTCGACAACTTAATATCGACAACTTAATGTCGACAACTTAATGTGGACAACTTAATGTTGACAAATTTATGTTGACAACTTAATGTTGACAACTTAATGTTGACAGCTTAATGTTGACATAATGTTGACAGCTTAATGTTGACAGCTTAATGTTGACAGCTTAATGTTGACAGCTTATTGTTGACAGCTTAATGTTGACAGCTTAATGTTGACAGCTTAATATTGACAGCTTAATGACGACAACTTAATGACGACAACTTAATGTCGACAAATTAATGTCGACAACTTAATGTCGACAACTTAATGTCGACAACTTAATGTCGACAACTTAATGTCGACAACTTAATGTCGACAACTTCATGTCGACAACTTAATGTCGACAACTTAATGTCGACAACTTCATGTTGACAACATAATGTAGACAGCTTAATGTTGACAGCTTGATGTTGACAGCTTAAAGTTGACAGCTTAATTTTGACAGCTTAATTTTGTTGACATCTTAATGTTGTTGACACCTTAAAGTTGTTGACAGCTTAATGTTGCTGACAGCTTAATGTCGACAGCTTAATGTCGACAGCTTAATGTCGACAGCTTAATGTCGACAACTTAATGTCGACAACTTAATGTCGACAACTGAATGTCGACAACTCAATGTCGACAACTTAATGTCGACAACTTAATGTCGACAACTTAATATCGACAACTTAATGTCGACAACTTAATGTGGACAACTTAATGTTGACAAATTTATGTTGACAACTTAATGTTGACAACTTAATGTTGACAGCTTAATGTTGACATAATGTTGACAGCTTAATGTTGACAGCTTAATGTTGACAGCTTAATGTTGACAGCTTAATTTTGACAGCTTAATTTTATTGACAGCTTAATGTGGACAGCTTAATGTGGACAGCTTAATGTGGACAGCTTAATGTCGACAGCTTAATGTCGACAGCTTAATGTCGACAGCTTAATGTCGACAACTTAATGTCGACAACTTAATGTCGACAACTTAATGTCGACAACTGAATGTCGACAACTCAATGTCGACAACTTAATGTCGACAACTTAATGTCGACAACTTAATATCGACAACTTAATGTCGACAACTTAATGTGGACAACTTAATGTTGACAAATTTATGTTGACAACTTAATGTTGACAACTTAATGTTGACAGCTTAATGTTGACATAATGTTGACAGCTTAATGTTGACAGCTTAATGTTGACAGCTTAATGTTGACAGCTTATTGTTGACAGCTTAATGTTGACAGCTTAATGTTGACAGCTTAATATTGACAGCTTAATGACGACAACTTAATGACGACAACTTAATGTCGACAAATTAATGTCGACAACTTAATGTCGACAACTTAATGTCGACAACTTAATGTCGACAACTTAATGTCGACAACTTAATGTCGACAACTTCATGTCGACAACTTAATGTCGACAACTTAATGTCGACAACTTCATGTTGACAACATAATGTAGACAGCTTAATGTTGACAGCTTGATGTTGACAGCTTAAAGTTGACAGCTTAATTTTGACAGCTTAATTTTGTTGACATCTTAATGTTGTTGACACCTTAAAGTTGTTGACAGCTTAATGTTGCTGACAGCTTAATGTCGACAGCTTAATGTCGACAGCTTAATGTCGACAGCTTAATGTCGACAACTTAATGTCGACAACTTAATGTCGACAACTGAATGTCGACAACTCAATGTCGACAACTTAATGTCGACAACTTAATGTCGACAACTTAATATCGACAACTTAATGTCGACAACTTAATGTGGACAACTTAATGTTGACAAATTTATGTTGACAACTTAATGTTGACAACTTAATGTTGACAGCTTAATGTTGACATAATGTTGACAGCTTAATGTTGACAGCTTAATGTTGACAGCTTAATGTTGACAGCTTAATTTTGACAGCTTAATTTTATTGACAGCTTAATGTGGACAGCTTAATGTGGACAGCTTAATGTGGACAGCTTAATGTCGACAGCTTAATGTCGACAGCTTAATGTCGACAGCTTAATGTCGACAACTTAATGTCGACAACTTAATGTCGACAACTTAATGTCGACAACTGAATGTCGACAACTCAATGTCGACAACTTAATGTCGACAACTTAATGTCGACAACTTAATATCGACAACTTAATGTCGACAACTTAATGTGGACAACTTAATGTTGACAAATTTATGTTGACAACTTAATGTTGACAACTTAATGTTGACAGCTTAATGTTGACATAATGTTGACAGCTTAATGTTGACAGCTTAATGTTGACAGCTTAATGTTGACAGCTTATTGTTGACAGCTTAATGTTGACAGCTTAATGTTGACAGCTTAATATTGACAGCTTAATGACGACAACTTAATGACGACAACTTAATGTCGACAAATTAATGTCGACAACTTAATGTCGACAACTTAATGTCGACAACTTAATGTCGACAACTTAATGTCGACAACTTAATGTCGACAACTTCATGTCGACAACTTAATGTCGACAACTTAATGTCGACAACTTCATGTTGACAACATAATGTAGACAGCTTAATGTTGACAGCTTGATGTTGACAGCTTAAAGTTGACAGCTTAATTTTGACAGCTTAATTTTGTTGACATCTTAATGTTGTTGACACCTTAAAGTTGTTGACAGCTTAATGTCGACAGCTTAATGTCGACAGCTTAATGTCGACAGCTTAATGTCGACAACTTAATGTCGACAACTTAATGTCGACAACTGAATGTCGACAACTCAATGTCGACAACTTAATGTCGACAACTTAATGTCGACAACTTAATATCGACAACTTAATGTCGACAACTTAATGTGGACAACTTAATGTTGACAAATTTATGTTGACAACTTAATGTTGACAACTTAATGTTGACAGCTTAATGTTGACATAATGTTGACAGCTTAATGTTGACAGCTTAATGTTGACAGCTTAATGTTGACAGCTTAATTTTGACAGCTTAATTTTATTGACAGCTTAATGTGGACAGCTTAATGTGGACAGCTTAATGTGGACAGCTTAATGTCGACAGCTTAATGTCGACAGCTTAATGTCGACAGCTTAATGTCGACAACTTAATGTCGACAACTTAATGTCGACAACTTAATGTCGACAACTGAATGTCGACAACTCAATGTCGACAACTTAATGTCGACAACTTAATGTCGACAACTTAATATCGACAACTTAATGTCGACAACTTAATGTGGACAACTTAATGTTGACAAATTTATGTTGACAACTTAATGTTGACAACTTAATGTTGACAGCTTAATGTTGACATAATGTTGACAGCTTAATGTTGACAGCTTAATGTTGACAGCTTAATGTTGACAGCTTATTGTTGACAGCTTAATGTTGACAGCTTAATGTTGACAGCTTAATATTGACAGCTTAATGACGACAACTTAATGACGACAACTTAATGTCGACAAATTAATGTCGACAACTTAATGTCGACAACTTAATGTCGACAACTTAATGTCGACAACTTAATGTCGACAACTTAATGTCGACAACTTCATGTCGACAACTTAATGTCGACAACTTAATGTCGACAACTGAATGTCGACAACTCAATGTCGACAACTTAATGTCGACAACTTAATGTCGACAACTTAATATCGACAACTTAATGTCGACAACTTAATGTGGACAACTTAATGTTGACAAATTTATGTTGACAACTTAATGTTGACAACTTAATGTTGACAGCTTAATGTTGACAGCTTAATGTTGACAGCTTAATTTTGACAGCTTAATTTTATTGACAGCTTAATGTGGACAGCTTAATGTGGACAGCTTAATGTGGACAGCTTAATGTCGACAGCTTAATGTCGACAGCTTAATGTCGACAGCTTAATGTCGACAACTTAATGTCGACAACTTAATGTCGACAACTTAATGTCGACAACTGAATGTCGACAACTCAATGTCGACAACTTAATGTCGACAACTTAATGTCGACAACTTAATATCGACAACTTAATGTCGACAACTTAATGTGGACAACTTAATGTTGACAAATTTATGTTGACAACTTAATGTTGACAACTTAATGTTGACAGCTTAATGTTGACATAATGTTGACAGCTTAATGTTGACAGCTTAATGTTGACAGCTTAATGTTGACAGCTTATTGTTGACAGCTTAATGTTGACAGCTTAATGTTGACAGCTTAATATTGACAGCTTAATGACGACAACTTAATGACGACAACTTAATGTCGACAAATTAATGTCGACAACTTAATGTCGACAACTTAATGTCGACAACTTAATGTCGACAACTTAATGTCGACAACTTAATGTCGACAACTTCATGTCGACAACTTAATGTCGACAACTTAATGTCGACAACTGAATGTCGACAACTCAATGTCGACAACTTAATGTCGACAACTTAATGTCGACAACTTAATATCGACAACTTAATGTCGACAACTTAATGTGGACAACTTAATGTTGACAAATTTATGTTGACAACTTAATGTTGACAACTTAATGTTGACAGCTTAATGTTGACAGCTTAATGTTGACAGCTTAATTTTGACAGCTTAATTTTATTGACAGCTTAATGTGGACAGCTTAATGTGGACAGCTTAATGTGGACAGCTTAATGTGGACAGCTTAATGTCGACAGCTTAATGTCGACAGCTTAATGTCGACAGCTTAATGTCGACAACTTAATGTCGACAACTTAATGTCGACAACTTAATGTCGACAACTGAATGTCGACAACTCAATGTCGACAACTTAATGTCGACAACTTAATATCGACAACTTAATGTCGACAACTTAATGTGGACAACTTAATGTTGACAAATTTATGTTGACAACTTAATGTTGACAACTTAATGTTGACAGCTTAATGTTGACATAATGTTGACAGCTTAATGTTGACAGCTTAATGTTGACAGCTTAATGTTGACAGCTTATTGTTGACAGCTTAATGTTGACAGCTTAATGTTGACAGCTTAATATTGACAGCTTAATGACGACAACTTAATGACGACAACTTAATGTCGACAAATTAATGTTGACAGCTTAATGTTGACAGCTTAATATTGACAGCTTAATGACGACAACTTAATGACGACAACTTAATGTCGACAAATTAATGTCGACAACTTAATGTCGACAACTTAATGTCGACAACTTAATGTCGACAACTTAATGTCGACAACTTAATGTCGACAACTTCATGTCGACAACTTAATGTCGACAACTTAATGTCGACAACTTCATGTTGACAACATAATGTAGACAGCTTAATGTTGACAGCTTGATGTTGACAGCTTAAAGTTGACAGCTTAATTTTGACAGCTTAATTTTGTTGACATCTTAATGTTGTTGACACCTTAAAGTTGTTGACAGCTTAATGTTGCTGACAGCTTAATGTCGACAGCTTAATGTTGTTGACAGCTTAATGTTGACAACTTAATGTTGACAACTTAATGTGGACAACTTAATGTGGACAACTTTATGTTGACAACTTAATGTTGACAGCTTAATGTTGACATAATGTTGACAGCTTAATGTTGACAGCTTAATGTTGACAGCTTAATGTTGACAGCTTAATGTTGACAGCTTAATGTTGACAGCTTAATTTTATTGACAGCTTAATGTCAAAAAAACTTAATGTCGACAACTTAATGTTGACAACTTAATGTTGACAACATAATGTTGACAGCTTAATGTTGACAGCTTAATGTTGACAGCTTAATGTTGTAGACAGCTTAATGTCAACAGCCTAATGTTGGTGACAGCTTAATGTCGACAGCTTAATGTTGTTGTCAGCTTAATGTTGACAGCTTAATGTTGACAGGATAACATTGACAGCTTAATGTCAACAGCTTAATGTTGTTGACAGCTTAATGTCGATAGCTTAATGTTGTCGATAGCTTAATGTTGTCGATAGCTTCATGTTGTCGACAGCTTAATGTTTTCGACAGCTTAATGTGGTCGACAGCTTAATGTTGTCGACAGCTTAATTTTATTGACAGCTTAATGTCAAAAAAACTTAATGTCGACAACTTAATGTTGACAACTTGATGTTGACAACATAATGTTGACAGCTTAATGTTGACAGCTTAATGTTGACAGCTTAATGTTGACAGCTTAATGTTGTAGACAGCTTAATGTCAACAGCCTAATGTTGTTGACAGCTTAATGTCAACAGCCTAATGTTGTTGACAGCTTAATGTCGACAGCTTAATGTTGTTGTCAGCTTAATGTTGACAGCTTTATGTTGACAGGATAACATTGACAGCTTAATGTCAACAGCTTAATGTTGTTGACAGCTTAATGTCGGTAGCTTAATGTTGTCGATAGCTTAATGTTGTCGATAGCTTAATGTTGTCGACAGCTTAATATTGTTGACAGCTTAATGTTGTCGACAGCTTAATGTGGGCGACAGCTTAATGTTGTCGACAGCTTAATATTGTTGACAGCTTAATGTTGTTGACAGCTTAATGTTGTTGTCAGCTTAATGTTGACAGGTTAATGTTGACAGCCTAATGTTGACAATTTATTGTTGACCGCTTAATTTTTTGTCAGCTTAATGTTGTTGTCAGCTTAATGTTGACAGCTTAATGTTGACAGCCTAATGTTGACAACTTAATGTTGACAGTTTAATGTTGTTGTCAGCCTAATGTTGACAGCTTAATATTGTTGACAGCTTAATATCGACAGCTTAATGTTGTTGACAGCTTAATGTTGTTGTCAGCTTAATGTTGACAGCTTAATGTTGACAGCCTAATGTTGACAACTTAATATTGACAACTTAATGTTGACAGCTTAATGTTGACAGCTTAATGTTGACAGCTTGATGTTGACAGCTTAATGTTGACAGCTTAATGTTGACAGCTTAATCTTGTTGACAGCTCAATGTTGTTGACAGCTTAATATTGACAACTTGATGTTGTTGACTGCTTAATGTTGTTGTCAGCTTAATGTTGACAGCTTAATGTTGACAGCCTAATGTTGACAACTTAATGTCGACAGCTTAATGTCGACAGCTTAATGTTGTTGTCAGCTTAATGTTGACAGCTTAATGTTGACAGGATAACATTGACAGCTTAATGTCAACAGCTTAATGTTGTTGACAGCTTAATGTCGATAGCTTAATGTTGTCAATAGCTTAATGTTGTCGATAGCTTAATGTTGTCGATAGCTTAATGTTGTTGATAGCTTAATGTCGACAGCTTAATGTTGTTGACAGCTTAATGTTGTTGTCAGCTTTATGTTGACAGCTTAATGTTGACAGCCTAATGTTGACAACTTAATGTCGACAACTTAATGTGGACAACTTAATGTTGACAAATTTATGTTGACAACTTAATGTCAACAGCTTAATGTTGTTGACAGCTTAATGTCGATAGCTTAATGTTGTCGATAGCTTAATGTTGTCGATAGCTTCATGTTGTCGACAGCTTAATGTTTTCGACAGCTTAATGTGGTCGACAGCTTAATGTTGTCGACAGCTTAATTTTATTGACAGCTTAATGTCAAAAAAACTTAATGTCGACAACTTAATGTTGACAACTTGATGTTGACAACATAATGTTGACAGCTTAATGTTGACAGCTTAATGTTGACAGCTTAATGTTGACAGCTTAATGTTGTAGACAGCTTAATGTCAACAGCCTAATGTTGTTGACAGCTTAATGTCAACAGCCTAATGTTGTTGACAGCTTAATGTCGACAGCTTAATGTTGTTGTCAGCTTAATGTTGACAGCTTAATGTTGACAGGATAACATTGACAGCTTAATGTCAACAGCTTAATGTTGTTGACAGCTTAATGTCGGTAGCTTAATGTTGTCGATAGCTTAATGTTGTCGATAGCTTAATGTTGTCGACAGCTTAATATTGTTGACAGCTTAATGTTGTCGACAGCTTAATGTGGGCGACAGCTTAATGTTGTCGACAGCTTAATATTGTTGACAGCTTAATGTTGTTGACAGCTTAATGTTGTTGTCAGCTTAATGTTGACAGGTTAATGTTGACAGCCTAATGTTGACAATTTATTGTTGACCGCTTAATTTTTTGTCAGCTTAATGTTGTTGTCAGCTTAATGTTGACAGCTTAATGTTGACAGCCTAATGTTGACAACTTAATGTTGACAGTTTAATGTTGTTGTCAGCCTAATGTTGACAGCTTAATATTGTTGACAGCTTAATATCGACAGCTTAATGTTGTTGACAGCTTAATGTTGTTGTCAGCTTAATGTTGACAGCTTAATGTTGACAGCCTAATGTTGACAACTTAATATTGACAACTTAATGTTGACAGCTTAATGTTGACAGCTTAATGTTGACAGCTTGATGTTGACAGCTTAATGTTGACAGCTTAATGTTGACAGCTTAATCTTGTTGACAGCTCAATGTTGTTGACAGCTTAATATTGACAACTTGATGTTGTTGACTGCTTAATGTTGTTGTCAGCTTAATGTTGACAGCTTAATGTTGACAGCCTAATGTTGACAACTTAATGTCGACAGCTTAATGTCGACAGCTTAATGTTGTTGTCAGCTTAATGTTGACAGCTTAATGTTGACAGGATAACATTGACAGCTTAATGTCAACAGCTTAATGTTGTTGACAGCTTAATGTCGATAGCTTAATGTTGTCGATAGCTTAATGTTGTCGATAGCTTAATGTTGTTGATAGCTTAATGTCGACAGCTTAATGTTGTTGACAGCTTAATGTTGTTGTCAGCTTTATGTTGACAGCTTAATGTTGACAGCCTAATGTTGACAACTTAATGTCGACAACTTAATGTGGACAACTTAATGTTGACAAATTTATGTTGACAACTTAATGTTGACAGCTTAATGTTGACAGCTTAATGTTGACAGCTTAATGTTGACAGCTTATTGTTGACAGCTTAATGTTGACAGCTTAATGTTGACAGCCTAATGTTGACAACTTAATGTCGACAACTTAATGTGGACAACTTAATGTTGACAAATTTATGTTGACAACTTAATGTTGACAACTTAATGTCGACAACTTAATGTCGACAACTTAATGTCGACAACTTAATGTCGACAACTTAATGTCGACAACTTAATGTCGACAACTTAATGTCGACAACTTAATGTTGACAACTTAATGTCGACAACTTAATGTTGACAAATTTATGTTGACAACTTAATGTCGACAACTTAATGTTGACAAATTTATGTTGACAGCTTAATGTTGACAACTTAATGTTGACAGCTTAATGTTGACAGCTTAATGTTGACAGCTTAATGTTGACAGCTTAATGTTGACATAATGTTGACAGCTTAATGTTGACAGCTTAATGTTGACAGCTTATTGTTGACAGCTTAATGTTGACAGCTTAAGGTTACTTCTGACAAGCTTGTATAAGCTCGACATCGACGTCTTTCACTGCTACAAAGTCATCGAAACTACGGCCAAGCGAAATGTAACCTGAATCCGTGTCGGGCCCGTGAACAAAGACGAGATTGTTGTTCCAGACGAGTGCCACTCACGCAACCCCACAGCCAAGTCCAGTCGACTGGACCTTTATGGATCCAAACGCGGCAACCAGATGTGTCTGAGAAGTGTCACCTGCCAAAGGTTACTTCTGACAAGCTTGTACAAGCTCGACAGCGACGTCTTTCACTGCTACAAAGTTATCGAAACTACGGCCAAGCGAAATGTAACCTGAATCCGTGTCGGGGTCGTGAACAAAGACGAGATTGTTGTTCCAGACGAGTGCCACTCACTCAACCCCACAGCCAAGTCCAGTCGACTGGACCTTTATGGATCAAAATGTGGCACCCAGATGTGTCTGAAATGTGTCACATGCCTAAGGTTACTTCTGACAAGCTTGTACAAGCTCGACGGCGACGTCTTTCACTGCTACAAAGTCATCGAAATCACGGCCAAGCGAAATGTAACCTGAATGCTGGTCGGGGCCGTGAACAAAGACGAGATTGTTGTTCCAGACGAGTGCCACTCACGCAACCCCACAGCCAAGTCCAGTCGACTGGACCTTTATGGATCCAAACGCGGCAACCAGATGTGTCTGAGAAGTGTCACCTGCCAAAGGTTACTTCTGACAAGCTTGTACAAGCTCGACAGCGACGTCTTTCACTGCTACAAAGTTATCGAAATCACGGCCAAGCGAAATGTAACCTGAATCCGTGTCGGGGTCGTGAACAAAGACGAGATTGTTGTTCCAGACGAGTGCCACTCACTCAACCCCACAGCCAAGTCCAGTCGACTGGACCTTTATGGATCAAAATGTGGCACCCAGATGTGTCTGAAATGTGTCACATGCCTAAGGTTACTTCTGACAAGCTTGTACAAGCTCGACGGCGACGTCTTTCACTGCTACAAAGTCATCGAAATCACGGCCAAGCGAAATGTAACCTGAATGCTGGTCGGGGCCGTGAACAAAGACGAGACTGTTGTTCCAGACGAGTGCCACTCACTCAACCCCACAGCCAAGTCCAGTCGACTGGACCTTTATGGATCCAAACGCGGCACCCAGATGTGTCTGAGAAGTGTCACCTGCCAAAGGTTACTTCTGACAAGCTTGTACAAGCTCGACATCGACGTCTTTCACTGCTACAAAGTCATCGAAACTACGGCCAAGCGAAATGTAACCTGAATCCGTGTCGGGCCCGTGAACAAAGACGAGATTGTTGTTCCAGACGAGTGCCACTCACGCAACCCCACAGCCAAGTCCAGTCGACTGGACCTTTATGGATCCAAACGCGGCAACCAGATGTGTCTGAGAAGTGTCACCTGCC
This sequence comes from Alitta virens, assembly GCA_932294295.1. Classification (NCBI taxonomy): domain Eukaryota; kingdom Metazoa; phylum Annelida; class Polychaeta; order Phyllodocida; family Nereididae; genus Alitta; species Alitta virens. The sequence continues at coordinate 11,702,643 of OW028583.1, read as the reverse complement.
AAAGGTTACTTCTGACAAGCTTGTACAAGCTCGACAGCGACGTCTTTCACTGCTACAAAGTTATCGAAACTACGGCCAAGCGAAATGTAACCTGAATCCGTGTCGGGGTCGTGAACAAAGACGAGATTGTTGTTCCAGACGAGTGCCACTCACTCAACCCCACAGCCAAGTCCAGACGACTGGACCTTTATGGATCAAAATGTGGCACCCAGATGTGTCTGAAATGTGTCACATGCCTAAGGTTACTTCTGACAAGCTTGTACAAGCTCGACGGCGACGTCTTTCACTGCTACAAAGTCATCGAAATCACGGCCAAGCGAAATGTAACCTGAATGCTGGTCGGGGCCGTGAACAAAGACGAGACTGTTGTTCCAGACGAGTGCCACTCACTCAACCCCACAGCCAAGTCCAGTCGACTGGACCTTTATGGATCCAAACGCGGCACCCAGATGTGTCTGAGAAGTGTCACCTGCCAAAGGTTACTTCTGACAAGCTTGTACAAGCTCGACATCGACGTCTTTCACTGCTACAAAGTCATCGAAACTACGGCCAAGCTAAATGTAACCTGAATCCGTGTCGGGCCCGTGAACAAAGACGAGATTGTTGTTCCAGACGAGTGCCACTCACTCAGCCCCACAGCCAAGTCCAGTCGACTGAACCTTTATGGATCCAAACGCGGCAACCAGATGTGTCTGAGAAGTGTCACCTGCCAAAGGTTACTTCTGACAAGCTTGTACAAGCTCGACCGCGACGTCTTTCACTGCTACAAAGTCATCGAAACTACGGCCAAGCGAAATGTAACCTGAATCCGTATCGGGGCCGTGAACAAACACCAGATTGTTGTTCCAGACGAGTGCCACTCACTCAACCCCACAGCCAAGTCCAGTCGACTGGACCTTTATGGATCCAAACGCGGCAACAAGATGTGTCTGAGAAGTGTCACCTGCCAAAGGTTACTTCTGACAAGCTTGTACAAGCTCGACATCGACGTCTTTCACTGCTACAAAGTCATCGAAACTACGGCCAAGCGAAATGTAACCTGAATCCGTGTCGGGCCCGTGAACAAAGACGAGATTGTTGTTCCAGACGAGTGCCACTCACTCAGCCCCACAGCCAAGTCCAGTCGACTGGACCTTTATGGATCTAAATGCGGCACCCAGATGTGTCTGAAAAGTGTCACCTGCCTAAGGTTACTTCTGACAAGCTTGTACAAGCTCGACGGCGACGTCTTTCACTGCTACAAAGTCATCGAAATCACGGCCAAGCGAAATGTAACCTGAATGCTGGTCGGGGCCGTGAACAAAGACGAGACTGTTGTTCCAGACGAGTGCCACTCACTCAACCCCACAGCCAAGTCCAGTCGACTGGACCTTTATGGATCCAAACGCGGCAACCAGATGTGTCTGAGAAGTGTCACCTGCCAAAGGTAACTTCTGACAAGCTAAAAAGTCATCGAAACTACGGCCAAGCGAAAAGTAACCTGAATCCGTGTCGGGGTCGTGAACAAAGACGAGATTGTTGTTCCAGACGAGTGCCACTCACTCAACCCCACAGCCAAGTCCAGTCGACTGGACCTTTATGGATCTAAATGCGGCACCCAGATGTGTCTGAAAAGTGTCACCTGCCTAAGGTTACTTCTGACAAGCTTGTACAAGCTCGACGGCGACGTCTTTCACTGCTACAAAGTCATCGAAATCACGGCCAAGCGAAATGTAACCTGAATGCTGGTCGGGGCCGTGAACAAAGACGAGACTGTTGTTCCAGACGAGTGCCACTCACTCAACCCCACAGCCAAGTCCAGTCGACTGGACCTTTATGGATCCAAACGCGGCAACCAGATGTGTCTGAGAAGTGTCACCTGCCAAAGGTAACTTCTGACAAGCTAAAAAGTCATCGAAACTACGGCCAAGCGAAAAGTAACCTGAATCCGTGTCGGGGTCGTGAACAAAGACGAGATTGTTGTTCCAGACGAGTGCCACTCACTCAACCCCACAGCCAAGTCCAGTCGACTGGACCTTTATGGATCTAAATGCGGCACCCAGATGTGTCTGAAAAGTGTCACCTGCCTAAGGTTACTTCTGACAAGCTTGTACAAGCTCGACGGCGACGTCTTTCACTGCTACAAAGTCATCGAAATCACGGCCAAGCGAAATGTAACCTGAATGCTGGTCGGGGCCGTGAACAAAGACGAGACTGTTGTTCCAGACGAGTGCCACTCACTCAACCCCACAGCCAAGTCCAGTCGACTGGACCTTTATGGATCCAAACGCGGGACCCAGATGTGTCTGAGAAGTGTCACCTGCCAAAGTTTACTTCTGACAAGCTTGTACAAGCTCAAAATCGACGTCTTTCACTGCTACAAAGTCATCGAAATCACGGCCAAGCGAAATGTAACCTGAATGCTTGTCGGGGCCGTGAACAAAGACGAGACTGTTGTTCCAGACGAGTGCCACTCACTCAGCCCCACAGCCAAGTCCAGTCGACTTGACCTTTATGGATCCAACCGCGGCAACCAGATGTGTCTGAGAAGTGTCACCTGCCAAAGGTAACTTCTGACAAGCTACAAAGTTATCGAAACTACGGCCAAGCGAAATGTAACCTGAATCCGTGTCGGGGTCGTGAACAAAGACGAGATTGTTGTTCCAGACGAGTGCCACTCACTCAACCCCACAGCCAAGTCCAGTCGACTGGACCTTTATGGATCAAAATGCGGCCCCCAGATGTGTCTGAAAAGTGTCACCTGCCTAAGGTTACTTCTGACAAGCTTGTACAAGCTCGACGGCGACGTCTTTCACTGCTACAAAGTCATCGAAATCACGGCCAAGCGAAATGTAACCTGAATGCTGGTCGGGGCCGTGAACAAAGACGAGACTGTTGTTATAGACGAGTGCCACTCACTCAACCCCACAGCCAAGTCCAGTCGACTGGACCTTTATGGATCCAAACGCGGCACCCAGATGTGTCTGAGAAGTGTCACCTGCCAAAGGTTACTTCTGATAAGCTTGTACAAGCTCGACGGCGACGTCTTTCACTGCTACAAAGTCATCGAAACTACGGCCAAGCGAAATGTAACCTGAATCCGTGTCGGGCCAGTGAACAAAGACGAGATTGTTGTTCCAGACGAGTGCCACTCACTCAGCCCCACAGCCAAGTCCAGTCGACTTGACCTTTATGGATCCAAACGCGGCAACCAGATGTGTCTGAGAAGTGTCACCTGCCAAAGGTTACTTCTGACAAGCTACAAAGTCATCGAAACTACAGCCAAGCGAAATGTAACCTGAATGCTGGTCGGGGCCGTGAACAAAGACGAGACTGTTGTTCCAGACGAGTGCCACTCACGCAACCCCACAGCCAAGTCCAGTCGACTGGACCTTTATGGATCCAAACGCGGCAACCAGATGTGTCTGAGAAGTGTCACCTGCCAAAGGTTACTTCTGACAAGCTTGTACAAGCTCGACAGCGACGTCTTTCACTGCTACAAAGTTATCGAAACTACGGCCAAGCGAAATGTAACCTGAATGCTGGTCGGGGCCGTGAACAAAGACGAGACTGTTGTTCCAGACGAGTGCCACTCACTCAACCCCACAGCCAAGTCCAGTCGACTGGACCTTTATGGATCCAAACGCGGCACCCAGATGTGTCTGAGAAGTGTCACCTGCCAAAGGTTACTTCTGACAAGCTTGTACAAGCTCGACATCGACGTCTTTCACTGCTACAAAGTCATCGAAACTACGGCCAAGCTAAATGTAACCTGAATCCGTGTCGGGCCCGTGAACAAAGACGAGATTGTTGTTCCAGACGAGTGCCACTCACTCAGCCCCACAGCCAAGTCCAGTCGACTGAACCTTTATGGATCCAAACGCGGCAACCAGATGTGTCTGAGAAGTGTCACCTGCCAAAGGTTACTTCTGACAAGCTTGTACAAGCTCGACAGCGACGTCTTTCACTGCTACAAAGTCATCGAAACTACGGCCAAGCGAAATGTAACCTGAATCCGTGTCGGGCCCGTGAACAAAGACGAGATTGTTGTTCCAGACGAGTGCCACTCACGCAACCCCACAGCCAAGTCCAGTCGACTGGACCTTTATGGATCCAAACGCGGCAACCAGATGTGTCTGAGAAGTGTCACCTGCCAAAGGTTACTTCTGACAAGCTTGTACAAGCTCGACAGCGACGTCTTTCACTGCTACAAAGTTATCGAAACTACGGCCAAGCGAAATGTAACCTGAATCCGTGTCGGGGTCGTGAACAAAGACGAGATTGTTGTTCCAGACGAGTGCCACTCACTCAACCCCACAGCCAAGTCCAGACGACTGGACCTTTATGGATCAAAATGTGGCACCCAGATGTGTCTGATATGTGTCACATGCCTAAGGTTACTTCTGACAAGCTTGTACAAGCTCGACGGCGACGTCTTTCACTGCTACAAAGTCATCGAAATCACGGCCAAGCGAAATGTAACCTGAATGCTGGTCGGGGCCGTGAACAAAGACGAGACTGTTGTTCCAGACGAGTGCCACTCACTCAACCCCACAGCCAAGTCCAGTCGACTGGACCTTTATGGATCCAAACGCGGCAACCAGATGTGTCTGAGAAGTGTCACCTGCCAAAGGTAACTTCTGACAAGCTAAAAAGTCATCGAAACTACGGCCAAGCGAAAAGTAACCTGAATCCGTGTCGGGGTCGTGAACAAAGACGAGATTGTTGTTCCAGACGAGTGCCACTCACTCAACCCCACAGCCAAGTCCAGTCGACTGGACCTTTATGGATCTAAATGCGGCACCCAGATGTGTCTGAAAAGTGTCACCTGCCTAAGGTTACTTCTGACAAGCTTGTACAAGCTCGACGGCGACGTCTTTCACTGCTACAAAGTCATCGAAATCACGGCCAAGCGAAATGTAACCTGAATGCTGGTCGGGGCCGTGAACAAAGACGAGACTGTTGTTCCAGACGAGTGCCACTCACTCAACCCCACAGCCAAGTCCAGTCGACTGGACCTTTATGGATCCAAACGCGGGACCCAGATGTGTCTGAGAAGTGTCACCTGCCAAAGTTTACTTCTGACAAGCTTGTACAAGCTCAAAATCGACGTCTTTCACTGCTACAAAGTCATCGAAATCACGGCCAAGCGAAATGTAACCTGAATGCTTGTCGGGGCCGTGAACAAAGACGAGACTGTTGTTCCAGACGAGTGCCACTCACTCAGCCCCACAGCCAAGTCCAGTCGACTTGACCTTTATGGATCCAACCGCGGCAACCAGATGTGTCTGAGAAGTGTCACCTGCCAAAGGTAACTTCTGACAAGCTACAAAGTTATCGAAACTACGGCCAAGCGAAATGTAACCTGAATCCGTGTCGGGGTCGTGAACAAAGACGAGATTGTTGTTCCAGACGAGTGCCACTCACTCAACCCCACAGCCAAGTCCAGTCGACTGGACCTTTATGGATCAAAATGCGGCACCCAGATGTGTCTGAAAAGTGTCACCTGCCTAAGGTTACTTCTGACAAGCTTGTACAAGCTCGACGGCGACGTCTTTCACTGCTACAAAGTCATCGAAATCACGGCCAAGCGAAATGTAACCTGAATGCTGGTCGGGGCCGTGAACAAAGACGAGACTGTTGTTATAGACGAGTGCCACTCACTCAACCCCACAGCCAAGTCCAGTCGACTGGACCTTTATGGATCCAAACGCGGCACCCAGATGTGTCTGAGAAGTGTCACCTGCCAAAGGTTACTTCTGATAAGCTTGTACAAGCTCGACGGCGACGTCTTTCACTGCTACAAAGTCATCGAAACTACGGCCAAGCGAAATGTAACCTGAATCCGTGTCGGGCCAGTGAACAAAGACGAGATTGTTGTTCCAGACGAGTGCCACTCACTCAGCCCCACAGCCAAGTCCAGTCGACTTGACCTTTATGGATCCAAACGCGGCAACCAGATGTGTCTGAGAAGTGTCACCTGCCAAAGGTTACTTCTGACAAGCTACAAAGTCATCGAAACTACAGCCAAGCGAAATGTAACCTGAATGCTGGTCGGGGCCGTGAACAAAGACGAGACTGTTGTTCCAGACGAGTGCCACTCACGCAACCCCACAGCCAAGTCCAGTCGACTGGACCTTTATGGATCCAAACGCGGCAACCAGATGTGTCTGAGAAGTGTCACCTGCCAAAGGTTACTTCTGACAAGCTTGTACAAGCTCGACAGCGACGTCTTTCACTGCTACAAAGTTATCGAAACTACGGCCAAGCGAAATGTAACCTGAATGCTGGTCGGGGCCGTGAACAAAGACGAGACTGTTGTTCCAGACGAGTGCCACTCACTCAACCCCACAGCCAAGTCCAGTCGACTGGACCTTTATGGATCCAAACGCGGCACCCAGATGTGTCTGAGAAGTGTCACCTGCCAAAGGTTACTTCTGACAAGCTTGTACAAGCTCGACATCGACGTCTTTCACTGCTACAAAGTCATCGAAACTACGGCCAAGCTAAATGTAACCTGAATCCGTGTCGGGCCCGTGAACAAAGACGAGATTGTTGTTCCAGACGAGTGCCACTCACTCAGCCCCACAGCCAAGTCCAGTCGACTGAACCTTTATGGATCCAAACGCGGCAACCAGATGTGTCTGAGAAGTGTCACCTGCCAAAGGTTACTTCTGACAAGCTTGTACAAGCTCGACAGCGACGTCTTTCACTGCTACAAAGTCATCGAAACTACGGCCAAGCGAAATGTAACCTGAATCCGTGTCGGGCCCGTGAACAAAGACGAGATTGTTGTTCCAGACGAGTGCCACTCACGCAACCCCACAGCCAAGTCCAGTCGACTGGACCTTTATGGATCCAAACGCGGCAACCAGATGTGTCTGAGAAGTGTCACCTGCCAAAGGTTACTTCTGACAAGCTTGTACAAGCTCGACAGCGACGTCTTTCACTGCTACAAAGTTATCGAAACTACGGCCAAGCGAAATGTAACCTGAATCCGTGTCGGGGTCGTGAACAAAGACGAGATTGTTGTTCCAGACGAGTGCCACTCACTCAACCCCACAGCCAAGTCCAGACGACTGGACCTTTATGGATCAAAATGTGGCACCCAGATGTGTCTGATATGTGTCACATGCCTAAGGTTACTTCTGACAAGCTTGTACAAGCTCGACGGCGACGTCTTTCACTGCTACAAAGTCATCGAAATCACGGCCAAGCGAAATGTAACCTGAATGCTGGTCGGGGCCGTGAACAAAGACGAGACTGTTGTTCCAGACGAGTGCCACTCACTCAACCCCACAGCCAAGTCCAGTCGACTGGACCTTTATGGATCCAAACGCGGCACCCAGATGTGTCTGAGAAGTGTCACCTGCCAAAGGTTACTTCTGACAAGCTTGTACAAGCTCGACATCGACGTCTTTCACTGCTACAAAGTCATCGAAACTACGGCCAAGCTAAATGTAACCTGAATCCGTGTCGGGCCCGTGAACAAAGACGAGATTGTTGTTCCAGACGAGTGCCACTCACTCAGTCCCACAGCCAAGTCCAGTCGACTGAACCTTTATGGATCCAAACGCGGCAACCAGATGTGTCTGAGAAGTGTCACCTGCCAAAGGTTACTTCTGACAAGCTTGTACAAGCTCGACCGCGACGTCTTTCACTGCTACAAAGTCATCGAAACTACGGCCAAGCGAAATGTAACCTGAATCCGTATCGGGGCCGTGAACAAACACCAGATTGTTGTTCCAGACGAGTGCCACTCACTCAACCCCACAGCCAAGTCCAGTCGACTGGACCTTTATGGATCCAAACGCGGCAACAAGATGTGTCTGAGAAGTGTCACCTGCCAAAGGTTACTTCTGACAAGCTTGTACAAGCTCGACATCGACGTCTTTCACTGCTACAAAGTCATCGAAACTACGGCCAAGCGAAATGTAACCTGAATCCGTGTCGGGCCCGTGAACAAAGACGAGATTGTTGTTCCAGACGAGTGCCACTCACTCAGCCCCACAGCCAAGTCCAGTCGACTGGACCTTTATGGATCTAAATGCGGCACCCAGATGTGTCTGAAAAGTGTCACCTGCCTAAGGTTACTTCTGACAAGCTTGTACAAGCTCGACGGCGACGTCTTTCACTGCTACAAAGTCATCGAAATCACGGCCAAGCGAAATGTAACCTGAATGCTGGTCGGGGCCGTGAACAAAGAGGAGACTGTTGTTCCAGACGAGTGCCACTCACTCAACCCCACAGCCAAGTCCAGTCGACTGGACCTTTATGGATCCAAACGCGGCAACCAGATGTGTCTGAGAAGTGTCACCTGCCAAAGGTAACTTCTGACAAGCTAAAAAGTCATCGAAACTACGGCCAAGCGAAAAGTAACCTGAATCCGTGTCGGGGTCGTGAACAAAGACGAGATTGTTGTTCCAGACGAGTGCCACTCACTCAACCCCACAGCCAAGTCCAGTCGACTGGACCTTTATGGATCTAAATGCGGCACCCAGATGTGTCTGAAAAGTGTCACCTGCCTAAGGTTACTTCTGACAAGCTTGTACAAGCTCGACGGCGACGTCTTTCACTGCTACAAAGTCATCGAAATCACGGCCAAGCGAAATGTAACCTGAATGCTGGTCGGGGCCGTGAACAAAGACGAGACTGTTGTTCCAGACGAGTGCCACTCACTCAACCCCACAGCCAAGTCCAGTCGACTGGACCTTTATGGATCCAAACGCGGCACCCAGATGTGTCTGAGAAGTGTCACCTGCCAAAGGTTACTTCTGACAAGCTTGTACAAGCTCGACATCGACGTCTTTCACTGCTACAAAGTCATCGAAACTACGGCCAAGCGAAATGTAACCTGAATCCGTGTCGGGCCCGTGAACAAAGACGAGATTGTTGTTCCAGACGAGTGCCACTCACGCAACCCCACAGCCAAGTCCAGTCGACTGGACCTTTATGGATCCAAACGCGGCAACCAGATGTGTCTGAGAAGTGTCACCTGCCAAAGGTTACTTCTGACAAGCTTGTACAAGCTCGACATCGACGTCTTTCACTGCTACAAAGTTATCGAAACTACGGCCAAGCGAAATGTAACCTGAATCCGTGTCGGGGTCGTGAACAAAGACGAGATTGTTGTTCCAGACGAGTGCCACTCACTCAACCCCACAGCCAAGTCCAGTCGACTGGACCTTTATGGATCAAAATGTGGCACCCAGATGTGTCTGAAATGTGTCACATGCCTAAGGTTACTTCTGACAAGCTTGTACAAGCTCGACGGCGACGTCTTTCACTGCTACAAAGTCATCGAAATCACGGCCAAGCGAAATGTAACCTGAATGCTGGTCGGGGCCGTGAACAAAGACGAGATTGTTGTTCCAGACGAGTGCCACTCACTCAGCCCCACAGCCAAGTCCAAAATGTAACCTGAATCCGTGTCGGGCCCGTGAACAAAGACGAGATTGTTGTTCCAGACGAGTGCCACTCACGCAACCCCACAGCCAAGTCCAGTCGACTGGACCTTTATGGATCCAAACGCGGCAACCAGATGTGTCTGAGAAGTGTCACCTGCCAAAGGTTACTTCTGACAAGCTTGTACAAGCTCGACAGCGACGTCTTTCACTGCTACAAAGTTATCGAAACTACGGCCAAGCGAAATGTAACCTGAATCCGTGTCGGGGTCGTGAACAAAGACGAGATTGTTGTTCCAGACGAGTGCCACTCACTCAACCCCACAGCCAAGTCCAGTCGACTGGACCTTTATGGATCAAAATGTGGCACCCAGATGTGTCTGAAATGTGTCACATGCCTAAGGTTACTTCTGACAAGCTTGTACAAGCTCGACGGCGACGTCTTTCACTGCTACAAAGTCATCGAAATCACGGCCAAGCGAAATGTAACCTGAATGCTGGTCGGGGCCGTGAACAAAGACGAGACTGTTGTTCCAGACGAGTGCCACTCACTCAACCCCACAGCCAAGTCCAGTCGACTGGACCTTTATGGATCCAAACGCGGCACCCAGATGTGTCTGAGAAGTGTCACCTGCCAAAGGTTACTTCTGACAAGCTTGTACAAGCTCGACATCGACGTCTTTCACTGCTACAAAGTCATCGAAACTACGGCCAAGCTAAATGTAACCTGAATCCGTGTCGGGCCCGTGAACAAAGACGAGATTGTTGTTCCAGACGAGTGCCACTCACTCAGCCCCACAGCCAAGTCCAGTCGACTGAACCTTTATGGATCCAAACGCGGCAACCAGATGTGTCTGAGAAGTGTCACCTGCCAAAGGTTACTTCTGACAAGCTTGTACAAGCTCGACAGCGACGTCTTTCACTGCTACAAAGTCATCGAAACTACGGCCAAGCGAAATGTAACCTGAATCCGTGTCGGGCCCGTGAACAAAGACGAGATTGTTGTTCCAGACTAGTGCCACTCACGCAACCCCACAGCCAAGTCCAGTCGACTGGACCTTTATGGATCCAAACGCGGCAACCAGATGTGTCTGAGAAGTGTCACCTGCCAAAGGTTACTTCTGACAAGCTTGTACAAGCTCGACAGCGACGTCTTTCACTGCTACAAAGTTATCGAAACTACGGCCAAGCGAAATGTAACCTGAATCCGTGTCGGGGTCGTGAACAAAGACGAGATTGTTGTTCCAGACGAGTGCCACTCACTCAACCCCACAGCCAAGTCCAGACGACTGGACCTTTATGGATCAAAATGTGGCACCCAGATGTGTCTGATATGTGTCACATGCCAAAGGTAACTTCTGACAAGCTAAAAAGTCATCGAAACTACGGCCAAGCGAAAAGTAACCTGAATCCGTGTCGGGGTCGTGAACAAAGACGAGATTGTTGTTCCAGACGAGTGCCACTCACTCAACCCCACAGCCAAGTCCAGTCGACTGGACCTTTATGGATCTAAATGCGGCACCCAGATGTGTCTGAAAAGTGTCACCTGCCTAAGGTTACTTCTGACAAGCTTGTACAAGCTCGACGGCGACGTCTTTCACTGCTACAAAGTCATCGAAATCACGGCCAAGCGAAATGTAACCTGAATGCTGGTCGGGGCCGTGAACAAAGACGAGACTGTTGTTCCAGACGAGTGCCACTCACTCAACCCCACAGCCAAGTCCAGTCGACTGGACCTTTATGGATCCAAACGCGGCACCCAGATGTGTCTGAGAAGTGTCACCTGCCAAAGGTTACTTCTGACAAGCTTGTACAAGCTCGACATCGACGTCTTTCACTGCTACAAAGTCATCGAAACTACGGCCAAGCGAAATGTAACCTGAATCCGTGTCGGGCCCGTGAACAAAGACGAGATTGTTGTTCCAGACGAGTGCCACTCACGCAACCCCACAGCCAAGTCCAGTCGACTGGACCTTTATGGATCCAAACGCGGCAACCAGATGTGTCTGAGAAGTGTCACCTGCCAAAGGTTACTTCTGACAAGCTTGTACAAGCTCGACAGCGACGTCTTTCACTGCTACAAAGTTATCGAAACTACGGCCAAGCGAAATGTAACCTGAATCCGTGTCGGGGTCGTGAACAAAGACGAGATTGTTGTTCCAGACGAGTGCCACTCACTCAACCCCACAGCCAAGTCCAGTCGACTGGACCTTTATGGATCAAAATGTGGCACCCAGATGTGTCTGAAATGTGTCACATGCCTAAGGTTACTTCTGACAAGCTTGTACAAGCTCGACGGCGACGTCTTTCACTGCTACAAAGTCATCGAAATCACGGCCAAGCGAAATGTAACCTGAATGCTGGTCGGGGCCGTGAACAAAGACGAGATTGTTGTTCCAGACGAGTGCCACTCACTCAGCCCCACAGCCAAGTCCAAAATGTAACCTGAATCCGTGTCGGGCCCGTGAACAAAGACGAGATTGTTGTTCCAGACGAGTGCCACTCACTCAGCCCCACAGCCAAGTCCAGTCGACTGAACCTTTATGGATCCAAACGCGGCAACCAGATGTGTCTGAGAAATGTCACCTGCCAAAGGTTACTTCTGACAAGCTTGTACAAGCTCGACAGCGACGTCTTTCACTGCTACAAAGTCATCGAAACTACGGCCAAGCGAAATGTAACCTGAATCCGTGTCGGGGTCGTGAACAAAGACGAGATTGTTGTTCCAGACGAGTGCCACTCACTCAACCCCACAGCCAAGTCCAGTCGACTGGACCTTTATGGATCCAAACGCGGCACCCAGATGTGTCTGAGAAGTGTCACCTGCCAAAGGTTACTTCTGACAAGCTTGTACAAGCTCGACATCGACGTCTTTCACTGCTACAAAGTCATCGAAACTACGGCCAAGCGAAATGTAACCTGAATCCGTGTCGGGCCCGTGAACAAAGACGAGATTGTTGTTCCAGACTAGTGCCACTCACGCAACCCCACAGCCAAGTCCAGTCGACTGGACCTTTATGGATCCAAACGCGGCACCCAGATGTGTCTGATATGTGTCACATGCCAAAGGTAACTTCTGACAAGCTAAAAAGTCATCGAAACTACGGCCAAGCGAAAAGTAACCTGAATCCGTGTCGGGGTCGTGAACAAAGACGAGATTGTTGTTCCAGACGAGTGCCACTCACTCAACCCCACAGCCAAGTCCAGTCGACTGGACCTTTATGGATCTAAATGCGGCACCCAGATGTGTCTGAAAAGTGTCACCTGCCTAAGGTTACTTCTGACAAGCTTGTACAAGCTCGACGGCGACGTCTTTCACTGCTACAAAGTCATCGAAATCACGGCCAAGCGAAATGTAACCTGAATGCTGGTCGGGGCCGTGAACAAAGACGAGACTGTTGTTCCAGACGAGTGCCACTCACTCAACCCCACAGCCAAGTCCAGTCGACTGGACCTTTATGGATCCAAACGCGGCACCCAGATGTGTCTGAGAAGTGTCACCTGCCAAAGGTTACTTCTGACAAGCTTGTACAAGCTCGACATCGACGTCTTTCACTGCTACAAAGTCATCGAAACTACGGCCAAGCGAAATGTAACCTGAATCCGTGTCGGGCCCGTGAACAAAGACGAGATTGTTGTTCCAGACTAGTGCCACTCACGCAACCCCACAGCCAAGTCCAGTCGACTGGACCTTTATGGATCCAAACGCGGCACCCAGATGTGTCTGATATGTGTCACATGCCAAAGGTAACTTCTGACAAGCTAAAAAGTCATCGAAACTACGGCCAAGCGAAAAGTAACCTGAATCCGTGTCGGGGTCGTGAACAAAGACGAGATTGTTGTTCCAGACGAGTGCCACTCACTCAACCCCACAGCCAAGTCCAGTCGACTGGACCTTTATGGATCTAAATGCGGCACCCAGATGTGTCTGAAAAGTGTCACCTGCCTAAGGTTACTTCTGACAAGCTTGTACAAGCTCGACGGCGACGTCTTTCACTGCTACAAAGTCATCGAAATCACGGCCAAGCGAAATGTAACCTGAATGCTGGTCGGGGCCGTGAACAAAGACGAGACTGTTGTTCCAGACGAGTGCCACTCACTCAACCCCACAGCCAAGTCCAGTCGACTGGACCTTTATGGATCCAAACGCGGCACCCAGATGTGTCTGAGAAGTGTCACCTGCCAAAGGTTACTTCTGACAAGCTTGTACAAGCTCGACATCGACGTCTTTCACTGCTACAAAGTCATCGAAACTACGGCCAAGCGAAATGTAACCTGAATCCGTGTCGGGCCCGTGAACAAAGACGAGATTGTTGTTCCAGACGAGTGCCACTCACGCAACCCCACAGCCAAGTCCAGTCGACTGGACCTTTATGGATCCAAACGCGGCAACCAGATGTGTCTGAGAAGTGTCACCTGCCAAAGGTTACTTCTGACAAGCTTGTACAAGCTCGACAGCGACGTCTTTCACTGCTACAAAGTTATCGAAACTACGGCCAAGCGAAATGTAACCTGAATCCGTGTCGGGGTCGTGAACAAAGACGAGATTGTTGTTCCAGACGAGTGCCACTCACTCAACCCCACAGCCAAGTCCAGTCGACTGGACCTTTATGGATCAAAATGTGGCACCCAGATGTGTCTGAAATGTGTCACATGCCTAAGGTTACTTCTGACAAGCTTGTACAAGCTCGACGGCGACGTCTTTCACTGCTACAAAGTCATCGAAATCACGGCCAAGCGAAATGTAACCTGAATGCTGGTCGGGGCCGTGAACAAAGACGAGATTGTTGTTCCAGACGAGTGCCACTCACTCAGCCCCACAGCCAAGTCCAAAATGTAACCTGAATCCGTGTCGGGCCCGTGAACAAAGACGAGATTGTTGTTCCAGACGAGTGCCACTCACTCAGCCCCACAGCCAAGTCCAGTCGACTGAACCTTTATGGATCCAAACGCGGCAACCAGATGTGTCTGAGAAATGTCACCTGCCAAAGGTTACTTCTGACAAGCTTGTACAAGCTCGACAGCGACGTCTTTCACTGCTACAAAGTCATCGAAACTACGGCCAAGCGAAATGTAACCTGAATCCGTGTCGGGGTCGTGAACAAAGACGAGATTGTTGTTCCAGACGAGTGCCACTCACTCAACCCCACAGCCAAGTCCAGTCGACTGGACCTTTATGGATCCAAACGCGGCACCCAGATGTGTCTGAGAAGTGTCACCTGCCAAAGGTTACTTCTGACAAGCTTGTACAAGCTCGACATCGACGTCTTTCACTGCTACAAAGTCATCGAAACTACGGCCAAGCGAAATGTAACCTGAATCCGTGTCGGGCCCGTGAACAAAGACGAGATTGTTGTTCCAGACGAGTGCCACTCACTCAACCCCACAGCCAAGTCCAGTCGACTGGACCTTTATGGATCAAAATGTGGCACCCAGATGTGTCTGAAATGTGTCACATGCCTAAGGTTACTTCTGACAAGCTTGTACAAGCTCGACGGCGACGTCTTTCACTGCTACAAAGTCATCGAAATCACGGCCAAGCGAAATGTAACCTGAATGCTGGTCGGGGCCGTGAACAAAGACGAGACTGTTGTTCCAGACGAGTGCCACTCACTCAACCCCACAGCCAAGTCCAGTCGACTGGACCTTTATGGATCCAAACGCGGCACCCAGATGTGTCTGAGAAGTGTCACCTGCCAAAGGTTACTTCTGACAAGCTTGTACAAGCTCGACATCGACGTCTTTCACTGCTACAAAGTCATCGAAACTACGGCCAAGCGAAATGTAACCTGAATCCGTGTCGGGCCCGTGAACAAAGACGAGATTGTTGTTCCAGACGAGTGCCACTCACGCAACCCCACAGCCAAGTCCAGTCGACTGGACCTTTATGGATCCAAACGCGGCAACCAGATGTGTCTGAGAAGTGTCACCTGCCAAAGGTTACTTCTGACAAGCTTGTACAAGCTCGACAGCGACGTCTTTCACTGCTACAAAGTTATCGAAACTACGGCCAAGCGAAATGTAACCTGAATCCGTGTCGGGGTCGTGAACAAAGACGAGATTGTTGTTCCAGACGAGTGCCACTCACTCAACCCCACAGCCAAGTCCAGTCGACTGGACCTTTATGGATCAAAATGTGGCACCCAGATGTGTCTGAAATGTGTCACATGCCTAAGGTTACTTCTGACAAGCTTGTACAAGCTCGACGGCGACGTCTTTCACTGCTACAAAGTCATCGAAATCACGGCCAAGCGAAATGTAACCTGAATGCTGGTCGGGGCCGTGAACAAAGACGAGACTGTTGTTCCAGACGAGTGCCACTCACTCAACCCCACAGCCAAGTCCAGTCGACTGGACCTTTATGGATCCAAACGCGGCACCCAGATGTGTCTGAGAAGTGTCACCTGCCAAAGGTTACTTCTGACAAGCTTGTACAAGCTCGACATCGACGTCTTTCACTGCTACAAAGTCATCGAAACTACGGCCAAGCGAAATGTAACCTGAATCCGTGTCGGGCCCGTGAACAAAGACGAGATTGTTGTTCCAGACGAGTGCCACTCACTCAACCCCACAGCCAAGTCCAGACGACTGGACCTTTATGGATCAAAATGTGGCACCCAGATGTGTCTGAAATGTGTCACATGCCTAAGGTTACTTCTGACAAGCTTGTACAAGCTCGACGGCGACGTCTTTCACTGCTACAAAGTCATCGAAATCACGGCCAAGCGAAATGTAACCTGAATGCTGGTCGGGGCCGTGAACAAAGACGAGACTGTTGTTCCAGACGAGTGCCACTCACTCAACCCCACAGCCAAGTCCAGTCGACTGGACCTTTATGGATCCAAACGCGGCACCCAGATGTGTCTGAGAAGTGTCACCTGCCAAAGGTTACTTCTGACAAGCTTGTACAAGCTCGACATCGACGTCTTTCACTGCTACAAAGTCATCGAAACTACGGCCAAGCTAAATGTAACCTGAATCCGTGTCGGGCCCGTGAACAAAGACGAGATTGTTGTTCCAGACGAGTGCCACTCACTCAACCCCACAGCCAAGTCCAGACGACTGGACCTTTATGGATCAAAATGTGGCACCCAGATGTGTCTGAAATGTGTCACATGCCTAAGGTTACTTCTGACAAGCTTGTACAAGCTCGACGGCGACGTCTTTCACTGCTACAAAGTCATCGAAATCACGGCCAAGCGAAATGTAACCTGAATGCTGGTCGGGGCCGTGAACAAAGACGAGACTGTTGTTCCAGACGAGTGCCACTCACTCAACCCCACAGCCAAGTCCAGTCGACTGGACCTTTATGGATCCAAACGCGGCACCCAGATGTGTCTGAGAAGTGTCACCTGCCAAAGGTTACTTCTGACAAGCTTGTACAAGCTCGACATCGACGTCTTTCACTGCTACAAAGTCATCGAAACTACGGCCAAGCTAAATGTAACCTGAATCCGTGTCGGGCCCGTGAACAAAGACGAGATTGTTGTTCCAGACGAGTGCCACTCACTCAGCCCCACAGCCAAGTCCAGTCGACTGAACCTTTATGGATCCAAACGCGGCAACCAGATGTGTCTGAGAAGTGTCACCTGCCAAAGGTTACTTCTGACAAGCTTGTACAAGCTCGACCGCGACGTCTTTCACTGCTACAAAGTCATCGAAACTACGGCCAAGCGAAATGTAACCTGAATCCGTATCGGGGCCGTGAACAAACACCAGATTGTTGTTCCAGACGAGTGCCACTCACTCAGCCCCACAGCCAAGTCCAGTCGACTTGACCTTTATGGATCCAACCGCGGCAACCAGATGTGTCTGAGAAGTGTCACCTGCCAAAGGTAACTTCTGACAAGCTACAAAGTTATCGAAACTACGGCCAAGCGAAATGTAACCTGAATCCGTGTCGGGGTCGTGAACAAAGACGAGATTGTTGTTCCAGACGAGTGCCACTCACTCAACCCCACAGCCAAGTCCAGTCGACTGGACCTTTATGGATCAAAATGCGGCACCCAGATGTGTCTGAAAAGTGTCACCTGCCTAAGGTTACTTCTGACAAGCTTGTACAAGCACGACGGCGACGTCTTTCACTGCTACAAAGTCATCGAAATCACGGCCAAGCGAAATGTAACCTGAATGCTGGTCGGGGCCGTGAACAAAGACGAGACTGTTGTTATAGACGAGTGCCACTCACTCAACCCCACAGCCAAGTCCAGTCGACTGGACCTTTATGGATCCAAACGCGGCACCCAGATGTGTCTGAGAAGTGTCACCTGCCAAAGGTTACTTCTGACAAGCTTGTACAAGCTCGACGGCGACGTCTTTCACTGCTACAAAGTCATCGAAACTACGGCCAAGCGAAATGTAACCTGAATCCGTGTCGGGCCAGTGAACAAAGACGAGATTGTTGTTCCAGACGAGTGCCACTCACTCAGCCCCACAGCCAAGTCCAGTCGACTTGACCTTTATGGATCCAAACGCGGCAACCAGATGTGTCTGAGAAGTGTCACCTGCCAAAGGTTACTTCTGACAAGCTACAAAGTCATCGAAACTACAGCCAAGCGAAATGTAACCTGAATGCTGGTCGGGGCCGTGAACAAAGACGAGACTGTTGTTCCAGACGAGTGCCACTCACTCAACCCCACAGCCAATTCCAGTCGACTGGACCTTTATGGATCCAAACGCGGCACCCAGATGTGTCTGAGAAGTGTCACCTGCCAAAGGTTACTTCTGACAAGCTTGTACAAGCTCGACATCGACGTCTTTCACTGCTACAAAGTCATCGAAACTACGGCCAAGCGAAATGTAACCTGAATCCGTGTCGGGCCCGTGAACAAAGACGAGATTGTTGTTCCAGACGAGTGCCACTCACTCAACCCCACAGCCAAGTCCAGACGACTGGACCTTTATGGATCAAAATGTGGCACCCAGATGTGTCTGAAATGTGTCACATGCCTAAGGTTACTTCTGACAAGCTTGTACAAGCTCGACGGCGACGTCTTTCACTGCTACAAAGTCATCGAAATCACGGCCAAGCGAAATGTAACCTGAATGCTGGTCGGGGCCGTGAACAAAGACGAGACTGTTGTTCCAGACGAGTGCCACTCACTCAACCCCACAGCCAAGTCCAGTCGACTGGACCTTTATGGATCCAAACGCGGCACCCAGATGTGTCTGAGAAGTGTCACCTGCCAAAGGTTACTTCTGACAAGCTTGTACAAGCTCGACATCGACGTCTTTCACTGCTACAAAGTCATCGAAACTACGGCCAAGCTAAATGTAACCTGAATCCGTGTCGGGCCCGTGAACAAAGACGAGATTGTTGTTCCAGACGAGTGCCACTCACTCAACCCCACAGCCAAGTCCAGACGACTGGACCTTTATGGATCAAAATGTGGCACCCAGATGTGTCTGAAATGTGTCACATGCCTAAGGTTACTTCTGACAAGCTTGTACAAGCTCGACGGCGACGTCTTTCACTGCTACAAAGTCATCGAAATCACGGCCAAGCGAAATGTAACCTGAATGCTGGTCGGGGCCGTGAACAAAGACGAGACTGTTGTTCCAGACGAGTGCCACTCACTCAACCCCACAGCCAAGTCCAGTCGACTGGACCTTTATGGATCCAAACGCGGCACCCAGATGTGTCTGAGAAGTGTCACCTGCCAAAGGTTACTTCTGACAAGCTTGTACAAGCTCGACATCGACGTCTTTCACTGCTACAAAGTCATCGAAACTACGGCCAAGCTAAATGTAACCTGAATCCGTGTCGGGCCCGTGAACAAAGACGAGATTGTTGTTCCAGACGAGTGCCACTCACTCAGCCCCACAGCCAAGTCCAGTCGACTGAACCTTTATGGATCCAAACGCGGCAACCAGATGTGTCTGAGAAGTGTCACCTGCCAAAGGTTACTTCTGACAAGCTTGTACAAGCTCGACCGCGACGTCTTTCACTGCTACAAAGTCATCGAAACTACGGCCAAGCGAAATGTAACCTGAATCCGTATCGGGGCCGTGAACAAACACCAGATTGTTGTTCCAGACGAGTGCCACTCACTCAGCCCCACAGCCAAGTCCAGTCGACTTGACCTTTATGGATCCAACCGCGGCAACCAGATGTGTCTGAGAAGTGTCACCTGCCAAAGGTAACTTCTGACAAGCTACAAAGTTATCGAAACTACGGCCAAGCGAAATGTAACCTGAATCCGTGTCGGGGTCGTGAACAAAGACGAGATTGTTGTTCCAGACGAGTGCCACTCACTCAACCCCACAGCCAAGTCCAGTCGACTGGACCTTTATGGATCAAAATGCGGCACCCAGATGTGTCTGAAAAGTGTCACCTGCCTAAGGTTACTTCTGACAAGCTTGTACAAGCACGACGGCGACGTCTTTCACTGCTACAAAGTCATCGAAATCACGGCCAAGCGAAATGTAACCTGAATGCTGGTCGGGGCCGTGAACAAAGACGAGACTGTTGTTCCAGACGAGTGCCACTCACTCAACCCCACAGCCAAGTCCAGTCGACTGGACCTTTATGGATCCAAACGCGGCACCCAGATGTGTCTGAGAAGTGTCACCTGCCAAAGGTTACTTCTGACAAGCTTGTACAAGCTCGACATCGACGTCTTTCACTGCTACAAAGTCATCGAAACTACGGCCAAGCTAAATGTAACCTGAATCCGTGTCGGGCCCGTGAACAAAGACGAGATTGTTGTTCCAGACGAGTGCCACTCACTCAGCCCCACAGCCAAGTCCAGTCGACTGAACCTTTATGGATCCAAACGCGGCAACCAGATGTGTCTGAGAAGTGTCACCTGCCAAAGGTTACTTCTGACAAGCTTGTACAAGCTCGACCGCGACGTCTTTCACTGCTACAAAGTCATCGAAACTACGGCCAAGCGAAATGTAACCTGAATCCGTATCGGGGCCGTGAACAAACACCAGATTGTTGTTCCAGACGAGTGCCACTCACTCAGCCCCACAGCCAAGTCCAGTCGACTTGACCTTTATGGATCCAACCGCGGCAACCAGATGTGTCTGAGAAGTGTCACCTGCCAAAGGTAACTTCTGACAAGCTACAAAGTTATCGAAACTACGGCCAAGCGAAATGTAACCTGAATCCGTGTCGGGGTCGTGAACAAAGACGAGATTGTTGTTCCAGACGAGTGCCACTCACTCAACCCCACAGCCAAGTCCAGTCGACTGGACCTTTATGGATCAAAATGCGGCACCCAGATGTGTCTGAAAAGTGTCACCTGCCTAAGGTTACTTCTGACAAGCTTGTACAAGCACGACGGCGACGTCTTTCACTGCTACAAAGTCATCGAAATCACGGCCAAGCGAAATGTAACCTGAATGCTGGTCGGGGCCGTGAACAAAGACGAGACTGTTGTTCCAGACGAGTGCCACTCACTCAGCCCCACAGCCAAGTCCAGTCGACTTGACCTTTATGGATCCAAACGCGGCAACCAGATGTGTCTGAGAAGTGTCACCTGCCAAAGGTTACTTCTGACAAGCTACAAAGTCATCGAAACTACAGCCAAGCGAAATGTAACCTGAATGCTGGTCGGGGCCGTGAACAAAGACGAGACTGTTGTTCCAGACGAGTGCCACTCACTCAACCCCACAGCCAATTCCAGTCGACTGGACCTTTATGGATCCAAACGCGGCACCCAGATGTGTCTGAGAAGTGTCACCTGCCAAAGGTTACTTCTGACAAGCTTGTACAAGCTCGACATCGACGTCTTTCACTGCTACAAAGTCATCGAAACTACGGCCAAGCGAAATGTAACCTGAATCCGTGTCGGGCCCGTGAACAAAGACGAGATTGTTGTTCCAGACGAGTGCCACTCACGCAACCCCACAGCCAAGTCCAGTCGACTGGACCTTTATGGATCCAAACGCGGCAACCAGATGTGTCTGAGAAGTGTCACCTGCCAAAGGTTACTTCTGACAAGCTTGTACAAGCTCGACAGCGACGTCTTTCACTGCTACAAAGTTATCGAAACTACGGCCAAGCGAAATGTAACCTGAATCCGTGTCGGGGTCGTGAACAAAGACGAGATTGTTGTTCCAGACGAGTGCCACTCACTCAACCCCACAGCCAAGTCCAGTCGACTGGACCTTTATGGATCAAAATGTGGCACCCAGATGTGTCTGAAATGTGTCACATGCCTAAGGTTACTTCTGACAAGCTTGTACAAGCTCGACAGCGACGTCTTTCACTGCTACAAAGTCATCGAAATCACGGCCAAGCGAAATGTAACCTGAATGCTGGTCGGGGGCGTGAACAAAGACGAGACTGTTGTTCCAGACGAGTGCCACTCACTCAACCCCACAGCCAAGTCCAGTCGACTGGACCTTTATGGATCCAAACGCGGCACCCAGATGTGTCTGAGAAGTGTCACCTGCCAAAGGTTACTTCTGACAAGCTTGTACAAGCTCGACATCGACGTCTTTCACTGCTACAAAGTCATCGAAACTACGGCCAAGCTAAATGTAACCTGAATCCGTGTCGGGCCCGTGAACAAAGACGAGATTGTTGTTCCAGACGAGTGCCACTCACTCAGCCCCACAGCCAAGTCCAGTCGACTGAACCTTTATGGATCCAAACGCGGCAACCAGATGTGTCTGAGAAGTGTCACCTGCCAAAGGTTACTTCTGACAAGCTACAAAGTCATCGAAACTACAGCCAAGCGAAATGTAACCTGAATGCTGTTTGGGGCCATGAACAAAGACGAGACTGTTGTTCCAGACGAGTGCCACTCACTCAGCCCAACAGCCAAGTCCAGTCGACTGAACCTTTATGGATCCAAACGCGGCAACCAGATGTGTCTGAGAAGTGTCACCTGCCAAAGGTTACTTCTGACAAGCTTGTACAAGCTCGACCGCGACGTCTTTCACTGCTACAAAGTCATCGAAACTACGGCCAAGCGAAATGTAACCTGAATCCGTATCGGGGCCGTGAACAAACACCAGATTGTTGTTCCAGACGAGTGCCACTCACTCAACCCCACAGCCAAGTCCAGTCGACTGGACCTTTATGGATCCAAACGCGGCAACAAGATGTGTCTGAGAAGTGTCACCTGCCAAAGGTTACTTCTAACAAGCTTGTACAAGCTCGACATCGACGTCTTTCACTGCTACAAAGTCATCGAAACTACGGCCAAGCGAAATGTAACCTGAATCCGTGTCGGGCCCGTGAACAAAGACGAGATTGTTGTTCCAGACGAGTGCCACTCACTCAGCCCCACAGCCAAGTCCAGTCGACTGGACCTTTATGGATCTAAATGCGGCACCCAGATGTGTCTGAAAAGTGTCACCTGCCTAAGGTTACTTCTGACAAGCTGGTACAAGCTCGACGGCGACGTCTTTCACTGCTACAAAGTCATCGAAATCACGGCCAAGCGAAATGTAACCTGAATGCTGGTCGGGGCCGTGAACAAAGACGAGACTGTTGTTCCAGACGAGTGCCACTCACTCAACCCCACAGCCAAGTCCAGTCGACTGGACCTTTATGGATCCAAACGCGGCAACCAGATGTGTCTGAGAAGTGTCACCTGCCAAAGGTAACTTCTGACAAGCTAAAAAGTCATCGAAACTACGGCCAAGCGAAAAGTAACCTGAATCCGTGTCGGGGTCGTGAACAAAGACGAGATTGTTGTTCCAGACGAGTGCCACTCACTCAACCCCACAGCCAAGTCCAGTCGACTGGACCTTTATGGATCTAAATGCGGCACCCAGATGTGTCTGAAAAGTGTCACCTGCCTAAGGTTACTTCTGACAAGCTTGTACAAGCTCGACGGCGACGTCTTTCACTGCTACAAAGTCATCGAAAT
This sequence comes from Alitta virens, assembly GCA_932294295.1. Taxonomy (NCBI): domain Eukaryota; kingdom Metazoa; phylum Annelida; class Polychaeta; order Phyllodocida; family Nereididae; genus Alitta; species Alitta virens. Next base: position 11,679,428 of record OW028583.1, on the reverse strand, counting down.
CACGGCCAAGCGAAATGTAACCTGAATGCTGGTCGGGGCCGTGAACAAAGACGAGACTGTTGTTCCAGACGAGTGCCACTCACTCAACCCCACAGCCAAGTCCAGTCGACTGGACCTTTATGGATCCAAACGCGGGACCCAGATGTGTCTGAGAAGTGTCACCTGCCAAAGTTTACTTCTGACAAGCTTGTACAAGCTCAAAATCGACGTCTTTCACTGCTACAAAGTCATCGAAATCACGGCCAAGCGAAATGTAACCTGAATGCTTGTCGGGGCCGTGAACAAAGACGAGACTGTTGTTCCAGACGAGTGCCACTCACTCAGCCCCACAGCCAAGTCCAGTCGACTTGACCTTTATGGATCCAACCGCGGCAACCAGATGTGTCTGAGAAGTGTCACCTGCCAAAGGTAACTTCTGACAAGCTACAAAGTTATCGAAACTACGGCCAAGCGAAATGTAACCTGAATCCGTGTCGGGGTCGTGAACAAAGACGAGATTGTTGTTCCAGACGAGTGCCACTCACTCAACCCCACAGCCAAGTCCAGTCGACTGGACCTTTATGGATCAAAATGCGGCACCCAGATGTGTCTGAAAAGTGTCACCTGCCTAAGGTTACTTCTGACAAGCTTGTACAAGCACGACGGCGACGTCTTTCACTGCTACAAAGTCATCGAAATCACGGCCAAGCGAAATGTAACCTGAATGCTGGTCGGGGCCGTGAACAAAGACGAGACTGTTGTTATAGACGAGTGCCACTCACTCAACCCCACAGCCAAGTCCAGTCGACTGGACCTTTATGGATCCAAACGCGGCACCCAGATGTGTCTGAGAAGTGTCACCTGCCAAAGGTTACTTCTGACAAGCTTGTACAAGCTCGACGGCGACGTCTTTCACTGCTACAAAGTCATCGAAACTACGGCCAAGCGAAATGTAACCTGAATCCGTGTCGGGCCAGTGAACAAAGACGAGATTGTTGTTCCAGACGAGTGCCACTCACTCAGCCCCACAGCCAAGTCCAGTCGACTTGACCTTTATGGATCGAAACGCGGCAACCAGATGTGTCTGAGAAGTGTCACCTGCCAAAGGTTACTTCTGACAAGCTACAAAGTCATCGAAACTACAGCCAAGCGAAATGTAACCTGAATGCTGGTCGGGGCCGTGAACAAAGACGAGACTGTTGTTCCAGACGAGTGCCACTCACTCAACCCCACAGCCAAGTCCAGTCGACTGGACCTTTATGGATCCAAACGCGGCACCCAGATGTGTCTGAGAAGTGTCACCTGCCAAAGGTTACTTCTGACAAGCTTGTACAAGCTCGACATCGACGTCTTTCACTGCTACAAAGTCATCGAAACTACGGCCAAGCGAAATGTAACCTGAATCCGTGTCGGGCCCGTGAACAAAGACGAGATTGTTGTTCCAGACGAGTGCCACTCACGCAACCCCACAGCCAAGTCCAGTCGACTGGACCTTTATGGATCCAAACGCGGCAACCAGATGTGTCTGAGAAGTGTCACCTGCCAAAGGTTACTTCTGACAAGCTTGTACAAGCTCGACAGCGACGTCTTTCACTGCTACAAAGTTATCGAAACTACGGCCAAGCGAAATGTAACCTGAATCCGTGTCGGGGTCGTGAACAAAGACGAGATTGTTGTTCCAGACGAGTGCCACTCACTCAACCCCACAGCCAAGTCCAGACGACTGGACCTTTATGGATCAAAATGTGGCACCCAGATGTGTCTGAAATGTGTCACATGCCTAAGGTTACTTCTGACAAGCTTGTACAAGCTCGACGGCGACGTCTTTCACTGCTACAAAGTCATCGAAATCACGGCCAAGCGAAATGTAACCTGAATGCTGGTCGGGGCCGTGAACAAAGACGAGATTGTTGTTCCAGACGAGTGCCACTCACTCAGCCCCACAGCCAAGTCCAGTCGACTGAACCTTTATGGATCCAAACGCGGCAACCAGATGTGTCTGAGAAGTGTCACCTGCCAAAGGTTACTTCTGACAAGCTTGTACAAGCTCGACCGCGACGTCTTTCACTGCTACAAAGTCATCGAAACTACGGCCAAGCGAAATGTAACCTGAATCCGTATCGGGGCCGTGAACAAACACCAGATTGTTGTTCCAGACGAGTGCCACTCACTCAACCCCACAGCCAAGTCCAGTCGACTGGACCTTTATGGATCCAAACGCGGCAACAAGATGTGTCTGAGAAGTGTCACCTGCCAAAGGTTACTTCTGACAAGCTTGTACAAGCTCGACATCGACGTCTTTCACTGCTACAAAGTCATCGAAACTACGGCCAAGCGAAATGTAACCTGAATCCGTGTCGGGCCCGTGAACAAAGACGAGATTGTTGTTCCAGACGAGTGCCACTCACTCAGCCCCACAGCCAAGTCCAGTCGACTGGACCTTTATGGATCTAAATGCGGCACCCAGATGTGTCTGAAAAGTGTCACCTGCCTAAGGTTACTTCTGACAAGCTTGTACAAGCTCGACGGCGACGTCTTTCACTGCTACAAAGTCATCGAAATCACGGCCAAGCGAAATGTAACCTGAATGCTGGTCGGGGCCGTGAACAAAGACGAGACTGTTGTTCCAGACGAGTGCCACTCACTCAACCCCACAGCCAAGTCCAGTCGACTGGACCTTTATGGATCCAAACGCGGCAACCAGATGTGTCTGAGAAGTGTCACCTGCCAAAGGTAACTTCTGACAAGCTAAAAAGTCATCGAAACTACGGCCAAGCGAAAAGTAACCTGAATCCGTGTCGGGGTCGTGAACAAAGACGAGATTGTTGTTCCAGACGAGTGCCACTCACTCAACCCCACAGCCAAGTCCAGTCGACTGGACCTTTATGGATCTAAATGCGGCACCCAGATGTGTCTGAAAAGTGTCACCTGCCTAAGGTTACTTCTGACAAGCTTGTACAAGCTCGACGGCGACGTCTTTCACTGCTACAAAGTCATCGAAATCACGGCCAAGCGAAATGTAACCTGAATGCTGGTCGGGGCCGTGAACAAAGACGAGACTGTTGTTCCAGACGAGTGCCACTCACTCAACCCCACAGCCAAGTCCAGTCGACTGGACCTTTATGGATCCAAACGCGGGACCCAGATGTGTCTGAGAAGTGTCACCTGCCAAAGTTTACTTCTGACAAGCTTGTACAAGCTCAAAATCGACGTCTTTCACTGCTACAAAGTCATCGAAATCACGGCCAAGCGAAATGTAACCTGAATGCTTGTCGGGGCCGTGAACAAAGACGAGACTGTTGTTCCAGACGAGTGCCACTCACTCAGCCCCACAGCCAAGTCCAGTCGACTTGACCTTTATGTATCCAACCGCGGCAACCAGATGTGTCTGAGAAGTGTCACCTGCCAAAGGTAACTTCTGACAAGCTACAAAGTTATCGAAACTACGGCCAAGCGAAATGTAACCTGAATCCGTGTCGGGGTCGTGAACAAAGACGAGATTGTTGTTCCAGACGAGTGCCACTCACTCAACCCCACAGCCAAGTCCAGTCGACTGGACCTTTATGGATCAAAATGCGGCACCCAGATGTGTCTGAAAAGTGTCACCTGCCTAAGGTTACTTCTGACAAGCTTGTACAAGCACGACGGCGACGTCTTTCACTGCTACAAAGTCATCGAAATCACGGCCAAGCGAAATGTAACCTGAATGCTGGTCGGGGCCGTGAACAAAGACGAGACTGTTGTTATAGACGAGTGCCACTCACTCAACCCCACAGCCAAGTCCAGTCGACTGGACCTTTATGGATCCAAACGCGGCACCCAGATGTGTCTGAGAAGTGTCACCTGCCAAAGGTTACTTCTGACAAGCTTGTACAAGCTCGACGGCGACGTCTTTCACTGCTACAAAGTCATCGAAACTACGGCCAAGCGAAATGTAACCTGAATCCGTGTCGGGCCAGTGAACAAAGACGAGATTGTTGTTCCAGACGAGTGCCACTCACTCAGCCCCACAGCCAAGTCCAGTCGACTTGACCTTTATGGATCGAAACGCGGCAACCAGATGTGTCTGAGAAGTGTCACCTGCCAAAGGTTACTTCTGACAAGCTACAAAGTCATCGAAACTACAGCCAAGCGAAATGTAACCTGAATGCTGGTCGGGGCCGTGAACAAAGACGAGACTGTTGTTCCAGACGAGTGCCACTCACTCAACCCCACAGCCAAGTCCAGTCGACTGGACCTTTATGGATCCAAACGCGGCACCCAGATGTGTCTGAGAAGTGTCACCTGCCAAAGGTTACTTCTGACAAGCTTGTACAAGCTCGACATCGACGTCTTTCACTGCTACAAAGTCATCGAAACTACGGCCAAGCGAAATGTAACCTGAATCCGTGTCGGGCCCGTGAACAAAGACGAGATTGTTGTTCCAGACGAGTGCCACTCACGCAACCCCACAGCCAAGTCCAGTCGACTGGACCTTTATGGATCCAAACGCGGCAACCAGATGTGTCTGAGAAGTGTCACCTGCCAAAGGTTACTTCTGACAAGCTTGTACAAGCTCGACAGCGACGTCTTTCACTGCTACAAAGTTATCGAAACTACGGCCAAGCGAAATGTAACCTGAATCCGTGTCGGGGTCGTGAACAAAGACGAGATTGTTGTTCCAGACGAGTGCCACTCACTCAACCCCACAGCCAAGTCCAGACGACTGGACCTTTATGGATCAAAATGTGGCACCCAGATGTGTCTGAAATGTGTCACATGCCTAAGGTTACTTCTGACAAGCTTGTACAAGCTCGACGGCGACGTCTTTCACTGCTACAAAGTCATCGAAATCACGGCCAAGCGAAATGTAACCTGAATGCTGGTCGGGGCCGTGAACAAAGACGAGATTGTTGTTCCAGACGAGTGCCACTCACTCAGCCCCACAGCCAAGTCCAGTCGACTGAACCTTTATGGATCCAAACGCGGCAACCAGATGTGTCTGAGAAGTGTCACCTGCCAAAGGTTACTTCTGACAAGCTTGTACAAGCTCGACCGCGACGTCTTTCACTGCTACAAAGTCATCGAAACTACGGCCAAGCGAAATGTAACCTGAATCCGTATCGGGGCCGTGAACAAACACCAGATTGTTGTTCCAGACGAGTGCCACTCACTCAACCCCACAGCCAAGTCCAGTCGACTGGACCTTTATGGATCCAAACGCGGCAACAAGATGTGTCTGAGAAGTGTCACCTGCCAAAGGTTACTTCTGACAAGCTTGTACAAGCTCGACATCGACGTCTTTCACTGCTACAAAGTCATCGAAACTACGGCCAAGCGAAATGTAACCTGAATCCGTGTCGGGCCCGTGAACAAAGACGAGATTGTTGTTCCAGACGAGTGCCACTCACTCAGCCCCACAGCCAAGTCCAGTCGACTGGACCTTTATGGATCTAAATGCGGCACCCAGATGTGTCTGAAAAGTGTCACCTGCCTAAGGTTACTTCTGACAAGCTTGTACAAGCTCGACGGCGACGTCTTTCACTGCTACAAAGTCATCGAAATCACGGCCAAGCGAAATGTAACCTGAATGCTGGTCGGGGCCGTGAACAAAGACGAGACTGTTGTTCCAGACGAGTGCCACTCACTCAACCCCACAGCCAAGTCCAGTCGACTGGACCTTTATGGATCCAAACGCGGCAACCAGATGTGTCTGAGAAGTGTCACCTGCCAAAGGTAACTTCTGACAAGCTAAAAAGTCATCGAAACTACGGCCAAGCGAAAAGTAACCTGAATCCGTGTCGGGGTCGTGAACAAAGACGAGATTGTTGTTCCAGACGAGTGCCACTCACTCAACCCCACAGCCAAGTCCAGTCGACTGGACCTTTATGGATCTAAATGCGGCACCCAGATGTGTCTGAAAAGTGTCACCTGCCTAAGGTTACTTCTGACAAGCTTGTACAAGCTCGACGGCGACGTCTTTCACTGCTACAAAGTCATCGAAATCACGGCCAAGCGAAATGTAACCTGAATGCTGGTCGGGGCCGTGAACAAAGACGAGACTGTTGTTCCAGACGAGTGCCACTCACTCAACCCCACAGCCAAGTCCAGTCGACTGGACCTTTATGGATCCAAACGCGGGACCCAGATGTGTCTGAGAAGTGTCACCTGCCAAAGTTTACTTCTGACAAGCTTGTACAAGCTCAAAATCGACGTCTTTCACTGCTACAAAGTCATCGAAATCACGGCCAAGCGAAATGTAACCTGAATGCTTGTCGGGGCCGTGAACAAAGACGAGACTGTTGTTCCAGACGAGTGCCACTCACTCAGCCCCACAGCCAAGTCCAGTCGACTTGACCTTTATGTATCCAACCGCGGCAACCAGATGTGTCTGAGAAGTGTCACCTGCCAAAGGTAACTTCTGACAAGCTACAAAGTTATCGAAACTACGGCCAAGCGAAATGTAACCTGAATCCGTGTCGGGGTCGTGAACAAAGACGAGATTGTTGTTCCAGACGAGTGCCACTCACTCAACCCCACAGCCAAGTCCAGTCGACTGGACCTTTATGGATCAAAATGCGGCACCCAGATGTGTCTGAAAAGTGTCACCTGCCTAAGGTTACTTCTGACAAGCTTGTACAAGCACGACGGCGACGTCTTTCACTGCTACAAAGTCATCGAAATCACGGCCAAGCGAAATGTAACCTGAATGCTGGTCGGGGCCGTGAACAAAGACGAGACTGTTGTTATAGACGAGTGCCACTCACTCAACCCCACAGCCAAGTCCAGTCGACTGGACCTTTATGGATCCAAACGCGGCACCCAGATGTGTCTGAGAAGTGTCACCTGCCAAAGGTTACTTCTGACAAGCTTGTACAAGCTCGACGGCGACGTCTTTCACTGCTACAAAGTCATCGAAACTACGGCCAAGCGAAATGTAACCTGAATCCGTGTCGGGCCAGTGAACAAAGACGAGATTGTTGTTCCAGACGAGTGCCACTCACTCAGCCCCACAGCCAAGTCCAGTCGACTTGACCTTTATGGATCCAAACGCGGCAACCAGATGTGTCTGAGAAGTGTCACCTGCCAAAGGTTACTTCTGACAAGCTACAAAGTCATCGAAACTACAGCCAAGCGAAATGTAACCTGAATGCTGGTCGGGGCCGTGAACAAAGACGAGACTGTTGTTCCAGACGAGTGCCACTCACTCAACCCCACAGCCAATTCCAGTCGACTGGACCTTTATGGATCCAAACGCGGCACCCAGATGTGTCTGAGAAGTGTCACCTGCCAAAGGTTACTTCTGACAAGCTTGTACAAGCTCGACATCGACGTCTTTCACTGCTACAAAGTCATCGAAACTACGGCCAAGCGAAATGTAACCTGAATCCGTGTCGGGCCCGTGAACAAAGACGAGATTGTTGTTCCAGACGAGTGCCACTCACGCAACCCCACAGCCAAGTCCAGTCGACTGGACCTTTATGGATCCAAACGCGGCAACCAGATGTGTCTGAGAAGTGTCACCTGCCAAAGGTTACTTCTGACAAGCTTGTACAAGCTCGACAGCGACGTCTTTCACTGCTACAAAGTTATCGAAACTACGGCCAAGCGAAATGTAACCTGAATCCGTGTCGGGGTCGTGAACAAAGACGAGATTGTTGTTCCAGACGAGTGCCACTCACTCAACCCCACAGCCAAGTCCAGTCGACTGGACCTTTATGGATCAAAATGTGGCACCCAGATGTGTCTGAAATGTGTCACATGCCTAAGGTTACTTCTGACAAGCTTGTACAAGCTCGACAGCGACGTCTTTCACTGCTACAAAGTCATCGAAATCACGGCCAAGCGAAATGTAACCTGAATGCTGGTCGGGGCCGTGAACAAAGACGAGACTGTTGTTCCAGACGAGTGCCACTCACTCAACCCCACAGCCAAGTCCAGTCGACTGGACCTTTATGGATCCAAACGCGGCACCCAGATGTGTCTGAGAAGTGTCACCTGCCAAAGGTTACTTCTGACAAGCTTGTACAAGCTCGACATCGACGTCTTTCACTGCTACAAAGTCATCGAAACTACGGCCAAGCTAAATGTAACCTGAATCCGTGTCGGGCCCGTGAACAAAGACGAGATTGTTGTTCCAGACGAGTGCCACTCACTCAGCCCCACAGCCAAGTCCAGTCGACTGAACCTTTATGGATCCAAACGCGGCAACCAGATGTGTCTGAGAAGTGTCACCTGCCAAAGGTTACTTCTGACAAGCTTGTACAAGCTCGACAGCGACGTCTTTCACTGCTACAAAGTCATCGAAACTACGGCCAAGCGAAATGTAACCTGAATCCGTGTCGGGCCCGTGAACAAAGACGAGATTGTTGTTCCAGACGAGTGCCACTCACGCAACCCCACAGCCAAGTCCAGTCGACTGGACCTTTATGGATCCAAACGCGGCAACCAGATGTGTCTGAGAAGTGTCACCTGCCAAAGGTTACTTCTGACAAGCTTGTACAAGCTCGACAGCGACGTCTTTCACTGCTACAAAGTTATCGAAACTACGGCCAAGCGAAATGTAACCTGAATCCGTGTCGGGGTCGTGAACAAAGACGAGATTGTTGTTCCAGACGAGTGCCACTCACTCAACCCCACAGCCAAGTCCAGTCGACTGGACCTTTATGGATCAAAATGTGGCACCCAGATGTGTCTGAAATGTGTCACATGCCTAAGGTTACTTCTGACAAGCTTGTACAAGCTCGACGGCGACGTCTTTCACTGCTACAAAGTCATCGAAATCACGGCCAAGCGAAATGTAACCTGAATGCTGGTCGGGGCCGTGAACAAAGACGAGACTGTTGTTCCAGACGAGTGCCACTCACTCAACCCCACAGCCAAGTCCAGTCGACTGGACCTTTATGGATCCAAACGCGGCACCCAGATGTGTCTGAGAAGTGTCACCTGCCAAAGGTTACTTCTGACAAGCTTGTACAAGCTCGACATCGACGTCTTTCACTGCTACAAAGTCATCGAAACTACGGCCAAGCTAAATGTAACCTGAATCCGTGTCGGGCCCGTGAACAAAGACGAGATTGTTGTTCCAGACGAGTGCCACTCACTCAGCCCCACAGCCAAGTCCAGTCGACTGAACCTTTATGGATCCAAACGCGGCAACCAGATGTGTCTGAGAAGTGTCACCTGCCAAAGGTAACTTCTGACAAGCTACAAAGTTATCGAAACTACGGCCAAGCGAAATGTAACCTGAATCCGTGTCGGGGTCGTGAACAAAGACGAGATTGTTGTTCCAGACGAGTGCCACTCACTCAACCCCACAGCCAAGTCCAGTCGACTGGACCTTTATGGATCAAAATGCGGCACCCAGATGTGTCTGAAAAGTGTCACCTGCCTAAGGTTACTTCTGACAAGCTTGTACAAGCACGACGGCGACGTCTTTCACTGCTACAAAGTCATCGAAATCACGGCCAAGCGAAATGTAACCTGAATGCTGGTCGGGGCCGTGAACAAAGACGAGACTGTTGTTATAGACGAGTGCCACTCACTCAACCCCACAGCCAAGTCCAGTCGACTGGACCTTTATGGATCCAAACGCGGCACCCAGATGTGTCTGAGAAGTGTCACCTGCCAAAGGTTACTTCTGACAAGCTTGTACAAGCTCGACGGCGACGTCTTTCACTGCTACAAAGTCATCGAAACTACGGCCAAGCGAAATGTAACCTGAATCCGTGTCGGGCCAGTGAACAAAGACGAGATTGTTGTTCCAGACGAGTGCCACTCACTCAGCCCCACAGCCAAGTCCAGTCGACTTGACCTTTATGGATCCAAACGCGGCAACCAGATGTGTCTGAGAAGTGTCACCTGCCAAAGGTTACTTCTGACAAGCTACAAAGTCATCGAAACTACAGCCAAGCGAAATGTAACCTGAATGCTGGTCGGGGCCGTGAACAAAGACGAGACTGTTGTTCCAGACGAGTGCCACTCACTCAACCCCACAGCCAAGTCCAGTCGACTGGACCTTTATGGATCCAAACGCGGCAACCAGATGTGTCTGAGAAGTGTCACCTGCCAAAGGTTACTTCTGACAAGCTTGTACAAGCTCGACAGCGACGTCTTTCACTGCTACAAAGTTATCGAAACTACGGCCAAGCGAAATGTAACCTGAATCCGTGTCGGGGTCGTGAACAAAGACGAGATTGTTGTTCCAGACGAGTGCCACTCACTCAACCCCACAGCCAAGTCCAGTCGACTGGACCTTTATGGATCAAAATGTGGCACCCAGATGTGTCTGAAATGTGTCACATGCCTAAGGTTACTTCTGACAAGCTTGTACAAGCTCGACGGCGACGTCTTTCACTGCTACAAAGTCATCGAAATCACGGCCAAGCGAAATGTAACCTGAATGCTGGTCGGGGCCGTGAACAAAGACGAGACTGTTGTTATAGACGAGTGCCACTCACTCAACCCCACAGCCAAGTCCAGTCGACTGGACCTTTATGGATCCAAACGCGGCACCCAGATGTGTCTGAGAAGTGTCACCTGCCAAAGGTTACTTCTGATAAGCTTGTACAAGCTCGACGGCGACGTCTTTCACTGCTACAAAGTCATCGAAACTACGGCCAAGCGAAATGTAACCTGAATCCGTGTCGGGCCAGTGAACAAAGACGAGATTGTTGTTCCAGACGAGTGCCACTCACTCAGCCCCACAGCCAAGTCCAGTCGACTTGACCTTTATGGATCCAAACGCGGCAACCAGATGTGTCTGAGAAGTGTCACCTGCCAAAGGTTACTTCTGACAAGCTACAAAGTCATCGAAACTACAGCCAAGCGAAATGTAACCTGAATGCTGGTCGGGGCCGTGAACAAAGACGAGACTGTTGTTCCAGACGAGTGCCACTCACGCAACCCCACAGCCAAGTCCAGTCGACTGGACCTTTATGGATCCAAACGCGGCAACCAGATGTGTCTGAGAAGTGTCACCTGCCAAAGGTTACTTCTGACAAGCTTGTACAAGCTCGACAGCGACGTCTTTCACTGCTACAAAGTTATCGAAACTACGGCCAAGCGAAATGTAACCTGAATGCTGGTCGGGGCCGTGAACAAAGACGAGACTGTTGTTCCAGACGAGTGCCACTCACTCAACCCCACAGCCAAGTCCAGTCGACTGGACCTTTATGGATCCAAACGCGGCACCCAGATGTGTCTGAGAAGTGTCACCTGCCAAAGGTTACTTCTGACAAGCTTGTACAAGCTCGACATCGACGTCTTTCACTGCTACAAAGTCATCGAAACTACGGCCAAGCTAAATGTAACCTGAATCCGTGTCGGGCCCGTGAACAAAGACGAGATTGTTGTTCCAGACGAGTGCCACTCACTCAGCCCCACAGCCAAGTCCAGTCGACTGAACCTTTATGGATCCAAACGCGGCAACCAGATGTGTCTGAGAAGTGTCACCTGCCAAAGGTTACTTCTGACAAGCTTGTACAAGCTCGACAGCGACGTCTTTCACTGCTACAAAGTCATCGAAACTACGGCCAAGCGAAATGTAACCTGAATCCGTGTCGGGCCCGTGAACAAAGACGAGATTGTTGTTCCAGACGAGTGCCACTCACGCAACCCCACAGCCAAGTCCAGTCGACTGGACCTTTATGGATCCAAACGCGGCAACCAGATGTGTCTGAGAAGTGTCACCTGCCAAAGGTTACTTCTGACAAGCTTGTACAAGCTCGACAGCGACGTCTTTCACTGCTACAAAGTTATCGAAACTACGGCCAAGCGAAATGTAACCTGAATCCGTGTCGGGGTCGTGAACAAAGACGAGATTGTTGTTCCAGACGAGTGCCACTCACTCAACCCCACAGCCAAGTCCAGACGACTGGACCTTTATGGATCAAAATGTGGCACCCAGATGTGTCTGATATGTGTCACATGCCTAAGGTTACTTCTGACAAGCTTGTACAAGCTCGACGGCGACGTCTTTCACTGCTACAAAGTCATCGAAATCACGGCCAAGCGAAATGTAACCTGAATGCTGGTCGGGGCCGTGAACAAAGACGAGACTGTTGTTCCAGACGAGTGCCACTCACTCAACCCCACAGCCAAGTCCAGTCGACTGGACCTTTATGGATCCAAACGCGGCACCCAGATGTGTCTGAGAAGTGTCACCTGCCAAAGGTTACTTCTGACAAGCTTGTACAAGCTCGACATCGACGTCTTTCACTGCTACAAAGTCATCGAAACTACGGCCAAGCTAAATGTAACCTGAATCCGTGTCGGGCCCGTGAACAAAGACGAGATTGTTGTTCCAGACGAGTGCCACTCACTCAGTCCCACAGCCAAGTCCAGTCGACTGAACCTTTATGGATCCAAACGCGGCAACCAGATGTGTCTGAGAAGTGTCACCTGCCAAAGGTTACTTCTGACAAGCTTGTACAAGCTCGACCGCGACGTCTTTCACTGCTACAAAGTCATCGAAACTACGGCCAAGCGAAATGTAACCTGAATCCGTATCGGGGCCGTGAACAAACACCAGATTGTTGTTCCAGACGAGTGCCACTCACTCAACCCCACAGCCAAGTCCAGTCGACTGGACCTTTATGGATCCAAACGCGGCAACAAGATGTGTCTGAGAAGTGTCACCTGCCAAAGGTTACTTCTGACAAGCTTGTACAAGCTCGACATCGACGTCTTTCACTGCTACAAAGTCATCGAAACTACGGCCAAGCGAAATGTAACCTGAATCCGTGTCGGGCCCGTGAACAAAGACGAGATTGTTGTTCCAGACGAGTGCCACTCACTCAGCCCCACAGCCAAGTCCAGTCGACTGGACCTTTATGGATCCAAACGCGGCAACCAGATGTGTCTGAGAAGTGTCACCTGCCAAAGGTTACTTCTGACAAGCTTGTACAAGCTCGACAGCGACGTCTTTCACTGCTACAAAGTTATCGAAACTACGGCCAAGCGAAATGTAACCTGAATCCGTGTCGGGGTCGTGAACAAAGACGAGATTGTTGTTCCAGACGAGTGCCACTCACTCAACCCCACAGCCAAGTCCAGACGACTGGACCTTTATGGATCAAAATGTGGCACCCAGATGTGTCTGATATGTGTCACATGCCTAAGGTTACTTCTGACAAGCTTGTACAAGCTCGACGGCGACGTCTTTCACTGCTACAAAGTCATCGAAATCACGGCCAAGCGAAATGTAACCTGAATGCTGGTCGGGGCCGTGAACAAAGACGAGACTGTTGTTCCAGACGAGTGCCACTCACTCAACCCCACAGCCAAGTCCAGTCGACTGGACCTTTATGGATCCAAACGCGGCAACCAGATGTGTCTGAGAAGTGTCACCTGCCAAAGGTAACTTCTGACAAGCTAAAAAGTCATCGAAACTACGGCCAAGCGAAAAGTAACCTGAATCCGTGTCGGGGTCGTGAACAAAGACGAGATTGTTGTTCCAGACGAGTGCCACTCACTCAACCCCACAGCCAAGTCCAGTCGACTGGACCTTTATGGATCTAAATGCGGCACCCAGATGTGTCTGAAAAGTGTCACCTGCCTAAGGTTACTTCTGACAAGCTTGTACAAGCTCGACGGCGACGTCTTTCACTGCTACAAAGTCATCGAAATCACGGCCAAGCGAAATGTAACCTGAATGCTGGTCGGGGCCGTGAACAAAGACGAGACTGTTGTTCCAGACGAGTGCCACTCACTCAACCCCACAGCCAAGTCCAGTCGACTGGACCTTTATGGATCCAAACGCGGGACCCAGATGTGTCTGAGAAGTGTCACCTGCCAAAGTTTACTTCTGACAAGCTTGTACAAGCTCAAAATCGACGTCTTTCACTGCTACAAAGTCATCGAAATCACGGCCAAGCGAAATGTAACCTGAATGCTTGTCGGGGCCGTGAACAAAGACGAGACTGTTGTTCCAGACGAGTGCCACTCACTCAGCCCCACAGCCAAGTCCAGTCGACTTGACCTTTATGGATCCAACCGCGGCAACCAGATGTGTCTGAGAAGTGTCACCTGCCAAAGGTAACTTCTGACAAGCTACAAAGTTATCGAAACTACGGCCAAGCGAAATGTAACCTGAATCCGTGTCGGGGTCGTGAACAAAGACGAGATTGTTGTTCCAGACGAGTGCCACTCACTCAACCCCACAGCCAAGTCCAGTCGACTGGACCTTTATGGATCAAAATGCGGCACCCAGATGTGTCTGAAAAGTGTCACCTGCCTAAGGTTACTTCTGACAAGCTTGTACAAGCTCGACGGCGACGTCTTTCACTGCTACAAAGTCATCGAAATCACGGCCAAGCGAAATGTAACCTGAATGCTGGTCGGGGCCGTGAACAAAGACGAGACTGTTGTTATAGACGAGTGCCACTCACTCAACCCCACAGCCAAGTCCAGTCGACTGGACCTTTATGGATCCAAACGCGGCACCCAGATGTGTCTGAGAAGTGTCACCTGCCAAAGGTTACTTCTGATAAGCTTGTACAAGCTCGACGGCGACGTCTTTCACTGCTACAAAGTCATCGAAACTACGGCCAAGCGAAATGTAACCTGAATCCGTGTCGGGCCAGTGAACAAAGACGAGATTGTTGTTCCAGACGAGTGCCACTCACTCAGCCCCACAGCCAAGTCCAGTCGACTTGACCTTTATGGATCCAAACGCGGCAACCAGATGTGTCTGAGAAGTGTCACCTGCCAAAGGTTACTTCTGACAAGCTACAAAGTCATCGAAACTACAGCCAAGCGAAATGTAACCTGAATGCTGGTCGGGGCCGTGAACAAAGACGAGACTGTTGTTCCAGACGAGTGCCACTCACGCAACCCCACAGCCAAGTCCAGTCGACTGGACCTTTATGGATCCAAACGCGGCAACCAGATGTGTCTGAGAAGTGTCACCTGCCAAAGGTTACTTCTGACAAGCTTGTACAAGCTCGACAGCGACGTCTTTCACTGCTACAAAGTTATCGAAACTACGGCCAAGCGAAATGTAACCTGAATGCTGGTCGGGGCCGTGAACAAAGACGAGACTGTTGTTCCAGACGAGTGCCACTCACTCAACCCCACAGCCAAGTCCAGTCGACTGGACCTTTATGGATCCAAACGCGGCACCCAGATGTGTCTGAGAAGTGTCACCTGCCAAAGGTTACTTCTGACAAGCTTGTACAAGCTCGACATCGACGTCTTTCACTGCTACAAAGTCATCGAAACTACGGCCAAGCTAAATGTAACCTGAATCCGTGTCGGGCCCGTGAACAAAGACGAGATTGTTGTTCCAGACGAGTGCCACTCACTCAGCCCCACAGCCAAGTCCAGTCGACTGAACCTTTATGGATCCAAACGCGGCAACCAGATGTGTCTGAGAAGTGTCACCTGCCAAAGGTTACTTCTGACAAGCTTGTACAAGCTCGACAGCGACGTCTTTCACTGCTACAAAGTCATCGAAACTACGGCCAAGCGAAATGTAACCTGAATCCGTGTCGGGCCCGTGAACAAAGACGAGATTGTTGTTCCAGACGAGTGCCACTCACGCAACCCCACAGCCAAGTCCAGTCGACTGGACCTTTATGGATCCAAACGCGGCAACCAGATGTGTCTGAGAAGTGTCACCTGCCAAAGGTTACTTCTGACAAGCTTGTACAAGCTCGACAGCGACGTCTTTCACTGCTACAAAGTTATCGAAACTACGGCCAAGCGAAATGTAACCTGAATCCGTGTCGGGGTCGTGAACAAAGACGAGATTGTTGTTCCAGACGAGTGCCACTCACTCAACCCCACAGCCAAGTCCAGACGACTGGACCTTTATGGATCAAAATGTGGCACCCAGATGTGTCTGATATGTGTCACATGCCTAAGGTTACTTCTGACAAGCTTGTACAAGCTCGACGGCGACGTCTTTCACTGCTACAAAGTCATCGAAATCACGGCCAAGCGAAATGTAACCTGAATGCTGGTCGGGGCCGTGAACAAAGACGAGACTGTTGTTCCAGACGAGTGCCACTCACTCAACCCCACAGCCAAGTCCAGTCGACTGGACCTTTATGGATCCAAACGCGGCACCCAGATGTGTCTGAGAAGTGTCACCTGCCAAAGGTTACTTCTGACAAGCTTGTACAAGCTCGACATCGACGTCTTTCACTGCTACAAAGTCATCGAAACTACGGCCAAGCTAAATGTAACCTGAATCCGTGTCGGGCCCGTGAACAAAGACGAGATTGTTGTTCCAGACGAGTGCCACTCACTCAGTCCCACAGCCAAGTCCAGTCGACTGAACCTTTATGGATCCAAACGCGGCAACCAGATGTGTCTGAGAAGTGTCACCTGCCAAAGGTTACTTCTGACAAGCTTGTACAAGCTCGACCGCGACGTCTTTCACTGCTACAAAGTCATCGAAACTACGGCCAAGCGAAATGTAACCTGAATCCGTATCGGGGCCGTGAACAAACACCAGATTGTTGTTCCAGACGAGTGCCACTCACTCAACCCCACAGCCAAGTCCAGTCGACTGGACCTTTATGGATCCAAACGCGGCAACAAGATGTGTCTGAGAAGTGTCACCTGCCAAAGGTTACTTCTGACAAGCTTGTACAAGCTCGACATCGACGTCTTTCACTGCTACAAAGTCATCGAAACTACGGCCAAGCGAAATGTAACCTGAATCCGTGTCGGGCCCGTGAACAAAGACGAGATTGTTGTTCCAGACGAGTGCCACTCACTCAGCCCCACAGCCAAGTCCAGTCGACTGGACCTTTATGGATCTAAATGCGGCACCCAGATGTGTCTGAAAAGTGTCACCTGCCTAAGGTTACTTCTGACAAGCTTGTACAAGCTCGACGGCGACGTCTTTCACTGCTACAAAGTCATCGAAATCACGGCCAAGCGAAATGTAACCTGAATGCTGGTCGGGGCCGTGAACAAAGAGGAGACTGTTGTTCCAGACGAGTGCCACTCACTCAACCCCACAGCCAAGTCCAGTCGACTGGACCTTTATGGATCCAAACGCGGCAACCAGATGTGTCTGAGAAGTGTCACCTGCCAAAGGTAACTTCTGACAAGCTAAAAAGTCATCGAAACTACGGCCAAGCGAAAAGTAACCTGAATCCGTGTCGGGGTCGTGAACAAAGACGAGACTGTTGTTCCAGACGAGTGCCACTCACTCAACCCCACAGCCAAGTCCAGTCGACTGGACCTTTATGGATCCAAACGCGGCACCCAGATGTGTCTGAGAAGTGTCACCTGCCAAAGGTTACTTCTGACAAGCTTGTACAAGCTCGACATCGACGTCTTTCACTGCTACAAAGTCATCGAAACTACGGCCAAGCGAAATGTAACCTGAATCCGTGTCGGGCCCGTGAACAAAGACGAGATTGTTGTTCCAGACGAGTGCCACTCACGCAACCCCACAGCCAAGTCCAGTCGACTGGACCTTTATGGATCCAAACGCGGCAACCAGATGTGTCTGAGAAGTGTCACCTGCCAAAGGTTACTTCTGACAAGCTTGTACAAGCTCGACAGCGACGTCTTTCACTGCTACAAAGTTATCGAAACTACGGCCAAGCGAAATGTAACCTGAATCCGTGTCGGGGTCGTGAACAAAGACGAGATTGTTGTTCCAGACGAGTGCCACTCACTCAACCCCACAGCCAAGTCCAGTCGACTGGACCTTTATGGATCAAAATGTGGCACCCAGATGTGTCTGAAATGTGTCACATGCCTAAGGTTACTTCTGACAAGCTTGTACAAGCTCGACGGCGACGTCTTTCACTGCTACAAAGTCATCGAAATCACGGCCAAGCGAAATGTAACCTGAATGCTGGTCGGGGCCGTGAACAAAGACGAGATTGTTGTTCCAGACGAGTGCCACTCACTCAGCCCCACAGCCAAGTCCAAAATGTAACCTGAATCCGTGTCGGGCCCGTGAACAAAGACGAGATTGTTGTTCCAGACGAGTGCCACTCACGCAACCCCACAGCCAAGTCCAGTCGACTGGACCTTTATGGATCCAAACGCGGCAACCAGATGTGTCTGAGAAGTGTCACCTGCCAAAGGTTACTTCTGACAAGCTTGTACAAGCTCGACAGCGACGTCTTTCACTGCTACAAAGTTATCGAAACTACGGCCAAGCGAAATGTAACCTGAATCCGTGTCGGGGTCGTGAACAAAGACGAGATTGTTGTTCCAGACGAGTGCCACTCACTCAACCCCACAGCCAAGTCCAGTCGACTGGACCTTTATGGATCAAAATGTGGCACCCAGATGTGTCTGAAATGTGTCACATGCCTAAGGTTACTTCTGACAAGCTTGTACAAGCTCGACGGCGACGTCTTTCACTGCTACAAAGTCATCGAAATCACGGCCAAGCGAAATGTAACCTGAATGCTGGTCGGGGCCGTGAACAAAGACGAGACTGTTGTTCCAGACGAGTGCCACTCACTCAACCCCACAGCCAAGTCCAGTCGACTGGACCTTTATGGATCCAAACGCGGCACCCAGATGTGTCTGAGAAGTGTCACCTGCCAAAGGTTACTTCTGACAAGCTTGTACAAGCTCGACATCGACGTCTTTCACTGCTACAAAGTCATCGAAACTACGGCCAAGCTAAATGTAACCTGAATCCGTGTCGGGCCCGTGAACAAAGACGAGATTGTTGTTCCAGACGAGTGCCACTCACTCAGCCCCACAGCCAAGTCCAGTCGACTGAACCTTTATGGATCCAAACGCGGCAACCAGATGTGTCTGAGAAGTGTCACCTGCCAAAGGTTACTTCTGACAAGCTTGTACAAGCTCGACAGCGACGTCTTTCACTGCTACAAAGTCATCGAAACTACGGCCAAGCGAAATGTAACCTGAATCCGTGTCGGGCCCGTGAACAAAGACGAGATTGTTGTTCCAGACTAGTGCCACTCACGCAACCCCACAGCCAAGTCCAGTCGACTGGACCTTTATGGATCCAAACGCGGCAACCAGATGTGTCTGAGAAGTGTCACCTGCCAAAGGTTACTTCTGACAAGCTTGTACAAGCTCGACAGCGACGTCTTTCACTGCTACAAAGTTATCGAAACTACGGCCAAGCGAAATGTAACCTGAATCCGTGTCGGGGTCGTGAACAAAGACGAGATTGTTGTTCCAGACGAGTGCCACTCACTCAACCCCACAGCCAAGTCCAGACGACTGGACCTTTATGGATCAAAATGTGGCACCCAGATGTGTCTGATATGTGTCACATGCCAAAGGTAACTTCTGACAAGCTAAAAAGTCATCGAAACTACGGCCAAGCGAAAAGTAACCTGAATCCGTGTCGGGGTCGTGAACAAAGACGAGATTGTTGTTCCAGACGAGTGCCACTCACTCAACCCCACAGCCAAGTCCAGTCGACTGGACCTTTATGGATCTAAATGCGGCACCCAGATGTGTCTGAAAAGTGTCACCTGCCTAAGGTTACTTCTGACAAGCTTGTACAAGCTCGACGGCGACGTCTTTCACTGCTACAAAGTCATCGAAATCACGGCCAAGCGAAATGTAACCTGAATGCTGGTCGGGGCCGTGAACAAAGACGAGACTGTTGTTCCAGACGAGTGCCACTCACTCAACCCCACAGCCAAGTCCAGTCGACTGGACCTTTATGGATCCAAACGCGGCACCCAGATGTGTCTGAGAAGTGTCACCTGCCAAAGGTTACTTCTGACAAGCTTGTACAAGCTCGACATCGACGTCTTTCACTGCTACAAAGTCATCGAAACTACGGCCAAGCGAAATGTAACCTGAATCCGTGTCGGGCCCGTGAACAAAGACGAGATTGTTGTTCCAGACGAGTGCCACTCACGCAACCCCACAGCCAAGTCCAGTCGACTGGACCTTTATGGATCCAAACGCGGCAACCAGATGTGTCTGAGAAGTGTCACCTGCCAAAGGTTACTTCTGACAAGCTTGTACAAGCTCGACAGCGACGTCTTTCACTGCTACAAAGTTATCGAAACTACGGCCAAGCGAAATGTAACCTGAATCCGTGTCGGGGTCGTGAACAAAGACGAGATTGTTGTTCCAGACGAGTGCCACTCACTCAACCCCACAGCCAAGTCCAGTCGACTGGACCTTTATGGATCAAAATGTGGCACCCAGATGTGTCTGAAATGTGTCACATGCCTAAGGTTACTTCTGACAAGCTTGTACAAGCTCGACGGCGACGTCTTTCACTGCTACAAAGTCATCGAAATCACGGCCAAGCGAAATGTAACCTGAATGCTGGTCGGGGCCGTGAACAAAGACGAGATTGTTGTTCCAGACGAGTG
This sequence comes from Alitta virens, assembly GCA_932294295.1. Classification (NCBI taxonomy): domain Eukaryota; kingdom Metazoa; phylum Annelida; class Polychaeta; order Phyllodocida; family Nereididae; genus Alitta; species Alitta virens. Next base: position 11,659,170 of record OW028583.1, on the reverse strand, counting down.
CCACTCACTCAGCCCCACAGCCAAGTCCAAAATGTAACCTGAATCCGTGTCGGGCCCGTGAACAAAGACGAGATTGTTGTTCCAGACGAGTGCCACTCACTCAGCCCCACAGCCAAGTCCAGTCGACTGAACCTTTATGGATCCAAACGCGGCAACCAGATGTGTCTGAGAAATGTCACCTGCCAAAGGTTACTTCTGACAAGCTTGTACAAGCTCGACAGCGACGTCTTTCACTGCTACAAAGTCATCGAAACTACGGCCAAGCGAAATGTAACCTGAATCCGTGTCGGGGTCGTGAACAAAGACGAGATTGTTGTTCCAGACGAGTGCCACTCACTCAACCCCACAGCCAAGTCCAGTCGACTGGACCTTTATGGATCCAAACGCGGCACCCAGATGTGTCTGAGAAGTGTCACCTGCCAAAGGTTACTTCTGACAAGCTTGTACAAGCTCGACATCGACGTCTTTCACTGCTACAAAGTCATCGAAACTACGGCCAAGCGAAATGTAACCTGAATCCGTGTCGGGCCCGTGAACAAAGACGAGATTGTTGTTCCAGACTAGTGCCACTCACGCAACCCCACAGCCAAGTCCAGTCGACTGGACCTTTATGGATCCAAACGCGGCACCCAGATGTGTCTGATATGTGTCACATGCCAAAGGTAACTTCTGACAAGCTAAAAAGTCATCGAAACTACGGCCAAGCGAAAAGTAACCTGAATCCGTGTCGGGGTCGTGAACAAAGACGAGATTGTTGTTCCAGACGAGTGCCACTCACTCAACCCCACAGCCAAGTCCAGTCGACTGGACCTTTATGGATCTAAATGCGGCACCCAGATGTGTCTGAAAAGTGTCACCTGCCTAAGGTTACTTCTGACAAGCTTGTACAAGCTCGACGGCGACGTCTTTCACTGCTACAAAGTCATCGAAATCACGGCCAAGCGAAATGTAACCTGAATGCTGGTCGGGGCCGTGAACAAAGACGAGACTGTTGTTCCAGACGAGTGCCACTCACTCAACCCCACAGCCAAGTCCAGTCGACTGGACCTTTATGGATCCAAACGCGGCACCCAGATGTGTCTGAGAAGTGTCACCTGCCAAAGGTTACTTCTGACAAGCTTGTACAAGCTCGACATCGACGTCTTTCACTGCTACAAAGTCATCGAAACTACGGCCAAGCGAAATGTAACCTGAATCCGTGTCGGGCCCGTGAACAAAGACGAGATTGTTGTTCCAGACTAGTGCCACTCACGCAACCCCACAGCCAAGTCCAGTCGACTGGACCTTTATGGATCCAAACGCGGCACCCAGATGTGTCTGATATGTGTCACATGCCAAAGGTAACTTCTGACAAGCTAAAAAGTCATCGAAACTACGGCCAAGCGAAAAGTAACCTGAATCCGTGTCGGGGTCGTGAACAAAGACGAGATTGTTGTTCCAGACGAGTGCCACTCACTCAACCCCACAGCCAAGTCCAGTCGACTGGACCTTTATGGATCTAAATGCGGCACCCAGATGTGTCTGAAAAGTGTCACCTGCCTAAGGTTACTTCTGACAAGCTTGTACAAGCTCGACGGCGACGTCTTTCACTGCTACAAAGTCATCGAAATCACGGCCAAGCGAAATGTAACCTGAATGCTGGTCGGGGCCGTGAACAAAGACGAGACTGTTGTTCCAGACGAGTGCCACTCACTCAACCCCACAGCCAAGTCCAGTCGACTGGACCTTTATGGATCCAAACGCGGCACCCAGATGTGTCTGAGAAGTGTCACCTGCCAAAGGTTACTTCTGACAAGCTTGTACAAGCTCGACATCGACGTCTTTCACTGCTACAAAGTCATCGAAACTACGGCCAAGCTAAATGTAACCTGAATCCGTGTCGGGCCCGTGAACAAAGACGAGATTGTTGTTCCAGACGAGTGCCACTCACTCAGCCCCACAGCCAAGTCCAGTCGACTGAACCTTTATGGATCCAAACGCGGCAACCAGATGTGTCTGAGAAGTGTCACCTGCCAAAGGTTACTTCTGACAAGCTTGTACAAGCTCGACAGCGACGTCTTTCACTGCTACAAAGTCATCGAAACTACGGCCAAGCGAAATGTAACCTGAATCCGTGTCGGGCCCGTGAACAAAGACGAGATTGTTGTTCCAGACTAGTGCCACTCACGCAACCCCACAGCCAAGTCCAGTCGACTGGACCTTTATGGATCCAAACGCGGCAACCAGATGTGTCTGAGAAGTGTCACCTGCCAAAGGTTACTTCTGACAAGCTTGTACAAGCTCGACAGCGACGTCTTTCACTGCTACAAAGTTATCGAAACTACGGCCAAGCGAAATGTAACCTGAATCCGTGTCGGGGTCGTGAACAAAGACGAGATTGTTGTTCCAGACGAGTGCCACTCACTCAACCCCACAGCCAAGTCCAGACGACTGGACCTTTATGGATCAAAATGTGGCACCCAGATGTGTCTGATATGTGTCACATGCCAAAGGTAACTTCTGACAAGCTAAAAAGTCATCGAAACTACGGCCAAGCGAAAAGTAACCTGAATCCGTGTCGGGGTCGTGAACAAAGACGAGATTGTTGTTCCAGACGAGTGCCACTCACTCAACCCCACAGCCAAGTCCAGTCGACTGGACCTTTATGGATCTAAATGCGGCACCCAGATGTGTCTGAAAAGTGTCACCTGCCTAAGGTTACTTCTGACAAGCTTGTACAAGCTCGACGGCGACGTCTTTCACTGCTACAAAGTCATCGAAATCACGGCCAAGCGAAATGTAACCTGAATGCTGGTCGGGGCCGTGAACAAAGACGAGACTGTTGTTCCAGACGAGTGCCACTCACTCAACCCCACAGCCAAGTCCAGTCGACTGGACCTTTATGGATCCAAACGCGGCACCCAGATGTGTCTGAGAAGTGTCACCTGCCAAAGGTTACTTCTGACAAGCTTGTACAAGCTCGACATCGACGTCTTTCACTGCTACAAAGTCATCGAAACTACGGCCAAGCGAAATGTAACCTGAATCCGTGTCGGGCCCGTGAACAAAGACGAGATTGTTGTTCCAGACGAGTGCCACTCACGCAACCCCACAGCCAAGTCCAGTCGACTGGACCTTTATGGATCCAAACGCGGCAACCAGATGTGTCTGAGAAGTGTCACCTGCCAAAGGTTACTTCTGACAAGCTTGTACAAGCTCGACAGCGACGTCTTTCACTGCTACAAAGTTATCGAAACTACGGCCAAGCGAAATGTAACCTGAATCCGTGTCGGGGTCGTGAACAAAGACGAGATTGTTGTTCCAGACGAGTGCCACTCACTCAACCCCACAGCCAAGTCCAGTCGACTGGACCTTTATGGATCAAAATGTGGCACCCAGATGTGTCTGAAATGTGTCACATGCCTAAGGTTACTTCTGACAAGCTTGTACAAGCTCGACGGCGACGTCTTTCACTGCTACAAAGTCATCGAAATCACGGCCAAGCGAAATGTAACCTGAATGCTGGTCGGGGCCGTGAACAAAGACGAGATTGTTGTTCCAGACGAGTGCCACTCACTCAGCCCCACAGCCAAGTCCAAAATGTAACCTGAATCCGTGTCGGGCCCGTGAACAAAGACGAGATTGTTGTTCCAGACGAGTGCCACTCACTCAGCCCCACAGCCAAGTCCAGTCGACTGAACCTTTATGGATCCAAACGCGGCAACCAGATGTGTCTGAGAAATGTCACCTGCCAAAGGTTACTTCTGACAAGCTTGTACAAGCTCGACAGCGACGTCTTTCACTGCTACAAAGTCATCGAAACTACGGCCAAGCGAAATGTAACCTGAATCCGTGTCGGGGTCGTGAACAAAGACGAGATTGTTGTTCCAGACGAGTGCCACTCACTCAACCCCACAGCCAAGTCCAGTCGACTGGACCTTTATGGATCCAAACGCGGCACCCAGATGTGTCTGAGAAGTGTCACCTGCCAAAGGTTACTTCTGACAAGCTTGTACAAGCTCGACATCGACGTCTTTCACTGCTACAAAGTCATCGAAACTACGGCCAAGCGAAATGTAACCTGAATCCGTGTCGGGCCCGTGAACAAAGACGAGATTGTTGTTCCAGACTAGTGCCACTCACGCAACCCCACAGCCAAGTCCAGTCGACTGGACCTTTATGGATCCAAACGCGGCACCCAGATGTGTCTGATATGTGTCACATGCCAAAGGTAACTTCTGACAAGCTAAAAAGTCATCGAAACTACGGCCAAGCGAAAAGTAACCTGAATCCGTGTCGGGGTCGTGAACAAAGACGAGATTGTTGTTCCAGACGAGTGCCACTCACTCAACCCCACAGCCAAGTCCAGTCGACTGGACCTTTATGGATCTAAATGCGGCACCCAGATGTGTCTGAAAAGTGTCACCTGCCTAAGGTTACTTCTGACAAGCTTGTACAAGCTCGACGGCGACGTCTTTCACTGCTACAAAGTCATCGAAATCACGGCCAAGCGAAATGTAACCTGAATGCTGGTCGGGGCCGTGAACAAAGACGAGACTGTTGTTCCAGACGAGTGCCACTCACTCAACCCCACAGCCAAGTCCAGTCGACTGGACCTTTATGGATCCAAACGCGGCACCCAGATGTGTCTGAGAAGTGTCACCTGCCAAAGGTTACTTCTGACAAGCTTGTACAAGCTCGACATCGACGTCTTTCACTGCTACAAAGTCATCGAAACTACGGCCAAGCGAAATGTAACCTGAATCCGTGTCGGGCCCGTGAACAAAGACGAGATTGTTGTTCCAGACTAGTGCCACTCACGCAACCCCACAGCCAAGTCCAGTCGACTGGACCTTTATGGATCCAAACGCGGCACCCAGATGTGTCTGATATGTGTCACATGCCAAAGGTAACTTCTGACAAGCTAAAAAGTCATCGAAACTACGGCCAAGCGAAAAGTAACCTGAATCCGTGTCGGGGTCGTGAACAAAGACGAGATTGTTGTTCCAGACGAGTGCCACTCACTCAACCCCACAGCCAAGTCCAGTCGACTGGACCTTTATGGATCTAAATGCGGCACCCAGATGTGTCTGAAAAGTGTCACCTGCCTAAGGTTACTTCTGACAAGCTTGTACAAGCTCGACGGCGACGTCTTTCACTGCTACAAAGTCATCGAAATCACGGCCAAGCGAAATGTAACCTGAATGCTGGTCGGGGCCGTGAACAAAGACGAGACTGTTGTTCCAGACGAGTGCCACTCACTCAACCCCACAGCCAAGTCCAGTCGACTGGACCTTTATGGATCCAAACGCGGCACCCAGATGTGTCTGAGAAGTGTCACCTGCCAAAGGTTACTTCTGACAAGCTTGTACAAGCTCGACATCGACGTCTTTCACTGCTACAAAGTCATCGAAACTACGGCCAAGCGAAATGTAACCTGAATCCGTGTCGGGCCCGTGAACAAAGACGAGATTGTTGTTCCAGACGAGTGCCACTCACGCAACCCCACAGCCAAGTCCAGTCGACTGGACCTTTATGGATCCAAACGCGGCAACCAGATGTGTCTGAGAAGTGTCACCTGCCAAAGGTTACTTCTGACAAGCTTGTACAAGCTCGACAGCGACGTCTTTCACTGCTACAAAGTTATCGAAACTACGGCCAAGCGAAATGTAACCTGAATCCGTGTCGGGGTCGTGAACAAAGACGAGATTGTTGTTCCAGACGAGTGCCACTCACTCAACCCCACAGCCAAGTCCAGTCGACTGGACCTTTATGGATCAAAATGTGGCACCCAGATGTGTCTGAAATGTGTCACATGCCTAAGGTTACTTCTGACAAGCTTGTACAAGCTCGACGGCGACGTCTTTCACTGCTACAAAGTCATCGAAATCACGGCCAAGCGAAATGTAACCTGAATGCTGGTCGGGGCCGTGAACAAAGACGAGATTGTTGTTCCAGACGAGTGCCACTCACTCAGCCCCACAGCCAAGTCCAAAATGTAACCTGAATCCGTGTCGGGCCCGTGAACAAAGACGAGATTGTTGTTCCAGACGAGTGCCACTCACTCAGCCCCACAGCCAAGTCCAGTCGACTGAACCTTTATGGATCCAAACGCGGCAACCAGATGTGTCTGAGAAATGTCACCTGCCAAAGGTTACTTCTGACAAGCTTGTACAAGCTCGACAGCGACGTCTTTCACTGCTACAAAGTCATCGAAACTACGGCCAAGCGAAATGTAACCTGAATCCGTGTCGGGGTCGTGAACAAAGACGAGATTGTTGTTCCAGACGAGTGCCACTCACTCAACCCCACAGCCAAGTCCAGTCGACTGGACCTTTATGGATCCAAACGCGGCACCCAGATGTGTCTGAGAAGTGTCACCTGCCAAAGGTTACTTCTGACAAGCTTGTACAAGCTCGACATCGACGTCTTTCACTGCTACAAAGTCATCGAAACTACGGCCAAGCGAAATGTAACCTGAATCCGTGTCGGGCCCGTGAACAAAGACGAGATTGTTGTTCCAGACGAGTGCCACTCACTCAACCCCACAGCCAAGTCCAGTCGACTGGACCTTTATGGATCAAAATGTGGCACCCAGATGTGTCTGAAATGTGTCACATGCCTAAGGTTACTTCTGACAAGCTTGTACAAGCTCGACGGCGACGTCTTTCACTGCTACAAAGTCATCGAAATCACGGCCAAGCGAAATGTAACCTGAATGCTGGTCGGGGCCGTGAACAAAGACGAGACTGTTGTTCCAGACGAGTGCCACTCACTCAACCCCACAGCCAAGTCCAGTCGACTGGACCTTTATGGATCCAAACGCGGCACCCAGATGTGTCTGAGAAGTGTCACCTGCCAAAGGTTACTTCTGACAAGCTTGTACAAGCTCGACATCGACGTCTTTCACTGCTACAAAGTCATCGAAACTACGGCCAAGCGAAATGTAACCTGAATCCGTGTCGGGCCCGTGAACAAAGACGAGATTGTTGTTCCAGACGAGTGCCACTCACGCAACCCCACAGCCAAGTCCAGTCGACTGGACCTTTATGGATCCAAACGCGGCAACCAGATGTGTCTGAGAAGTGTCACCTGCCAAAGGTTACTTCTGACAAGCTTGTACAAGCTCGACAGCGACGTCTTTCACTGCTACAAAGTTATCGAAACTACGGCCAAGCGAAATGTAACCTGAATCCGTGTCGGGGTCGTGAACAAAGACGAGATTGTTGTTCCAGACGAGTGCCACTCACTCAACCCCACAGCCAAGTCCAGTCGACTGGACCTTTATGGATCAAAATGTGGCACCCAGATGTGTCTGAAATGTGTCACATGCCTAAGGTTACTTCTGACAAGCTTGTACAAGCTCGACGGCGACGTCTTTCACTGCTACAAAGTCATCGAAATCACGGCCAAGCGAAATGTAACCTGAATGCTGGTCGGGGCCGTGAACAAAGACGAGACTGTTGTTCCAGACGAGTGCCACTCACTCAACCCCACAGCCAAGTCCAGTCGACTGGACCTTTATGGATCCAAACGCGGCACCCAGATGTGTCTGAGAAGTGTCACCTGCCAAAGGTTACTTCTGACAAGCTTGTACAAGCTCGACATCGACGTCTTTCACTGCTACAAAGTCATCGAAACTACGGCCAAGCGAAATGTAACCTGAATCCGTGTCGGGCCCGTGAACAAAGACGAGATTGTTGTTCCAGACGAGTGCCACTCACTCAACCCCACAGCCAAGTCCAGACGACTGGACCTTTATGGATCAAAATGTGGCACCCAGATGTGTCTGAAATGTGTCACATGCCTAAGGTTACTTCTGACAAGCTTGTACAAGCTCGACGGCGACGTCTTTCACTGCTACAAAGTCATCGAAATCACGGCCAAGCGAAATGTAACCTGAATGCTGGTCGGGGCCGTGAACAAAGACGAGACTGTTGTTCCAGACGAGTGCCACTCACTCAACCCCACAGCCAAGTCCAGTCGACTGGACCTTTATGGATCCAAACGCGGCACCCAGATGTGTCTGAGAAGTGTCACCTGCCAAAGGTTACTTCTGACAAGCTTGTACAAGCTCGACATCGACGTCTTTCACTGCTACAAAGTCATCGAAACTACGGCCAAGCTAAATGTAACCTGAATCCGTGTCGGGCCCGTGAACAAAGACGAGATTGTTGTTCCAGACGAGTGCCACTCACTCAACCCCACAGCCAAGTCCAGACGACTGGACCTTTATGGATCAAAATGTGGCACCCAGATGTGTCTGAAATGTGTCACATGCCTAAGGTTACTTCTGACAAGCTTGTACAAGCTCGACGGCGACGTCTTTCACTGCTACAAAGTCATCGAAATCACGGCCAAGCGAAATGTAACCTGAATGCTGGTCGGGGCCGTGAACAAAGACGAGACTGTTGTTCCAGACGAGTGCCACTCACTCAACCCCACAGCCAAGTCCAGTCGACTGGACCTTTATGGATCCAAACGCGGCACCCAGATGTGTCTGAGAAGTGTCACCTGCCAAAGGTTACTTCTGACAAGCTTGTACAAGCTCGACATCGACGTCTTTCACTGCTACAAAGTCATCGAAACTACGGCCAAGCTAAATGTAACCTGAATCCGTGTCGGGCCCGTGAACAAAGACGAGATTGTTGTTCCAGACGAGTGCCACTCACTCAGCCCCACAGCCAAGTCCAGTCGACTGAACCTTTATGGATCCAAACGCGGCAACCAGATGTGTCTGAGAAGTGTCACCTGCCAAAGGTTACTTCTGACAAGCTTGTACAAGCTCGACCGCGACGTCTTTCACTGCTACAAAGTCATCGAAACTACGGCCAAGCGAAATGTAACCTGAATCCGTATCGGGGCCGTGAACAAACACCAGATTGTTGTTCCAGACGAGTGCCACTCACTCAGCCCCACAGCCAAGTCCAGTCGACTTGACCTTTATGGATCCAACCGCGGCAACCAGATGTGTCTGAGAAGTGTCACCTGCCAAAGGTAACTTCTGACAAGCTACAAAGTTATCGAAACTACGGCCAAGCGAAATGTAACCTGAATCCGTGTCGGGGTCGTGAACAAAGACGAGATTGTTGTTCCAGACGAGTGCCACTCACTCAACCCCACAGCCAAGTCCAGTCGACTGGACCTTTATGGATCAAAATGCGGCACCCAGATGTGTCTGAAAAGTGTCACCTGCCTAAGGTTACTTCTGACAAGCTTGTACAAGCACGACGGCGACGTCTTTCACTGCTACAAAGTCATCGAAATCACGGCCAAGCGAAATGTAACCTGAATGCTGGTCGGGGCCGTGAACAAAGACGAGACTGTTGTTATAGACGAGTGCCACTCACTCAACCCCACAGCCAAGTCCAGTCGACTGGACCTTTATGGATCCAAACGCGGCACCCAGATGTGTCTGAGAAGTGTCACCTGCCAAAGGTTACTTCTGACAAGCTTGTACAAGCTCGACGGCGACGTCTTTCACTGCTACAAAGTCATCGAAACTACGGCCAAGCGAAATGTAACCTGAATCCGTGTCGGGCCAGTGAACAAAGACGAGATTGTTGTTCCAGACGAGTGCCACTCACTCAGCCCCACAGCCAAGTCCAGTCGACTTGACCTTTATGGATCCAAACGCGGCAACCAGATGTGTCTGAGAAGTGTCACCTGCCAAAGGTTACTTCTGACAAGCTACAAAGTCATCGAAACTACAGCCAAGCGAAATGTAACCTGAATGCTGGTCGGGGCCGTGAACAAAGACGAGACTGTTGTTCCAGACGAGTGCCACTCACTCAACCCCACAGCCAATTCCAGTCGACTGGACCTTTATGGATCCAAACGCGGCACCCAGATGTGTCTGAGAAGTGTCACCTGCCAAAGGTTACTTCTGACAAGCTTGTACAAGCTCGACATCGACGTCTTTCACTGCTACAAAGTCATCGAAACTACGGCCAAGCGAAATGTAACCTGAATCCGTGTCGGGCCCGTGAACAAAGACGAGATTGTTGTTCCAGACGAGTGCCACTCACTCAACCCCACAGCCAAGTCCAGACGACTGGACCTTTATGGATCAAAATGTGGCACCCAGATGTGTCTGAAATGTGTCACATGCCTAAGGTTACTTCTGACAAGCTTGTACAAGCTCGACGGCGACGTCTTTCACTGCTACAAAGTCATCGAAATCACGGCCAAGCGAAATGTAACCTGAATGCTGGTCGGGGCCGTGAACAAAGACGAGACTGTTGTTCCAGACGAGTGCCACTCACTCAACCCCACAGCCAAGTCCAGTCGACTGGACCTTTATGGATCCAAACGCGGCACCCAGATGTGTCTGAGAAGTGTCACCTGCCAAAGGTTACTTCTGACAAGCTTGTACAAGCTCGACATCGACGTCTTTCACTGCTACAAAGTCATCGAAACTACGGCCAAGCTAAATGTAACCTGAATCCGTGTCGGGCCCGTGAACAAAGACGAGATTGTTGTTCCAGACGAGTGCCACTCACTCAACCCCACAGCCAAGTCCAGACGACTGGACCTTTATGGATCAAAATGTGGCACCCAGATGTGTCTGAAATGTGTCACATGCCTAAGGTTACTTCTGACAAGCTTGTACAAGCTCGACGGCGACGTCTTTCACTGCTACAAAGTCATCGAAATCACGGCCAAGCGAAATGTAACCTGAATGCTGGTCGGGGCCGTGAACAAAGACGAGACTGTTGTTCCAGACGAGTGCCACTCACTCAACCCCACAGCCAAGTCCAGTCGACTGGACCTTTATGGATCCAAACGCGGCACCCAGATGTGTCTGAGAAGTGTCACCTGCCAAAGGTTACTTCTGACAAGCTTGTACAAGCTCGACATCGACGTCTTTCACTGCTACAAAGTCATCGAAACTACGGCCAAGCTAAATGTAACCTGAATCCGTGTCGGGCCCGTGAACAAAGACGAGATTGTTGTTCCAGACGAGTGCCACTCACTCAGCCCCACAGCCAAGTCCAGTCGACTGAACCTTTATGGATCCAAACGCGGCAACCAGATGTGTCTGAGAAGTGTCACCTGCCAAAGGTTACTTCTGACAAGCTTGTACAAGCTCGACCGCGACGTCTTTCACTGCTACAAAGTCATCGAAACTACGGCCAAGCGAAATGTAACCTGAATCCGTATCGGGGCCGTGAACAAACACCAGATTGTTGTTCCAGACGAGTGCCACTCACTCAGCCCCACAGCCAAGTCCAGTCGACTTGACCTTTATGGATCCAACCGCGGCAACCAGATGTGTCTGAGAAGTGTCACCTGCCAAAGGTAACTTCTGACAAGCTACAAAGTTATCGAAACTACGGCCAAGCGAAATGTAACCTGAATCCGTGTCGGGGTCGTGAACAAAGACGAGATTGTTGTTCCAGACGAGTGCCACTCACTCAACCCCACAGCCAAGTCCAGTCGACTGGACCTTTATGGATCAAAATGCGGCACCCAGATGTGTCTGAAAAGTGTCACCTGCCTAAGGTTACTTCTGACAAGCTTGTACAAGCACGACGGCGACGTCTTTCACTGCTACAAAGTCATCGAAATCACGGCCAAGCGAAATGTAACCTGAATGCTGGTCGGGGCCGTGAACAAAGACGAGACTGTTGTTCCAGACGAGTGCCACTCACTCAACCCCACAGCCAAGTCCAGTCGACTGGACCTTTATGGATCCAAACGCGGCACCCAGATGTGTCTGAGAAGTGTCACCTGCCAAAGGTTACTTCTGACAAGCTTGTACAAGCTCGACATCGACGTCTTTCACTGCTACAAAGTCATCGAAACTACGGCCAAGCTAAATGTAACCTGAATCCGTGTCGGGCCCGTGAACAAAGACGAGATTGTTGTTCCAGACGAGTGCCACTCACTCAGCCCCACAGCCAAGTCCAGTCGACTGAACCTTTATGGATCCAAACGCGGCAACCAGATGTGTCTGAGAAGTGTCACCTGCCAAAGGTTACTTCTGACAAGCTTGTACAAGCTCGACCGCGACGTCTTTCACTGCTACAAAGTCATCGAAACTACGGCCAAGCGAAATGTAACCTGAATCCGTATCGGGGCCGTGAACAAACACCAGATTGTTGTTCCAGACGAGTGCCACTCACTCAGCCCCACAGCCAAGTCCAGTCGACTTGACCTTTATGGATCCAACCGCGGCAACCAGATGTGTCTGAGAAGTGTCACCTGCCAAAGGTAACTTCTGACAAGCTACAAAGTTATCGAAACTACGGCCAAGCGAAATGTAACCTGAATCCGTGTCGGGGTCGTGAACAAAGACGAGATTGTTGTTCCAGACGAGTGCCACTCACTCAACCCCACAGCCAAGTCCAGTCGACTGGACCTTTATGGATCAAAATGCGGCACCCAGATGTGTCTGAAAAGTGTCACCTGCCTAAGGTTACTTCTGACAAGCTTGTACAAGCACGACGGCGACGTCTTTCACTGCTACAAAGTCATCGAAATCACGGCCAAGCGAAATGTAACCTGAATGCTGGTCGGGGCCGTGAACAAAGACGAGACTGTTGTTCCAGACGAGTGCCACTCACTCAGCCCCACAGCCAAGTCCAGTCGACTTGACCTTTATGGATCCAAACGCGGCAACCAGATGTGTCTGAGAAGTGTCACCTGCCAAAGGTTACTTCTGACAAGCTACAAAGTCATCGAAACTACAGCCAAGCGAAATGTAACCTGAATGCTGGTCGGGGCCGTGAACAAAGACGAGACTGTTGTTCCAGACGAGTGCCACTCACTCAACCCCACAGCCAATTCCAGTCGACTGGACCTTTATGGATCCAAACGCGGCACCCAGATGTGTCTGAGAAGTGTCACCTGCCAAAGGTTACTTCTGACAAGCTTGTACAAGCTCGACATCGACGTCTTTCACTGCTACAAAGTCATCGAAACTACGGCCAAGCGAAATGTAACCTGAATCCGTGTCGGGCCCGTGAACAAAGACGAGATTGTTGTTCCAGACGAGTGCCACTCACGCAACCCCACAGCCAAGTCCAGTCGACTGGACCTTTATGGATCCAAACGCGGCAACCAGATGTGTCTGAGAAGTGTCACCTGCCAAAGGTTACTTCTGACAAGCTTGTACAAGCTCGACAGCGACGTCTTTCACTGCTACAAAGTTATCGAAACTACGGCCAAGCGAAATGTAACCTGAATCCGTGTCGGGGTCGTGAACAAAGACGAGATTGTTGTTCCAGACGAGTGCCACTCACTCAACCCCACAGCCAAGTCCAGTCGACTGGACCTTTATGGATCAAAATGTGGCACCCAGATGTGTCTGAAATGTGTCACATGCCTAAGGTTACTTCTGACAAGCTTGTACAAGCTCGACAGCGACGTCTTTCACTGCTACAAAGTCATCGAAATCACGGCCAAGCGAAATGTAACCTGAATGCTGGTCGGGGCCGTGAACAAAGACGAGACTGTTGTTCCAGACGAGTGCCACTCACTCAACCCCACAGCCAAGTCCAGTCGACTGGACCTTTATGGATCCAAACGCGGCACCCAGATGTGTCTGAGAAGTGTCACCTGCCAAAGGTTACTTCTGACAAGCTTGTACAAGCTCGACATCGACGTCTTTCACTGCTACAAAGTCATCGAAACTACGGCCAAGCTAAATGTAACCTGAATCCGTGTCGGGCCCGTGAACAAAGACGAGATTGTTGTTCCAGACGAGTGCCACTCACTCAGCCCCACAGCCAAGTCCAGTCGACTGAACCTTTATGGATCCAAACGCGGCAACCAGATGTGTCTGAGAAGTGTCACCTGCCAAAGGTTACTTCTGACAAGCTACAAAGTCATCGAAACTACAGCCAAGCGAAATGTAACCTGAATGCTGTTTGGGGCCATGAACAAAGACGAGACTGTTGTTCCAGACGAGTGCCACTCACTCAGCCCAACAGCCAAGTCCAGTCGACTGAACCTTTATGGATCCAAACGCGGCAACCAGATGTGTCTGAGAAGTGTCACCTGCCAAAGGTTACTTCTGACAAGCTTGTACAAGCTCGACCGCGACGTCTTTCACTGCTACAAAGTCATCGAAACTACGGCCAAGCGAAATGTAACCTGAATCCGTATCGGGGCCGTGAACAAACACCAGATTGTTGTTCCAGACGAGTGCCACTCACTCAACCCCACAGCCAAGTCCAGTCGACTGGACCTTTATGGATCCAAACGCGGCAACAAGATGTGTCTGAGAAGTGTCACCTGCCAAAGGTTACTTCTAACAAGCTTGTACAAGCTCGACATCGACGTCTTTCACTGCTACAAAGTCATCGAAACTACGGCCAAGCGAAATGTAACCTGAATCCGTGTCGGGCCCGTGAACAAAGACGAGATTGTTGTTCCAGACGAGTGCCACTCACTCAGCCCCACAGCCAAGTCCAGTCGACTGGACCTTTATGGATCTAAATGCGGCACCCAGATGTGTCTGAAAAGTGTCACCTGCCTAAGGTTACTTCTGACAAGCTGGTACAAGCTCGACGGCGACGTCTTTCACTGCTACAAAGTCATCGAAATCACGGCCAAGCGAAATGTAACCTGAATGCTGGTCGGGGCCGTGAACAAAGACGAGACTGTTGTTCCAGACGAGTGCCACTCACTCAACCCCACAGCCAAGTCCAGTCGACTGGACCTTTATGGATCCAAACGCGGCAACCAGATGTGTCTGAGAAGTGTCACCTGCCAAAGGTAACTTCTGACAAGCTAAAAAGTCATCGAAACTACGGCCAAGCGAAAAGTAACCTGAATCCGTGTCGGGGTCGTGAACAAAGACGAGATTGTTGTTCCAGACGAGTGCCACTCACTCAACCCCACAGCCAAGTCCAGTCGACTGGACCTTTATGGATCTAAATGCGGCACCCAGATGTGTCTGAAAAGTGTCACCTGCCTAAGGTTACTTCTGACAAGCTTGTACAAGCTCGACGGCGACGTCTTTCACTGCTACAAAGTCATCGAAATCACGGCCAAGCGAAATGTAACCTGAATGCTGGTCGGGGCCGTGAACAAAGACGAGACTGTTGTTCCAGACGAGTGCCACTCACTCAACCCCACAGCCAAGTCCAGTCGACTGGACCTTTATGGATCCAAACGCGGGACCCAGATGTGTCTGAGAAGTGTCACCTGCCAAAGTTTACTTCTGACAAGCTTGTACAAGCTCAAAATCGACGTCTTTCACTGCTACAAAGTCATCGAAATCACGGCCAAGCGAAATGTAACCTGAATGCTTGTCGGGGCCGTGAACAAAGACGAGACTGTTGTTCCAGACGAGTGCCACTCACTCAGCCCCACAGCCAAGTCCAGTCGACTTGACCTTTATGGATCCAACCGCGGCAACCAGATGTGTCTGAGAAGTGTCACCTGCCAAAGGTAACTTCTGACAAGCTACAAAGTTATCGAAACTACGGCCAAGCGAAATGTAACCTGAATCCGTGTCGGGGTCGTGAACAAAGACGAGATTGTTGTTCCAGACGAGTGCCACTCACTCAACCCCACAGCCAAGTCCAGTCGACTGGACCTTTATGGATCAAAATGCGGCACCCAGATGTGTCTGAAAAGTGTCACCTGCCTAAGGTTACTTCTGACAAGCTTGTACAAGCACGACGGCGACGTCTTTCACTGCTACAAAGTCATCGAAATCACGGCCAAGCGAAATGTAACCTGAATGCTGGTCGGGGCCGTGAACAAAGACGAGACTGTTGTTATAGACGAGTGCCACTCACTCAACCCCACAGCCAAGTCCAGTCGACTGGACCTTTATGGATCCAAACGCGGCACCCAGATGTGTCTGAGAAGTGTCACCTGCCAAAGGTTACTTCTGACAAGCTTGTACAAGCTCGACGGCGACGTCTTTCACTGCTACAAAGTCATCGAAACTACGGCCAAGCGAAATGTAACCTGAATCCGTGTCGGGCCAGTGAACAAAGACGAGATTGTTGTTCCAGACGAGTGCCACTCACTCAGCCCCACAGCCAAGTCCAGTCGACTTGACCTTTATGGATCGAAACGCGGCAACCAGATGTGTCTGAGAAGTGTCACCTGCCAAAGGTTACTTCTGACAAGCTACAAAGTCATCGAAACTACAGCCAAGCGAAATGTAACCTGAATGCTGGTCGGGGCCGTGAACAAAGACGAGACTGTTGTTCCAGACGAGTGCCACTCACTCAACCCCACAGCCAAGTCCAGTCGACTGGACCTTTATGGATCCAAACGCGGCACCCAGATGTGTCTGAGAAGTGTCACCTGCCAAAGGTTACTTCTGACAAGCTTGTACAAGCTCGACATCGACGTCTTTCACTGCTACAAAGTCATCGAAACTACGGCCAAGCGAAATGTAACCTGAATCCGTGTCGGGCCCGTGAACAAAGACGAGATTGTTGTTCCAGACGAGTGCCACTCACGCAACCCCACAGCCAAGTCCAGTCGACTGGACCTTTATGGATCCAAACGCGGCAACCAGATGTGTCTGAGAAGTGTCACCTGCCAAAGGTTACTTCTGACAAGCTTGTACAAGCTCGACAGCGACGTCTTTCACTGCTACAAAGTTATCGAAACTACGGCCAAGCGAAATGTAACCTGAATCCGTGTCGGGGTCGTGAACAAAGACGAGATTGTTGTTCCAGACGAGTGCCACTCACTCAACCCCACAGCCAAGTCCAGACGACTGGACCTTTATGGATCAAAATGTGGCACCCAGATGTGTCTGAAATGTGTCACATGCCTAAGGTTACTTCTGACAAGCTTGTACAAGCTCGACGGCGACGTCTTTCACTGCTACAAAGTCATCGAAATCACGGCCAAGCGAAATGTAACCTGAATGCTGGTCGGGGCCGTGAACAAAGACGAGATTGTTGTTCCAGACGAGTGCCACTCACTCAGCCCCACAGCCAAGTCCAGTCGACTGAACCTTTATGGATCCAAACGCGGCAACCAGATGTGTCTGAGAAGTGTCACCTGCCAAAGGTTACTTCTGACAAGCTTGTACAAGCTCGACCGCGACGTCTTTCACTGCTACAAAGTCATCGAAACTACGGCCAAGCGAAATGTAACCTGAATCCGTATCGGGGCCGTGAACAAACACCAGATTGTTGTTCCAGACGAGTGCCACTCACTCAACCCCACAGCCAAGTCCAGTCGACTGGACCTTTATGGATCCAAACGCGGCAACAAGATGTGTCTGAGAAGTGTCACCTGCCAAAGGTTACTTCTGACAAGCTTGTACAAGCTCGACATCGACGTCTTTCACTGCTACAAAGTCATCGAAACTACGGCCAAGCGAAATGTAACCTGAATCCGTGTCGGGCCCGTGAACAAAGACGAGATTGTTGTTCCAGACGAGTGCCACTCACTCAGCCCCACAGCCAAGTCCAGTCGACTGGACCTTTATGGATCTAAATGCGGCACCCAGATGTGTCTGAAAAGTGTCACCTGCCTAAGGTTACTTCTGACAAGCTTGTACAAGCTCGACGGCGACGTCTTTCACTGCTACAAAGTCATCGAAATCACGGCCAAGCGAAATGTAACCTGAATGCTGGTCGGGGCCGTGAACAAAGACGAGACTGTTGTTCCAGACGAGTGCCACTCACTCAACCCCACAGCCAAGTCCAGTCGACTGGACCTTTATGGATCCAAACGCGGCAACCAGATGTGTCTGAGAAGTGTCACCTGCCAAAGGTAACTTCTGACAAGCTAAAAAGTCATCGAAACTACGGCCAAGCGAAAAGTAACCTGAATCCGTGTCGGGGTCGTGAACAAAGACGAGATTGTTGTTCCAGACGAGTGCCACTCACTCAACCCCACAGCCAAGTCCAGTCGACTGGACCTTTATGGATCTAAATGCGGCACCCAGATGTGTCTGAAAAGTGTCACCTGCCTAAGGTTACTTCTGACAAGCTTGTACAAGCTCGACGGCGACGTCTTTCACTGCTACAAAGTCATCGAAATCACGGCCAAGCGAAATGTAACCTGAATGCTGGTCGGGGCCGTGAACAAAGACGAGACTGTTGTTCCAGACGAGTGCCACTCACTCAACCCCACAGCCAAGTCCAGTCGACTGGACCTTTATGGATCCAAACGCGGGACCCAGATGTGTCTGAGAAGTGTCACCTGCCAAAGTTTACTTCTGACAAGCTTGTACAAGCTCAAAATCGACGTCTTTCACTGCTACAAAGTCATCGAAATCACGGCCAAGCGAAATGTAACCTGAATGCTTGTCGGGGCCGTGAACAAAGACGAGACTGTTGTTCCAGACGAGTGCCACTCACTCAGCCCCACAGCCAAGTCCAGTCGACTTGACCTTTATGTATCCAACCGCGGCAACCAGATGTGTCTGAGAAGTGTCACCTGCCAAAGGTAACTTCTGACAAGCTACAAAGTTATCGAAACTACGGCCAAGCGAAATGTAACCTGAATCCGTGTCGGGGTCGTGAACAAAGACGAGATTGTTGTTCCAGACGAGTGCCACTCACTCAACCCCACAGCCAAGTCCAGTCGACTGGACCTTTATGGATCAAAATGCGGCACCCAGATGTGTCTGAAAAGTGTCACCTGCCTAAGGTTACTTCTGACAAGCTTGTACAAGCACGACGGCGACGTCTTTCACTGCTACAAAGTCATCGAAATCACGGCCAAGCGAAATGTAACCTGAATGCTGGTCGGGGCCGTGAACAAAGACGAGACTGTTGTTATAGACGAGTGCCACTCACTCAACCCCACAGCCAAGTCCAGTCGACTGGACCTTTATGGATCCAAACGCGGCACCCAGATGTGTCTGAGAAGTGTCACCTGCCAAAGGTTACTTCTGACAAGCTTGTACAAGCTCGACGGCGACGTCTTTCACTGCTACAAAGTCATCGAAACTACGGCCAAGCGAAATGTAACCTGAATCCGTGTCGGGCCAGTGAACAAAGACGAGATTGTTGTTCCAGACGAGTGCCACTCACTCAGCCCCACAGCCAAGTCCAGTCGACTTGACCTTTATGGATCCAAACGCGGCAACCAGATGTGTCTGAGAAGTGTCACCTGCCAAAGGTTACTTCTGACAAGCTACAAAGTCATCGAAACTACAGCCAAGCGAAATGTAACCTGAATGCTGGTCGGGGCCGTGAACAAAGACGAGACTGTTGTTCCAGACGAGTGCCACTCACTCAACCCCACAGCCAATTCCAGTCGACTGGACCTTTATGGATCCAAACGCGGCACCCAGATGTGTCTGAGAAGTGTCACCTGCCAAAGGTTACTTCTGACAAGCTTGTACAAGCTCGACATCGACGTCTTTCACTGCTACAAAGTCATCGAAACTACGGCCAAGCGAAATGTAACCTGAATCCGTGTCGGGCCCGTGAACAAAGACGAGATTGTTGTTCCAGACGAGTGCCACTCACGCAACCCCACAGCCAAGTCCAGTCGACTGGACCTTTATGGATCCAAACGCGGGAACAAGATGTGTCTGAGAAGTGTCACCTGCCAAAGGTTACTTCTGACAAGCTTGTACAAGCTCGACAGCGACGTCTTTCACTGCTACAAAGTTATCGAAACTACGGCCAAGCGAAATGTAACCTGAATCCGTGTCGGGGTCGTGAACAAAGACGAGATTGTTGTTCCAGACGAGTGCCACTCACTCAACCCCACAGCCAAGTCCAGTCGACTGGACCTTTATGGATCAAAATGCGGCACCCGGATGTGTCTGAAAAGTGTCACCTGCCTAAGGTTACTTCTGACAAGCTTGTACAAGCACGACGGCGACGTCTTTCACTGCTACAAAGTCATCGAAATCACGGCCAAGCGAAATGTAACCTGAATGCTGGTCGGGGCCGTGAACAAAGACGAGACTGTTGTTATAGACGAGTGCCACTCACTCAACCCCACAGCCAAGTCCAGTCGACTGGACCTTTATGGATCCAAACGCGGCACCCAGATGTGTCTGAGAAGTGTCACCTGCCAAAGGTTACTTCTGACAAGCTTGTACAAGCTCGACGGCGACGTCTTTCACTGCTACAAAGTCATCGAAACTACGGCCAAGCGAAATGTAACCTGAATCCGTGTCGGGCCAGTGAACAAAGACGAGATTGTTGTTCCAGACGAGTGCCACTCACTCAGCCCCACAGCCAAGTCCAGTCGACTTGACCTTTATGGATCCAAACGCGGCAACCAGATGTGTCTGAGAAGTGTCACCTGCCAAAGGTTACTTCTGACAAGCTACAAAGTCATCGAAACTACAGCCAAGCGAAATGTAACCTGAATGCTGGTCGGGGCCGTGAACAAAGACGAGACTGTTGTTCCAGACGAGTGCCACTCACTCAACCCCACAGCCAATTCCAGTCGACTGGACCTTTATGGATCCAAACGCGGCACCCAGATGTGTCTGAGAAGTGTCACCTGCCAAAGGTTACTTCTGACAAGCTTGTACAAGCTCGACATCGACGTCTTTCACTGCTACAAAGTCATCGAAACTACGGCCAAGCGAAATGTAACCTGAATCCGTGTCGGGCCCGTGAACAAAGACGAGATTGTTGTTCCAGACGAGTGCCACTCACGCAACCCCACAGCCAAGTCCAGTCGACTGGACCTTTATGGATCCAAACGCGGCAACCAGATGTGTCTGAGAAGTGTCACCTGCCAAAGGTTACTTCTGACAAGCTTGTACAAGCTCGACAGCGACGTCTTTCACTGCTACAAAGTTATCGAAACTACGGCCAAGCGAAATGTAACCTGAATCCGTGTCGGGGTCGTGAACAAAGACGAGATTGTTGTTCCAGACGAGTGCCACTCACTCAACCCCACAGCCAAGTCCAGTCGACTGGACCTTTATGGATCAAAATGTGGCACCCAGATGTGTCTGAAATGTGTCACATGCCTAAGGTTACTTCTGACAAGCTTGTACAAGCTCGACAGCGACGTCTTTCACTGCTACAAAGTCATCGAAATCACGGCCAAGCGAAATGTAACCTGAATGCTGGTCGGGGCCGTGAACAAAGACGAGACTGTTGTTCCAGACGAGTGCCACTCACTCAACCCCACAGCCAAGTCCAGTCGACTGGACCTTTATGGATCCAAACGCGGCACCCAGATGTGTCTGAGAAGTGTCACCTGCCAAAGGTTACTTCTGACAAGCTTGTACAAGCTCGACATCGACGTCTTTCACTGCTACAAAGTCATCGAAACTACGGCCAAGCTAAATGTAACCTGAATCCGTGTCGGGCCCGTGAACAAAGACGAGATTGTTGTTCCAGACGAGTGCCACTCACTCAGCCCCACAGCCAAGTCCAGTCGACTGAACCTTTATGGATCCAAACGCGGCAACCAGATGTGTCTGAGAAGTGTCACCTGCCAAAGGTTACTTCTGACAAGCTTGTACAAGCTCGACAGCGACGTCTTTCACTGCTACAAAGTCATCGAAACTACGGCCAAGCGAAATGTAACCTGAATCCGTGTCGGGCCCGTGAACAAAGACGAGATTGTTGTTCCAGACGAGTGCCACTCACGCAACCCCACAGCCAAGTCCAGTCGACTGGACCTTTATGGATCCAAACGCGGCAACCAGATGTGTCTGAGAAGTGTCACCTGCCAAAGGTTACTTCTGACAAGCTTGTACAAGCTCGACAGCGACGTCTTTCACTGCTACAAAGTTATCGAAACTACGGCCAAGCGAAATGTAACCTGAATCCGTGTCGGGGTCGTGAACAAAGACGAGATTGTTGTTCCAGACGAGTGCCACTCACTCAACCCCACAGCCAAGTCCAGTCGACTGGACCTTTATGGATCAAAATGTGGCACCCAGATGTGTCTGAAATGTGTCACATGCCTAAGGTTACTTCTGACAAGCTTGTACAAGCTCGACGGCGACGTCTTTCACTGCTACAAAGTCATCGAAATCACGGCCAAGCGAAATGTAACCTGAATGCTGGTCGGGGCCGTGAACAAAGACGAGACTGTTGTTCCAGACGAGTGCCACTCACTCAACCCCACAGCCAAGTCCAGTCGACTGGACCTTTATGGATCCAAACGCGGCACCCAGATGTGTCTGAGAAGTGTCACCTGCCAAAGGTTACTTCTGACAAGCTTGTACAAGCTCGACATCGACGTCTTTCACTGCTACAAAGTCATCGAAACTACGGCCAAGCTAAATGTAACCTGAATCCGTGTCGGGCCCGTGAACAAAGACGAGATTGTTGTTCCAGACGAGTGCCACTCACTCAGCCCCACAGCCAAGTCCAGTCGACTGAACCTTTATGGATCCAAACGCGGCAACCAGATGTGTCTGAGAAGTGTCACCTGCCAAAGGTAACTTCTGACAAGCTACAAAGTTATCGAAACTACGGCCAAGCGAAATGTAACCTGAATCCGTGTCGGGGTCGTGAACAAAGACGAGATTGTTGTTCCAGACGAGTGCCACTCACTCAACCCCACAGCCAAGTCCAGTCGACTGGACCTTTATGGATCAAAATGCGGCACCCAGATGTGTCTGAAAAGTGTCACCTGCCTAAGGTTACTTCTGACAAGCTTGTACAAGCACGACGGCGACGTCTTTCACTGCTACAAAGTCATCGAAATCACGGCCAAGCGAAATGTAACCTGAATGCTGGTCGGGGCCGTGAACAAAGACGAGACTGTTGTTATAGACGAGTGCCACTCACTCAACCCCACAGCCAAGTCCAGTCGACTGGACCTTTATGGATCCAAACGCGGCACCCAGATGTGTCTGAGAAGTGTCACCTGCCAAAGGTTACTTCTGACAAGCTTGTACAAGCTCGACGGCGACGTCTTTCACTGCTACAAAGTCATCGAAACTACGGCCAAGCGAAATGTAACCTGAATCCGTGTCGGGCCAGTGAACAAAGACGAGATTGTTGTTCCAGACGAGTGCCACTCACTCAGCCCCACAGCCAAGTCCAGTCGACTTGACCTTTATGGATCCAAACGCGGCAACCAGATGTGTCTGAGAAGTGTCACCTGCCAAAGGTTACTTCTGACAAGCTACAAAGTCATCGAAACTACAGCCAAGCGAAATGTAACCTGAATGCTGGTCGGGGCCGTGAACAAAGACGAGACTGTTGTTCCAGACGAGTGCCACTCACTCAACCCCACAGCCAAGTCCAGTCGACTGGACCTTTATGGATCCAAACGCGGCAACCAGATGTGTCTGAGAAGTGTCACCTGCCAAAGGTTACTTCTGACAAGCTTGTACAAGCTCGACAGCGACGTCTTTCACTGCTACAAAGTTATCGAAACTACGGCCAAGCGAAATGTAACCTGAATCCGTGTCGGGGTCGTGAACAAAGACGAGATTGTTGTTCCAGACGAGTGCCACTCACTCAACCCCACAGCCAAGTCCAGTCGACTGGACCTTTATGGATCAAAATGTGGCACCCAGATGTGTCTGAAATGTGTCACATGCCTAAGGTTACTTCTGACAAGCTTGTACAAGCTCGACGGCGACGTCTTTCACTGCTACAAAGTCATCGAAATCACGGCCAAGCGAAATGTAACCTGAATGCTGGTCGGGGCCGTGAACAAAGACGAGACTGTTGTTATAGACGAGTGCCACTCACTCAACCCCACAGCCAAGTCCAGTCGACTGGACCTTTATGGATCCAAACGCGGCACCCAGATGTGTCTGAGAAGTGTCACCTGCCAAAGGTTACTTCTGATAAGCTTGTACAAGCTCGACGGCGACGTCTTTCACTGCTACAAAGTCATCGAAACTACGGCCAAGCGAAATGTAACCTGAATCCGTGTCGGGCCAGTGAACAAAGACGAGATTGTTGTTCCAGACGAGTGCCACTCACTCAGCCCCACAGCCAAGTCCAGTCGACTTGACCTTTATGGATCCAAACGCGGCAACCAGATGTGTCTGAGAAGTGTCACCTGCCAAAGGTTACTTCTGACAAGCTACAAAGTCATCGAAACTACAGCCAAGCGAAATGTAACCTGAATGCTGGTCGGGGCCGTGAACAAAGACGAGACTGTTGTTCCAGACGAGTGCCACTCACGCAACCCCACAGCCAAGTCCAGTCGACTGGACCTTTATGGATCCAAACGCGGCAACCAGATGTGTCTGAGAAGTGTCACCTGCCAAAGGTTACTTCTGACAAGCTTGTACAAGCTCGACAGCGACGTCTTTCACTGCTACAAAGTTATCGAAACTACGGCCAAGCGAAATGTAACCTGAATCCGTGTCGGGGTCGTGAACAAAGACGAGATTGTTGTTCCAGACGAGTGCCACTCACTCAACCCCACAGCCAAGTCCAGTCGACTGGACCTTTATGGATCAAAATGTGGCACCCAGATGTGTCTGAAATGTGTCACATGCCTAAGGTTACTTCTGACAAGCTTGTACAAGCTCGACGGCGACGTCTTTCACTGCTACAAAGTCATCGAAATCACGGCCAAGCGAAATGTAACCTGAATGCTGGTCGGGGCCGTGAACAAAGACGAGACTGTTGTTCCAGACGAGTGCCACTCACTCAACCCCACAGCCAAGTCCAGTCGACTGGACCTTTATGGATCCAAACGCGGCACCCAGATGTGTCTGAGAAGTGTCACCTGCCAAAGGTTACTTCTGACAAGCTTGTACAAGCTCGACATCGACGTCTTTCACTGCTACAAAGTCATCGAAACTACGGCCAAGCTAAATGTAACCTGAATCCGTGTCGGGCCCGTGAACAAAGACGAGATTGTTGTTCCAGACGAGTGCCACTCACTCAGCCCCACAGCCAAGTCCAGTCGACTGAACCTTTATGGATCCAAACGCGGCAACCAGATGTGTCTGAGAAGTGTCACCTGCCAAAGGTTACTTCTGACAAGCTTGTACAAGCTCGACAGCGACGTCTTTCACTGCTACAAAGACATCGAAACTACGGCCAAGCGAAATGTAACCTGAAT
This sequence comes from Alitta virens, assembly GCA_932294295.1. Taxonomy (NCBI): domain Eukaryota; kingdom Metazoa; phylum Annelida; class Polychaeta; order Phyllodocida; family Nereididae; genus Alitta; species Alitta virens. The sequence continues at coordinate 11,634,276 of OW028583.1, read as the reverse complement.
CCGTGTCGGGCCCGTGAACAAAGACGAGATTGTTGTTCCAGACTAGTGCCACTCACGCAACCCCACAGCCAAGTCCAGTCGACTGGACCTTTATGGATCCAAACGCGGCAACCAGATGTGTCTGAGAAGTGTCACCTGCCAAAGGTTACTTCTGACAAGCTTGTACAAGCTCGACAGCGACGTCTTTCACTGCTACAAAGTTATCGAAACTACGGCCAAGCGAAATGTAACCTGAATCCGTGTCGGGGTCGTGAACAAAGACGAGATTGTTGTTCCAGACGAGTGCCACTCACTCAACCCCACAGCCAAGTCCAGACGACTGGACCTTTATGGATCAAAATGTGGCACCCAGATGTGTCTGATATGTGTCACATGCCTAAGGTTACTTCTGACAAGCTTGTACAAGCTCGACGGCGACGTCTTTCACTGCTACAAAGTCATCGAAATCACGGCCAAGCGAAATGTAACCTGAATGCTGGTCGGGGCCGTGAACAAAGACGAGACTGTTGTTCCAGACGAGTGCCACTCACTCAACCCCACAGCCAAGTCCAGTCGACTGGACCTTTATGGATCCAAACGCGGCACCCAGATGTGTCTGAGAAGTGTCACCTGCCAAAGGTTACTTCTGACAAGCTTGTACAAGCTCGACATCGACGTCTTTCACTGCTACAAAGTCATCGAAACTACGGCCAAGCTAAATGTAACCTGAATCCGTGTCGGGCCCGTGAACAAAGACGAGATTGTTGTTCCAGACGAGTGCCACTCACTCAGCCCCACAGCCAAGTCCAGTCGACTGAACCTTTATGGATCCAAACGCGGCAACCAGATGTGTCTGAGAAGTGTCACCTGCCAAAGGTTACTTCTGACAAGCTTGTACAAGCTCGACCGCGACGTCTTTCACTGCTACAAAGTCATCGAAACTACGGCCAAGCGAAATGTAACCTGAATCCGTATCGGGGCCGTGAACAAACACCAGATTGTTGTTCCAGACGAGTGCCACTCACTCAACCCCACAGCCAAGTCCAGTCGACTGGACCTTTATGGATCCAAACGCGGCAACAAGATGTGTCTGAGAAGTGTCACCTGCCAAAGGTTACTTCTGACAAGCTTGTACAAGCTCGACATCGACGTCTTTCACTGCTACAAAGTCATCGAAACTACGGCCAAGCGAAATGTAACCTGAATCCGTGTCGGGCCCGTGAACAAAGACGAGACTGTTGTTCCAGACGAGTGCCACTCACTCAACCCCACAGCCAAGTCCAGTCGACTGGACCTTTATGGATCCAAACGCGGCAACCAGATGTGTCTGAGAAGTGTCACCTGCCAAAGGTAACTTCTGACAAGCTAAAAAGTCATCGAAACTACGGCCAAGCGAAAAGTAACCTGAATCCGTGTCGGGGTCGTGAACAAAGACGAGATTGTTGTTCCAGACGAGTGCCACTCACTCAACCCCACAGCCAAGTCCAGTCGACTGGACCTTTATGGATCTAAATGCGGCACCCAGATGTGTCTGAAAAGTGTCACCTGCCTAAGGTTACTTCTGACAAGCTTGTACAAGCTCGACGGCGACGTCTTTCACTGCTACAAAGTCATCGAAATCACGGCCAAGCGAAATGTAACCTGAATGCTGGTCGGGGCCGTGAACAAAGACGAGACTGTTGTTCCAGACGAGTGCCACTCACTCAACCCCACAGCCAAGTCCAGTCGACTGGACCTTTATGGATCCAAACGCGGCACCCAGATGTGTCTGAGAAGTGTCACCTGCCAAAGGTTACTTCTGACAAGCTTGTACAAGCTCGACATCGACGTCTTTCACTGCTACAAAGTCATCGAAACTACGGCCAAGCGAAATGTAACCTGAATCCGTGTCGGGCCCGTGAACAAAGACGAGATTGTTGTTCCAGACGAGTGCCACTCACGCAACCCCACAGCCAAGTCCAGTCGACTGGACCTTTATGGATCCAAACGCGGCAACCAGATGTGTCTGAGAAGTGTCACCTGCCAAAGGTTACTTCTGACAAGCTTGTACAAGCTCGACAGCGACGTCTTTCACTGCTACAAAGTTATCGAAACTACGGCCAAGCGAAATGTAACCTGAATCCGTGTCGGGGTCGTGAACAAAGACGAGATTGTTGTTCCAGACGAGTGCCACTCACTCAGCCCCACAGCCAAGTCCAGTCGACTGAACCTTTATGGATCCAAACGCGGCAACCAGATGTGTCTGAGAAATGTCACCTGCCAAAGGTTACTTCTGACAAGCTTGTACAAGCTCGACAGCGACGTCTTTCACTGCTACAAAGTCATCGAAACTACGGCCAAGCGAAATGTAACCTGAATCCGTGTCGGGGTCGTGAACAAAGACGAGATTGTTGTTCCAGACGAGTGCCACTCACTCAACCCCACAGCCAAGTCCAGTCGACTGGACCTTTATGGATCCAAACGCGGCACCCAGATGTGTCTGAGAAGTGTCACCTGCCAAAGGTTACTTCTGACAAGCTTGTACAAGCTCGACATCGACGTCTTTCACTGCTACAAAGTCATCGAAACTACGGCCAAGCGAAATGTAACCTGAATCCGTGTCGGGCCCGTGAACAAAGACGAGATTGTTGTTCCAGACGAGTGCCACTCACTCAACCCCACAGCCAAGTCCAGTCGACTGGACCTTTATGGATCAAAATGTGGCACCCAGATGTGTCTGAAATGTGTCACATGCCTAAGGTTACTTCTGACAAGCTTGTACAAGCTCGACGGCGACGTCTTTCACTGCTACAAAGTCATCGAAATCACGGCCAAGCGAAATGTAACCTGAATGCTGGTCGGGGCCGTGAACAAAGACGAGACTGTTGTTCCAGACGAGTGCCACTCACTCAACCCCACAGCCAAGTCCAGTCGACTGGACCTTTATGGATCCAAACGCGGCACCCAGATGTGTCTGAGAAGTGTCACCTGCCAAAGGTTACTTCTGACAAGCTTGTACAAGCTCGACATCGACGTCTTTCACTGCTACAAAGTCATCGAAACTACGGCCAAGCGAAATGTAACCTGAATCCGTGTCGGGCCCGTGAACAAAGACGAGATTGTTGTTCCAGACGAGTGCCACTCACGCAACCCCACAGCCAAGTCCAGTCGACTGGACCTTTATGGATCCAAACGCGGCAACCAGATGTGTCTGAGAAGTGTCACCTGCCAAAGGTTACTTCTGACAAGCTTGTACAAGCTCGACAGCGACGTCTTTCACTGCTACAAAGTTATCGAAACTACGGCCAAGCGAAATGTAACCTGATTCCGTGTCGGGGTCGTGAACAAAGACGAGATTGTTGTTCCAGACGAGTGCCACTCACTCAACCCCACAGCCAAGTCCAGTCGACTGGACCTTTATGGATCAAAATGTGGCACCCAGATGTGTCTGAAATGTGTCACATGCCTAAGGTTACTTCTGACAAGCTTGTACAAGCTCGACGGCGACGTCTTTCACTGCTACAAAGTCATCGAAATCACGGCCAAGCGAAATGTAACCTGAATGCTGGTCGGGGCCGTGAACAAAGACGAGACTGTTGTTCCAGACGAGTGCCACTCACTCAACCCCACAGCCAAGTCCAGTCGACTGGACCTTTATGGATCCAAACGCGGCACCCAGATGTGTCTGAGAAGTGTCACCTGCCAAAGGTTACTTCTGACAAGCTTGTACAAGCTCGACATCGACGTCTTTCACTGCTACAAAGTCATCGAAACTACGGCCAAGCGAAATGTAACCTGAATCCGTGTCGGGCCCGTGAACAAAGACGAGATTGTTGTTCCAGACGAGTGCCACTCACTCAACCCCACAGCCAAGTCCAGACGACTGGACCTTTATGGATCAAAATGTGGCACCCAGATGTGTCTGAAATGTGTCACATGCCTAAGGTTACTTCTGACAAGCTTGTACAAGCTCGACGGCGACGTCTTTCACTGCTACAAAGTCATCGAAATCACGGCCAAGCGAAATGTAACCTGAATGCTGGTCGGGGCCGTGAACAAAGACGAGACTGTTGTTCCAGACGAGTGCCACTCACTCAACCCCACAGCCAAGTCCAGTCGACTGGACCTTTATGGATCCAAACGCGGCACCCAGATGTGTCTGAGAAGTGTCACCTGCCAAAGGTTACTTCTGACAAGCTTGTACAAGCTCGACATCGACGTCTTTCACTGCTACAAAGTCATCGAAACTACGGCCAAGCTAAATGTAACCTGAATCCGTGTCGGGCCCGTGAACAAAGACGAGATTGTTGTTCCAGACGAGTGCCACTCACTCAACCCCACAGCCAAGTCCAGACGACTGGACCTTTATGGATCAAAATGTGGCACCCAGATGTGTCTGAAATGTGTCACATGCCTAAGGTTACTTCTGACAAGCTTGTACAAGCTCGACGGCGACGTCTTTCACTGCTACAAAGTCATCGAAATCACGGCCAAGCGAAATGTAACCTGAATGCTGGTCGGGGCCGTGAACAAAGACGAGACTGTTGTTCCAGACGAGTGCCACTCACTCAACCCCACAGCCAAGTCCAGTCGACTGGACCTTTATGGATCCAAACGCGGCACCCAGATGTGTCTGAGAAGTGTCACCTGCCAAAGGTTACTTCTGACAAGCTTGTACAAGCTCGACATCGACGTCTTTCACTGCTACAAAGTCATCGAAACTACGGCCAAGCTAAATGTAACCTGAATCCGTGTCGGGCCCGTGAACAAAGACGAGATTGTTGTTCCAGACGAGTGCCACTCACTCAGCCCCACAGCCAAGTCCAGTCGACTGAACCTTTATGGATCCAAACGCGGCAACCAGATGTGTCTGAGAAGTGTCACCTGCCAAAGGTTACTTCTGACAAGCTTGTACAAGCTCGACCGCGACGTCTTTCACTGCTACAAAGTCATCGAAACTACGGCCAAGCGAAATGTAACCTGAATCCGTATCGGGGCCGTGAACAAACACCAGATTGTTGTTCCAGACGAGTGCCACTCACTCAGCCCCACAGCCAAGTCCAGTCGACTTGACCTTTATGGATCCAACCGCGGCAACCAGATGTGTCTGAGAAGTGTCACCTGCCAAAGGTAACTTCTGACAAGCTACAAAGTTATCGAAACTACGGCCAAGCGAAATGTAACCTGAATCCGTGTCGGGGTCGTGAACAAAGACGAGATTGTTGTTCCAGACGAGTGCCACTCACTCAACCCCACAGCCAAGTCCAGTCGACTGGACCTTTATGGATCAAAATGCGGCACCCAGATGTGTCTGAAAAGTGTCACCTGCCTAAGGTTACTTCTGACAAGCTTGTACAAGCACGACGGCGACGTCTTTCACTGCTACAAAGTCATCGAAATCACGGCCAAGCGAAATGTAACCTGAATGCTGGTCGGGGCCGTGAACAAAGACGAGACTGTTGTTATAGACGAGTGCCACTCACTCAACCCCACAGCCAAGTCCAGTCGACTGGACCTTTATGGATCCAAACGCGGCACCCAGATGTGTCTGAGAAGTGTCACCTGCCAAAGGTTACTTCTGACAAGCTTGTACAAGCTCGACGGCGACGTCTTTCACTGCTACAAAGTCATCGAAACTACGGCCAAGCGAAATGTAACCTGAATCCGTGTCGGGCCAGTGAACAAAGACGAGATTGTTGTTCCAGACGAGTGCCACTCACTCAGCCCCACAGCCAAGTCCAGTCGACTTGACCTTTATGGATCCAAACGCGGCAACCAGATGTGTCTGAGAAGTGTCACCTGCCAAAGGTTACTTCTGACAAGCTACAAAGTCATCGAAACTACAGCCAAGCGAAATGTAACCTGAATGCTGGTCGGGGCCGTGAACAAAGACGAGACTGTTGTTCCAGACGAGTGCCACTCACTCAACCCCACAGCCAATTCCAGTCGACTGGACCTTTATGGATCCAAACGCGGCACCCAGATGTGTCTGAGAAGTGTCACCTGCCAAAGGTTACTTCTGACAAGCTTGTACAAGCTCGACATCGACGTCTTTCACTGCTACAAAGTCATCGAAACTACGGCCAAGCGAAATGTAACCTGAATCCGTGTCGGGCCCGTGAACAAAGACGAGATTGTTGTTCCAGACGAGTGCCACTCACGCAACCCCACAGCCAAGTCCAGTCGACTGGACCTTTATGGATCCAAACGCGGCAACCAGATGTGTCTGAGAAGTGTCACCTGCCAAAGGTTACTTCTGACAAGCTTGTACAAGCTCGACAGCGACGTCTTTCACTGCTACAAAGTTATCGAAACTACGGCCAAGCGAAATGTAACCTGAATCCGTGTCGGGGTCGTGAACAAAGACGAGATTGTTGTTCCAGACGAGTGCCACTCACTCAACCCCACAGCCAAGTCCAGTCGACTGGACCTTTATGGATCAAAATGTGGCACCCAGATGTGTCTGAAATGTGTCACATGCCTAAGGTTACTTCTGACAAGCTTGTACAAGCTCGACAGCGACGTCTTTCACTGCTACAAAGTCATCGAAATCACGGCCAAGCGAAATGTAACCTGAATGCTGGTCGGGGCCGTGAACAAAGACGAGACTGTTGTTCCAGACGAGTGCCACTCACTCAACCCCACAGCCAAGTCCAGTCGACTGGACCTTTATGGATCCAAACGCGGCACCCAGATGTGTCTGAGAAGTGTCACCTGCCAAAGGTTACTTCTGACAAGCTTGTACAAGCTCGACATCGACGTCTTTCACTGCTACAAAGTCATCGAAACTACGGCCAAGCTAAATGTAACCTGAATCCGTGTCGGGCCCGTGAACAAAGACGAGATTGTTGTTCCAGACGAGTGCCACTCACTCAGCCCCACAGCCAAGTCCAGTCGACTGAACCTTTATGGATCCAAACGCGGCAACCAGATGTGTCTGAGAAGTGTCACCTGCCAAAGGTTACTTCTGACAAGCTACAAAGTCATCGAAACTACAGCCAAGCGAAATGTAACCTGAATGCTGTTTGGGGCCGTGAACAAAGACGAGACTGTTGTTCCAGACGAGTGCCACTCACTCAGCCCAACAGCCAAGTCCAGTCGACTGAACCTTTATGGATCCAAACGCGGCAACCAGATGTGTCTGAGAAGTGTCACCTGCCAAAGGTTACTTCTGACAAGCTTGTACAAGCTCGACCGCGACGTCTTTCACTGCTACAAAGTCATCGAAACTACGGCCAAGCGAAATGTAACCTGAATCCGTATCGGGGCCGTGAACAAACACCAGATTGTTGTTCCAGACGAGTGCCACTCACTCAACCCCACAGCCAAGTCCAGTCGACTGGACCTTTATGGATCCAAACGCGGCAACAAGATGTGTCTGAGAAGTGTCACCTGCCAAAGGTTACTTCTAACAAGCTTGTACAAGCTCGACATCGACGTCTTTCACTGCTACAAAGTCATCGAAACTACGGCCAAGCGAAATGTAACCTGAATCCGTGTCGGGCCCGTGAACAAAGACGAGATTGTTGTTCCAGACGAGTGCCACTCACTCAGCCCCACAGCCAAGTCCAGTCGACTGGACCTTTATGGATCTAAATGCGGCACCCAGATGTGTCTGAAAAGTGTCACCTGCCTAAGGTTACTTCTGACAAGCTGGTACAAGCTCGACGGCGACGTCTTTCACTGCTACAAAGTCATCGAAATCACGGCCAAGCGAAATGTAACCTGAATGCTGGTCGGGGCCGTGAACAAAGACGAGACTGTTGTTCCAGACGAGTGCCACTCACTCAACCCCACAGCCAAGTCCAGTCGACTGGACCTTTATGGATCCAAACGCGGCAACCAGATGTGTCTGAGAAGTGTCACCTGCCAAAGGTAACTTCTGACAAGCTAAAAAGTCATCGAAACTACGGCCAAGCGAAAAGTAACCTGAATCCGTGTCGGGGTCGTGAACAAAGACGAGATTGTTGTTCCAGACGAGTGCCACTCACTCAACCCCACAGCCAAGTCCAGTCGACTGGACCTTTATGGATCTAAATGCGGCACCCAGATGTGTCTGAAAAGTGTCACCTGCCTAAGGTTACTTCTGACAAGCTTGTACAAGCTCGACGGCGACGTCTTTCACTGCTACAAAGTCATCGAAATCACGGCCAAGCGAAATGTAACCTGAATGCTGGTCGGGGCCGTGAACAAAGACGAGACTGTTGTTCCAGACGAGTGCCACTCACTCAACCCCACAGCCAAGTCCAGTCGACTGGACCTTTATGGATCCAAACGCGGGACCCAGATGTGTCTGAGAAGTGTCACCTGCCAAAGTTTACTTCTGACAAGCTTGTACAAGCTCAAAATCGACGTCTTTCACTGCTACAAAGTCATCGAAATCACGGCCAAGCGAAATGTAACCTGAATGCTTGTCGGGGCCGTGAACAAAGACGAGACTGTTGTTCCAGACGAGTGCCACTCACTCAGCCCCACAGCCAAGTCCAGTCGACTTGACCTTTATGGATCCAACCGCGGCAACCAGATGTGTCTGAGAAGTGTCACCTGCCAAAGGTAACTTCTGACAAGCTACAAAGTTATCGAAACTACGGCCAAGCGAAATGTAACCTGAATCCGTGTCGGGGTCGTGAACAAAGACGAGATTGTTGTTCCAGACGAGTGCCACTCACTCAACCCCACAGCCAAGTCCAGTCGACTGGACCTTTATGGATCAAAATGCGGCACCCAGATGTGTCTGAAAAGTGTCACCTGCCTAAGGTTACTTCTGACAAGCTTGTACAAGCACGACGGCGACGTCTTTCACTGCTACAAAGTCATCGAAATCACGGCCAAGCGAAATGTAACCTGAATGCTGGTCGGGGCCGTGAACAAAGACGAGACTGTTGTTATAGACGAGTGCCACTCACTCAACCCCACAGCCAAGTCCAGTCGACTGGACCTTTATGGATCCAAACGCGGCACCCAGATGTGTCTGAGAAGTGTCACCTGCCAAAGGTTACTTCTGACAAGCTTGTACAAGCTCGACGGCGACGTCTTTCACTGCTACAAAGTCATCGAAACTACGGCCAAGCGAAATGTAACCTGAATCCGTGTCGGGCCAGTGAACAAAGACGAGATTGTTGTTCCAGACGAGTGCCACTCACTCAGCCCCACAGCCAAGTCCAGTCGACTTGACCTTTATGGATCGAAACGCGGCAACCAGATGTGTCTGAGAAGTGTCACCTGCCAAAGGTTACTTCTGACAAGCTACAAAGTCATCGAAACTACAGCCAAGCGAAATGTAACCTGAATGCTGGTCGGGGCCGTGAACAAAGACGAGACTGTTGTTCCAGACGAGTGCCACTCACTCAACCCCACAGCCAAGTCCAGTCGACTGGACCTTTATGGATCCAAACGCGGCACCCAGATGTGTCTGAGAAGTGTCACCTGCCAAAGGTTACTTCTGACAAGCTTGTACAAGCTCGACATCGACGTCTTTCACTGCTACAAAGTCATCGAAACTACGGCCAAGCGAAATGTAACCTGAATCCGTGTCGGGCCCGTGAACAAAGACGAGATTGTTGTTCCAGACGAGTGCCACTCACGCAACCCCACAGCCAAGTCCAGTCGACTGGACCTTTATGGATCCAAACGCGGCAACCAGATGTGTCTGAGAAGTGTCACCTGCCAAAGGTTACTTCTGACAAGCTTGTACAAGCTCGACAGCGACGTCTTTCACTGCTACAAAGTTATCGAAACTACGGCCAAGCGAAATGTAACCTGAATCCGTGTCGGGGTCGTGAACAAAGACGAGATTGTTGTTCCAGACGAGTGCCACTCACTCAACCCCACAGCCAAGTCCAGACGACTGGACCTTTATGGATCAAAATGTGGCACCCAGATGTGTCTGAAATGTGTCACATGCCTAAGGTTACTTCTGACAAGCTTGTACAAGCTCGACGGCGACGTCTTTCACTGCTACAAAGTCATCGAAATCACGGCCAAGCGAAATGTAACCTGAATGCTGGTCGGGGCCGTGAACAAAGACGAGATTGTTGTTCCAGACGAGTGCCACTCACTCAGCCCCACAGCCAAGTCCAGTCGACTGAACCTTTATGGATCCAAACGCGGCAACCAGATGTGTCTGAGAAGTGTCACCTGCCAAAGGTTACTTCTGACAAGCTTGTACAAGCTCGACCGCGACGTCTTTCACTGCTACAAAGTCATCGAAACTACGGCCAAGCGAAATGTAACCTGAATCCGTATCGGGGCCGTGAACAAACACCAGATTGTTGTTCCAGACGAGTGCCACTCACTCAACCCCACAGCCAAGTCCAGTCGACTGGACCTTTATGGATCCAAACGCGGCAACAAGATGTGTCTGAGAAGTGTCACCTGCCAAAGGTTACTTCTGACAAGCTTGTACAAGCTCGACATCGACGTCTTTCACTGCTACAAAGTCATCGAAACTACGGCCAAGCGAAATGTAACCTGAATCCGTGTCGGGCCCGTGAACAAAGACGAGATTGTTGTTCCAGACGAGTGCCACTCACTCAGCCCCACAGCCAAGTCCAGTCGACTGGACCTTTATGGATCTAAATGCGGCACCCAGATGTGTCTGAAAAGTGTCACCTGCCTAAGGTTACTTCTGACAAGCTTGTACAAGCTCGACGGCGACGTCTTTCACTGCTACAAAGTCATCGAAATCACGGCCAAGCGAAATGTAACCTGAATGCTGGTCGGGGCCGTGAACAAAGACGAGACTGTTGTTCCAGACGAGTGCCACTCACTCAACCCCACAGCCAAGTCCAGTCGACTGGACCTTTATGGATCCAAACGCGGCAACCAGATGTGTCTGAGAAGTGTCACCTGCCAAAGGTAACTTCTGACAAGCTAAAAAGTCATCGAAACTACGGCCAAGCGAAAAGTAACCTGAATCCGTGTCGGGGTCGTGAACAAAGACGAGATTGTTGTTCCAGACGAGTGCCACTCACTCAACCCCACAGCCAAGTCCAGTCGACTGGACCTTTATGGATCTAAATGCGGCACCCAGATGTGTCTGAAAAGTGTCACCTGCCTAAGGTTACTTCTGACAAGCTTGTACAAGCTCGACGGCGACGTCTTTCACTGCTACAAAGTCATCGAAATCACGGCCAAGCGAAATGTAACCTGAATGCTGGTCGGGGCCGTGAACAAAGACGAGACTGTTGTTCCAGACGAGTGCCACTCACTCAACCCCACAGCCAAGTCCAGTCGACTGGACCTTTATGGATCCAAACGCGGGACCCAGATGTGTCTGAGAAGTGTCACCTGCCAAAGTTTACTTCTGACAAGCTTGTACAAGCTCAAAATCGACGTCTTTCACTGCTACAAAGTCATCGAAATCACGGCCAAGCGAAATGTAACCTGAATGCTTGTCGGGGCCGTGAACAAAGACGAGACTGTTGTTCCAGACGAGTGCCACTCACTCAGCCCCACAGCCAAGTCCAGTCGACTTGACCTTTATGGATCCAACCGCGGCAACCAGATGTGTCTGAGAAGTGTCACCTGCCAAAGGTAACTTCTGACAAGCTACAAAGTTATCGAAACTACGGCCAAGCGAAATGTAACCTGAATCCGTGTCGGGGTCGTGAACAAAGACGAGATTGTTGTTCCAGACGAGTGCCACTCACTCAACCCCACAGCCAAGTCCAGTCGACTGGACCTTTATGGATCAAAATGCGGCACCCAGATGTGTCTGAAAAGTGTCACCTGCCTAAGGTTACTTCTGACAAGCTTGTACAAGCACGACGGCGACGTCTTTCACTGCTACAAAGTCATCGAAATCACGGCCAAGCGAAATGTAACCTGAATGCTGGTCGGGGCCGTGAACAAAGACGAGACTGTTGTTATAGACGAGTGCCACTCACTCAACCCCACAGCCAAGTCCAGTCGACTGGACCTTTATGGATCCAAACGCGGCACCCAGATGTGTCTGAGAAGTGTCACCTGCCAAAGGTTACTTCTGACAAGCTTGTACAAGCTCGACGGCGACGTCTTTCACTGCTACAAAGTCATCGAAACTACGGCCAAGCGAAATGTAACCTGAATCCGTGTCGGGCCAGTGAACAAAGACGAGATTGTTGTTCCAGACGAGTGCCACTCACTCAGCCCCACAGCCAAGTCCAGTCGACTTGACCTTTATGGATCCAAACGCGGCAACCAGATGTGTCTGAGAAGTGTCACCTGCCAAAGGTTACTTCTGACAAGCTACAAAGTCATCGAAACTACAGCCAAGCGAAATGTAACCTGAATGCTGGTCGGGGCCGTGAACAAAGACGAGACTGTTGTTCCAGACGAGTGCCACTCACTCAACCCCACAGCCAATTCCAGTCGACTGGACCTTTATGGATCCAAACGCGGCACCCAGATGTGTCTGAGAAGTGTCACCTGCCAAAGGTTACTTCTGACAAGCTTGTACAAGCTCGACATCGACGTCTTTCACTGCTACAAAGTCATCGAAACTACGGCCAAGCGAAATGTAACCTGAATCCGTGTCGGGCCCGTGAACAAAGACGAGATTGTTGTTCCAGACGAGTGCCACTCACGCAACCCCACAGCCAAGTCCAGTCGACTGGACCTTTATGGATCCAAACGCGGGAACAAGATGTGTCTGAGAAGTGTCACCTGCCAAAGGTTACTTCTGACAAGCTTGTACAAGCTCGACAGCGACGTCTTTCACTGCTACAAAGTTATCGAAACTACGGCCAAGCGAAATGTAACCTGAATCCGTGTCGGGGTCGTGAACAAAGACGAGATTGTTGTTCCAGACGAGTGCCACTCACTCAACCCCACAGCCAAGTCCAGTCGACTGGACCTTTATGGATCAAAATGCGGCACCCAGATGTGTCTGAAAAGTGTCACCTGCCTAAGGTTACTTCTGACAAGCTTGTACAAGCACGACGGCGACGTCTTTCACTGCTACAAAGTCATCGAAATCACGGCCAAGCGAAATGTAACCTGAATGCTGGTCGGGGCCGTGAACAAAGACGAGACTGTTGTTATAGACGAGTGCCACTCACTCAACCCCACAGCCAAGTCCAGTCGACTGGACCTTTATGGATCCAAACGCGGCACCCAGATGTGTCTGAGAAGTGTCACCTGCCAAAGGTTACTTCTGACAAGCTTGTACAAGCTCGACGGCGACGTCTTTCACTGCTACAAAGTCATCGAAACTACGGCCAAGCGAAATGTAACCTGAATCCGTGTCGGGCCAGTGAACAAAGACGAGATTGTTGTTCCAGACGAGTGCCACTCACTCAGCCCCACAGCCAAGTCCAGTCGACTTGACCTTTATGGATCCAAACGCGGCAACCAGATGTGTCTGAGAAGTGTCACCTGCCAAAGGTTACTTCTGACAAGCTACAAAGTCATCGAAACTACAGCCAAGCGAAATGTAACCTGAATGCTGGTCGGGGCCGTGAACAAAGACGAGACTGTTGTTCCAGACGAGTGCCACTCACTCAACCCCACAGCCAATTCCAGTCGACTGGACCTTTATGGATCCAAACGCGGCACCCAGATGTGTCTGAGAAGTGTCACCTGCCAAAGGTTACTTCTGACAAGCTTGTACAAGCTCGACATCGACGTCTTTCACTGCTACAAAGTCATCGAAACTACGGCCAAGCGAAATGTAACCTGAATCCGTGTCGGGCCCGTGAACAAAGACGAGATTGTTGTTCCAGACGAGTGCCACTCACGCAACCCCACAGCCAAGTCCAGTCGACTGGACCTTTATGGATCCAAACGCGGCAACCAGATGTGTCTGAGAAGTGTCACCTGCCAAAGGTTACTTCTGACAAGCTTGTACAAGCTCGACAGCGACGTCTTTCACTGCTACAAAGTTATCGAAACTACGGCCAAGCGAAATGTAACCTGAATCCGTGTCGGGGTCGTGAACAAAGACGAGATTGTTGTTCCAGACGAGTGCCACTCACTCAACCCCACAGCCAAGTCCAGTCGACTGGACCTTTATGGATCAAAATGTGGCACCCAGATGTGTCTGAAATGTGTCACATGCCTAAGGTTACTTCTGACAAGCTTGTACAAGCTCGACAGCGACGTCTTTCACTGCTACAAAGTCATCGAAATCACGGCCAAGCGAAATGTAACCTGAATGCTGGTCGGGGCCGTGAACAAAGACGAGACTGTTGTTCCAGACGAGTGCCACTCACTCAACCCCACAGCCAAGTCCAGTCGACTGGACCTTTATGGATCCAAACGCGGCACCCAGATGTGTCTGAGAAGTGTCACCTGCCAAAGGTTACTTCTGACAAGCTTGTACAAGCTCGACATCGACGTCTTTCACTGCTACAAAGTCATCGAAACTACGGCCAAGCTAAATGTAACCTGAATCCGTGTCGGGCCCGTGAACAAAGACGAGATTGTTGTTCCAGACGAGTGCCACTCACTCAGCCCCACAGCCAAGTCCAGTCGACTGAACCTTTATGGATCCAAACGCGGCAACCAGATGTGTCTGAGAAGTGTCACCTGCCAAAGGTTACTTCTGACAAGCTTGTACAAGCTCGACAGCGACGTCTTTCACTGCTACAAAGTCATCGAAACTACGGCCAAGCGAAATGTAACCTGAATCCGTGTCGGGCCCGTGAACAAAGACGAGATTGTTGTTCCAGACGAGTGCCACTCACGCAACCCCACAGCCAAGTCCAGTCGACTGGACCTTTATGGATCCAAACGCGGCAACCAGATGTGTCTGAGAAGTGTCACCTGCCAAAGGTTACTTCTGACAAGCTTGTACAAGCTCGACAGCGACGTCTTTCACTGCTACAAAGTTATCGAAACTACGGCCAAGCGAAATGTAACCTGAATCCGTGTCGGGGTCGTGAACAAAGACGAGATTGTTGTTCCAGACGAGTGCCACTCACTCAACCCCACAGCCAAGTCCAGTCGACTGGACCTTTATGGATCAAAATGTGGCACCCAGATGTGTCTGAAATGTGTCACATGCCTAAGGTTACTTCTGACAAGCTTGTACAAGCTCGACGGCGACGTCTTTCACTGCTACAAAGTCATCGAAATCACGGCCAAGCGAAATGTAACCTGAATGCTGGTCGGGGCCGTGAACAAAGACGAGACTGTTGTTCCAGACGAGTGCCACTCACTCAACCCCACAGCCAAGTCCAGTCGACTGGACCTTTATGGATCCAAACGCGGCACCCAGATGTGTCTGAGAAGTGTCACCTGCCAAAGGTTACTTCTGACAAGCTTGTACAAGCTCGACATCGACGTCTTTCACTGCTACAAAGTCATCGAAACTACGGCCAAGCTAAATGTAACCTGAATCCGTGTCGGGCCCGTGAACAAAGACGAGATTGTTGTTCCAGACGAGTGCCACTCACTCAGCCCCACAGCCAAGTCCAGTCGACTGAACCTTTATGGATCCAAACGCGGCAACCAGATGTGTCTGAGAAGTGTCACCTGCCAAAGGTTACTTCTGACAAGCTTGTACAAGCTCGACAGCGACGTCTTTCACTGCTACAAAGTCATCGAAACTACGGCCAAGCGAAATGTAACCTGAATCCGTGT
This sequence comes from Alitta virens, assembly GCA_932294295.1. NCBI lineage: Eukaryota > Metazoa > Annelida > Polychaeta > Phyllodocida > Nereididae > Alitta > Alitta virens. The sequence goes on along the minus strand of OW028583.1, from coordinate 11,618,754 downwards.
CGGGCCCGTGAACAAAGACGAGATTGTTGTTCCAGACGAGTGCCACTCACGCAACCCCACAGCCAAGTCCAGTCGACTGGACCTTTATGGATCCAAACGCGGCAACCAGATGTGTCTGAGAAGTGTCACCTGCCAAAGGTTACTTCTGACAAGCTTGTACAAGCTCGACAGCGACGTCTTTCACTGCTACAAAGTTATCGAAACTACGGCCAAGCGAAATGTAACCTGAATCCGTGTCGGGGTCGTGAACAAAGACGAGATTGTTGTTCCAGACGAGTGCCACTCACTCAACCCCACAGCCAAGTCCAGACGACTGGACCTTTATGGATCAAAATGTGGCACCCAGATGTGTCTGAAATGTGTCACATGCCTAAGGTTACTTCTGACAAGCTTGTACAAGCTCGACGGCGACGTCTTTCACTGCTACAAAGTCATCGAAATCACGGCCAAGCGAAATGTAACCTGAATGCTGGTCGGGGCCGTGAACAAAGACGAGACTGTTGTTCCAGACGAGTGCCACTCACTCAACCCCACAGCCAAGTCCAGTCGACTGGACCTTTATGGATCCAAACGCGGCACCCAGATGTGTCTGAGAAGTGTCACCTGCCAAAGGTTACTTCTGACAAGCTTGTACAAGCTCGACATCGACGTCTTTCACTGCTACAAAGTCATCGAAACTACGGCCAAGCTAAATGTAACCTGAATCCGTGTCGGGCCCGTGAACAAAGACGAGATTGTTGTTCCAGACGAGTGCCACTCACTCAGCCCCACAGCCAAGTCCAGTCGACTGAACCTTTATGGATCCAAACGCGGCAACCAGATGTGTCTGAGAAGTGTCACCTGCCAAAGGTAACTTCTGACAAGCTACAAAGTTATCGAAACTACGGCCAAGCGAAATGTAACCTGAATCCGTGTCGGGGTCGTGAACAAAGACGAGATTGTTGTTCCAGACGAGTGCCACTCACTCAACCCCACAGCCAAGTCCAGTCGACTGGACCTTTATGGATCAAAATGCGGCACCCAGATGTGTCTGAAAAGTGTCACCTGCCTAAGGTTACTTCTGACAAGCTTGTACAAGCACGACGGCGACGTCTTTCACTGCTACAAAGTCATCGAAATCACGGCCAAGCGAAATGTAACCTGAATGCTGGTCGGGGCCGTGAACAAAGACGAGACTGTTGTTATAGACGAGTGCCACTCACTCAACCCCACAGCCAAGTCCAGTCGACTGGACCTTTATGGATCCAAACGCGGCACCCAGATGTGTCTGAGAAGTGTCACCTGCCAAAGGTTACTTCTGACAAGCTTGTACAAGCTCGACGGCGACGTCTTTCACTGCTACAAAGTCATCGAAACTACGGCCAAGCGAAATGTAACCTGAATCCGTGTCGGGCCAGTGAACAAAGACGAGATTGTTGTTCCAGACGAGTGCCACTCACTCAGCCCCACAGCCAAGTCCAGTCGACTTGACCTTTATGGATCCAAACGCGGCAACCAGATGTGTCTGAGAAGTGTCACCTGCCAAAGGTTACTTCTGACAAGCTACAAAGTCATCGAAACTACAGCCAAGCGAAATGTAACCTGAATGCTGGTCGGGGCCGTGAACAAAGACGAGACTGTTGTTCCAGACGAGTGCCACTCACTCAACCCCACAGCCAAGTCCAGTCGACTGGACCTTTATGGATCCAAACGCGGCAACCAGATGTGTCTGAGAAGTGTCACCTGCCAAAGGTTACTTCTGACAAGCTTGTACAAGCTCGACAGCGACGTCTTTCACTGCTACAAAGTTATCGAAACTACGGCCAAGCGAAATGTAACCTGAATCCGTGTCGGGGTCGTGAACAAAGACGAGATTGTTGTTCCAGACGAGTGCCACTCACTCAACCCCACAGCCAAGTCCAGTCGACTGGACCTTTATGGATCAAAATGTGGCACCCAGATGTGTCTGAAATGTGTCACATGCCTAAGGTTACTTCTGACAAGCTTGTACAAGCTCGACGGCGACGTCTTTCACTGCTACAAAGTCATCGAAATCACGGCCAAGCGAAATGTAACCTGAATGCTGGTCGGGGCCGTGAACAAAGACGAGACTGTTGTTCCAGACGAGTGCCACTCACTCAACCCCACAGCCAAGTCCAGTCGACTGGACCTTTATGGATCCAAACGCGGCACCCAGATGTGTCTGAGAAGTGTCACCTGCCAAAGGTTACTTCTGACAAGCTTGTACAAGCTCGACATCGACGTCTTTCACTGCTACAAAGTCATCGAAACTACGGCCAAGCTAAATGTAACCTGAATCCGTGTCGGGCCCGTGAACAAAGACGAGATTGTTGTTCCAGACGAGTGCCACTCACTCAGCCCCACAGCCAAGTCCAGTCGACTGAACCTTTATGGATCCAAACGCGGCAACCAGATGTGTCTGAGAAGTGTCACCTGCCAAAGGTTACTTCTGACAAGCTTGTACAAGCTCGACAGCGACGTCTTTCACTGCTACAAAGTCATCGAAACTACGGCCAAGCGAAATGTAACCTGAATCCGTGTCGGGCCCGTGAACAAAGACGAGATTGTTGTTCCAGACGAGTGCCACTCACGCAACCCCACAGCCAAGTCCAGTCGACTGGACCTTTATGGATCCAAACGCGGCAACCAGATGTGTCTGAGAAGTGTCACCTGCCAAAGGTTACTTCTGACAAGCTTGTACAAGCTCGACAGCGACGTCTTTCACTGCTACAAAGTTATCGAAACTACGGCCAAGCGAAATGTAACCTGAATCCGTGTCGGGGTCGTGAACAAAGACGAGATTGTTGTTCCAGACGAGTGCCACTCACTCAACCCCACAGCCAAGTCCAGACGACTGGACCTTTATGGATCAAAATGTGGCACCCAGATGTGTCTGAAATGTGTCACATGCCTAAGGTTACTTCTGACAAGCTTGTACAAGGTCGACGGCGACGTCTTTCACTGCTACAAAGTCATCGAAATCACGGCCAAGCGAAATGTAACCTGAATGCTGGTCGGGGCCGTGAACAAAGACGAGACTGTTGTTCCAGACGAGTGCCACTCACTCAACCCCACAGCCAAGTCCAGTCGACTGGACCTTTATGGATCCAAACGCGGCACCCAGATGTGTCTGAGAAGTGTCACCTGCCAAAGGTTACTTCTGACAAGCTTGTACAAGCTCGACATCGACGTCTTTCACTGCTACAAAGTCATCGAAACTACGGCCAAGCTAAATGTAACCTGAATCCGTGTCGGGCCCGTGAACAAAGACGAGATTGTTGTTCCAGACGAGTGCCACTCACTCAGCCCCACAGCCAAGTCCAGTCGACTGAACCTTTATGGATCCAAACGCGGCAACCAGATGTGTCTGAGAAGTGTCACCTGCCAAAGGTTACTTCTGACAAGCTTGTACAAGCTCGACAGCGACGTCTTTCACTGCTACAAAGTCATCGAAACTACGGCCAAGCGAAATGTAACCTGAATCCGTGTCGGGCCCGTGAACAAAGACGAGATTGTTGTTCCAGACGAGTGCCACTCACGCAACCCCACAGCCAAGTCCAGTCGACTGGACCTTTATGGATCCAAACGCGGCAACCAGATGTGTCTGAGAAGTGTCACCTGCCAAAGGTTACTTCTGACAAGCTTGTACAAGCTCGACAGCGACGTCTTTCACTGCTACAAAGTTATCGAAACTACGGCCAAGCGAAATGTAACCTGAATCCGTGTCGGGGTCGTGAACAAAGACGAGATTGTTGTTCCAGACGAGTGCCACTCACTCAACCCCACAGCCAAGTCCAGTCGACTGGACCTTTATGGATCAAAATGTGGCACCCAGATGTGTCTGAAATGTGTCACATGCCTAAGGTTACTTCTGACAAGCTTGTACAAGCTCGACGGCGACGTCTTTCACTGCTACAAAGTCATCGAAATCACGGCCAAGCGAAATGTAACCTGAATGCTGGTCGGGGCCGTGAACAAAGACGAGACTGTTGTTCCAGACGAGTGCCACTCACTCAACCCCACAGCCAAGTCCAGTCGACTGGACCTTTATGGATCCAAACGCGGCACCCAGATGTGTCTGAGAAGTGTCACCTGCCAAAGGTTACTTCTGACAAGCTTGTACAAGCTCGACATCGACGTCTTTCACTGCTACAAAGTCATCGAAACTACGGCCAAGCTAAATGTAACCTGAATCCGTGTCGGGCCCGTGAACAAAGACGAGATTGTTGTTCCAGACGAGTGCCACTCACTCAGCCCCACAGCCAAGTCCAGTCGACTGAACCTTTATGGATCCAAACGCGGCAACCAGATGTGTCTGAGAAGTGTCACCTGCCAAAGGTTACTTCTGACAAGCTTGTACAAGCTCGACAGCGACGTCTTTCACTGCTACAAAGTCATCGAAACTACGGCCAAGCGAAATGTAACCTGAATCCGTGTCGGGCCCGTGAACAAAGACGAGATTGTTGTTCCAGACGAGTGCCACTCACGCAACCCCACAGCCAAGTCCAGTCGACTGGACCTTTATGGATCCAAACGCGGCAACCAGATGTGTCTGAGAAGTGTCACCTGCCAAAGGTTACTTCTGACAAGCTTGTACAAGCTCGACAGCGACGTCTTTCACTGCTACAAAGTTATCGAAACTACGGCCAAGCGAAATGTAACCTGAATCCGTGTCGGGGTCGTGAACAAAGACGAGATTGTTGTTCCAGACGAGTGCCACTCACTCAACCCCACAGCCAAGTCCAGACGACTGGACCTTTATGGATCAAAATGTGGCACCCAGATGTGTCTGAAATGTGTCACATGCCTAAGGTTACTTCTGACAAGCTTGTACAAGCTCGACGGCGACGTCTTTCACTGCTACAAAGTCATCGAAATCACGGCCAAGCGAAATGTAACCTGAATGCTGGTCGGGGCCGTGAACAAAGACGAGACTGTTGTTCCAGACGAGTGCCACTCACTCAACCCCACAGCCAAGTCCAGTCGACTGGACCTTTATGGATCCAAACGCGGCACCCAGATGTGTCTGAGAAGTGTCACCTGCCAAAGGTTACTTCTGACAAGCTTGTACAAGCTCGACATCGACGTCTTTCACTGCTACAAAGTCATCGAAACTACGGCCAAGCTAAATGTAACCTGAATCCGTGTCGGGCCCGTGAACAAAGACGAGATTGTTGTTCCAGACGAGTGCCACTCACTCAGCCCCACAGCCAAGTCCAGTCGACTGAACCTTTATGGATCCAAACGCGGCAACCAGATGTGTCTGAGAAGTGTCACCTGCCAAAGGTAACTTCTGACAAGCTACAAAGTTATCGAAACTACGGCCAAGCGAAATGTAACCTGAATCCGTGTCGGGGTCGTGAACAAAGACGAGATTGTTGTTCCAGACGAGTGCCACTCACTCAACCCCACAGCCAAGTCCAGTCGACTGGACCTTTATGGATCAAAATGCGGAACCCAGATGTGTCTGAAAAGTGTCACCTGCCTAAGGTTACTTCTGACAAGCTTGTACAAGCACGACGGCGACGTCTTTCACTGCTACAAAGTCATCGAAATCACGGCCAAGCGAAATGTAACCTGAATGCTGGTCGGGGCCGTGAACAAAGACGAGACTGTTGTTATAGACGAGTGCCACTCACTCAACCCCACAGCCAAGTCCAGTCGACTGGACCTTTATGGATCCAAACGCGGCACCCAGATGTGTCTGAGAAGTGTCACCTGCCAAAGGTTACTTCTGACAAGCTTGTACAAGCTCGACGGCGACGTCTTTCACTGCTACAAAGTCATCGAAACTACGGCCAAGCGAAATGTAACCTGAATCCGTGTCGGGCCAGTGAACAAAGACGAGATTGTTGTTCCAGACGAGTGCCACTCACTCAGCCCCACAGCCAAGTCCAGTCGACTTGACCTTTATGGATCCAAACGCGGCAACCAGATGTGTCTGAGAAGTGTCACCTGCCAAAGGTTACTTCTGACAAGCTACAAAGTCATCGAAACTACAGCCAAGCGAAATGTAACCTGAATGCTGGTCGGGGCCGTGAACAAAGACGAGACTGTTGTTCCAGACGAGTGCCACTCACTCAACCCCACAGCCAAGTCCAGTCGACTGGACCTTTATGGATCCAAACGCGGCACCCAGATGTGTCTGAGAAGTGTCACCTGCCAAAGGTTACTTCTGACAAGCTTGTACAAGCTCGACATCGACGTCTTTCACTGCTACAAAGTCATCGAAACTACGGCCAAGCGAAATGTAACCTGAATCCGTGTCGGGCCCGTGAACAAAGACGAGATTGTTGTTCCAGACGAGTGCCACTCACGCAACCCCACAGCCAAGTCCAGTCGACTGGACCTTTATGGATCCAAACGCGGCAACCAGATGTGTCTGAGAAGTGTCACCTGCCAAAGGTTACTTCTGACAAGCTTGTACAAGCTCGACAGCGACGTCTTTCACTGCTACAAAGTCATCGAAACTACGGCCAAGCGAAATGTAACCTGAATCCGTGTCGGGCCCGTGAACAAAGACGAGATTGTTGTTCCAGACGAGTGCCACTCACGCAACCCCACAGCCAAGTCCAGTCGACTGGACCTTTATGGATCCAAACGCGGCAACCAGATGTGTCTGAGAAGTGTCACCTGCCAAAGGTTACTTCTGACAAGCTTGTACAAGCTCGACAGCGACGTCTTTCACTGCTACAAAGTTATCGAAACTACGGCCAAGCGAAATGTAACCTGAATCCGTGTCGGGGTCGTGAACAAAGACGAGATTGTTGTTCCAGACGAGTGCCACTCACTCAGCCCCACAGCCAAGTCCAGTCGACTGGACCTTTATGGATCCAAACGCGGCAACCAGATGTGTCTGAGAAGTGTCACCTGCCAAAGGTTACTTCTGACAAGCTTGTACAAGCTCGACAGCGACGTCTTTCACTGCTACAAAGTTATCGAAACTACGGCCAAGCGAAATGTAACCTGAATCCGTGTCGGGGTCGTGAACAAAGACGAGATTGTTGTTCCAGACGAGTGCCACTCACTCAACCCCACAGCCAAGTCCAGTCGACTGGACCTTTATGGATCAAAATGTGGCACCCAGATGTGTCTGAAATGTGTCACATGCCTAAGGTTACTTCTGACAAGCTTGTACAAGCTCGACAGCGACGTCTTTCACTGCTACAAAGTCATCGAAATCACGGCCAAGCGAAATGTAACCTGAATGCTGGTCGGGGCCGTGAACAAAGACGAGACTGTTGTTCCAGACGAGTGCCACTCACTCAACCCCACAGCCAAGTCCAGTCGACTGGACCTTTATGGATCCAAACGCGGCACCCAGATGTGTCTGAGAAGTGTCACCTGCCAAAGGTTACTTCTGACAAGCTTGTACAAGCTCGACATCGACGTCTTTCACTGCTACAAAGTCATCGAAACTACGGCCAAGCTAAATGTAACCTGAATCCGTGTCGGGCCCGTGAACAAAGACGAGATTGTTGTTCCAGACGAGTGCCACTCACTCAGCCCCACAGCCAAGTCCAGTCGACTGAACCTTTATGGATCCAAACGCGGCAACCAGATGTGTCTGAGAAGTGTCACCTGCCAAAGGTTACTTCTGACAAGCTTGTACAAGCTCGACAGCGACGTCTTTCACTGCTACAAAGTCATCGAAACTACGGCCAAGCGAAATGTAACCTGAATCCGTGTCGGGCCCGTGAACAAAGACGAGATTGTTGTTCCAGACGAGTGCCACTCACGCAACCCCACAGCCAAGTCCAGTCGACTGGACCTTTATGGATCCAAACGCGGCAACCAGATGTGTCTGAGAAGTGTCACCTGCCAAAGGTTACTTCTGACAAGCTTGTACAAGCTCGACAGCGACGTCTTTCACTGCTACAAAGTTATCGAAACTACGGCCAAGCGAAATGTAACCTGAATCCGTGTCGGGGTCGTGAACAAAGACGAGATTGTTGTTCCAGACGAGTGCCACTCACTCAACCCCACAGCCAAGTCCAGTCGACTGGACCTTTATGGATCAAAATGTGGCACCCAGATGTGTCTGAAATGTGTCACATGCCTAAGGTTACTTCTGACAAGCTTGTACAAGCTCGACGGCGACGTCTTTCACTGCTACAAAGTCATCGAAATCACGGCCAAGCGAAATGTAACCTGAATGCTGGTCGGGGCCGTGAACAAAGACGAGACTGTTGTTCCAGACGAGTGCCACTCACTCAACCCCACAGCCAAGTCCAGTCGACTGGACCTTTATGGATCCAAACGCGGCACCCAGATGTGTCTGAGAAGTGTCACCTGCCAAAGGTTACTTCTGACAAGCTTGTACAAGCTCGACATCGACGTCTTTCACTGCTACAAAGTCATCGAAACTACGGCCAAGCTAAATGTAACCTGAATCCGTGTCGGGCCCGTGAACAAAGACGAGATTGTTGTTCCAGACGAGTGCCACTCACTCAGCCCCACAGCCAAGTCCAGTCGACTGAACCTTTATGGATCCAAACGCGGCAACCAGATGTGTCTGAGAAGTGTCACCTGCCAAAGGTTACTTCTGACAAGCTTGTACAAGCTCGACAGCGACGTCTTTCACTGCTACAAAGTCATCGAAACTACGGCCAAGCGAAATGTAACCTGAATCCGTGTCGGGCCCGTGAACAAAGACGAGATTGTTGTTCCAGACGAGTGCCACTCACGCAACCCCACAGCCAAGTCCAGTCGACTGGACCTTTATGGATCCAAACGCGGCAACCAGATGTGTCTGAGAAGTGTCACCTGCCAAAGGTTACTTCTGACAAGCTTGTACAAGCTCGACAGCGACGTCTTTCACTGCTACAAAGTTATCGAAACTACGGCCAAGCGAAATGTAACCTGAATCCGTGTCGGGGTCGTGAACAAAGACGAGATTGTTGTTCCAGACGAGTGCCACTCACTCAACCCCACAGCCAAGTCCAGACGACTGGACCTTTATGGATCAAAATGTGGCACCCAGATGTGTCTGAAATGTGTCACATGCCTAAGGTTACTTCTGACAAGCTTGTACAAGCTCGACGGCGACGTCTTTCACTGCTACAAAGTCATCGAAATCACGGCCAAGCGAAATGTAACCTGAATGCTGGTCGGGGCCGTGAACAAAGACGAGACTGTTGTTCCAGACGAGTGCCACTCACTCAACCCCACAGCCAAGTCCAGTCGACTGGACCTTTATGGATCCAAACGCGGCACCCAGATGTGTCTGAGAAGTGTCACCTGCCAAAGGTTACTTCTGACAAGCTTGTACAAGCTCGACATCGACGTCTTTCACTGCTACAAAGTCATCGAAACTACGGCCAAGCTAAATGTAACCTGAATCCGTGTCGGGCCCGTGAACAAAGACGAGATTGTTGTTCCAGACGAGTGCCACTCACTCAGCCCCACAGCCAAGTCCAGTCGACTGAACCTTTATGGATCCAAACGCGGCAACCAGATGTGTCTGAGAAGTGTCACCTGCCAAAGGTAACTTCTGACAAGCTACAAAGTTATCGAAACTACGGCCAAGCGAAATGTAACCTGAATCCGTGTCGGGGTCGTGAACAAAGACGAGATTGTTGTTCCAGACGAGTGCCACTCACTCAACCCCACAGCCAAGTCCAGTCGACTGGACCTTTATGGATCAAAATGCGGCACCCAGATGTGTCTGAAAAGTGTCACCTGCCTAAGGTTACTTCTGACAAGCTTGTACAAGCACGACGGCGACGTCTTTCACTGCTACAAAGTCATCGAAATCACGGCCAAGCGAAATGTAACCTGAATGCTGGTCGGGGCCGTGAACAAAGACGAGACTGTTGTTATAGACGAGTGCCACTCACTCAACCCCACAGCCAAGTCCAGTCGACTGGACCTTTATGGATCCAAACGCGGCACCCAGATGTGTCTGAGAAGTGTCACCTGCCAAAGGTTACTTCTGACAAGCTTGTACAAGCTCGACGGCGACGTCTTTCACTGCTACAAAGTCATCGAAACTACGGCCAAGCGAAATGTAACCTGAATCCGTGTCGGGCCAGTGAACAAAGACGAGATTGTTGTTCCAGACGAGTGCCACTCACTCAGCCCCACAGCCAAGTCCAGTCGACTTGACCTTTATGGATCCAAACGCGGCACCCAGATGTGTCTGAGAAGTGTCACCTGCCAAAGGTTACTTCTGACAAGCTTGTACAAGCTCGACATCGACGTCTTTCACTGCTACAAAGTCATCGAAACTACGGCCAAGCGAAATGTAACCTGAATCCGTGTCGGGCCCGTGAACAAAGACGAGATTGTTGTTCCAGACGAGTGCCACTCACGCAACCCCACAGCCAAGTCCAGTCGACTGGACCTTTATGGATCCAAACGCGGCAACCAGATGTGTCTGAGAAGTGTCACCTGCCAAAGGTTACTTCTGACAAGCTTGTACAAGCTCGACAGCGACGTCTTTCACTGCTACAAAGTTATCGAAACTACGGCCAAGCGAAATGTAACCTGAATGCTGGTCGGGGCCGTGAACAAAGACGAGACTGTTGTTCCAGACGAGTGCCACTCACTCAACCCCACAGCCAATTCCAGTCGACTGGACCTTTATGGATCCAAACGCGGCACCCAGATGTGTCTGAGAAGTGTCACCTGCCAAAGGTTACTTCTGACAAGCTTGTACAAGCTCGACATCGACGTCTTTCACTGCTACAAAGTCATCGAAACTACGGCCAAGCGAAATGTAACCTGAATCCGTGTCGGGCCCGTGAACAAAGACGAGATTGTTGTTCCAGACGAGTGCCACTCACGCAACCCCACAGCCAAGTCCAGTCGACTGGACCTTTATGGATCCAAACGCGGCAACCAGATGTGTCTGAGAAGTGTCACCTGCCAAAGGTTACTTCTGACAAGCTTGTACAAGCTCGACAGCGACGTCTTTCACTGCTACAAAGTTATCGAAACTACGGCCAAGCGAAATGTAACCTGAATCCGTGTCGGGGTCGTGAACAAAGACGAGATTGTTGTTCCAGACGAGTGCCACTCACTCAACCCCACAGCCAAGTCCAGTCGACTGGACCTTTATGGATCAAAATGTGGCACCCAGATGTGTCTGAAATGTGTCACATGCCTAAGGTTACTTCTGACAAGCTTGTACAAGCTCGACAGCGACGTCTTTCACTGCTACAAAGTCATCGAAATCACGGCCAAGCGAAATGTAACCTGAATGCTGGTCGGGGCCGTGAACAAAGACGAGACTGTTGTTCCAGACGAGTGCCACTCACTCAACCCCACAGCCAAGTCCAGTCGACTGGACCTTTATGGATCCAAACGCGGCACCCAGATGTGTCTGAGAAGTGTCACCTGCCAAAGGTTACTTCTGACAAGCTTGTACAAGCTCGACATCGACGTCTTTCACTGCTACAAAGTCATCGAAACTACGGCCAAGCTAAATGTAACCTGAATCCGTGTCGGGCCCGTGAACAAAGACGAGATTGTTGTTCCAGACGAGTGCCACTCACTCAGCCCCACAGCCAAGTCCAGTCGACTGAACCTTTATGGATCCAAACGCGGCAACCAGATGTGTCTGAGAAGTGTCACCTGCCAAAGGTTACTTCTGACAAGCTTGTACAAGCTCGACAGCGACGTCTTTCACTGCTACAAAGTCATCGAAACTACGGCCAAGCGAAATGTAACCTGAATCCGTGTCGGGCCCGTGAACAAAGACGAGATTGTTGTTCCAGACGAGTGCCACTCACGCAACCCCACAGCCAAGTCCAGTCGACTGGACCTTTATGGATCCAAACGCGGCAACCAGATGTGTCTGAGAAGTGTCACCTGCCAAAGGTTACTTCTGACAAGCTTGTACAAGCTCGACAGCGACGTCTTTCACTGCTACAAAGTTATCGAAACTACGGCCAAGCGAAATGTAACCTGAATCCGTGTCGGGGTCGTGAACAAAGACGAGATTGTTGTTCCAGACGAGTGCCACTCACTCAACCCCACAGCCAAGTCCAGTCGACTGGACCTTTATGGATCAAAATGTGGCACCCAGATGTGTCTGAAATGTGTCACATGCCTAAGGTTACTTCTGACAAGCTTGTACAAGCTCGACGGCGACGTCTTTCACTGCTACAAAGTCATCGAAATCACGGCCAAGCGAAATGTAACCTGAATGCTGGTCGGGGCCGTGAACAAAGACGAGACTGTTGTTCCAGACGAGTGCCACTCACTCAACCCCACAGCCAAGTCCAGTCGACTGGACCTTTATGGATCCAAACGCGGCACCCAGATGTGTCTGAGAAGTGTCACCTGCCAAAGGTTACTTCTGACAAGCTTGTACAAGCTCGACATCGACGTCTTTCACTGCTACAAAGTCATCGAAACTACGGCCAAGCTAAATGTAACCTGAATCCGTGTCGGGCCCGTGAACAAAGACGAGATTGTTGTTCCAGACGAGTGCCACTCACTCAGCCCCACAGCCAAGTCCAGTCGACTGAACCTTTATGGATCCAAACGCGGCAACCAGATGTGTCTGAGAAGTGTCACCTGCCAAAGGTTACTTCTGACAAGCTTGTACAAGCTCGACAGCGACGTCTTTCACTGCTACAAAGTCATCGAAACTACGGCCAAGCGAAATGTAACCTGAATCCGTGTCGGGCCCGTGAACAAAGACGAGATTGTTGTTCCAGACGAGTGCCACTCACGCAACCCCACAGCCAAGTCCAGTCGACTGGACCTTTATGGATCCAAACGCGGCAACCAGATGTGTCTGAGAAGTGTCACCTGCCAAAGGTTACTTCTGACAAGCTTGTACAAGCTCGACAGCGACGTCTTTCACTGCTACAAAGTTATCGAAACTACGGCCAAGCGAAATGTAACCTGAATCCGTGTCGGGGTCGTGAACAAAGACGAGATTGTTGTTCCAGACGAGTGCCACTCACTCAACCCCACAGCCAAGTCCAGACGACTGGACCTTTATGGATCAAAATGTGGCACCCAGATGTGTCTGAAATGTGTCACATGCCTAAGGTTACTTCTGACAAGCTTGTACAAGCTCGACGGCGACGTCTTTCACTGCTACAAAGTCATCGAAATCACGGCCAAGCGAAATGTAACCTGAATGCTGGTCGGGGCCGTGAACAAAGACGAGACTGTTGTTCCAGACGAGTGCCACTCACTCAACCCCACAGCCAAGTCCAGTCGACTGGACCTTTATGGATCCAAACGCGGCACCCAGATGTGTCTGAGAAGTGTCACCTGCCAAAGGTTACTTCTGACAAGCTTGTACAAGCTCGACATCGACGTCTTTCACTGCTACAAAGTCATCGAAACTACGGCCAAGCTAAATGTAACCTGAATCCGTGTCGGGCCCGTGAACAAAGACGAGATTGTTGTTCCAGACGAGTGCCACTCACTCAGCCCCACAGCCAAGTCCAGTCGACTGAACCTTTATGGATCCAAACGCGGCAACCAGATGTGTCTGAGAAGTGTCACCTGCCAAAGGTAACTTCTGACAAGCTACAAAGTTATCGAAACTACGGCCAAGCGAAATGTAACCTGAATCCGTGTCGGGGTCGTGAACAAAGACGAGATTGTTGTTCCAGACGAGTGCCACTCACTCAACCCCACAGCCAAGTCCAGTCGACTGGACCTTTATGGATCAAAATGCGGCACCCAGATGTGTCTGAAAAGTGTCACCTGCCTAAGGTTACTTCTGACAAGCTTGTACAAGCACGACGGCGACGTCTTTCACTGCTACAAAGTCATCGAAATCACGGCCAAGCGAAATGTAACCTGAATGCTGGTCGGGGCCGTGAACAAAGACGAGACTGTTGTTATAGACGAGTGCCACTCACTCAACCCCACAGCCAAGTCCAGTCGACTGGACCTTTATGGATCCAAACGCGGCACCCAGATGTGTCTGAGAAGTGTCACCTGCCAAAGGTTACTTCTGACAAGCTTGTACAAGCTCGACGGCGACGTCTTTCACTGCTACAAAGTCATCGAAACTACGGCCAAGCGAAATGTAACCTGAATCCGTGTCGGGCCAGTGAACAAAGACGAGATTGTTGTTCCAGACGAGTGCCACTCACTCAGCCCCACAGCCAAGTCCAGTCGACTTGACCTTTATGGATCCAAACGCGGCAACCAGATGTGTCTGAGAAGTGTCACCTGCCAAAGGTTACTTCTGACAAGCTACAAAGTCATCGAAACTACGGCCAAGCGAAATGTAACCTGAATGCTGGTCGGGGCCGTGAACAAAGACGAGACTGTTGTTCCAGACGAGTGCCACTCACTCAACCCCACAGCCAAGTCCAGTCGACTGGACCTTTATGGATCCAAACGCGGCACCCAGATGTGTCTGAGAAGTGTCACCTGCCAAAGGTTACTTCTGACAAGCTTGTACAAGCTCGACATCGACGTCTTTCACTGCTACAAAGTCATCGAAACTACGGCCAAGCGAAATGTAACCTGAATCCGTGTCGGGCCCGTGAACAAAGACGAGATTGTTGTTCCAGACGAGTGCCACTCACGCAACCCCACAGCCAAGTCCAGTCGACTGGACCTTTATGGATCCAAACGCGGCAACCAGATGTGTCTGAGAAGTGTCACCTGCCAAAGGTTACTTCTGACAAGCTTGTACAAGCTCGACAGCGACGTCTTTCACTGCTACAAAGTTATCGAAACTACGGCCAAGCGAAATGTAACCTGAATCCGTGTCGGGGTCGTGAACAAAGACGAGATTGTTGTTCCAGACGAGTGCCACTCACTCAACCCCACAGCCAAGTCCAGACGACTGGACCTTTATGGATCAAAATGTGGCACCCAGATGTGTCTGAAATGTGTCACATGCCTAAGGTTACTTCTGACAAGCTTGTACAAGCTCGACGGCGACGTCTTTCACTGCTACAAAGTCATCGAAATCACGGCCAAGCGAAATGTAACCTGAATGCTGGTCGGGGCCGTGAACAAAGACGAGATTGTTGTTCCAGACGAGTGCCACTCACTCAGCCCCACAGCCAAGTCCAGTCGACTGAACCTTTATGGATCCAAACGCGGCAACCAGATGTGTCTGAGAAGTGTCACCTGCCAAAGGTTACTTCTGACAAGCTTGTACAAGCTCGACCGCGACGTCTTTCACTGCTACAAAGTCATCGAAACTACGGCCAAGCGAAATGTAACCTGAATCCGTATCGGGGCCGTGAACAAACACCAGATTGTTGTTCCAGACGAGTGCCACTCACTCAACCCCACAGCCAAGTCCAGTCGACTGGACCTTTATGGATCCAAACGCGGCAACAAGATGTGTCTGAGAAGTGTCACCTGCCAAAGGTTACTTCTGACAAGCTTGTACAAGCTCGACATCGACGTCTTTCACTGCTACAAAGTCATCGAAACTACGGCCAAGCGAAATGTAACCTGAATCCGTGTCGGGCCCGTGAACAAAGACGAGATTGTTGTTCCAGACGAGTGCCACTCACTCAGCCCCACAGCCAAGTCCAGTCGACTGGACCTTTATGGATCTAAATGCGGCACCCAGATGTGTCTGAAAAGTGTCACCTGCCTAAGGTTACTTCTGACAAGCTTGTACAAGCTCGACGGCGACGTCTTTCACTGCTACAAAGTCATCGAAATCACGGCCAAGCGAAATGTAACCTGAATGCTGGTCGGGGCCGTGAACAAAGACGAGACTGTTGTTCCAGACGAGTGCCACTCACTCAACCCCACAGCCAAGTCCAGTCGACTGGACCTTTATGGATCCAAACGCGGCAACCAGATGTGTCTGAGAAGTGTCACCTGCCAAAGGTAACTTCTGACAAGCTAAAAAGTCATCGAAACTACGGCCAAGCGAAAAGTAACCTGAATCCGTGTCGGGGTCGTGAACAAAGACGAGATTGTTGTTCCAGACGAGTGCCACTCACTCAACCCCACAGCCAAGTCCAGTCGACTGGACCTTTATGGATCTAAATGCGGCACCCAGATGTGTCTGAAAAGTGTCACCTGCCAAAGGTTACTTCTGACAAGCTTGTACAAGCTCGACATCGACGTCTTTCACTGCTACAAAGTCATCGAAACTACGGCCAAGCTAAATGTAACCTGAATCCGTGTCGGGCCCGTGAACAAAGACGAGATTGTTGTTCCAGACGAGTGCCACTCACTCAGCCCCACAGCCAAGTCCAGTCGACTGAACCTTTATGGATCCAAACGCGGCAACCAGATGTGTCTGAGAAGTGTCACCTGCCAAAGGTAACTTCTGACAAGCTACAAAGTTATCGAAACTACGGCCAAGCGAAATGTAACCTGAATCCGTGTCGGGGTCGTGAACAAAGACGAGATTGTTGTTCCAGACGAGTGCCACTCACTCAACCCCACAGCCAAGTCCAGTCGACTGGACCTTTATGGATCAAAATGCGGCACCCAGATGTGTCTGAAAAGTGTCACCTGCCTAAGGTTACTTCTGACAAGCTTGTACAAGCACGACGGCGACGTCTTTCACTGCTACAAAGTCATCGAAATCACGGCCAAGCGAAATGTAACCTGAATGCTGGTCGGGGCCGTGAACAAAGACGAGACTGTTGTTATAGACGAGTGCCACTCACTCAACCCCACAGCCAAGTCCAGTCGACTGGACCTTTATGGATCCAAACGCGGCACCCAGATGTGTCTGAGAAGTGTCACCTGCCAAAGGTTACTTCTGACAAGCTTGTACAAGCTCGACGGCGACGTCTTTCACTGCTACAAAGTCATCGAAACTACGGCCAAGCGAAATGTAACCTGAATCCGTGTCGGGCCAGTGAACAAAGACGAGATTGTTGTTCCAGACGAGTGCCACTCACTCAGCCCCACAGCCAAGTCCAGTCGACTTGACCTTTATGGATCCAAACGCGGCAACCAGATGTGTCTGAGAAGTGTCACCTGCCAAAGGTTACTTCTGACAAGCTACAAAGTCATCGAAACTACAGCCAAGCGAAATGTAACCTGAATGCTGGTCGGGGCCGTGAACAAAGACGAGACTGTTGTTCCAGACGAGTGCCACTCACTCAACCCCACAGCCAAGTCCAGTCGACTGGACCTTTATGGATCCAAACGCGGCACCCAGATGTGTCTGAGAAGTGTCACCTGCCAAAGGTTACTTCTGACAAGCTTGTACAAGCTCGACATCGACGTCTTTCACTGCTACAAAGTCATCGAAACTACGGCCAAGCGAAATGTAACCTGAATCCGTGTCGGGCCCGTGAACAAAGACGAGATTGTTGTTCCAGACGAGTGCCACTCACGCAACCCCACAGCCAAGTCCAGTCGACTGGACCTTTATGGATCCAAACGCGGCAACCAGATGTGTCTGAGAAGTGTCACCTGCCAAAGGTTACTTCTGACAAGCTTGTACAAGCTCGACAGCGACGTCTTTCACTGCTACAAAGTTATCGAAACTACGGCCAAGCGAAATGTAACCTGAATCCGTGTCGGGGTCGTGAACAAAGACGAGATTGTTGTTCCAGACGAGTGCCACTCACTCAACCCCACAGCCAAGTCCAGACGACTGGACCTTTATGGATCAAAATGTGGCACCCAGATGTGTCTGAAATGTGTCACATGCCTAAGGTTACTTCTGACAAGCTTGTACAAGCTCGACGGCGACGTCTTTCACTGCTACAAAGTCATCGAAATCACGGCCAAGCGAAATGTAACCTGAATGCTGGTCGGGGCCGTGAACAAAGACGAGATTGTTGTTCCAGACGAGTGCCACTCACTCAGCCCCACAGCCAAGTCCAGTCGACTGAACCTTTATGGATCCAAACGCGGCAACCAGATGTGTCTGAGAAGTGTCACCTGCCAAAGGTTACTTCTGACAAGCTTGTACAAGCTCGACCGCGACGTCTTTCACTGCTACAAAGTCATCGAAACTACGGCCAAGCGAAATGTAACCTGAATCCGTATCGGGGCCGTGAACAAACACCAGATTGTTGTTCCAGACGAGTGCCACTCACTCAACCCCACAGCCAAGTCCAGTCGACTGGACCTTTATGGATCCAAACGCGGCAACAAGATGTGTCTGAGAAGTGTCACCTGCCAAAGGTTACTTCTGACAAGCTTGTACAAGCTCGACATCGACGTCTTTCACTGCTACAAAGTCATCGAAACTACGGCCAAGCGAAATGTAACCTGAATCCGTGTCGGGCCCGTGAACAAAGACGAGATTGTTGTTCCAGACGAGTGCCACTCACTCAGCCCCACAGCCAAGTCCAGTCGACTGGACCTTTATGGATCTAAATGCGGCACCCAGATGTGTCTGAAAAGTGTCACCTGCCTAAGGTTACTTCTGACAAGCTTGTACAAGCTCGACGGCGACGTCTTTCACTGCTACAAAGTCATCGAAATCACGGCCAAGCGAAATGTAACCTGAATGCTGGTCGGGGCCGTGAACAAAGACGAGACTGTTGTTCCAGACGAGTGCCACTCACTCAACCCCACAGCCAAGTCCAGTCGACTGGACCTTTATGGATCCAAACGCGGCAACCAGATGTGTCTGAGAAGTGTCACCTGCCAAAGGTAACTTCTGACAAGCTAAAAAGTCATCGAAACTACGGCCAAGCGAAAAGTAACCTGAATCCGTGTCGGGGTCGTGAACAAAGACGAGATTGTTGTTCCAGACGAGTGCCACTCACTCAACCCCACAGCCAAGTCCAGTCGACTGGACCTTTATGGATCTAAATGCGGCACCCAGATGTGTCTGAAAAGTGTCACCTGCCTAAGGTTACTTCTGACAAGCTTGTACAAGCTCGACGGCGACGTCTTTCACTGCTACAAAGTCATCGAAATCACGGCCAAGCGAAATGTAACCTGAATGCTGGTCGGGGCCGTGAACAAAGACGAGACTGTTGTTCCAGACGAGTGCCACTCACTCAACCCCACAGCCAAGTCCAGTCGACTGGACCTTTATGGATCCAAACGCGG
The DNA here is from genome assembly GCA_932294295.1 of Alitta virens. Taxonomy (NCBI): domain Eukaryota; kingdom Metazoa; phylum Annelida; class Polychaeta; order Phyllodocida; family Nereididae; genus Alitta; species Alitta virens. The sequence goes on along the minus strand of OW028583.1, from coordinate 11,599,818 downwards.
GACCCAGATGTGTCTGAGAAGTGTCACCTGCCAAAGTTTACTTCTGACAAGCTTGTACAAGCTCAAAATCGACGTCTTTCACTGCTACAAAGTCATCGAAATCACGGCCAAGCGAAATGTAACCTGAATGCTTGTCGGGGCCGTGAACAAAGACGAGACTGTTGTTCCAGACGAGTGCCACTCACTCAGCCCCACAGCCAAGTCCAGTCGACTTGACCTTTATGGATCCAACCGCGGCAACCAGATGTGTCTGAGAAGTGTCACCTGCCAAAGGTAACTTCTGACAAGCTACAAAGTTATCGAAACTACGGCCAAGCGAAATGTAACCTGAATCCGTGTCGGGGTCGTGAACAAAGACGAGATTGTTGTTCCAGACGAGTGCCACTCACTCAACCCCACAGCCAAGTCCAGTCGACTGGACCTTTATGGATCAAAATGCGGCACCCAGATGTGTCTGAAAAGTGTCACCTGCCTAAGGTTACTTCTGACAAGCTTGTACAAGCACGACGGCGACGTCTTTCACTGCTACAAAGTCATCGAAATCACGGCCAAGCGAAATGTAACCTGAATGCTGGTCGGGGCCGTGAACAAAGACGAGACTTGTTATAGACGAGTGCCACTCACTCAACCCCACAGCCAAGTCCAGTCGACTGGACCTTTATGGATCCAAACGCGGCACCCAGATGTGTCTGAGAAGTGTCACCTGCCAAAGGTTACTTCTGACAAGCTTGTACAAGCTCGACGGCGACGTCTTTCACTGCTACAAAGTCATCGAAACTACGGCCAAGCGAAATGTAACCTGAATCCGTGTCGGGCCAGTGAACAAAGACGAGATTGTTGTTCCAGACGAGTGCCACTCACTCAGCCCCACAGCCAAGTCCAGTCGACTTGACCTTTATGGATCCAAACGCGGCAACCAGATGTGTCTGAGAAGTGTCACCTGCCAAAGGTTACTTCTGACAAGCTACAAAGTCATCGAAACTACAGCCAAGCGAAATGTAACCTGAATGCTGGTCGGGGCCGTGAACAAAGACGAGACTGTTGTTCCAGACGAGTGCCACTCACTCAACCCCACAGCCAATTCCAGTCGACTGGACCTTTATGGATCCAAACGCGGCACCCAGATGTGTCTGAGAAGTGTCACCTGCCAAAGGTTACTTCTGACAAGCTTGTACAAGCTCGACATCGACATCTTTCACTGCTACAAAGTCATCGAAACTACGGCCAAGCGAAATGTAACCTGAATCCGTGTCGGGCCCGTGAACAAAGACGAGATTGTTGTTCCAGACGAGTGCCACTCACGCAACCCCACAGCCAAGTCCAGTCGACTGGACCTTTATGGATCCAAACGCGGGAACAAGATGTGTCTGAGAAGTGTCACCTGCCAAAGGTTACTTCTGACAAGCTTGTACAAGCTCGACAGCGACGTCTTTCACTGCTACAAAGTTATCGAAACTACGGCCAAGCGAAATGTAACCTGAATCCGTGTCGGGGTCGTGAACAAAGACGAGATTGTTGTTCCAGACGAGTGCCACTCACTCAACCCCACAGCCAAGTCCAGTCGACTGGACCTTTATGGATCAAAATGCGGCACCCAGATGTGTCTGAAAAGTGTCACCTGCCTAAGGTTACTTCTGACAAGCTTGTACAAGCACGACGGCGACGTCTTTCACTGCTACAAAGTCATCGAAATCACGGCCAAGCGAAATGTAACCTGAATGCTGGTCGGGGCCGTGAACAAAGACGAGACTGTTGTTATAGACGAGTGCCACTCACTCAACCCCACAGCCAAGTCCAGTCGACTGGACCTTTATGGATCCAAACGCGGCACCCAGATGTGTCTGAGAAGTGTCACCTGCCAAAGGTTACTTCTGACAAGCTTGTACAAGCTCGACGGCGACGTCTTTCACTGCTACAAAGTCATCGAAACTACGGCCAAGCGAAATGTAACCTGAATCCGTGTCGGGCCAGTGAACAAAGACGAGATTGTTGTTCCAGACGAGTGCCACTCACTCAGCCCCACAGCCAAGTCCAGTCGACTTGACCTTTATGGATCCAAACGCGGCAACCAGATGTGTCTGAGAAGTGTCACCTGCCAAAGGTTACTTCTGACAAGCTACAAAGTCATCGAAACTACAGCCAAGCGAAATGTAACCTGAATGCTGGTCGGGGCCGTGAACAAAGACGAGACTGTTGTTCCAGACGAGTGCCACTCACTCAACCCCACAGCCAATTCCAGTCGACTGGACCTTTATGGATCCAAACGCGGCACCCAGATGTGTCTGAGAAGTGTCACCTGCCAAAGGTTACTTCTGACAAGCTTGTACAAGCTCGACATCGACGTCTTTCACTGCTACAAAGTCATCGAAACTACGGCCAAGCGAAATGTAACCTGAATCCGTGTCGGGCCCGTGAACAAAGACGAGATTGTTGTTCCAGACGAGTGCCACTCACGCAACCCCACAGCCAAGTCCAGTCGACTGGACCTTTATGGATCCAAACGCGGCAACCAGATGTGTCTGAGAAGTGTCACCTGCCAAAGGTTACTTCTGACAAGCTTGTACAAGCTCGACAGCGACGTCTTTCACTGCTACAAAGTTATCGAAACTACGGCCAAGCGAAATGTAACCTGAATCCGTGTCGGGGTCGTGAACAAAGACGAGATTGTTGTTCCAGACGAGTGCCACTCACTCAACCCCACAGCCAAGTCCAGTCGACTGGACCTTTATGGATCAAAATGTGGCACCCAGATGTGTCTGAAATGTGTCACATGCCTAAGGTTACTTCTGACAAGCTTGTACAAGCTCGACAGCGACGTCTTTCACTGCTACAAAGTCATCGAAATCACGGCCAAGCGAAATGTAACCTGAATGCTGGTCGGGGCCGTGAACAAAGACGAGACTGTTGTTCCAGACGAGTGCCACTCACTCAACCCCACAGCCAAGTCCAGTCGACTGGACCTTTATGGATCCAAACGCGGCACCCAGATGTGTCTGAGAAGTGTCACCTGCCAAAGGTTACTTCTGACAAGCTTGTACAAGCTCGACATCGACGTCTTTCACTGCTACAAAGTCATCGAAACTACGGCCAAGCTAAATGTAACCTGAATCCGTGTCGGGCCCGTGAACAAAGACGAGATTGTTGTTCCAGACGAGTGCCACTCACTCAGCCCCACAGCCAAGTCCAGTCGACTGAACCTTTATGGATCCAAACGCGGCAACCAGATGTGTCTGAGAAGTGTCACCTGCCAAAGGTTACTTCTGACAAGCTTGTACAAGCTCGACAGCGACGTCTTTCACTGCTACAAAGTCATCGAAACTACGGCCAAGCGAAATGTAACCTGAATCCGTGTCGGGCCCGTGAACAAAGACGAGATTGTTGTTCCAGACGAGTGCCACTCACGCAACCCCACAGCCAAGTCCAGTCGACTGGACCTTTATGGATCCAAACGCGGCAACCAGATGTGTCTGAGAAGTGTCACCTGCCAAAGGTTACTTCTGACAAGCTTGTACAAGCTCGACAGCGACGTCTTTCACTGCTACAAAGTTATCGAAACTACGGCCAAGCGAAATGTAACCTGAATCCGTGTCGGGGTCGTGAACAAAGACGAGATTGTTGTTCCAGACGAGTGCCACTCACTCAACCCCACAGCCAAGTCCAGTCGACTGGACCTTTATGGATCAAAATGTGGCACCCAGATGTGTCTGAAATGTGTCACATGCCTAAGGTTACTTCTGACAAGCTTGTACAAGCTCGACGGCGACGTCTTTCACTGCTACAAAGTCATCGAAATCACGGCCAAGCGAAATGTAACCTGAATGCTGGTCGGGGCCGTGAACAAAGACGAGACTGTTGTTCCAGACGAGTGCCACTCACTCAACCCCACAGCCAAGTCCAGTCGACTGGACCTTTATGGATCCAAACGCGGCACCCAGATGTGTCTGAGAAGTGTCACCTGCCAAAGGTTACTTCTGACAAGCTTGTACAAGCTCGACATCGACGTCTTTCACTGCTAAAAAGTCATCGAAACTACGGCCAAGCTAAATGTAACCTGAATCCGTGTCGGGCCCGTGAACAAAGACGAGATTGTTGTTCCAGACGAGTGCCACTCACTCAGCCCCACAGCCAAGTCCAGTCGACTGAACCTTTATGGATCCAAACGCGGCAACCAGATGTGTCTGAGAAGTGTCACCTGCCAAAGGTTACTTCTGACAAGCTTGTACAAGCTCGACAGCGACGTCTTTCACTGCTACAAAGTCATCGAAACTACGGCCAAGCGAAATGTAACCTGAATCCGTGTCGGGCCCGTGAACAAAGACGAGATTGTTGTTCCAGACGAGTGCCACTCACGCAACCCCACAGCCAAGTCCAGTCGACTGGACCTTTATGGATCCAAACGCGGCAACCAGATGTGTCTGAGAAGTGTCACCTGCCAAAGGTTACTTCTGACAAGCTTGTACAAGCTCGACAGCGACGTCTTTCACTGCTACAAAGTTATCGAAACTACGGCCAAGCGAAATGTAACCTGAATCCGTGTCGGGGTCGTGAACAAAGACGAGATTGTTGTTCCAGACGAGTGCCACTCACTCAACCCCACAGCCAAGTCCAGACGACTGGACCTTTATGGATCAAAATGTGGCACCCAGATGTGTCTGAAATGTGTCACATGCCTAAGGTTACTTCTGACAAGCTTGTACAAGCTCGACGGCGACGTCTTTCACTGCTACAAAGTCATCGAAATCACGGCCAAGCGAAATGTAACCTGAATGCTGGTCGGGGCCGTGAACAAAGACGAGACTGTTGTTCCAGACGAGTGCCACTCACTCAACCCCACAGCCAAGTCCAGTCGACTGGACCTTTATGGATCCAAACGCGGCACCCAGATGTGTCTGAGAAGTGTCACCTGCCAAAGGTTACTTCTGACAAGCTTGTACAAGCTCGACATCGACGTCTTTCACTGCTACAAAGTCATCGAAACTACGGCCAAGCTAAATGTAACCTGAATCCGTGTCGGGCCCGTGAACAAAGACGAGATTGTTGTTCCAGACGAGTGCCACTCACTCAGCCCCACAGCCAAGTCCAGTCGACTGAACCTTTATGGATCCAAACGCGGCAACCAGATGTGTCTGAGAAGTGTCACCTGCCAAAGGTTACTTCTGACAAGCTTGTACAAGCTCGACCGCGACGTCTTTCACTGCTACAAAGTCATCGAAACTACGGCCAAGCGAAATGTAACCTGAATCCGTATCGGGGCCGTGAACAAACACCAGATTGTTGTTCCAGACGAGTGCCACTCACTCAACCCCACAGCCAAGTCCAGTCGACTGGACCTTTATGGATCCAAACGCGGCAACAAGATGTGTCTGAGAAGTGTCACCTGCCAAAGGTTACTTCTGACAAGCTTGTACAAGCTCGACATCGACGTCTTTCACTGCTACAAAGTCATCGAAACTACGGCCAAGCGAAATGTAACCTGAATCCGTGTCGGGCCCGTGAACAAAGACGAGATTGTTGTTCCAGACGAGTGCCACTCACTCAGCCCCACAGCCAAGTCCAGTCGACTGGACCTTTATGGATCTAAATGCGGCACCCAGATGTGTCTGAAAAGTGTCACCTGCCTAAGGTTACTTCTGACAAGCTTGTACAAGCTCGACGGCGACGTCTTTCACTGCTACAAAGTCATCGAAATCACGGCCAAGCGAAATGTAACCTGAATGCTGGTCGGGGCCGTGAACAAAGACGAGACTGTTGTTCCAGACGAGTGCCACTCACTCAACCCCACAGCCAAGTCCAGTCGACTGGACCTTTATGGATCCAAACGCGGCAACCAGATGTGTCTGAGAAGTGTCACCTGCCAAAGGTAACTTCTGACAAGCTAAAAAGTCATCGAAACTACGGCCAAGCGAAAAGTAACCTGAATCCGTGTCGGGGTCGTGAACAAAGACGAGATTGTTGTTCCAGACGAGTGCCACTCACTCAACCCCACAGCCAAGTCCAGTCGACTGGACCTTTATGGATTTAAATGCGGCACCCAGATGTGTCTGAAAAGTGTCACCTGCCTAAGGTTACTTCTGACAAGCTTGTACAAGCTCGACGGCGACGTCTTTCACTGCTACAAAGTCATCGAAATCACGGCCAAGCGAAATGTAACCTGAATGCTGGTCGGGGCCGTGAACAAAGACGAGACTGTTGTTCCAGACGAGTGCCACTCACTCAACCCCACAGCCAAGTCCAGTCGACTGGACCTTTATGGATCCAAACGCGGGACCCAGATGTGTCTGAGAAGTGTCACCTGCCAAAGTTTACTTCTGACAAGCTTGTACAAGCTCAAAATCGACGTCTTTCACTGCTACAAAGTCATCGAAATCACGGCCAAGCGAAATGTAACCTGAATGCTTGTCGGGGCCGTGAACAAAGACGAGACTGTTGTTCCAGACGAGTGCCACTCACTCAGCCCCACAGCCAAGTCCAGTCGACTTGACCTTTATGGATCCAACCGCGGCAACCAGATGTGTCTGAGAAGTGTCACCTGCCAAAGGTAACTTCTGACAAGCTACAAAGTTATCGAAACTACGGCCAAGCGAAATGTAACCTGAATCCGTGTCGGGGTCGTGAACAAAGACGAGATTGTTGTTCCAGACGAGTGCCACTCACTCAACCCCACAGCCAAGTCCAGTCGACTGGACCTTTATGGATCAAAATGCGGCACCCAGATGTGTCTGAAAAGTGTCACCTGCCTAAGGTTACTTCTGACAAGCTTGTACAAGCTCGACGGCGACGTCTTTCACTGCTACAAAGTCATCGAAATCACGGCCAAGCGAAATGTAACCTGAATGCTGGTCGGGGCCGTGAACAAAGACGAGACTGTTGTTCCAGACGAGTGCCACTCACTCAACCCCACAGCCAAGTCCAGTCGACTGGACCTTTATGGATCCAAACGCGGCACCCAGATGTGTCTGAGAAGTGTCACCTGCCAAAGGTTACTTCTGACAAGCTTGTACAAGCTCGACGGCGACGTCTTTCACTGCTACAAAGTCATCGAAACTACGGCCAAGCGAAATGTAACCTGAATCCGTGTCGGGCCAGTGAACAAAGACGAGATTGTTGTTCCAGACGAGTGCCATCCACTCAGCCCCACAGCCAAGTCCAGTCGACTTGACCTTTATGGATCCAAACGCGGCAACCAGATGTGTCTGAGAAGTGTCACCTGCCAAAGGTTACTTCTGACAAGCTACAAAGTCATCGAAACTACAGCCAAGCGAAATGTAACCTGAATGCTGGTCGGGGCCGTGAACAAAGACGAGACTGTTGTTCCAGACGAGTGCCACTCACTCAACCCCACAGCCAAGTCCAGTCGACTGGACCTTTATGGATCCAAACGCGGCACCCAGATGTGTCTGAGAAGTGTCACCTGCCAAAGGTTACTTCTGACAAGCTTGTACAAGCTCGACATCGACGTCTTTCACTGCTACAAAGTCATCGAAACTACGGCCAAGCGAAATGTAACCTGAATCCGTGTCGGGCCCGTGAACAAAGACGAGATTGTTGTTCCAGACGAGTGCCACTCACGCAACCCCACAGCCAAGTCCAGTCGACTGGACCTTTATGGATCCAAACGCGGCAACCAGATGTGTCTGAGAAGTGTCACCTGCCAAAGGTTACTTCTGACAAGCTTGTACAAGCTCGACAGCGACGTCTTTCACTGCTACAAAGTTATCGAAACTACGGCCAAGCGAAATGTAACCTGAATCCGTGTCGGGGTCGTGAACAAAGACGAGATTGTTGTTCCAGACGAGTGCCACTCACTCAACCCCACAGCCAAGTCCAGTCGACTGGACCTTTATGGATCAAAATGTGGCACCCAGATGTGTCTGAAATGTGTCACATGCCTAAGGTTACTTCTGACAAGCTTGTACAAGCTCGACGGCGACGTCTTTCACTGCTACAAAGTCATCGAAATCACGGCCAAGCGAAATGTAACCTGAATGCTGGTCGGGGCCGTGAACAAAGACGAGATTGTTGTTCCAGACGAGTGCCACTCACTCAGCCCCACAGCCAAGTCCAAAATGTAACCTGAATCCGTGTCGGGCCCGTGAACAAAGACGAGATTGTTGTTCCAGACGAGTGCCACTCACTCAGCCCCACAGCCAAGTCCAGTCGACTGAACCTTTATGGATCCAAACGCGGCAACCAGATGTGTCTGAGAAGTGTCACCTGCCAAAGGTTACTTCTGACAAGCTTGTACAAGCTCGACAGCGACGTCTTTCACTGCTACAAAGTCATCGAAACTACGGCCAAGCGAAATGTAACCTGAATCCGTGTCGGGCCCGTGAACAAAGACGAGATTGTTGTTCCAGACGAGTGCCACTCACGCAACCCCACAGCCAAGTCCAGTCGACTGGACCTTTATGGATCCAAACGCGGCAACCAGATGTGTCTGAGAAGTGTCACCTGCCAAAGGTTACTTCTGACAAGCTTGTACAAGCTCGACAGCGACGTCTTTCACTGCTACAAAGTTATCGAAACTACGGCCAAGCGAAATGTAACCTGAATCCGTGTCGGGGTCGTGAACAAAGACGAGATTGTTGTTCCAGACGAGTGCCACTCACTCAACCCCACAGCCAAGTCCAGACGACTGGATCTTTATGGATCAAAATGTGGCACCCAGATGTGTCTGAAATGTGTCACATGCCTAAGGTTACTTCTGACAAGCTTGTACAAGCTCGACGGCGACGTCTTTCACTGCTACAAAGTCATCGAAATCACGGCCAAGCGAAATGTAACCTGAATGCTGGTCGGGGCCGTGAACAAAGACGAGACTGTTGTTCCAGACGAGTGCCACTCACTCAACCCCACAGCCAAGTCCAGTCGACTGGACCTTTATGGATCCAAACGCGGCACCCAGATGTGTCTGAGAAGTGTCACCTGCCAAAGGTTACTTCTGACAAGCTTGTACAAGCTCGACATCGACGTCTTTCACTGCTACAAAGTCATCGAAACTACGGCCAAGCTAAATGTAACCTGAATCCGTGTCGGGCCCGTGAACAAAGACGAGATTGTTGTTCCAGACGAGTGCCACTCACTCAGCCCCACAGCCAAGTCCAGTCGACTGAACCTTTATGGATCCAAACGCGGCAACCAGATGTGTCTGAGAAGTGTCACCTGCCAAAGGTTACTTCTGACAAGCTTGTACAAGCTCGACCGCGACGTCTTTCACTGCTACAAAGTCATCGAAACTACGGCCAAGCGAAATGTAACCTGAATCCGTATCGGGGCCGTGAACAAACACCAGATTGTTGTTCCAGACGAGTGCCACTCACTCAACCCCACAGCCAAGTCCAGTCGACTGGACCTTTATGGATCCAAACGCGGCAACAAGATGTGTCTGAGAAGTGTCACCTGCCAAAGGTTACTTCTGACAAGCTTGTACAAGCTCGACATCGACGTCTTTCACTGCTACAAAGTCATCGAAACTACGGCCAAGCGAAATGTAACCTGAATCCGTGTCGGGCCCGTGAACAAAGACGAGATTGTTGTTCCAGACGAGTGCCACTCACTCAGCCCCACAGCCAAGTCCAGTCGACTGGACCTTTATGGATCTAAATGCGGCACCCAGATGTGTCTGAAAAGTGTCACCTGCCTAAGGTTACTTCTGACAAGCTTGTACAAGCTCGACGGCGACGTCTTTCACTGCTACAAAGTCATCGAAATCACGGCCAAGCGAAATGTAACCTGAATGCTGGTCGGGGCCGTGAACAAAGACGAGACTGTTGTTCCAGACGAGTGCCACTCACTCAACCCCACAGCCAAGTCCAGTCGACTGGACCTTTATGGATCCAAACGCGGCAACCAGATGTGTCTGAGAAGTGTCACCTGCCAAAGGTAACTTCTGACAAGCTAAAAAGTCATCGAAACTACGGCCAAGCGAAAAGTAACCTGAATCCGTGTCGGGGTCGTGAACAAAGACGAGATTGTTGTTCCAGACGAGTGCCACTCACTCAACCCCACAGCCAAGTCCAGTTGACTGGACCTTTATGGATTTAAATGCGGCACCCAAATGTGTCTGAAAAGTGTCACCTGCCTAAGGTTACTTCTGACAAGCTTGTACAAGCTCGACGGCGACGTCTTTCACTGCTACAAAGTCATCGAAATCACGGCCAAGCGAAATGTAACCTGAATGCTGGTCGGGGCCGTGAACAAAGACGAGACTGTTGTTCCAGACGAGTGCCACTCACTCAACCCCACAGCCAAGTCCAGTCGACTGGACCTTTATGGATCCAAACGCGGGACCCAGATGTGTCTGAGAAGTGTCACCTGCCAAAGTTTACTTCTGACAAGCTTGTACAAGCTCAAAATCGACGTCTTTCACTGCTACAAAGTCATCGAAATCACGGCCAAGCGAAATGTAACCTGAATGCTTGTCGGGGCCGTGAACAAAGACGAGACTGTTGTTCCAGACGAGTGCCACTCACTCAGCCCCACAGCCAAGTCCAGTCGACTTGACCTTTATGGATCCAACCGCGGCAACCAGATGTGTCTGAGAAGTGTCACCTGCCAAAGGTAACTTCTGACAAGCTACAAAGTTATCGAAACTACGGCCAAGCGAAATGTAACCTGAATCCGTGTCGGGGTCGTGAACAAAGACGAGATTGTTGTTCCAGACGAGTGCCACTCACTCAACCCCACAGCCAAGTCCAGTCGACTGGACCTTTATGGATCAAAATGCGGCACCCAGATGTGTCTGAAAAGTGTCACCTGCCTAAGGTTACTTCTGACAAGCTTGTACAAGCTCGACGGCGACGTCTTTCACTGCTACAAAGTCATCGAAATCACGGCCAAGCGAAATGTAACCTGAATGCTGGTCGGGGCCGTGAACAAAGACGAGACTGTTGTTCCAGACGAGTGCCACTCACTCAACCCCACAGCCAAGTCCAGTCGACTGGACCTTTATGGATCCAAACGCGGCACCCAGATGTGTCTGAGAAGTGTCACCTGCCAAAGGTTACTTCTGACAAGCTTGTACAAGCTCGACGGCGACGTCTTTCACTGCTACAAAGTCATCGAAACTACGGCCAAGCGAAATGTAACCTGAATCCGTGTCGGGCCAGTGAACAAAGACGAGATTGTTGTTCCAGACGAGTGCCATCCACTCAGCCCCACAGCCAAGTCCAGTCGACTTGACCTTTATGGATCCAAACGCGGCAACCAGATGTGTCTGAGAAGTGTCACCTGCCAAAGGTTACTTCTGACAAGCTACAAAGTCATCGAAACTACAGCCAAGCGAAATGTAACCTGAATGCTGGTCGGGGCCGTGAACAAAGACGAGACTGTTGTTCCAGACGAGTGCCACTCACTCAACCCCACAGCCAAGTCCAGTCGACTGGACCTTTATGGATCCAAACGCGGCACCCAGATGTGTCTGAGAAGTGTCACCTGCCAAAGGTTACTTCTGACAAGCTTGTACAAGCTCGACCGCGACGTCTTTCACTGCTACAAAGTCATCGAAACTACGGCCAAGCGAAATGTAACCTGAATCCGTATCGGGGCCGTGAACAAACACCAGATTGTTGTTCCAGACGAGTGCCACTCACTCAACCCCACAGCCAAGTCCAGTCGACTGGACCTTTATGGATCCAAACGCGGCAACAAGATGTGTCTGAGAAGTGTCACCTGCCAAAGGTTACTTCTGACAAGCTTGTACAAGCTCGACATCGACGTCTTTCACTGCTACAAAGTCATCGAAACTACGGCCAAGCGAAATGTAACCTGAATCCGTGTCGGGCCCGTGAACAAAGACGAGATTGTTGTTCCAGACGAGTGCCACTCACTCAGCCCCACAGCCAAGTCCAGTCGACTGGACCTTTATGGATCTAAATGCGGCACCCAGATGTGTCTGAAAAGTGTCACCTGCCTAAGGTTACTTCTGACAAGCTTGTACAAGCTCGACGGCGACGTCTTTCACTGCTACAAAGTCATCGAAATCACGGCCAAGCGAAATGTAACCTGAATGCTGGTCGGGGCCGTGAACAAAGACGAGACTGTTGTTCCAGACGAGTGCCACTCACTCAACCCCACAGCCAAGTCCAGTCGACTGGACCTTTATGGATCCAAACGCGGCAACCAGATGTGTCTGAGAAGTGTCACCTGCCAAAGGTAACTTCTGACAAGCTAAAAAGTCATCGAAACTACGGCCAAGCGAAAAGTAACCTGAATCCGTGTCGGGGTCGTGAACAAAGACGAGATTGTTGTTCCAGACGAGTGCCACTCACTCAACCCCACAGCCAAGTCCAGTTGACTGGACCTTTATGGATTTAAATGCGGCACCCAGATGTGTCTGAAAAGTGTCACCTGCCTAAGGTTACTTCTGACAAGCTTGTACAAGCTCGACGGCGACGTCTTTCACTGCTACAAAGTCATCGAAATCACGGCCAAGCGAAATGTAACCTGAATGCTGGTCGGGGCCGTGAACAAAGACGAGACTGTTGTTCCAGACGAGTGCCACTCACTCAACCCCACAGCCAAGTCCAGTCGACTGGACCTTTATGGATCCAAACGCGGGACCCAGATGTGTCTGAGAAGTGTCACCTGCCAAAGTTTACTTCTGACAAGCTTGTACAAGCTCAAAATCGACGTCTTTCACTGCTACAAAGTCATCGAAATCACGGCCAAGCGAAATGTAACCTGAATGCTTGTCGGGGCCGTGAACAAAGACAAGACTGTTGTTCCAGACGAGTGCCACTCACTCAGCCCCACAGCCAAGTCCAGTCGACTTGACCTTTATGGATCCAACCGCGGCAACCAGATGTGTCTGAGAAGTGTCACCTGCCAAAGGTAACTTCTGACAAGCTACAAAGTTATCGAAACTACGGCCAAGCGAAATGTAACCTGAATCCGTGTCGGGGTCGTGAACAAAGACGAGATTGTTGTTCCAGACGAGTGCCACTCACTCAACCCCACAGCCAAGTCCAGTCGACTGGACCTTTATGGATCAAAATGCGGCACCCAGATGTGTCTGAAAAGTGTCACCTGCCTAAGGTTACTTCTGACAAGCTTGTACAAGCTCGACGGCGACGTCTTTCACTGCTACAAAGTCATCGAAATCACGGCCAAGCGAAATGTAACCTGAATGCTGGTCGGGGCCGTGAACAAAGACGAGACTGTTGTTCCAGACGAGTGCCACTCACTCAACCCCACAGCCAAGTCCAGTCGACTGGACCTTTATGGATCCAAACGCGGCACCCAGATGTGTCTGAGAAGTGTCACCTGCCAAAGGTTACTTCTGACAAGCTTGTACAAGCTCGACGGCGACGTCTTTCACTGCTACAAAGTCATCGAAACTACGGCCAAGCGAAATGTAACCTGAATCCGTGTCGGGCCAGTGAACAAAGACGAGATTGTTGTTCCAGACGAGTGCCATCCACTCAGCCCCACAGCCAAGTCCAGTCGACTTGACCTTTATGGATCCAAACGCGGCAACCAGATGTGTCTGAGAAGTGTCACCTGCCAAAGGTTACTTCTGACAAGCTACAAAGTCATCGAAACTACAGCCAAGCGAAATGTAACCTGAATGCTGGTCGGGGCCGTGAACAAAGACGAGACTGTTGTTCCAGACGAGTGCCACTCACTCAACCCCACAGCCAAGTCCAGTCGACTGGACCTTTATGGATCCAAACGCGGCACCCAGATGTGTCTGAGAAGTGTCACCTGCCAAAGGTTACTTCTGACAAGCTTGTACAAGCTCGACATCGACGTCTTTCACTGCTACAAAGTCATCGAAACTACGGCCAAGCGAAATGTAACCTGAATCCGTGTCGGGCCCGTGAACAAAGACGAGATTGTTGTTCCAGACGAGTGCCACTCACGCAACCCCACAGCCAAGTCCAGTCGACTGGACCTTTATGGATCCAAACGCGGCAACCAGATGTGTCTGAGAAGTGTCACCTGCCAAAGGTTACTTCTGACAAGCTTGTACAAGCTCGACAGCGACGTCTTTCACTGCTACAAAGTTATCGAAACTACGGCCAAGCGAAATGTAACCTGAATCCGTGTCGGGGTCGTGAACAAAGACGAGATTGTTGTTCCAGACGAGTGCCACTCACTCAACCCCACAGCCAAGTCCAGTCGACTGGACCTTTATGGATCAAAATGTGGCACCCAGATGTGTCTGAAATGTGTCACATGCCTAAGGTTACTTCTGACAAGCTTGTACAAGCTCGACGGCGACGTCTTTCACTGCTACAAAGTCATCGAAATCACGGCCAAGCGAAATGTAACCTGAATGCTGGTCGGGGCCGTGAACAAAGACGAGATTGTTGTTCCAGACGAGTGCCACTCACTCAGCCCCACAGCCAAGTCCAAAATGTAACCTGAATCCGTGTCGGGCCCGTGAACAAAGACGAGATTGTTGTTCCAGACGAGTGCCACTCACTCAGCCCCACAGCCAAGTCCAGTCGACTGAACCTTTATGGATCCAAACGCGGCAACCAGATGTGTCTGAGAAATGTCACCTGCCAAAGGTTACTTCTGACAAGCTTGTACAAGCTCGACAGCGACGTCTTTCACTGCTACAAAGTCATCGAAACTACGGCCAAGCGAAATGTAACCTGAATCCGTGTCGGGGTCGTGAACAAAGACGAGATTGTTGTTCCAGACGAGTGCCACTCACTCAACCCCACAGCCAAGTCCAGTCGACTGGACCTTTATGGATCCAAACGCGGCACCCAGATGTGTCTGAGAAGTGTCACCTGCCAAAGGTTACTTCTGACAAGCTTGTACAAGCTCGACATCGACGTCTTTCACTGCTACAAAGTCATCGAAACTACGGCCAAGCGAAATGTAACCTGAATCCGTGTCGGGCCCGTGAACAAAGACGAGATTGTTGTTCCAGACGAGTGCCACTCACTCAACCCCACAGCCAAGTCCAGTCGACTGGACCTTTATGGATCAAAATGTGGCACCCAGATGTGTCTGAAATGTGTCACATGCCTAAGGTTACTTCTGACAAGCTTGTACAAGCTCGACGGCGACGTCTTTCACTGCTACAAAGTCATCGAAATCACGGCCAAGCGAAATGTAACCTGAATGCTGGTCGGGGCCGTGAACAAAGACGAGACTGTTGTTCCAGACGAGTGCCACTCACTCAACCCCACAGCCAAGTCCAGTCGACTGGACCTTTATGGATCCAAACGCGGCAACCAGATGTGTCTGAGAAGTGTCACCTGCCAAAGGTAACTTCTGACAAGCTAAAAAGTCATCGAAACTACGGCCAAGCGAAAAGTAACCTGAATCCGTGTCGGGGTCGTGAACAAAGACGAGATTGTTGTTCCAGACGAGTGCCACTCACTCAACCCCACAGCCAAGTCCAGTTGACTGGACCTTTATGGATTTAAATGCGGCACCCAGATGTGTCTGAAAAGTGTCACCTGCCTAAGGTTACTTCTGACAAGCTTGTACAAGCTCGACGGCGACGTCTTTCACTGCTACAAAGTCATCGAAATCACGGCCAAGCGAAATGTAACCTGAATGCTGGTCGGGGCCGTGAACAAAGACGAGACTGTTGTTCCAGACGAGTGCCACTCACTCAACCCCACAGCCAAGTCCAGTCGACTGGACCTTTATGGATCCAAACGCGGGACCCAGATGTGTCTGAGAAGTGTCACCTGCCAAAGTTTACTTCTGACAAGCTTGTACAAGCTCAAAATCGACGTCTTTCACTGCTACAAAGTCATCGAAATCACGGCCAAGCGAAATGTAACCTGAATGCTTGTCGGGGCCGTGAACAAAGACGAGACTGTTGTTCCAGACGAGTGCCACTCACTCAGCCCCACAGCCAAGTCCAGTCGACTTGACCTTTATGGATCCAACCGCGGCAACCAGATGTGTCTGAGAAGTGTCACCTGCCAAAGGTAACTTCTGACAAGCTACAAAGTTATCGAAACTACGGCCAAGCGAAATGTAACCTGAATCCGTGTCGGGGTCGTGAACAAAGACGAGATTGTTGTTCCAGACGAGTGCCACTCACTCAACCCCACAGCCAAGTCCAGTCGACTGGACCTTTATGGATCAAAATGCGGCACCCAGATGTGTCTGAAAAGTGTCACCTGCCTAAGGTTACTTCTGACAAGCTTGTACAAGCTCGACGGCGACGTCTTTCACTGCTACAAAGTCATCGAAATCACGGCCAAGCGAAATGTAACCTGAATGCTGGTCGGGGCCGTGAACAAAGACGAGACTGTTGTTCCAGACGAGTGCCACTCACTCAACCCCACAGCCAAGTCCAGTCGACTGGACCTTTATGGATCCAAACGCGGCACCCAGATGTGTCTGAGAAGTGTCACCTGCCAAAGGTTACTTCTGACAAGCTTGTACAAGCTCGACGGCGACGTCTTTCACTGCTACAAAGTCATCGAAACTACGGCCAAGCGAAATGTAACCTGAATCCGTGTCGGGCCAGTGAACAAAGACGAGATTGTTGTTCCAGACGAGTGCCATCCACTCAGCCCCACAGCCAAGTCCAGTCGACTTGACCTTTATGGATCCAAACGCGGCAACCAGATGTGTCTGAGAAGTGTCACCTGCCAAAGGTTACTTCTGACAAGCTACAAAGTCATCGAAACTACAGCCAAGCGAAATGTAACCTGAATGCTGGTCGGGGCCGTGAACAAAGACGAGACTGTTGTTCCAGACGAGTGCCACTCACTCAACCCCACAGCCAAGTCCAGTCGACTGGACCTTTATGGATCCAAACGCGGCACCCAGATGTGTCTGAGAAGTGTCACCTGCCAAAGGTTACTTCTGACAAGCTTGTACAAGCTCGACATCGACGTCTTTCACTGCTACAAAGTCATCGAAACTACGGCCAAGCGAAATGTAACCTGAATCCGTGTCGGGCCCGTGAACAAAGACGAGATTGTTGTTCCAGACGAGTGCCACTCACGCAACCCCACAGCCAAGTCCAGTCGACTGGACCTTTATGGATCCAAACGCGGCAACCAGATGTGTCTGAGAAGTGTCACCTGCCAAAGGTTACTTCTGACAAGCTTGTACAAGCTCGACAGCGACGTCTTTCACTGCTACAAAGTTATCGAAACTACGGCCAAGCGAAATGTAACCTGAATCCGTGTCGGGGTCGTGAACAAAGACGAGATTGTTGTTCCAGACGAGTGCCACTCACTCAACCCCACAGCCAAGTCCAGTCGACTGGACCTTTATGGATCAAAATGTGGCACCCAGATGTGTCTGAAATGTGTCACATGCCTAAGGTTACTTCTGACAAGCTTGTACAAGCTCGACGGCGACGTCTTTCACTGCTACAAAGTCATCGAAATCACGGCCAAGCGAAATGTAACCTGAATGCTGGTCGGGGCCGTGAACAAAGACGAGATTGTTGTTCCAGACGAGTGCCACTCACTCAGCCCCACAGCCAAGTCCAAAATGTAACCTGAATCCGTGTCGGGCCCGTGAACAAAGACGAGATTGTTGTTCCAGACGAGTGCCACTCACTCAGCCCCACAGCCAAGTCCAGTCGACTGAACCTTTATGGATCCAAACGCGGCAACCAGATGTGTCTGAGAAATGTCACCTGCCAAAGGTTACTTCTGACAAGCTTGTACAAGCTCGACGGCGACGTCTTTCACTGCTACAAAGTCATCGAAATCACGGCCAAGCGAAATGTAACCTGAATGCTGGTCGGGGCCGTGAACAAAGACGAGACTGTTGTTCCAGACGAGTGCCACTCACTCAACCCCACAGCCAAGTCCAGTCGACTGGACCTTTATGGATCCAAACGCGGCAACCAGATGTGTCTGAGAAGTGTCACCTGCCAAAGGTAACTTCTGACAAGCTAAAAAGTCATCGAAACTACGGCCAAGCGAAAAGTAACCTGAATCCGTGTCGGGGTCGTGAACAAAGACGAGATTGTTGTTCCAGACGAGTGCCACTCACTCAACCCCACAGCCAAGTCCAGTCGACTGGACCTTTATGGATCTAAATGCGGCACCCAGATGTGTCTGAAAAGTGTCACCTGCCTAAGGTTACTTCTGACAAGCTTGTACAAGCTCGACGGCGACGTCTTTCACTGCTACAAAGTCATCGAAATCACGGCCAAGCGAAATGTAACCTGAATGCTGGTCGGGGCCGTGAACAAAGACGAGACTGTTGTTCCAGACGAGTGCCACTCACTCAACCCCACAGCCAAGTCCAGTCGACTGGACCTTTATGGATCCAAACGCGGGACCCAGATGTGTCTGAGAAGTGTCACCTGCCAAAGTTTACTTCTGACAAGCTTGTACAAGCTCAAAATCGACGTCTTTCACTGCTACAAAGTCATCGAAATCACGGCCAAGCGAAATGTAACCTGAATGCTTGTCGGGGCCGTGAACAAAGACGAGACTGTTGTTCCAGACGAGTGCCACTCACTCAGCCCCACAGCCAAGTCCAGTCGACTTGACCTTTATGGATCCAACCGCGGCAACCAGATGTGTCTGAGAAGTGTCACCTGCCAAAGGTAACTTCTGACAAGCTACAAAGTTATCGAAACTACGGCCAAGCGAAATGTAACCTGAATCCGTGTCGGGGTCGTGAACAAAGACGAGATTGTTGTTCCAGACGAGTGCCACTCACTCAACCCCACAGCCAAGTCCAGTCGACTGGACCTTTATGGATCAAAATGCGGCACCCAGATGTGTCTGAAAAGTGTCACCTGCCTAAGGTTACTTCTGACAAGCTTGTACAAGCACGACGGCGACGTCTTTCACTGCTACAAAGTCATCGAAATCACGGCCAAGCGAAATGTAACCTGAATGCTGGTCGGGGCCGTGAACAAAGACGAGACTGTTGTTATAGACGAGTGCCACTCACTCAACCCCACAGCCAAGTCCAGTCGACTGGACCTTTATGGATCCAAACGCGGCACCCAGATGTGTCTGAGAAGTGTCACCTGCCAAAGGTTACTTCTGACAAGCTTGTACAAGCTCGACGGCGACGTCTTTCACTGCTACAAAGTCATCGAAACTACGGCCAAGCGAAATGTAACCTGAATCCGTGTCGGGCCAGTGAACAAAGACGAGATTGTTGTTCCAGACGAGTGCCACTCACTCAGCCCCACAGCCAAGTCCAGTCGACTTGACCTTTATGGATCCAAACGCGGCAACCAGATGTGTCTGAGAAGTGTCACCTGCCAAAGGTTACTTCTGACAAGCTACAAAGTCATCGAAACTACAGCCAAGCGAAATGTGACCTGAATGCTGGTCGGGGCCGTGAACAAAGACGAGACTGTTGTTCCAGACGAGTGCCACTCACTCAACCCCACAGCCAATTCCAGTCGACTGGACCTTTATGGATCCAAACGCGGCACCCAGATGTGTCTGAGAAGTGTCACCTGCCAAAGGTTACTTCTGACAAGCTTGTACAAGCTCGACATCGACGTCTTTCACTGCTACAAAGTCATCGAAACTACGGCCAAGCGAAATGTAACCTGAATCCGTGTCGGGCCCGTGAACAAAGACGAGATTGTTGTTCCAGACGAGTGCCACTCACGCAACCCCACAGCCAAGTCCAGTCGACTGGACCTTTATGGATCCAAACGCGGGAACAAGATGTGTCTGAGAAGTGTCACCTGCCAAAGGTTACTTCTGACAAGCTTGTACAAGCTCGACAGCGACGTCTTTCACTGCTACAAAGTTATCGAAACTACGGCCAAGCGAAATGTAACCTGAATCCGTGTCGGGGTCGTGAACAAAGACGAGATTGTTGTTCCAGACGAGTGCCACTCACTCAACCCCACAGCCAAGTCCAGTCGACTGGACCTTTATGGATCAAAATGCGGCACCCAGATGTGTCTGAAAAGTGTCACCTGCCTAAGGTTACTTCTGACAAGCTTGTACAAGCACGACGGCGACGTCTTTCACTGCTACAAAGTCATCGAAATCACGGTCAAGCGAAATGTAACCTGAATGCTGGTCGGGGCCGTGAACAAAGACGAGACTGTTGTTATAGACGAGTGCCACTCACTCAACCCCACAGCCAAGTCCAGTCGACTGGACCTTTATGGATCCAAACGCGGCACCCAGATGTGTCTGAGAAGTGTCACCTGCCAAAGGTTACTTCTGACAAGCTTGTACAAGCTCGACGGCGACGTCTTTCACTGCTACAAAGTCATCGAAACTACGGCCAAGCGAAATGTAACCTGAATCCGTGTCGGGCCAGTGAACAAAGACGAGATTGTTGTTCCAGACGAGTGCCACTCACTCAGCCCCACAGCCAAGTCCAGTCGACTTGACCTTTATGGATCCAAACGCGGCAACCAGATGTGTCTGAGAAGTGTCACCTGCCAAAGGTTACTTCTGACAAGCTACAAAGTCATCGAAACTACAGCCAAGCGAAATGTAACCTGAATGCTGGTCGGGGCCGTGAACAAAGACGAGACTGTTGTTCCAGACGAGTGCCACTCACTCAACCCCACAGCCAATTCCAGTCGACTGGACCTTTATGGATCCAAACGCGGCACCCAGATGTGTCTGAGAAGTGTCACCTGCCAAAGGTTACTTCTGACAAGCTTGTACAAGCTCGACATCGACGTCTTTCACTGCTACAAAGTCATCGAAACTACGGCCAAGCGAAATGTAACCTGAATCCGTGTCGGGCCCGTGAACAAAGACGAGATTGTTGTTCCAGACGAGTGCCACTCACGCAACCCCACAGCCAAGTCCAGTCGACTGGACCTTTATGGATCCAAACGCGGCAACCAGATGTGTCTGAGAAGTGTCACCTGCCAAAGGTTACTTCTGACAAGCTTGTACAAGCTCGACAGCGACGTCTTTCACTGCTACAAAGTTATCGAAACTACGGCCAAGCGAAATGTAACCTGAATCCGTGTCGGGGTCGTGAACAAAGACGAGATTGTTGTTCCAGACGAGTGCCACTCACTCAACCCCACAGCCAAGTCCAGTCGACTGGACCTTTATGGATCAAAATGTGGCACCCAGATGTGTCTGAAATGTGTCACATGCCTAAGGTTACTTCTGACAAGCTTGTACAAGCTCGACAGCGACGTCTTTCACTGCTACAAAGTCATCGAAATCACGGCCAAGCGAAATGTAACCTGAATGCTGGTCGGGGCCGTGAACAAAGACGAGACTGTTGTTCCAGACGAGTGCCACTCACTCAACCCCACAGCCAAGTCCAGTCGACTGGACCTTTATGGATCCAAACGCGGCACCCAGATGTGTCTGAGAAGTGTCACCTGCCAAAGGTTACTTCTGACAAGCTTGTACAAGCTCGACATCGACGTCTTTCACTGCTACAAAGTCATCGAAACTACGGCCAAGCTAAATGTAACCTGAATCCGTGTCGGGCCCGTGAACAAAGACGAGATTGTTGTTCCAGACGAGTGCCACTCACTCAGCCCCACAGCCAAGTCCAGTCGACTGAACCTTTATGGTTCCAAACGCGGCAACCAGATGTGTCTGAGAAGTGTCACCTGCCAAAGGTTACTTCTGACAAGCTTGTACAAGCTCGACAGCGACGTCTTTCACTGCTACAAAGTTATCGAAACTACGGCCAAGCGAAATGTAACCTGAATCCGTGTCGGGGTCGTGAACAAAGACGAGATTGTTGTTCCAGACGAGTGCCACTCACTCAACCCCACAGCCAAGTCCAGTCGACTGGACCTTTATGGATCAAAATGCGGCACCCAGATGTGTCTGAAAAGTGTCACCTGCCTAAGGTTACTTCTGACAAGCTTGTACAAGCACGACGGCGACGTCTTTCACTGCTACAAAGTCATCGAAATCACGGTCAAGCGAAATGTAACCTGAATGCTGGTCGGGGCCGTGAACAAAGACGAGACTGTTGTTATAGACGAGTGCCACTCACTCAACCCCACAGCCAAGTCCAGTCGACTGGACCTTTATGGATCCAAACGCGGCACCCAGATGTGTCTGAGAAGTGTCACCTGCCAAAGGTTACTTCTGACAAGCTTGTACAAGCTCGACGGCGACGTCTTTCACTGCTACAAAGTCATCGAAACTACGGCCAAGCGAAATGTAACCTGAATCCGTGTCGGGCCAGTGAACAAAGACGAGATTGTTGTTCCAGACGAGTGCCACTCACTCAGCCCCACAGCCAAGTCCAGTCGACTTGACCTTTATGGATCCAAACGCGGCAACCAGATGTGTCTGAGAAGTGTCACCTGCCAAAGGTTACTTCTGACAAGCTACAAAGTCATCGAAACTACAGCCAAGCGAAATGTAACCTGAATGCTGGTCGGGGCCGTGAACAAAGACGAGACTGTTGTTCCAGACGAGTGCCACTCACTCAACCCCACAGCCAATTCCAGTCGACTGGACCTTTATGGATCCAAACGCGGCACCCAGATGTGTCTGAGAAGTGTCACCTGCCAAAGGTTACTTCTGACAAGCTTGTACAAGCTCGACATCGACGTATTTCACTGCTACAAAGTCATCGAAACTACGGCCAAGCGAAATGTAACCTGAATCCGTGTCGGGCCCGTGAACAAAGACGAGATTGTTGTTCCAGACGAGTGCCACTCACGCAACCCCACAGCCAAGTCCAGTCGACTGGACCTTTATGGATCCAAACGCGGCAACCAGATGTGTCTGAGAAGTGTCACCTGCCAAAGGTTACTTCTGACAAGCTTGTACAAGCTCGACAGCGACGTCTTTCACTGCTACAAAGTTATCGAAACTACGGCCAAGCGAAATGTAACCTGAATCCGTGTCGGGGTCGTGAACAAAGACGAGATTGTTGTTCCAGACGAGTGCCACTCACTCAACCCCACAGCCAAGTCCAGTCGACTGGACCTTTATGGATCAAAATGTGGCACCCAGATGTGTCTGAAATGTGTCACATGCCTAAGGTTACTTCTGACAAGCTTGTACAAGCTCGACAGCGACGTCTTTCACTGCTACAAAGTCATCGAAATCACGGCCAAGCGAAATGTAACCTGAATGCTGGTCGGGGCCGTGAACAAAGACGAGACTGTTGTTCCAGACGAGTGCCACTCACTCAACCCCACAGCCAAGTCCAGTCGACTGGACCTTTATGGATCCAAACGCGGCACCCAGATGTGTCTGAGAAGTGTCACCTGCCAAAGGTTACTTCTGACAAGCTTGTACAAGCTCGACATCGACGTCTTTCACTGCTACAAAGTCATCGAAACTACGGCCAAGCTAAATGTAACCTGAATCCGTGTCGGGCCCGTGAACAAAGACGAGATTGTTGTTCCAGACGAGTGCCACTCACTCAGCCCCACAGCCAAGTCCAGTCGACTGAACCTTTATGGTTCCAAACGCGGCAACCAGATGTGTCTGAGAAGTGTCACCTGCCAAAGGTTACTTCTGACAAGCTTGTACAAGCTCGACAGCGACGTCTTTCACTGCTACAAAGTCATCGAAACTACGGCCAAGTGAAATGTAACCTGAATCCGTGTCGGGCCCGTGAACAAAGACGAGATTGTTGTTCCAGACGAGTGCCACTCACGCAACCCCACAGCCAAGTCCAGTCGACTGGACCTTTATGGATCCAAACGCGGCAACCAGATGTGTCTGAGAAGTGTCACCTGCCAAAGGTTACTTCTGACAAGCTTGTACAAGCTCGACAGCGACGTCTTTCACTGCTACAAAGTTATCGAAACTACGGCCAAGCGAAATGTAACCTGAATCCGTGTCGGGGTCGTGAACAAAGACGAGATTGTTGTTCCAGACGAGTGCCACTCACTCAACCCCACAGCCAAGTCCAGTCGACTGGACCTTTATGGATCAAAATGTGGCACCCAGATGTGTCTGAAATGTGTCACATGCCTAAGGTTACTTCTGACAAGCTTGTACAAGCTCGACGGCGACGTCTTTCACTGCTACAAAGTCATCGAAATCACGGCCAAGCGAAATGTAACCTGAATGCTGGTCGGGGCCGTGAACAAAGACGAGACTGTTGTTCCAGACGAGTGCCACTCACTCAACCCCACAGCCAAGTCCAGTCGACTGGACCTTTATGGATCCAAACGCGGCACCCAGATGTGTCTGAGAAGTGTCACCTGCCAAAGGTTACTTCTGACAAGCTTGTACAAGCTCGACATCGACGTCTTTCACTGCTACAAAGTCATCGAAACTACGGCCAAGCTAAATGTAACCTGAATCCGTGTCGGGCCCGTGAACAAAGACGAGATTGTTGTTCCAGACGAGTGCCACTCACTCAGCCCCACAGCCAAGTCCAGTCGACTGAACCTTTATGGATCCAAACGCGGCAACCAGATGTGTCTGAGAAGTGTCACCTGCCAAAGGTTACTTCTGACAAGCTTGTACAAGCTCGACAGCGACGTCTTTCACTGCTACAAAGTCATCGAAACTACGGCCAAGCGAAATGTAACCTGAATCCGTGTCGGGCCCGTGAACAAAGACGAGATTGTTGTTCCAGACGAGTGCCACTCACGCAACCCCACAGCCAAGTCCAGTCGACTGGACCTTTATGGATCCAAACGCGGCAACCAGATGTGTCTGAGAAGTGTCACCTGCCAAAGGTTACTTCTGACAAGCTTGTACAAGCTCGACAGCGACGTCTTTCACTGCTACAAAGTTATCGAAACTACGGCCAAGCGAAATGTAACCTGAATCCGTGTCGGGGTCGTGAACAAAGACGAGATTGTTGTTCCAGACGAGTGCCACTCACTCAACCCCACAGCCAAGTCCAGACGACTGGACCTTTATGGATCAAAATGTGGCACCCAGATGTGTCTGAAATGTGTCACATGCCTAAGGTTACTTCTGACAAGCTTGTACAAGCTCGACGGCGACGTCTTTCACTGCTACAAAGTCATCGAAATCACGGCCAAGCGAAATGTAACCTGAATGCTGGTCGGGGCCGTGAACAAAGACGAGACTGTTGTTCCAGACGAGTGCCACTCACTCAACCCCACAGCCAAGTCCAGTCGACTGGACCTTTATGGATCCAAACGCGGCACCCAGATGTGTCTGAGAAGTGTCACCTGCCAAAGGTTACTTCTGACAAGCTTGTACAAGCTCGACATCGACGTCTTTCACTGCTACAAAGTCATCGAAACTACGGCCAAGCTAAATGTAACCTGAATCCGTGTCGGGCCCGTGAACAAAGACGAGATTGTTGTTCCAGACGAGTGCCACTCACTCAGCCCCACAGCCAAGTCCAGTCGACTGAACCTTTATGGATCCAAACGCGGCAACCAGATGTGTCTGAGAAGTGTCACCTGCCAAAGGTTACTTCTGACAAGCTTGTACAAGCTCGACCGCGACGTCTTTCACTGCTACAAAGTCATCGAAACTACGGCCAAGCGAAATGTAACCTGAATCCGTATCGGGGCCGTGAACAAACACCAGATTGTTGTTCCAGACGAGTGCCACTCACTCAACCCCACAGCCAAGTCCAGTCGACTGGACCTTTATGGATCCAAACGCGGCAACAAGATGTGTCTGAGAAGTGTCACCTGCCAAAGGTTACTTCTGACAAGCTTGTACAAGCTCGACATCGACGTCTTTCACTGCTACAAAGTCATCGAAACTACGGCCAAGCGAAATGTAACCTGAATCCGTGTCGGGCCCGTGAACAAAGACGAGATTGTTGTTCCAGACGAGTGCCACTCACTCAGCCCCACAGCCAAGTCCAGTCGACTGGACCTTTATGGATCTAAATGCGGCACCCAGATGTGTCTGAAAAGTGTCACCTGCCTAAGGTTACTTCTGACAAGCTTGTACAAGCTCGACGGCGACGTCTTTCACTGCTACAAAGTCATCGAAATCACGGCCAAGCGAAATGTAACCTGAATGCTGGTCGGGGCCGTGAACAAAGACGAGACTGTTGTTCCAGACGAGTGCCACTCACTCAACCCCACAGCCAAGTCCAGTCGACTGGACCTTTATGGATCCAAACGCGGCAACCAGATGTGTCTGAGAAGTGTCACCTGCCAAAGGTAACTTCTGACAAGCTAAAAAGTCATCGAAACTACGGCCAAGCGAAAAGTAACCTGAATCCGTGTCGGGGTCGTGAACAAAGACAAGATTGTTGTTCCAGACGAGTGCCACTCACTCAACCCCACAGCCAAGTCCAGTCGACTGGACCTTTATGGATTTAAATGCGGCACCCAGATGTGTCTGAAAAGTGTCACCTGCCTAAGGTTACTTCTGACAAGCTTGTACAAGCTCGACGGCGACGTCTTTCACTGCTACAAAGTCATCGAAATCACGGCCAAGCGAAATGTAACCTGAATGCTGGTCGGGGCCGTGAACAAAGACGAGACTGTTGTTCCAGACGAGTGCCACTCACTCAACCCCACAGCCAAGTCCAGTCGACTGGACCTTTATGGATCCAAACGCGGGACCCAGATGTGTCTGAGAAGTGTCACCTGCCAAAGTTTACTTCTGACAAGCTTGTACAAGCTCAAAATCGACGTCTTTCACTGCTACAAAGTCATCGAAATCACGGCCAAGCGAAATGTAACCTGAATGCTTGTCGGGGCCGTGAACAAAGACGAGACTGTTGTTCCAGACGAGTGCCACTCACTCAGCCCCACAGCCAAGTCCAGTCGACTTGACCTTTATGGATCCAACCGCGGCAACCAGATGTGTCTGAGAAGTGTCACCTGCCAAAGGTAACTTCTGACAAGCTACAAAGTTATCGAAACTACGGCCAAGCGAAATGTAACCTGAATCCGTGTCGGGGTCGTGAACAAAGACGAGATTGTTGTTCCAGACGAGTGCCACTCACTCAACCCCACAGCCAAGTCCAGTCGACTGGACCTTTATGGATCAAAATGCGGCACCCAGATGTGTCTGAAAAGTGTCACCTGCCTAAGGTTACTTCTGACAAGCTTGTACAAGCTCGACGGCGACGTCTTTCACTGCTACAAAGTCATCGAAATCACGGCCAAGCGAAATGTAACCTGAATGCTGGTCGGGGCCGTGAACAAAGACGAGACTGTTGTTCCAGACGAGTGCCACTCACTCAACCCCACAGCCAAGTCCAGTCGACTGGACCTTTATGGATCCAAACGCGGCACCCAGATGTGTCTGAGAAGTGTCACCTGCCAAAGGTTACTTCTGACAAGCTTGTACAAGCTCGACGGCGACGTCTTTCACTGCTACAAAGTCATCGAAACTACGGCCAAGCGAAATGTAACCTGAATCCGTGTCGGGCCAGTGAACAAAGACGAGATTGTTGTTCCAGACGAGTGCCATCCACTCAGCCCCACAGCCAAGTCCAGTCGACTTGACCTTTATGGATCCAAACGCGGCAACCAGATGTGTCTGAGAAGTGTCACCTGCCAAAGGTTACTTCTGACAAGCTACAAAGTCATCGAAACTACAGCCAAGCGAAATGTAACCTGAATGCTGGTCGGGGCCGTGAACAAAGACGAGACTGTTGTTCCAGACGAGTGCCACTCACTCAACCCCACAGCCAAGTCCAGTCGACTGGACCTTTATGGATCCAAACGCGGCACCCAGATGTGTCTGAGAAGTGTCACCTGCCAAAGGTTACTTCTGACAAGCTTGTACAAGCTCGACATCGACGTCTTTCACTGCTACAAAGTCATCGAAACTACGGCCAAGCGAAATGTAACCTGAATCCGTGTCGGGCCCGTGAACAAAGACGAGATTGTTGTTCCAGACGAGTGCCACTCACGCAACCCCACAGCCAAGTCCAGTCGACTGGACCTTTATGGATCCAAACGCGGCAACCAGATGTGTCTGAGAAGTGTCACCTGCCAAAGGTTACTTCTGACAAGCTTGTACAAGCTCGACAGCGACGTCTTTCACTGCTACAAAGTTATCGAAACTACGGCCAAGCGAAATGTAACCTGAATCCGTGTCGGGGTCGTGAACAAAGACGAGATTGTTGTTCCAGACGAGTGCCACTCACTCAACCCCACAGCCAAGTCCAGTCGACTGGACCTTTATGGATCAAAATGTGGCACCCAGATGTGTCTGAAATGTGTCACATGCCTAAGGTTACTTCTGACAAGCTTGTACAAGCTCGACGGCGACGTCTTTCACTGCTACAAAGTCATCGAAATCACGGCCAAGCGAAATGTAACCTGAATGCTGGTCGGGGCCGTGAACAAAGACGAGATTGTTGTTCCAGACGAGTGCCACTCACTCAGCCCCACAGCCAAGTCCAAAATGTAACCTGAATCCGTGTCGGGCCCGTGAACAAAGACGAGATTGTTGTTCCAGACGAGTGCCACTCACTCAGCCCCACAGCCAAGTCCAGTCGACTGAACCTTTATGGATCCAAACGCGGCAACCAGATGTGTCTGAGAAGTGTCACCTGCCAAAGGTTACTTCTGACAAGCTTGTACAAGCTCGACAGCGACGTCTTTCACTGCTACAAAGTCATCGAAACTACGGCCAAGCGAAATGTAACCTGAATCCGTGTCGGGCCCGTGAACAAAGACGAGATTGTTGTTCCAGACGAGTGCCACTCACGCAACCCCACAGCCAAGTCCAGTCGACTGGACCTTTATGGATCCAAACGCGGCAACCAGATGTGTCTGAGAAGTGTCACCTGCCAAAGGTTACTTCTGACAAGCTTGTACAAGCTCGACAGCGACGTCTTTCACTGCTACAAAGTTATCGAAACTACGGCCAAGCGAAATGTAACCTGAATCCGTGTCGGGGTCGTGAACAAAGACGAGATTGTTGTTCCAGACGAGTGCCACTCACTCAACCCCACAGCCAAGTCCAGACGACTGGACCTTTATGGATCAAAATGTGGCACCCAGATGTGTCTGAAATGTGTCACATGCCTAAGGTTACTTCTGACAAGCTTGTACAAGCTCGACGGCGACGTCTTTCACTGCTACAAAGTCATCGAAATCACGGCCAAGCGAAATGTAACCTGAATGCTGGTCGGGGCCGTGAACAAAGACGAGACTGTTGTTCCAGACGAGTGCCACTCACTCAACCCCACAGCCAAGTCCAGTCGACTGGACCTTTATGGATCCAAACGCGGCACCCAGATGTGTCTGAGAAGTGTCACCTGCCAAAGGTTACTTCTGACAAGCTTGTACAAGCTCGACATCGACGTCTTTCACTGCTACAAAGTCATCGAAACTACGGCCAAGCTAAATGTAACCTGAATCCGTGTCGGGCCCGTGAACAAAGACGAGATTGTTGTTCCAGACGAGTGCCACTCACTCAGCCCCACAGCCAAGTCCAGTCGACTGAACCTTTATGGATCCAAACGCGGCAACCAGATGTGTCTGAGAAGTGTCACCTGCCAAAGGTTACTTCTGACAAGCTTGTACAAGCTCGACAGCGACGTCTTTCACTGCTACAAAGTTATCGAAACTACGGCCAAGCGAAATGTAACCTGAATCCGTGTCGGGGTCGTGAACAAAGACGAGATTGTTGTTCCAGACGAGTGCCACTCACTCAACCCCACAGCCAAGTCCAGACGACTGGACCTTTATGGATCAAAATGTGGCACCCAGATGTGTCTGAAATGTGTCACATGCCTAAGGTTACTTCTGACAAGCTTGTACAAGCTCGACGGCGACGTCTTTCACTGCTACAAAGTCATCGAAATCACGGCCAAGCGAAATGTAACCTGAATGCTGGTCGGGGCCGTGAACAAAGACGAGACTGTTGTTCCAGACGAGTGCCACTCACTCAACCCCACAGCCAAGTCCAGTCGACTGGACCTTTATGGATCCAAACGCGGCACCCAGATGTGTCTGAGAAGTGTCACCTGCCAAAGGTTACTTCTGACAAGCTTGTACAAGCTCGACATCGACGTCTTTCACTGCTACAAAGTCATCGAAACTACGGCCAAGCTAAATGTAACCTGAATCCGTGTCGGGCCCGTGAACAAAGACGAGATTGTTGTTCCAGACGAGTGCCACTCACTCAGCCCCACAGCCAAGTCCAGTCGACTGAACCTTTATGGATCCAAACGCGGCAACCAGATGTGTCTGAGAAGTGTCACCTGCCAAAGGTTACTTCTGACAAGCTTGTACAAGCTCGACCGCGACGTCTTTCACTGCTACAAAGTCATCGAAACTACGGCCAAGCGAAATGTAACCTGAATCCGTATCGGGGCCGTGAACAAACACCAGATTGTTGTTCCAGACGAGTGCCACTCACTCAACCCCACAGCCAAGTCCAGTCGACTGGACCTTTATGGATCCAAACGCGGCAACAAGATGTGTCTGAGAAGTGTCACCTGCCAAAGGTTACTTCTGACAAGCTTGTACAAGCTCGACATCGACGTCTTTCACTGCTACAAAGTCATCGAAACTACGGCCAAGCGAAATGTAACCTGAATCCGTGTCGGGCCCGTGAACAAAGACGAGATTGTTGTTCCAGACGAGTGCCACTCACTCAGCCCCACAGCCAAGTCCAGTCGACTGGACCTTTATGGATCTAAATGCGGCACCCAGATGTGTCTGAAAAGTGTCACCTGCCTAAGGTTACTTCTGACAAGCTTGTACAAGCTCGACGGCGACGTCTTTCACTGCTACAAAGTCATCGAAATCACGGCCAAGCGAAATGTAACCTGAATGCTGGTCGGGGCCGTGAACAAAGACGAGACTGTTGTTCCAGACGAGTGCCACTCACTCAACCCCACAGCCAAGTCCAGTCGACTGGACCTTTATGGATCCAAACGCGGCAACCAGATGTGTCTGAGAAGTGTCACCTGCCAAAGGTAACTTCTGACAAGCTAAAAAGTCATCGAAACTACGGCCAAGCGAAAAGTAACCTGAATCCGTGTCGGGGTCGTGAACAAAGACGAGATTGTTGTTCCAGACGAGTGCCACTCACTCAACCCCACAGCCAAGTCCAGTTGACTGGACCTTTATGGATTTAAATGCGGCACCCAGATGTGTCTGAAAAGTGTCACCTGCCTAAGGTTACTTCTGACAAGCTTGTACAAGCTCGACGGCGACGTCTTTCACTGCTACAAAGTCATCGAAATCACGGCCAAGCGAAATGTAACCTGAATGCTGGTCGGGGCCGTGAACAAAGACGAGACTGTTGTTCCAGACGAGTGCCACTCACTCAACCCCACAGCCAAGTCCAGTCGACTGGACCTTTATGGATCCAAACGCGGGACCCAGATGTGTCTGAGAAGTGTCACCTGCCAAAGTTTACTTCTGACAAGCTTGTACAAGCTCAAAATCGACGTCTTTCACTGCTACAAAGTCATCGAAATCACGGCCAAGCGAAATGTAACCTGAATGCTTGTCGGGGCCGTGAACAAAGACGAGACTGTTGTTCCAGACGAGTGCCACTCACTCAGCCCCACAGCCAAGTCCAGTCGACTTGACCTTTATGGATCCAACCGCGGCAACCAGATGTGTCTGAGAAGTGTCACCTGCCAAAGGTAACTTCTGACAAGCTACAAAGTTATCGAAACTACGGCCAAGCGAAATGTAACCTGAATCCGTGTCGGGGTCGTGAACAAAGACGAGATTGTTGTTCCAGACGAGTGCCACTCACTCAACCCCACAGCCAAGTCCAGTCGACTGGACCTTTATGGATCAAAATGCGGCACCCAGATGTGTCTGAAAAGTGTCACCTGCCTAAGGTTACTTCTGACAAGCTTGTACAAGCTCGACGGCGACGTCTTTCACTGCTACAAAGTCATCGAAATCACGGCCAAGCGAAATGTAACCTGAATGCTGGTCGGGGCCGTGAACAAAGACGAGACTGTTGTTCCAGACGAGTGCCACTCACTCAACCCCACAGCCAAGTCCAGTCGACTGGACCTTTATGGATCCAAACGCGGCACCCAGATGTGTCTGAGAAGTGTCACCTGCCAAAGGTTACTTCTGACAAGCTTGTACAAGCTCGACGGCGACGTCTTTCACTGCTACAAAGTCATCGAAACTACGGCCAAGCGAAATGTAACCTGAATCCGTGTCGGGCCAGTGAACAAAGACGAGATTGTTGTTCCAGACGAGTGCCATCCACTCAGCCCCACAGCCAAGTCCAGTCGACTTGACCTTTATGGATCCAAACGCGGCAACCAGATGTGTCTGAGAAGTGTCACCTGCCAAAGGTTACTTCTGACAAGCTACAAAGTCATCGAAACTACAGCCAAGCGAAATGTAACCTGAATGCTGGTCGGGGCCGTGAACAAAGACGAGACTGTTGTTCCAGACGAGTGCCACTCACTCAACCCCACAGCCAAGTCCAGTCGACTGGACCTTTATGGATCCAAACGCGGCACCCAGATGTGTCTGAGAAGTGTCACCTGCCAAAGGTTACTTCTGACAAGCTTGTACAAGCTCGACATCGACGTCTTTCACTGCTACAAAGTCATCGAAACTACGGCCAAGCGAAATGTAACCTGAATCCGTGTCGGGCCCGTGAACAAAGACGAGATTGTTGTTCCAGACGAGTGCCACTCACGCAACCCCACAGCCAAGTCCAGTCGACTGGACCTTTATGGATCCAAACGCGGCAACCAGATGTGTCTGAGAAGTGTCACCTGCCAAAGGTTACTTCTGACAAGCTTGTACAAGCTCGACAGCGACGTCTTTCACTGCTACAAAGTTATCGAAACTACGGCCAAGCGAAATGTAACCTGAATCCGTGTCGGGGTCGTGAACAAAGACGAGATTGTTGTTCCAGACGAGTGCCACTCACTCAACCCCACAGCCAAGTCCAGTCGACTGGACCTTTATGGATCAAAATGTGGCACCCAGATGTGTCTGAAATGTGTCACATGCCTAAGGTTACTTCTGACAAGCTTGTACAAGCTCGACGGCGACGTCTTTCACTGCTACAAAGTCATCGAAATCACGGCCAAGCGAAATGTAACCTGAATGCTGGTCGGGGCCGTGAACAAAGACGAGATTGCTGTTCCAGACGAGTGCCACTCACTCAGCCCCACAGCCAAGTCCAAAATGTAACCTGAATCCGTGTCGGGCCCGTGAACAAAGACGAGATTGTTGTTCCAGACGAGTGCCACTCACTCAGCCCCACAGCCAAGTCCAGTCGACTGAACCTTTATGGATCCAAACGCGGCAACCAGATGTGTCTGAGAAATGTCACCTGCCAAAGGTTACTTCTGACAAGCTTGTACAAGCTCGACAGCGACGTCTTTCACTGCTACAAAGTCATCGAAACTACGGCCAAGCGAAATGTAACCTGAATCCGTGTCGGGGTCGTGAACAAAGACGAGATTGTTGTTCCAGACGAGTGCCACTCACTCAACCCCACAGCCAAGTCCAGTCGACTGGACCTTTATGGATCCAAACGCGGCACCCAGATGTGTCTGAGAAGTGTCACCTGCCAAAGGTTACTTCTGACAAGCTTGTACAAGCTCGACATCGACGTCTTTCACTGCTACAAAGTCATCGAAACTACGGCCAAGCGAAATGTAACCTGAATCCGTGTCGGGCCCGTGAACAAAGACGAGATTGTTGTTCCAGACGAGTGCCACTCACTCAACCCCACAGCCAAGTCCAGTCGACTGGACCTTTATGGATCAAAATGTGGCACCCAGATGTGTCTGAAATGTGTCACATGCCTAAGGTTACTTCTGACAAGCTTGTACAAGCTCGACGGCGACGTCTTTCACTGCTACAAAGTCATCGAAATCACGGCCAAGCGAAATGTAACCTGAATGCTGGTCGGGGCCGTGAACAAAGACGAGACTGTTGTTCCAGACGAGTGCCACTCACTCAACCCCACAGCCAAGTCCAGTCGACTGGACCTTTATGGATCCAAACGCGGCAACCAGATGTGTCTGAGAAGTGTCACCTGCCAAAGGTAACTTCTGACAAGCTAAAAAGTCATCGAAACTACGGCCAAGCGAAAAGTAACCTGAATCCGTGTCGGGGTCGTGAACAAAGACGAGATTGTTGTTCCAGACGAGTGCCACTCACTCAACCCCACAGCCAAGTCCAGTTGACTGGACCTTTATGGATTTAAATGCGGCACCCAGATGTGTCTGAAAAGTGTCACCTGCCTAAGGTTACTTCTGACAAGCTTGTACAAGCTCGACGGCGACGTCTTTCACTGCTACAAAGTCATCGAAATCACGGCCAAGCGAAATGTAACCTGAATGCTGGTCGGGGCCGTGAACAAAGACGAGACTGTTGTTCCAGACGAGTGCCACTCACTCAACCCCACAGCCAAGTCCAGTCGACTGGACCTTTATGGATCCAAACGCGGGACCCAGATGTGTCTGAGAAGTGTCACCTGCCAAAGTTTACTTCTGACAAGCTTGTACAAGCTCAAAATCGACGTCTTTCACTGCTACAAAGTCATCGAAATCACGGCCAAGCGAAATGTAACCTGAATGCTTGTCGGGGCCGTGAACAAAGACGAGACTGTTGTTCCAGACGAGTGCCACTCACTCAGCCCCACAGCCAAGTCCAGTCGACTTGACCTTTATGGATCCAACCGCGGCAACCAGATGTGTCTGAGAAGTGTCACCTGCCAAAGGTAACTTCTGACAAGCTACAAAGTTATCGAAACTACGGCCAAGCGAAATGTAACCTGAATCCGTGTCGGGGTCGTGAACAAAGACGAGATTGTTGTTCCAGACGAGTGCCACTCACTCAACCCCACAGCCAAGTCCAGTCGACTGGACCTTTATGGATCAAAATGCGGCACCCAGATGTGTCTGAAAAGTGTCACCTGCCTAAGGTTACTTCTGACAAGCTTGTACAAGCTCGACGGCGACGTCTTTCACTGCTACAAAGTCATCGAAATCACGGCCAAGCGAAATGTAACCTGAATGCTGGTCGGGGCCGTGAACAAAGACGAGACTGTTGTTCCAGACGAGTGCCACTCACTCAACCCCACAGCCAAGTCCAGTCGACTGGACCTTTATGGATCCAAACGCGGCACCCAGATGTGTCTGAGAAGTGTCACCTGCCAAAGGTTACTTCTGACAAGCTTGTACAAGCTCGACGGCGACGTCTTTCACTGCTACAAAGTCATCGAAACTACGGCCAAGCGAAATGTAACCTGAATCCGTGTCGGGCCAGTGAACAAAGACGAGATTGTTGTTCCAGACGAGTGCCATCCACTCAGCCCCACAGCCAAGTCCAGTCGACTTGACCTTTATGGATCCAAACGCGGCAACCAGATGTGTCTGAGAAGTGTCACCTGCCAAAGGTTACTTCTGACAAGCTACAAAGTCATCGAAACTACAGCCAAGCGAAATGTAACCTGAATGCTGGTCGGGGCCGTGAACAAAGACGAGACTGTTGTTCCAGACGAGTGCCACTCACTCAACCCCACAGCCAAGTCCAGTCGACTGGACCTTTATGGATCCAAACGCGGCACCCAGATGTGTCTGAGAAGTGTCACCTGCCAAAGGTTACTTCTGACAAGCTTGTACAAGCTCGACATCGACGTCTTTCACTGCTACAAAGTCATCGAAACTACGGCCAAGCGAAATGTAACCTGAATCCGTGTCGGGCCCGTGAACAAAGACGAGATTGTTGTTCCAGACGAGTGCCACTCACGCAACCCCACAGCCAAGTCCAGTCGACTGGACCTTTATGGATCCAAACGCGGCAACCAGATGTGTCTGAGAAGTGTCACCTGCCAAAGGTTACTTCTGACAAGCTTGTACAAGCTCGACAGCGACGTCTTTCACTGCTACAAAGTTATCGAAACTACGGCCAAGCGAAATGTAACCTGAATCCGTGTCGGGGTCGTGAACAAAGACGAGATTGTTGTTCCAGACGAGTGCCACTCACTCAACCCCACAGCCAAGTCCAGTCGACTGGACCTTTATGGATCAAAATGTGGCACCCAGATGTGTCTGAAATGTGTCACATGCCTAAGGTTACTTCTGACAAGCTTGTACAAGCTCGACGGCGACGTCTTTCACTGCTACAAAGTCATCGAAATCACGGCCAAGCGAAATGTAACCTGAATGCTGGTCGGGGCCGTGAACAAAGACGAGATTGTTGTTCCAGACGAGTGCCACTCACTCAGCCCCACAGCCAAGTCCAAAATGTAACCTGAATCCGTGTCGGGCCCGTGAACAAAGACGAGATTGTTGTTCCAGACGAGTGCCACTCACTCAGCCCCACAGCCAAGTCCAGTCGACTGAACCTTTATGGATCCAAACGCGGCAACCAGATGTGTCTGAGAAATGTCACCTGCCAAAGGTTACTTCTGACAAGCTTGTACAAGCTCGACAGCGACGTCTTTCACTGCTACAAAGTCATCGAAACTACGGCCAAGCGAAATGTAACCTGAATCCGTGTCGGGGTCGTGAACAAAGACGAGATTGTTGTTCCAGACGAGTGCCACTCACTCAACCCCACAGCCAAGTCCAGTCGACTGGACCTTTATGGATCCAAACGCGGCACCCAGATGTGTCTGAGAAGTGTCACCTGCCAAAGGTTACTTCTGACAAGCTTGTACAAGCTCGACATCGACGTCTTTCACTGCTACAAAGTCATCGAAACTACGGCCAAGCGAAATGTAACCTGAATCCGTGTCGGGCCCGTGAACAAAGACGAGATTGTTGTTCCAGACGAGTGCCACTCACTCAACCCCACAGCCAAGTCCAGTCGACTGGACCTTTATGGATCAAAATGTGGCACCCAGATGTGTCTGAAATGTGTCACATGCCTAAGGTTACTTCTGACAAGCTTGTACAAGCTCGACGGCGACGTCTTTCACTGCTACAAAGTCATCGAAATCACGGCCAAGCGAAATGTAACCTGAATGCTGGTCGGGGCCGTGAACAAAGACGAGACTGTTGTTCCAGACGAGTGCCACTCACTCAACCCCACAGCCAAGTCCAGTCGACTGGACCTTTATGGATCCAAACGCGGCACCCAGATGTGTCTGAGAAGTGTCACCTGCCAAAGGTTACTTCTGACAAGCTTGTACAAGCTCGACATCGACGTCTTTCACTGCTACAAAGTCATCGAAACTACGGCCAAGCGAAATGTAACCTGAATCCGTGTCGGGCCCGTGAACAAAGACGAGATTGTTGTTCCAGACGAGTGCCACTCACGCAACCCCACAGCCAAGTCCAGTCGACTGGACCTTTATGGATCCAAACGCGGCAACCAGATGTGTCTGAGAAGTGTCACCTGCCAAAGGTTACTTCTGACAAGCTTGTACAAGCTCGACAGCGACGTCTTTCACTGCTACAAAGTTATCGAAACTACGGCCAAGCGAAATGTAACCTGAATCCGTGTCGGGGTCGTGAACAAAGACGAGATTGTTGTTCCAGACGAGTGCCACTCACTCAACCCCACAGCCAAGTCCAGTCGACTGGACCTTTATGGATCAAAATGTGGCACCCAGATGTGTCTGAAATGTGTCACATGCCTAAGGTTACTTCTGACAAGCTTGTACAAGCTCGACGGCGACGTCTTTCACTGCTACAAAGTCATCGAAATCACGGCCAAGCGAAATGTAACCTGAATGCTGGTCGGGGCCGTGAACAAAGACGAGACTGTTGTTCCAGACGAGTGCCACTCACTCAACCCCACAGCCAAGTCCAGTCGACTGGACCTTTATGGATCCAAACGCGGCACCCAGATGTGTCTGAGAAGTGTCACCTGCCAAAGGTTACTTCTGACAAGCTTGTACAAGCTCGACATCGACGTCTTTCACTGCTACAAAGTCATCGAAACTACGGCCAAGCGAAATGTAACCTGAATCCGTGTCGGGCCCGTGAACAAAGACGAGATTGTTGTTCCAGACGAGTGCCACTCACGCAACCCCACAGCCAAGTCCAGTCGACTGGACCTTTATGGATCCAAACGCGGCAACCAGATGTGTCTGAGAAGTGTCACCTGCCAAAGGTTACTTCTGACAAGCTTGTACAAGCTCGACAGCGACGTCTTTCACTGCTACAAAGTTATCGAAACTACGGCCAAGCGAAATGTAACCTGAATCCGTGTCGGGGTCGTGAACAAAGACGAGATTGTTGTTCCAGACGAGTGCCACTCACTCAACCCCACAGCCAAGTCCAGACGACTGGACCTTTATGGATCAAAATGTGGCACCCAGATGTGTCTGAAATGTGTCACATGCCTAAGGTTACTTCTGACAAGCTTGTACAAGCTCGACGGCGACGTCTTTCACTGCTACAAAGTCATCGAAATCACGGCCAAGCGAAATGTAACCTGAATGCTGGTCGGGGCCGTGAACAAAGACGAGACTGTTGTTCCAGACGAGTGCCACTCACTCAACCCCACAGCCAAGTCCAGTCGACTGGACCTTTATGGATCCAAACGCGGCACCCAGATGTGTCTGAGAAGTGTCACCTGCCAAAGGTTACTTCTGACAAGCTTGTACAAGCTCGACATCGACGTCTTTCACTGCTACAAAGTCATCGAAACTACGGCCAAGCTAAATGTAACCTGAATCCGTGTCGGGCCCGTGAACAAAGACGAGATTGTTGTTCCAGACGAGTGCCACTCACTCAGCCCCACAGCCAAGTCCAGTCGACTGAACCTTTATGGATCCAAACGCGGCAACCAGATGTGTCTGAGAAGTGTCACCTGCCAAAGGTTACTTCTGACAAGCTTGTACAAGCTCGACCGCGACGTCTTTCACTGCTACAAAGTCATCGAAACTACGGCCAAGCGAAATGTAACCTGAATCCGTATCGGGGCCGTGAACAAACACCAGATTGTTGTTCCAGACGAGTGCCACTCACTCAACCCCACAGCCAAGTCCAGTCGACTGGACCTTTATGGATCCAAACGCGGCAACAAGATGTGTCTGAGAAGTGTCACCTGCCAAAGGTTACTTCTGACAAGCTTGTACAAGCTCGACATCGACGTCTTTCACTGCTACAAAGTCATCGAAACTACGGCCAAGCGAAATGTAACCTGAATCCGTGTCGGGCCCGTGAACAAAGACGAGATTGTTGTTCCAGACGAGTGCCACTCACTCAGCCCCACAGCCAAGTCCAGTCGACTGGACCTTTATGGATCTAAATGCGGCACCCAGATGTGTCTGAAAAGTGTCACCTGCCTAAGGTTACTTCTGACAAGCTTGTACAAGCTCGACGGCGACGTCTTTCACTGCTACAAAGTCATCGAAATCACGGCCAAGCGAAATGTAACCTGAATGCTGGTCGGGGCCGTGAACAAAGACGAGACTGTTGTTCCAGACGAGTGCCACTCACTCAACCCCACAGCCAAGTCCAGTCGACTGGACCTTTATGGATCCAAACGCGGCAACCAGATGTGTCTGAGAAGTGTCACCTGCCAAAGGTAACTTCTGACAAGCTAAAAAGTCATCGAAACTACGGCCAAGCGAAAAGTAACCTGAATCCGTGTCGGGGTCGTGAACAAAGACGAGATTGTTGTTCCAGACGAGTGCCACTCACTCAACCCCACAGCCAAGTCCAGTCGACTGGACCTTTATGGATCTAAATGCGGCACCCAGATGTGTCTGAAAAGTGTCACCTGCCTAAGGTTACTTCTGACAAGCTTGTACAAGCTCGACGGCGACGTCTTTCACTGCTACAAAGTCATCGAAATCACGGCCAAGCGAAATGTAACCTGAATGCTGGTCGGGGCCGTGAACAAAGACGAGACTGTTGTTCCAGACGAGTGCCACTCACTCAACCCCACAGCCAAGTCCAGTCGACTGGACCTTTATGGATCCAAACGCGGGACCCAGATGTGTCTGAGAAGTGTCACCTGCCAAAGTTTACTTCTGACAAGCTTGTACAAGCTCAAAATCGACGTCTTTCACTGCTACAAAGTCATCGAAATCACGGCCAAGCGAAATGTAACCTGAATGCTTGTCGGGGCCGTGAACAAAGACGAGACTGTTGTTCCAGACGAGTGCCACTCACTCAGCCCCACAGCCAAGTCCAGTCGACTTGACCTTTATGGATCCAACCGCGGCAACCAGATGTGTCTGAGAAGTGTCACCTGCCAAAGGTAACTTCTGACAAGCTACAAAGTTATCGAAACTACGGCCAAGCGAAATGTAACCTGAATCCGTGTCGGGGTCGTGAACAAAGACGAGATTGTTGTTCCAGACGAGTGCCACTCACTCAACCCCACAGCCAAGTCCAGTCGACTGGACCTTTATGGATCAAAATGCGGCACCCAGATGTGTCTGAAAAGTGTCACCTGCCAAAGGTTACTTCTGACAAGCTACAAAGTCATCGAAACTACAGCCAAGCGAAATGTAACCTGAATGCTGGTCGGGGCCGTGAACAAAGACGAGACTGTTGTTCCAGACGAGTGCCACTCACTCAACCCCACAGCCAATTCCAGTCGACTGGACCTTTATGGATCCAAACGCGGCACCCAGATGTGTCTGAGAAGTGTCACCTGCCAAAGGTTACTTCTGACAAGCTTGTACAAGCTCGACATCGACGTCTTTCACTGCTACAAAGTCATCGAAACTACGGCCAAGCGAAATGTAACCTGAATCCGTGTCGGGCCCGTGAACAAAGACGAGATTGTTGTTCCAGACGAGTGCCACTCACGCAACCCCACAGCCAAGTCCAGTCGACTGGACCTTTATGGATCCAAACGCGGCAACCAGATGTGTCTGAGAAGTGTCACCTGCCAAAGGTTACTTCTGACAAGCTTGTACAAGCTCGACAGCGACGTCTTTCACTGCTACAAAGTTATCGAAACTACGGCCAAGCGAAATGTAACCTGAATCCGTGTCGGGGTCGTGCACAAAGACGAGATTGTTGTTCCAGACGAGTGCCACTCACTCAACCCCACAGCCAAGTCCAGTCGACTGGACCTTTATGGATCAAAATGTGGCACCCAGATGTGTCTGAAATGTGTCACATGCCTAAGGTTACTTCTGACAAGCTTGTACAAGCTCGACGGCGACGTCTTTCACTGCTACAAAGTCATCGAAATCACGGCCAAGCGAAATGTAACCTGAATGCTGGTCGGGGCCGTGAACAAAGACGAGACTGTTGTTCCAGACGAGTGCCACTCACTCAACCCCACAGCCAAGTCCAGTCGACTGGACCTTTATGGATCCAAACGCGGCACCCAGATGTGTCTGAGAAGTGTCACCTGCCAAAGGTTACTTCTGACAAGCTTGTACAAGCTCGACATCGACGTCTTTCACTGCTACAAAGTCATCGAAACTACGGCCAAGCGAAATGTAACCTGAATCCGTGTCGGGCCCGTGAACAAAGACGAGATTGTTGTTCCAGACGAGTGCCACTCACGCAACCCCACAGCCAAGTCCAGTCGACTGGACCTTTATGGATCCAAACGCGGCAACGAGATGTGTCTGAGAAGTGTCACCTGCCAAAGGTTACTTCTGACAAGCTTGTACAAGCTCGACAGCGACGTCTTTCACTGCTACAAAGTTATCGAAACTACGGCCAAGCGAAATGTAACCTGAATCCGTGTCGGGGTCGTGAACAAAGACGAGATTGTTGTTCCAGACGAGTGCCACTCACTCAACCCCACAGCCAAGTCCAGTCGACTGGACCTTTATGGATCAAAATGTGGCACCCAGATGTGTCTGAAATGTGTCACATGCCTAAGGTTACTTCTGACAAGCTTGTACAAGCTCGACGGCGACGTCTTTCACTGCTACAAAGTCATCGAAATCACGGCCAAGCGAAATGTAACCTGAATGCTGGTCGGGGCCGTGAACAAAGACGAGACTGTTGTTCCAGACGAGTGCCACTCACTCAACCCCACAGCCAAGTCCAGTCGACTGGACCTTTATGGATCCAAACGCGGCACCCAGATGTGTCTGAGAAGTGTCACCTGCCAAAGGTTACTTCTGACAAGCTTGTACAAGCTCGACATCGACGTCTTTCACTGCTACAAAGTCATCGAAACTACGGCCAAGCGAAATGTAACCTGAATCCGTGTCGGGCCCGTGAACAAAGACGAGATTGTTGTTCCAGACGAGTGCCACTCACGCAACCCCACAGCCAAGTCCAGTCGACTGGACCTTTATGGATCCAAACGCGGCAACCAGATGTGTCTGAGAAGTGTCACCTGCCAAAGGTTACTTCTGACAAGCTTGTACAAGCTCGACAGCGACGTCTTTCACTGCTACAAAGTTATCGAAACTACGGCCAAGCGAAATGTAACCTGAATCCGTGTCGGGGTCGTGAACAAAGACGAGATTGTTGTTCCAGACGAGTGCCACTCACTCAACCCCACAGCCATGTCCAGACGACTGGACCTTTATGGATCAAAATGTGGCACCCAGATGTGTCTGAAATGTGTCACATGCCTAAGGTTACTTCTGACAAGCTTGTACAAGCTCGACGGCGACGTCTTTCACTGCTACAAAGTCATCGAAATCACGGCCAAGCGAAATGTAACCTGAATGCTGGTCGGGGCCGTGAACAAAGACGAGACTGTTGTTCCAGACGAGTGCCACTCACTCAACCCCACAGCCAAGTCCAGTCGACTGGACCTTTATGGATCCAAACGCGGCACCCAGATGTGTCTGAGAAGTGTCACCTGCCAAAGGTTACTTCTGACAAGCTTGTACAAGCTCGACATCGACGTCTTTCACTGCTACAAAGTCATCGAAACTACGGCCAAGCTAAATGTAACCTGAATCCGTGTCGGGCCCGTGAACAAAGACGAGATTGTTGTTCCAGACGAGTGCCACTCACTCAGCCCCACAGCCAAGTCCAGTCGACTGAACCTTTATGGATCCAAACGCGGCAACCAGATGTGTCTGAGAAGTGTCACCTGCCAAAGGTTACTTCTGACAAGCTTGTACAAGCTCGACCGCGACGTCTTTCACTGCTACAAAGTCATCGAAACTACGGCCAAGCGAAATGTAACCTGAATCCGTATCGGGGCCGTGAACAAACACCAGATTGTTGTTCCAGACGAGTGCCACTCACTCAACCCCACAGCCAAGTCCAGTCGACTGGACCTTTATGGATCCAAACGCGGCAACAAGATGTGTCTGAGAAGTGTCACCTGCCAAAGGTTACTTCTGACAAGCTTGTACAAGCTCGACATCGACGTCTTTCACTGCTACAAAGTCATCGAAACTACGGCCAAGCGAAATGTAACCTGAATCCGTGTCGGGCCCGTGAACAAAGACGAGATTGTTGTTCCAGACGAGTGCCACTCACTCAGCCCCACAGCCAAGTCCAGTCGACTGGACCTTTATGGATCTAAATGCGGCACCCAGATGTGTCTGAAAAGTGTCACCTGCCTAAGGTTACTTCTGACAAGCTTGTACAAGCTCGACGGCGACGTCTTTCACTGCTACAAAGTCATCGAAATCACGGCCAAGCGAAATGTAACCTGAATGCTGGTCGGGGCCGTGAACAAAGACGAGACTGTTGTTCCAGACGAGTGCCACTCACTCAACCCCACAGCCAAGTCCAGTCGACTGGACCTTTATGGATCCAAACGCGGCAACCAGATGTGTCTGAGAAGTGTCACCTGCCAAAGGTAACTTCTGACAAGCTAAAAAGTCATCGAAACTACGGCCAAGCGAAAAGTAACCTGAATCCGTGTCGGGGTCGTGAACAAAGACGAGATTGTTGTTCCAGACGAGTGCCACTCACTCAACCCCACAGCCAAGTCCAGTCGACTGGACCTTTATGGATCTAAATGCGGCACCCAGATGTGTCTGAAAAGTGTCACCTGCCTAAGGTTACTTCTGACAAGCTTGTACAAGCTCGACGGCGACGTCTTTCACTGCTACAAAGTCATCGAAATCACGGCCAAGCGAAATGTAACCTGAATGCTGGTCGGGGCCGTGAACAAAGACGAGACTGTTGTTCCAGACGAGTGCCACTCACTCAACCCCACAGCCAAGTCCAGTCGACTGGACCTTTATGGATCCAAACGCGGGACCCAGATGTGTCTGAGAAGTGTCACCTGCCAAAGTTTACTTCTGACAAGCTTGTACAAGCTCAAAATCGACGTCTTTCACTGCTACAAAGTCATCGAAATCACGGCCAAGCGAAATGTAACCTGAATGCTTGTCGGGGCCGTGAACAAAGACGAGACTGTTGTTCCAGACGAGTGCCACTCACTCAGCCCCACAGCCAAGTCCAGTCGACTTGACCTTTATGGATCCAACCGCGGCAACCAGATGTGTCTGAGAAGTGTCACCTGCCAAAGGTAACTTCTGACAAGCTACAAAGTTATCGAAACTACGGCCAAGCGAAATGTAACCTGAATCCGTGTCGGGGTCGTGAACAAAGACGAGATTGTTGTTCCAGACGAGTGCCACTCACTCAACCCCACAGCCAAGTCCAGTCGACTGGACCTTTATGGATCAAAATGCGGCACCCAGATGTGTCTGAAAAGTGTCACCTGCCAAAGGTTACTTCTGACAAGCTACAAAGTCATCGAAACTACAGCCAAGCGAAATGTAACCTGAATGCTGGTCGGGGCCGTGAACAAAGACGAGACTGTTGTTCCAGACGAGTGCCACTCACTCAACCCCACAGCCAATTCCAGTCGACTGGACCTTTATGGATCCAAACGCGGCACCCAGATGTGTCTGAGAAGTGTCACCTGCCAAAGGTTACTTCTGACAAGCTTGTACAAGCTCGACATCGACGTCTTTCACTGCTACAAAGTCATCGAAACTACGGCCAAGCGAAATGTAACCTGAATCCGTGTCGGGCCCGTGAACA
This sequence comes from Alitta virens, assembly GCA_932294295.1. Classification (NCBI taxonomy): domain Eukaryota; kingdom Metazoa; phylum Annelida; class Polychaeta; order Phyllodocida; family Nereididae; genus Alitta; species Alitta virens. Next base: position 11,555,244 of record OW028583.1, on the reverse strand, counting down.
AAGACGAGATTGTTGTTCCAGACGAGTGCCACTCACGCAACCCCACAGCCAAGTCCAGTCGACTGGACCTTTATGGATCCAAACGCGGCAACCAGATGTGTCTGAGAAGTGTCACCTGCCAAAGGTTACTTCTGACAAGCTTGTACAAGCTCGACAGCGACGTCTTTCACTGCTACAAAGTTATCGAAACTACGGCCAAGCGAAATGTAACCTGAATCCGTGTCGGGGTCGTGCACAAAGACGAGATTGTTGTTCCAGACGAGTGCCACTCACTCAACCCCACAGCCAAGTCCAGTCGACTGGACCTTTATGGATCAAAATGTGGCACCCAGATGTGTCTGAAATGTGTCACATGCCTAAGGTTACTTCTGACAAGCTTGTACAAGCTCGACGGCGACGTCTTTCACTGCTACAAAGTCATCGAAATCACGGCCAAGCGAAATGTAACCTGAATGCTGGTCGGGGCCGTGAACAAAGACGAGACTGTTGTTCCAGACGAGTGCCACTCACTCAACCCCACAGCCAAGTCCAGTCGACTGGACCTTTATGGATCCAAACGCGGCACCCAGATGTGTCTGAGAAGTGTCACCTGCCAAAGGTTACTTCTGACAAGCTTGTACAAGCTCGACATCGACGTCTTTCACTGCTACAAAGTCATCGAAACTACGGCCAAGCTAAATGTAACCTGAATCCGTGTCGGGCCCGTGAACAAAGACGAGATTGTTGTTCCAGACGAGTGCCACTCACTCAGCCCCACAGCCAAGTCCAGTCGACTGAACCTTTATGGATCCAAACGCGGCAACCAGATGTGTCTGAGAAGTGTCACCTGCCAAAGGTTACTTCTGACAAGCTTGTACAAGCTCGACAGCGACGTCTTTCACTGCTACAAAGTTATCGAAACTACGGCCAAGCGAAATGTAACCTGAATCCGTGTCGGGGTCGTGAACAAAGACGAGATTGTTGTTCCAGACGAGTGCCACTCACTCAACCCCACAGCCAAGTCCAGACGACTGGACCTTTATGGATCAAAATGTGGCACCCAGATGTGTCTGAAATGTGTCACATGCCTAAGGTTACTTCTGACAAGCTTGTACAAGCTCGACGGCGACGTCTTTCACTGCTACAAAGTCATCGAAATCACGGCCAAGCGAAATGTAACCTGAATGCTGGTCGGGGCCGTGAACAAAGACGAGACTGTTGTTCCAGACGAGTGCCACTCACTCAACCCCACAGCCAAGTCCAGTCGACTGGACCTTTATGGATCCAAACGCGGCACCCAGATGTGTCTGAGAAGTGTCACCTGCCAAAGGTTACTTCTGACAAGCTTGTACAAGCTCGACATCGACGTCTTTCACTGCTACAAAGTCATCGAAACTACGGCCAAGCGAAATGTAACCTGAATCCGTGTCGGGCCCGTGAACAAAGACGAGATTGTTGTTCCAGACGAGTGCCACTCACGCAACCCCACAGCCAAGTCCAGTCGACTGGACCTTTATGGATCCAAACGCGGCAACCAGATGTGTCTGAGAAGTGTCACCTGCCAAAGGTTACTTCTGACAAGCTTGTACAAGCTCGACAGCTACGTCTTTCACTGCTACAAAGTTATCGAAACTACGGCCAAGCGAAATGTAACCTGAATCCGTGTCGGGGTCGTGAACAAAGACGAGATTGTTGTTCCAGACGAGTGCCACTCACTCAACCCCACAGCCAAGTCCAGACGACTGGACCTTTATGGATCAAAATGTGGCACCCAGATGTGTCTGAAATGTGTCACATGCCTAAGGTTACTTCTGACAAGCTTGTACAAGCTCGACGGCGACGTCTTTCACTGCTACAAAGTCATCGAAATCACGGCCAAGCGAAATGTAACCTGAATGCTGGTCGGGGCCGTGAACAAAGACGAGACTGTTGTTCCAGACGAGTGCCACTCACTCAACCCCACAGCCAAGTCCAGTCGACTGGACCTTTATGGATCCAAACGCGGCACCCAGATGTGTCTGAGAAGTGTCACCTGCCAAAGGTTACTTCTGACAAGCTTGTACAAGCTCGACATCGACGTCTTTCACTGCTACAAAGTCATCGAAACTACGGCCAAGCTAAATGTAACCTGAATCCGTGTCGGGCCCGTGAACAAAGACGAGATTGTTGTTCCAGACGAGTGCCACTCACTCAGCCCCACAGCCAAGTCCAGTCGACTGAACCTTTATGGATCCAAACGCGGCAACCAGATGTGTCTGAGAAGTGTCACCTGCCAAAGGTTACTTCTGACAAGCTTGTACAAGCTCGACCGCGACGTCTTTCACTGCTACAAAGTCATCGAAACTACGGCCAAGCGAAATGTAACCTGAATCCGTATCGGGGCCGTGAACAAACACCAGATTGTTGTTCCAGACGAGTGCCACTCACTCAACCCCACAGCCAAGTCCAGTCGACTGGACCTTTATGGATCCAAACGCGGCAACAAGATGTGTCTGAGAAGTGTCACCTGCCAAAGGTTACTTCTGACAAGCTTGTACAAGCTCGACATCGACGTCTTTCACTGCTACAAAGTCATCGAAACTACGGCCAAGCGAAATGTAACCTGAATCCGTGTCGGGCCCGTGAACAAAGACGAGATTGTTGTTCCAGACGAGTGCCACTCACTCAGCCCCACAGCCAAGTCCAGTCGACTGGACCTTTATGGATCTAAATGCGGCACCCAGATGTGTCTGAAAAGTGTCACCTGCCTAAGGTTACTTCTGACAAGCTTGTACAAGCTCGACGGCGACGTCTTTCACTGCTACAAAGTCATCGAAATCACGGCCAAGCGAAATGTAACCTGAATGCTGGTCGGGGCCGTGAACAAAGACGAGACTGTTGTTCCAGACGAGTGCCACTCACTCAACCCCACAGCCAAGTCCAGTCGACTGGACCTTTATGGATCCAAACGCGGCAACCAGATGTGTCTGAGAAGTGTCACCTGCCAAAGGTAACTTCTGACAAGCTAAAAAGTCATCGAAACTACGGCCAAGCGAAAAGTAACCTGAATCCGTGTCGGGGTCGTGAACAAAGACGAGATTGTTGTTCCAGACGAGTGCCACTCACTCAACCCCACAGCCAAGTCCAGTCGACTGGACCTTTATGGATCTAAATGCGGCACCCAGATGTGTCTGAAAAGGGTCACCTGCCTAAGGTTACTTCTGACAAGCTTGTACAAGCTCGACGGCGACGTCTTTCACTGCTACAAAGTCATCGAAATCACGGCCAAGCGAAATGTAACCTGAATGCTGGTCGGGGCCGTGAACAAAGACGAGACTGTTGTTCCAGACGAGTGCCACTCACTCAACCCCACAGCCAAGTCCAGTCGACTGGACCTTTATGGATCCAAACGCGGGACCCAGATGTGTCTGAGAAGTGTCACCTGCCAAAGTTTACTTCTGACAAGCTTGTACAAGCTCAAAATCGACGTCTTTCACTGCTACAAAGTCATCGAAATCACGGCCAAGCGAAATGTAACCTGAATGCTTGTCGGGGCCGTGAACAAAGACGAGACTGTTGTTCCAGACGAGTGCCACTCACTCAGCCCCACAGCCAAGTCCAGTCGACTTGACCTTTATGGATCCAACCGCGGCAACCAGATGTGTCTGAGAAGTGTCACCTGCCAAAGGTAACTTCTGACAAGCTACAAAGTTATCGAAACTACGGCCAAGCGAAATGTAACCTGAATCCGTGTCGGGGTCGTGAACAAAGACGAGATTGTTGTTCCAGACGAGTGCCACTCACTCAACCCCACAGCCAAGTCCAGTCGACTGGACCTTTATGGATCAAAATGCGGCACCCAGATGTGTCTGAAAAGTGTCACCTGCCAAAGGTTACTTCTGACAAGCTACAAAGTCATCGAAACTACAGCCAAGCGAAATGTAACCTGAATGCTGGTCGGGGCCGTGAACAAAGACGAGACTGTTGTTCCAGACGAGTGCCACTCACTCAACCCCACAGCCAATTCCAGTCGACTGGACCTTTATGGATCCAAACGCGGCACCCAGATGTGTCTGAGAAGTGTCACCTGCCAAAGGTTACTTCTGACAAGCTTGTACAAGCTCGACATCGACGTCTTTCACTGCTACAAAGTCATCGAAACTACGGCCAAGCTAAATGTAACCTGAATCCGTGTCGGGCCCGTGAACAAAGACGAGATTGTTGTTCCAGACGAGTGCCACTCACTCAGCCCCACAGCCAAGTCCAGTCGACTGAACCTTTATGGATCCAAACGCGGCAACCAGATGTGTCTGAGAAGTGTCACCTGCCAAAGGTTACTTCTGACAAGCTTGTACAAGCTCGACAGCGACGTCTTTCACTGCTACAAAGTTATCGAAACTACGGCCAAGCGAAATGTAACCTGAATCCGTGTCGGGGTCGTGAACAAAGACGAGATTGTTGTTCCAGACGAGTGCCACTCACTCAACCCCACAGCCAAGTCCAGACGACTGGACCTTTATGGATCAAAATGTGGCACCCAGATGTGTCTGAAATGTGTCACATGCCTAAGGTTACTTCTGACAAGCTTGTACAAGCTCGACGGCGACGTCTTTCACTGCTACAAAGTCATCGAAATCACGGCCAAGCGAAATGTAACCTGAATGCTGGTCGGGGCCGTGAACAAAGACGAGACTGTTGTTCCAGACGAGTGCCACTCACTCAACCCCACAGCCAAGTCCAGTCGACTGGACCTTTATGGATCCAAACGCGGCACCCAGATGTGTCTGAGAAGTGTCACCTGCCAAAGGTTACTTCTGACAAGCTTGTACAAGCTCGACATCGACGTCTTTCACTGCTACAAAGTCATCGAAACTACGGCCAAGCTAAATGTAACCTGAATCCGTGTCGGGCCCGTGAACAAAGACGAGATTGTTGTTCCAGACGAGTGCCACTCACTCAGCCCCACAGCCAAGTCCAGTCGACTGAACCTTTATGGATCCAAACGCGGCAACCAGATGTGTCTGAGAAGTGTCACCTGCCAAAGGTTACTTCTGACAAGCTTGTACAAGCTCGACCGCGACGTCTTTCACTGCTACAAAGTCATCGAAACTACGGCCAAGCGAAATGTAACCTGAATCCGTATCGGGGCCGTGAACAAACACCAGATTGTTGTTCCAGACGAGTGCCACTCACTCAACCCCACAGCCAAGTCCAGTCGACTGGACCTTTATGGATCCAAACGCGGCAACAAGATGTGTCTGAGAAGTGTCACCTGCCAAAGGTTACTTCTGACAAGCTTGTACAAGCTCGACATCGACGTCTTTCACTGCTACAAAGTCATCGAAACTACGGCCAAGCGAAATGTAACCTGAATCCGTGTCGGGCCCGTGAACAAAGACGAGATTGTTGTTCCAGACGAGTGCCACTCACTCAGCCCCACAGCCAAGTCCAGTCGACTGGACCTTTATGGATCTAAATGCGGCACCCAGATGTGTCTGAAAAGTGTCACCTGCCTAAGGTTACTTCTGACAAGCTTGTACAAGCTCGACGGCGACGTCTTTCACTGCTACAAAGTCATCGAAATCACGGCCAAGCGAAATGTAACCTGAATGCTGGTCGGGGCCGTGAACAAAGACGAGACTGTTGTTCCAGACGAGTGCCACTCACTCAACCCCACAGCCAAGTCCAGTCGACTGGACCTTTATGGATCCAAACGCGGCAACCAGATGTGTCTGAGAAGTGTCACCTGCCAAAGGTAACTTCTGACAAGCTAAAAAGTCATCGAAACTACGGCCAAGCGAAAAGTAACCTGAATCCGTGTCGGGGTCGTGAACAAAGACGAGATTGTTGTTCCAGACGAGTGCCACTCACTCAACCCCACAGCCAAGTCCAGTCGACTGGACCTTTATGGATCTAAATGCGGCACCCAGATGTGTCTGAAAAGTGTCACCTGCCTAAGGTTACTTCTGACAAGCTTGTACAAGCTCGACGGCGACGTCTTTCACTGCTACAAAGTCATCGAAATCACGGCCAAGCGAAATGTAACCTGAATGCTGGTCGGGGCCGTGAACAAAGACGAGACTGTTGTTCCAGACGAGTGCCACTCACTCAACCCCACAGCCAAGTCCAGTCGACTGGACCTTTATGGATCCAAACGCGGGACCCAGATGTGTCTGAGAAGTGTCACCTGCCAAAGTTTACTTCTGACAAGCTTGTACAAGCTCAAAATCGACGTCTTTCACTGCTACAAAGTCATCGAAATCACGGCCAAGCGAAATGTAACCTGAATGCTTGTCGGGGCCGTGAACAAAGACGAGACTGTTGTTCCAGACGAGTGCCACTCACTCAGCCCCACAGCCAAGTCCAGTCGACTTGACCTTTATGGATCCAACCGCGGCAACCAGATGTGTCTGAGAAGTGTCACCTGCCAAAGGTAACTTCTGACAAGCTACAAAGTTATCGAAACTACGGCCAAGCGAAATGTAACCTGAATCCGTGTCGGGGTCGTGAACAAAGACGAGATTGTTGTTCCAGACGAGTGCCACTCACTCAACCCCACAGCCAAGTCCAGTCGACTGGACCTTTATGGATCAAAATGCGGCACCCAGATGTGTCTGAAAAGTGTCACCTGCCTAAGGTTACTTCTGACAAGCTTGTACAAGCTCGACGGCGACGTCTTTCACTGCTACAAAGTCATCGAAATCACGGCCAAGCGAAATGTAACCTGAATGCTGGTCGGGGCCGTGAACAAAGACGAGACTGTTGTTATAGACGAGTGCCACTCACTCAACCCCACAGCCAAGTCCAGTCGACTGGACCTTTATGGATCCAAACGCGGCACCCAGATGTGTCTGAGAAGTGTCACCTGCCAAAGGTTACTTCTGACAAGCTTGTACAAGCTCGACGGCGACGTCTTTCACTGCTACAAAGTCATCGAAACTACGGCCAAGCGAAATGTAACCTGAATCCGTGTCGGGCCAGTGAACAAAGACGAGATTGTTGTTCCAGACGAGTGCCACTCACTCAGCCCCACAGCCAAGTCCAGTCGACTTGACCTTTATGGATCCAAACGCGGCAACCAGATGTGTCTGAGAAGTGTCACCTGCCAAAGGTTACTTCTGACAAGCTACAAAGTCATCGAAACTACAGCCAAGCGAAATGTAACCTGAATGCTGGTCGGGGCCGTGAACAAAGACGAGACTGTTGTTCCAGACGAGTGCCACTCACTCAACCCCACAGCCAATTCCAGTCGACTGGACCTTTATGGATCCAAACGCGGCACCCAGATGTGTCTGAGAAGTGTCACCTGCCAAAGGTTACTTCTGACAAGCTTGTACAAGCTCGACATCGACGTCTTTCACTGCTACAAAGTCATCGAAACTACGGCCAAGCGAAATGTAACCTGAATCCGTGTCGGGCCCGTGAACAAAGACGAGATTGTTGTTCCAGACGAGTGCCACTCACGCAACCCCACAGCCAAGTCCAGTCGACTGGACCTTTATGGATCCAAACGCGGCAACCAGATGTGTCTGAGAAGTGTCACCTGCCAAAGGTTACTTCTGACAAGCTTGTACAAGCTCGACAGCGACGTCTTTCACTGCTACAAAGTTATCGAAACTACGGCCAAGCGAAATGTAACCTGAATCCGTGTCGGGGTCGTGAACAAAGACGAGATTGTTGTTCCAGACGAGTGCCACTCACTCAACCCCACAGCCAAGTCCAGTCGACTGGACCTTTATGGATCAAAATGTGGCACCCAGATGTGTCTGAAATGTGTCACATGCCTAAGGTTACTTCTGACAAGCTTGTACAAGCTCGACGGCGACGTCTTTCACTGCTACAAAGTCATCGAAATCACGGCCAAGCGAAATGTAACCTGAATGCTGGTCGGGGCCGTGAACAAAGACGAGACTGTTGTTCCAGACGAGTGCCACTCACTCAACCCCACAGCCAAGTCCAGTCGACTGGACCTTTATGGATCCAAACGCGGCACCCAGATGTGTCTGAGAAGTGTCACCTGCCAAAGGTTACTTCTGACAAGCTTGTACAAGCTCGACATCGACGTCTTTCACTGCTACAAAGTCATCGAAACTACGGCCAAGCTAAATGTAACCTGAATCCGTGTCGGGCCCGTGAACAAAGACGAGATTGTTGTTCCAGACGAGTGCCACTCACTCAGCCCCACAGCCAAGTCCAGTCGACTGAACCTTTATGGATCCAAACGCGGCAACCAGATGTGTCTGAGAAGTGTCACCTGCCAAAGGTTACTTCTGACAAGCTTGTACAAGCTCGACAGCGACGTCTTTCACTGCTACAAAGTCATCGAAACTACGGCCAAGCGAAATGTAACCTGAATCCGTGTCGGGCCCGTGAACAAAGACGAGATTGTTGTTCCAGACGAGTGCCACTCACGCAACCCCACAGCCAAGTCCAGTCGACTGGACCTTTATGGATCCAAACGCGGCAACCAGATGTGTCTGAGAAGTGTCACCTGCCAAAGGTTACTTCTGACAAGCTTGTACAAGCTCGACAGCGACGTCTTTCACTGCTACAAAGTTATCGAAACTACGGCCAAGCGAAATGTAACCTGAATCCGTGTCGGGGTCGTGAACAAAGACGAGATTGTTGTTCCAGACGAGTGCCACTCACTCAACCCCACAGCCAAGTCCAGTCGACTGGACCTTTATGGATCAAAATGTGGCACCCAGATGTGTCTGAAATGTGTCACATGCCTAAGGTTACTTCTGACAAGCTTGTACAAGCTCGACGGCGACGTCTTTCACTGCTACAAAGTCATCGAAATCACGGCCAAGCGAAATGTAACCTGAATGCTGGTCGGGGCCGTGAACAAAGACGAGACTGTTGTTCCAGACGAGTGCCACTCACTCAACCCCACAGCCAAGTCCAGTCGACTGGACCTTTATGGATCCAAACGCGGCACCCAGATGTGTCTGAGAAGTGTCACCTGCCAAAGGTTACTTCTGACAAGCTTGTACAAGCTCGACCGCGACGTCTTTCACTGCTACAAAGTCATCGAAACTACGGCCAAGCTAAATGTAACCTGAATCCGTGTCGGGCCCGTGAACAAAGACGAGATTGTTGTTCCAGACGAGTGCCACTCACTCAGCCCCACAGCCAAGTCCAGTCGACTGAACCTTTATGGATCCAAACGCGGCAACCAGATGTGTCTGAGAAGTGTCACCTGCCAAAGGTTACTTCTGACAAGCTTGTACAAGCTCGACAGCGACGTCTTTCACTGCTACAAAGTCATCGAAACTACGGCCAAGCGAAATGTAACCTGAATCCGTGTCGGGCCCGTGAACAAAGACGAGATTGTTGTTCCAGACGAGTGCCACTCACGCAACCCCACAGCCAAGTCCAGTCGACTGGACCTTTATGGATCCAAACGCGGCAACCAGATGTGTCTGAGAAGTGTCACCTGCCAAAGGTTACTTCTGACAAGCTTGTACAAGCTCGACAGCGACGTCTTTCACTGCTACAAAGTTATCGAAACTACGGCCAAGCGAAATGTAACCTGAATCCGTGTCGGGGTCGTGAACAAAGACGAGATTGTTGTTCCAGACGAGTGCCACTCACTCAACCCCACAGCCAAGTCCAGACGACTGGACCTTTATGGATCAAAATGTGGCACCCAGATGTGTCTGAAATGTGTCACATGCCTAAGGTTACTTCTGACAAGCTTGTACAAGCTCGACGGCGACGTCTTTCACTGCTACAAAGTCATCGAAATCACGGCCAAGCGAAATGTAACCTGAATGCTGGTCGGGGCCGTGAACAAAGACGAGACTGTTGTTCCAGACGAGTGCCACTCACTCAACCCCACAGCCAAGTCCAGTCGACTGGACCTTTATGGATCCAAACGCGGCACCCAGATGTGTCTGAGAAGTGTCACCTGCCAAAGGTTACTTCTGACAAGCTTGTACAAGCTCGACATCGACGTCTTTCACTGCTACAAAGTCATCGAAACTACGGCCAAGCTAAATGTAACCTGAATCCGTGTCGGGCCCGTGAACAAAGACGAGATTGTTGTTCCAGACGAGTGCCACTCACTCAGCCCCACAGCCAAGTCCAGTCGACTGAACCTTTATGGATCCAAACGCGGCAACCAGATGTGTCTGAGAAGTGTCACCTGCCAAAGGTTACTTCTGACAAGCTTGTACTAGCTCGACCGCGACGTCTTTCACTGCTACAAAGTCATCGAAACTACGGCCAAGCGAAATGTAACCTGAATCCGTATCGGGGCCGTGAACAAACACCAGATTGTTGTTCCAGACGAGTGCCACTCACTCAACCCCACAGCCAAGTCCAGTCGACTGGACCTTTATGGATCCAAACGCGGCAACAAGATGTGTCTGAGAAGTGTCACCTGCCAAAGGTTACTTCTGACAAGCTTGTACAAGCTCGACATCGACGTCTTTCACTGCTACAAAGTCATCGAAACTACGGCCAAGCGAAATGTAACCTGAATCCGTGTCGGGCCCGTGAACAAAGACGAGATTGTTGTTCCAGACGAGTGCCACTCACTCAGCCCCACAGCCAAGTCCAGTCGACTGGACCTTTATGGATCTAAATGCGGCACCCAGATGTGTCTGAAAAGTGTCACCTGCCTAAGGTTACTTCTGACAAGCTTGTACAAGCTCGACGGCGACGTCTTTCACTGCTACAAAGTCATCGAAATCACGGCCAAGCGAAATGTAACCTGAATGCTGGTCGGGGCCGTGAACAAAGACGAGACTGTTGTTCCAGACGAGTGCCACTCACTCAACCCCACAGCCAAGTCCAGTCGACTGGACCTTTATGGATCCAAACGCGGCAACCAGATGTGTCTGAGAAGTGTCACCTGCCAAAGGTAACTTCTGACAAGCTAAAAAGTCATCGAAACTACGGCCAAGCGAAAAGTAACCTGAATCCGTGTCGGGGTCGTGAACAAAGACGAGATTGTTGTTCCAGACGAGTGCCACTCACTCAACCCCACAGCCAAGTCCAGTCGACTGGACCTTTATGGATCTAAATGCGGCACCCAGATGTGTCTGAAAAGTGTCACCTGCCTAAGGTTACTTCTGACAAGCTTGTACAAGCTCGACGGCGACGTCTTTCACTGCTACAAAGTCATCGAAATCACGGCCAAGCGAAATGTAACCTGAATGCTGGTCGGGGCCGTGAACAAAGACGAGACTGTTGTTCCAGACGAGTGCCACTCACTCAACCCCACAGCCAAGTCCAGTCGACTGGACCTTTATGGATCCAAACGCGGCACCCAGATGTGTCTGAGAAGTGTCACCTGCCAAAGGTTACTTCTGACAAGCTTGTACAAGCTCGACATCGACGTCTTTCACTGCTACAAAGTCATCGAAACTACGGCCAAGCGAAATGTAACCTGAATCCGTGTCGGGCCCGTGAACAAAGACGAGATTGTTGTTCCAGACGAGTGCCACTCACGCAACCCCACAGCCAAGTCCAGTCGACTGGACCTTTATGGATCCAAACGCGGCAACCAGATGTGTCTGAGAAGTGTCACCTGCCAAAGGTTACTTCTGACAAGCTTGTACAAGCTCGACAGCGACGTCTTTCACTGCTACAAAGTTATCGAAACTACGGCCAAGCGAAATGTAACCTGAATCCGTGTCGGGGTCGTGAACAAAGACGAGATTGTTGTTCCAGACGAGTGCCACTCACTCAACCCCACAGCCAAGTCCAGTCGACTGGACCTTTATGGATCAAAATGTGGCACCCAGATGTGTCTGAAATGTGTCACATGCCTAAGGTTACTTCTGACAAGCTTGTACAAGCTCGACGGCGACGTCTTTCACTGCTACAAAGTCATCGAAATCACGGCCAAGCGAAATGTAACCTGAATGCTGGTCGGGGCCGTGAACAAAGACGAGATTGTTGTTCCAGACGAGTGCCACTCACTCAGCCCCACAGCCAAGTCCAAAATGTAACCTGAATCCGTGTCGGGCCCGTGAACAAAGACGAGATTGTTGTTCCAGACGAGTGCCACTCACTCAGCCCCACAGCCAAGTCCAGTCGACTGAACCTTTATGGATCCAAACGCGGCAACCAGATGTGTCTGAGAAATGTCACCTGCCAAAGGTTACTTCTGACAAGCTTGTACAAGCTCGACAGCGACGTCTTTCACTGCTACAAAGTCATCGAAACTACGGCCAAGCGAAATGTAACCTGAATCCGTGTCGGGGTCGTGAACAAAGACGAGATTGTTGTTCCAGACGAGTGCCACTCACTCAACCCCACAGCCAAGTCCAGTCGACTGGACCTTTATGGATCCAAACGCGGCACCCAGATGTGTCTGAGAAGTGTCACCTGCCAAAGGTTACTTCTGACAAGCTTGTACAAGCTCGACATCGACGTCTTTCACTGCTACAAAGTCATCGAAACTACGGCCAAGCGAAATGTAACCTGAATCCGTGTCGGGCCCGTGAACAAAGACGAGATTGTTGTTCCAGACGAGTGCCACTCACTCAACCCCACAGCCAAGTCCAGTCGACTGAACCTTTATGGATCCAAACGCGGCAACCAGATGTGTCTGAGAAGTGTCACCTGCCAAAGGTAACTTCTGACAAGCTACAAAGTTATCGAAACTACGGCCAAGCGAAATGTAACCTGAATCCGTGTCGGGGTCGTGAACAAAGACGAGATTGTTGTTCCAGACGAGTGCCACTCACTCAACCCCACAGCCAAGTCCAGTCGACTGGACCTTTATGGATCAAAATGCGGCACCCAGATGTGTCTGAAAAGTGTCACCTGCCTAAGGTTACTTCTGACAAGCTTGTACAAGCTCGACGGCGACGTCTTTCACTGCTACAAAGTCATCGAAATCACGGCCAAGCGAAATGTAACCTGAATGCTGGTCGGGGCCGTGAACAAAGACGAGACTGTTGTTCCAGACGAGTGCCACTCACTCAACCCCACAGCCAAGTCCAGTCGACTGGACCTTTATGGATCCAAACGCGGCACCCAGATGTGTCTGAGAAGTGTCACCTGCCAAAGGTTACTTCTGACAAGCTTGTACAAGCTCGACATCGACGTCTTTCACTGCTACAAAGTCATCGAAACTACGGCCAAGCGAAATGTAACCTGAATCCGTGTCGGGCCCGTGAACAAAGACGAGATTGTTGTTCCAGACGAGTGCCACTCACGCAACCCCACAGCCAAGTCCAGTCGACTGGACCTTTATGGATCCAAACGCGGCAACCAGATGTGTCTGAGAAGTGTCACCTGCCAAAGGTTACTTCTGACAAGCTTGTACAAGCTCGACAGCGACGTCTTTCACTGCTACAAAGTTATCGAAACTACGGCCAAGCGAAATGTAACCTGAATCCGTGTCGGGGTCGTGAACAAAGACGAGATTGTTGTTCCAGACGAGTGCCACTCACTCAACCCCACAGCCAAGTCCAGTCGACTGGACCTTTATGGATCAAAATGTGGCACCCAGATGTGTCTGAAATGTGTCACATGCCTAAGGTTACTTCTGACAAGCTTGTACAAGCTCGACGGCGACGTCTTTCACTGCTACAAAGTCATCGAAATCACGGCCAAGCGAAATGTAACCTGAATGCTGGTCGGGGCCGTGAACAAAGACGAGATTGTTGTTCCAGACGAGTGCCACTCACTCAGCCCCACAGCCAAGTCCAAAATGTAACCTGAATCCGTGTCGGGCCCGTGAACAAAGACGAGATTGTTGTTCCAGACGAGTGCCACTCACTCAGCCCCACAGCCAAGTCCAGTCGACTGAACCTTTATGGATCCAAACGCGGCAACCAGATGTGTCTGAGAAATGTCACCTGCCAAAGGTTACTTCTGACAAGCTTGTACAAGCTCGACAGCGACGTCTTTCACTGCTACAAAGTCATCGAAACTACGGCCAAGCGAAATGTAACCTGAATCCGTGTCGGGGTCGTGAACAAAGACGAGATTGTTGTTCCAGACGAGTGCCACTCACTCAACCCCACAGCCAAGTCCAGTCGACTGGACCTTTATGGATCCAAACGCGGCACCCAGATGTGTCTGAGAAGTGTCACCTGCCAAAGGTTACTTCTGACAAGCTTGTACAAGCTCGACATCGACGTCTTTCACTGCTACAAAGTCATCGAAACTACGGCCAAGCGAAATGTAACCTGAATCCGTGTCGGGCCCGTGAACAAAGACGAGATTGTTGTTCCAGACGAGTGCCACTCACTCAACCCCACAGCCAAGTCCAGTCGACTGAACCTTTATGGATCCAAACGCGGCAACCAGATGTGTCTGAGAAGTGTCACCTGCCAAAGGTAACTTCTGACAAGCTACAAAGTTATCGAAACTACGGCCAAGCGAAATGTAACCTGAATCCGTGTCGGGGTCGTGAACAAAGACGAGATTGTTGTTCCAGACGAGTGCCACTCACTCAACCCCACAGCCAAGTCCAGTCGACTGGACCTTTATGGATCAAAATGCGGCACCCAGATGTGTCTGAAAAGTGTCACCTGCCTAAGGTTACTTCTGACAAGCTTGTACAAGCTCGACGGCGACGTCTTTCACTGCTACAAAGTCATCGAAATCACGGCCAAGCGAAATGTAACCTGAATGCTGGTCGGGGCCGTGAACAAAGACGAGACTGTTGTTCCAGACGAGTGCCACTCACTCAACCCCACAGCCAAGTCCAGTCGACTGGACCTTTATGGATCCAAACGCGGCACCCAGATGTGTCTGAGAAGTGTCACCTGCCAAAGGTTACTTCTGACAAGCTTGTACAAGCTCGACGGCGACGTCTTTCACTGCTACAAAGTCATCGAAACTACGGCCAAGCGAAATGTAACCTGAATCCGTGTCGGGCCAGTGAACAAAGACGAGATTGTTGTTCCAGACGAGTGCCATCCACTCAGCCCCACAGCCAAGTCCAGTCGACTTGACCTTTATGGATCCAAACGCGGCAACCAGATGTGTCTGAGAAGTGTCACCTGCCAAAGGTTACTTCTGACAAGCTACAAAGTCATCGAAACTACAGCCAAGCGAAATGTAACCTGAATGCTGGTCGGGGCCGTGAACAAAGACGAGACTGTTGTTCCAGACGAGTGCCACTCACTCAACCCCACAGCCAAGTCCAGTCGACTGGACCTTTATGGATCCAAACGCGGCACCCAGATGTGTCTGAGAAGTGTCACCTGCCAAAGGTTACTTCTGACAAGCTTGTACAAGCTCGACATCGACGTCTTTCACTGCTACAAAGTCATCGAAACTACGGCCAAGCGAAATGTAACCTGAATCCGTGTCGGGCCCGTGAACAAAGACGAGATTGTTGTTCCAGACGAGTGCCACTCACGCAACCCCACAGCCAAGTCCAGTCGACTGGACCTTTATGGATCCAAACGCGGCAACCAGATGTGTCTGAGAAGTGTCACCTGCCAAAGGTTACTTCTGACAAGCTTGTACAAGCTCGACAGCGACGTCTTTCACTGCTACAAAGTTATCGAAACTACGGCCAAGCGAAATGTAACCTGAATCCGTGTCGGGGTCGTGAACAAAGACGAGATTGTTGTTCCAGACGAGTGCCACTCACTCAACCCCACAGCCAAGTCCAGTCGACTGGACCTTTATGGATCAAAATGTGGCACCCAGATGTGTCTGAAATGTGTCACATGCCTAAGGTTACTTCTGACAAGCTTGTACAAGCTCGACGGCGACGTCTTTCACTGCTACAAAGTCATCGAAATCACGGCCAAGCGAAATGTAACCTGAATGCTGGTCGGGGCCGTGAACAAAGACGAGATTGTTGTTCCAGACGAGTGCCACTCACTCAGCCCCACAGCCAAGTCCAAAATGTAACCTGAATCCGTGTCGGGCCCGTGAACAAAGACGAGATTGTTGTTCCAGACGAGTGCCACTCACTCAGCCCCACAGCCAAGTCCAGTCGACTGAACCTTTATGGATCCAAACGCGGCAACCAGATGTGTCTGAGAAATGTCACCTGCCAAAGGTTACTTCTGACAAGCTTGTACAAGCTCGACAGCGACGTCTTTCACTGCTACAAAGTCATCGAAACTACGGCCAAGCGAAATGTAACCTGAATCCGTGTCGGGGTCGTGAACAAAGACGAGATTGTTGTTCCAGACGAGTGCCACTCACTCAACCCCACAGCCAAGTCCAGTCGACTGGACCTTTATGGATCCAAACGCGGCACCCAGATGTGTCTGAGAAGTGTCACCTGCCAAAGGTTACTTCTGACAAGCTTGTACAAGCTCGACATCGACGTCTTTCACTGCTACAAAGTCATCGAAACTACGGCCAAGCGAAATGTAACCTGAATCCGTGTCGGGCCCGTGAACAAAGACGAGATTGTTGTTCCAGACGAGTGCCACTCACTCAACCCCACAGCCAAGTCCAGTCGACTGGACCTTTATGGATCAAAATGTGGCACCCAGATGTGTCTGAAATGTGTCACATGCCTAAGGTTACTTCTGACAAGCTTGTACAAGCTCGACGGCGACGTCTTTCACTGCTACAAAGTCATCGAAATCACGGCCAAGCGAAATGTAACCTGAATGCTGGTCGGGGCCGTGAACAAAGACGAGAATGTTGTTCCAGACGAGTGCCACTCACTCAACCCCACAGCCAAGTCCAGTCGACTGGACCTTTATGGATCCAAACGCGGCACCCAGATGTGTCTGAGAAGTGTCACCTGCCAAAGGTTACTTCTGACAAGCTTGTACAAGCTCGACATCGACGTCTTTCACTGCTACAAAGTCATCGAAACTACGGCCAAGCTAAATGTAACCTGAATCCGTGTCAGGCCCGTGAACAAAGACGAGATTGTTGTTCCAGACGAGTGCCACTCACTCAGCCCCACAGCCAAGTCCAGTCGACTGAACCTTTATGGATCCAAACGCGGCAACCAGATGTGTCTGAGAAGTGTCACCTGCCAAAGGTTACTTCTGACAAGCTTGTACAAGCTCGACCGCGACGTCTTTCACTGCTACAAAGTCATCGAAACTACGGCCAAGCGAAATGTAACCTGAATCCGTATCGGGGCCGTGAACAAACACCAGATTGTTGTTCCAGACGAGTGCCACTCACTCAACCCCACAGCCAAGTCCAGTCGACTGGACCTTTATGGATCCAAAAGCGGCAACAAGATGTGTCTGAGAAGTGTCACCTGCCAAAGGTTACTTCTGACAAGCTTGTACAAGCTCGACATCGACGTCTTTCACTGCTACAAAGTCATCGAAACTACGGCCAAGCGAAAAGTAACCTGAATCCGTGTCGGGGTCGTGAACAAAGACGAGATTGTTGTTCCAGACGAGTGCCACTCACTCAACCCCACAGCCAAGTCCAGTCGACTGGACCTTTATGGATCTAAATGCGGCACCCAGATGTGTCTGAAAAGTGTCACCTGCCTAAGGTTACTTCTGACAAGCTTGTACAAGCTCGACGGCGACGTCTTTCACTGCTACAAAGTCATCGAAATCACGGCCAAGCGAAATGTAACCTGAATGCTGGTCGGGGCCGTGAACAAAGACGAGACTGTTGTTCCAGACGAGTGCCACTCACTCAACCCCACAGCCAAGTCCAGTCGACTGGACCTTTATGGATCCAAACGCGGGACCCAGATGTGTCTGAGAAGTGTCACCTGCCAAAGTTTACTTCTGACAAGCTTGTACAAGCTCAAAATCGACGTCTTTCACTGCTACAAAGTCATCGAAATCACGGCCAAGCGAAATGTAACCTGAATGCTTGTCGGGGCCGTGAACAAAGACGAGACTGTTGTTCCAGACGAGTGCCACTCACTCAGCCCCACAGCCAAGTCCAGTCGACTTGACCTTTATGGATCCAACCGCGGCAACCAGATGTGTCTGAGAAGTGTCACCTGCCAAAGGTAACTTCTGACAAGCTACAAAGTTATCGAAACTACGGCCAAGCGAAATGTAACCTGAATCCGTGTCGGGGTCGTGAACAAAGACGAGATTGTTGTTCCAGACGAGTGCCACTCACTCAACCCCACAGCCAAGTCCAGTCGACTGGACCTTTATGGATCAAAATGCGGCACCCAGATGTGTCTGAAAAGTGTCACCTGCCTAAGGTTACTTCTGACAAGCTTGTACAAGCTCGACGGCGACGTCTTTCACTGCTACAAAGTCATCGAAATCACGGCCAAGCGAAATGTAACCTGAATGCTGGTCGGGGCCGTGAACAAAGACGAGACTGTTGTTCCAGACGAGTGCCACTCACTCAACCCCACAGCCAAGTCCAGTCGACTGGACCTTTATGGATCCAAACGCGGCACCCAGATGTGTCTGAGAAGTGTCACCTGCCAAAGGTTACTTCTGACAAGCTTGTACAAGCTCGACGGCGACGTCTTTCACTGCTACAAAGTCATCGAAACTACGGCCAAGCGAAATGTAACCTGAATCCGTGTCGGGCCAGTGAACAAAGACGAGATTGTTGTTCCAGACGAGTGCCATCCACTCAGCCCCACAGCCAAGTCCAGTCGACTTGACCTTTATGGATCCAAACGCGGCAACCAGATGTGTCTGAGAAGTGTCACCTGCCAAAGGTTACTTCTGACAAGCTACAAAGTCATCGAAACTACAGCCAAGCGAAATGTAACCTGAATGCTGGTCGGGGCCGTGAACAAAGACGAGACTGTTGTTCCAGACGAGTGCCACTCACTCAACCCCACAGCCAAGTCCAGTCGACTGGACCTTTATGGATCCAAACGCGGCACCCAGATGTGTCTGAGAAGTGTCACCTGCCAAAGGTTACTTCTGACAAGCTTGTACAAGCTCGACATCGACGTCTTTCACTGCTACAAAGTCATCGAAACTACGGCCAAGCGAAATGTAACCTGAATCCGTGTCGGGCCCGTGAACAAAGACGAGATTGTTGTTCCAGACGAGTGCCACTCACGCAACCCCACAGCCAAGTCCAGTCGACTGGACCTTTATGGATCCAAACGCGGCAACCAGATGTGTCTGAGAAGTGTCACCTGCCAAAGGTTACTTCTGACAAGCTTGTACAAGCTCGACAGCGACGTCTTTCACTGCTACAAAGTTATCGAAACTACGGCCAAGCGAAATGTAACCTGAATCCGTGTCGGGGTCGTGAACAAAGACGAGATTGTTGTTCCAGACGAGTGCCACTCACTCAACCCCACAGCCAAGTCCAGTCGACTGGACCTTTATGGATCAAAATGTGGCACCCAGATGTGTCTGAAATGTGTCACATGCCTAAGGTTACTTCTGACAAGCTTGTACAAGCTCGACGGCGACGTCTTTCACTGCTACAAAGTCATCGAAATCACGGCCAAGCGAAATGTAACCTGAATGCTGGTCGGGGCCGTGAACAAAGACGAGATTGTTGTTCCAGACGAGTGCCACTCACTCAGCCCCACAGCCAAGTCCAAAATGTAACCTGAATCCGTGTCGGGCCCGTGAACAAAGACGAGATTGTTGTTCCAGACGAGTGCCACTCACTCAGCCCCACAGCCAAGTCCAGTCGACTGAACCTTTATGGATCCAAACGCGGCAACCAGATGTGTCTGAGAAATGTCACCTGCCAAAGGTTACTTCTGACAAGCTTGTACAAGCTCGACAGCGACGTCTTTCACTGCTACAAAGTCATCGAAACTACGGCCAAGCGAAATGTAACCTGAATCCGTGTCGGGGTCGTGAACAAAGACGAGATTGTTGTTCCAGACGAGTGCCACTCACTCAACCCCACAGCCAAGTCCAGTCGACTGGACCTTTATGGATCCAAACGCGGCACCCAGATGTGTCTGAGAAGTGTCACCTGCCAAAGGTTACTTCTGACAAGCTTGTACAAGCTCGACATCGACGTCTTTCACTGCTACAAAGTCATCGAAACTACGGCCAAGCGAAATGTAACCTGAATCCGTGTCGGGCCCGTGAACAAAGACGAGATTGTTGTTCCAGACGAGTGCCACTCACTCAACCCCACAGCCAAGTCCAGTCGACTGGACCTTTATGGATCAAAATGTGGCACCCAGATGTGTCTGAAATGTGTCACATGCCTAAGGTTACTTCTGACAAGCTTGTACAAGCTCGACGGCGACGTCTTTCACTGCTACAAAGTCATCGAAATCACGGCCAAGCGAAATGTAACCTGAATGCTGGTCGGGGCCGTGAACAAAGACGAGACTGTTGTTCCAGACGAGTGCCACTCACTCAACCCCACAGCCAAGTCCAGTCGACTGGACCTTTATGGATCCAAACGCGGCACCCAGATGTGTCTGAGAAGTGTCACCTGCCAAAGGTTACTTCTGACAAGCTTGTACAAGCTCGACATCGACGTCTTTCACTGCTACAAAGTCATCGAAACTACGGCCAAGCGAAATGTAACCTGAATCCGTGTCGGGCCCGTGAACAAAGACGAGATTGTTGTTCCAGACGAGTGCCACTCACTCAACCCCACAGCCAAGTCCAGTCGACTGGACCTTTATGGATCCAAACGCGGCAACCAGATGTGTCTGAGAAGTGTCACCTGCCAAAGGTTACTTCTGACAAGCTTGTACAAGCTCGACAGCGACGTCTTTCACTGCTACAAAGTTATCGAAACTACGGCCAAGCGAAATGTAACCTGAATCCGTGTCGGGGTCGTGAACAAAGACGAGATTGTTGTTCCAGACGAGTGCCACTCACTCAACCCCACAGCCAAGTCCAGTCGACTGGACCTTTATGGATCAAAATGTGGCACCCAGATGTGTCTGAAATGTGTCACATGCCTAAGGTTACTTCTGACAAGCTTGTACAAGCTCGACGGCGACGTCTTTCACTGCTACAAAGTCATCGAAATCACGGCCAAGCGAAATGTAACCTGAATGCTGGTCGGGGCCGTGAACAAAGACGAGACTGTTGTTCCAGACGAGTGCCACTCACTCAACCCCACAGCCAAGTCCAGTCGACTGGACCTTTATGGATCCAAACGCGGCACCCAGATGTGTCTGAGAAGTGTCACCTGCCAAAGGTTACTTCTGACAAGCTTGTACAAGCTCGACATCGACGTCTTTCACTGCTACAAAGTCATCGAAACTACGGCCAAGCGAAATGTAACCTGAATCCGTGTCGGGCCCGTGAACAAAGACGAGATTGTTGTTCCAGACGAGTGCCACTCACGCAACCCCACAGCCAAGTCCAGTCGACTGGACCTTTATGGATCCAAACGCGGCAACCAGATGTGTCTGAGAAGTGTCACCTGCCAAAGGTTACTTCTGACAAGCTTGTACAAGCTCGACAGCGACGTCTTTCACTGCTACAAAGTTATCGAAACTACGGCCAAGCGAAATGTAACCTGAATCCGTGTCGGGGTCGTGAACAAAGACGAGATTGTTGTTCCAGACGAGTGCCACTCACTCAACCCCACAGCCAAGTCCAGACGACTGGACCTTTATGGATCAAAATGTGGCACCCAGATGTGTCTGAAATGTGTCACATGCCTAAGGTTACTTCTGACAAGCTTGTACAAGCTCGACGGCGACGTCTTTCACTGCTACAAAGTCATCGAAATCACGGCCAAGCGAAATGTAACCTGAATGCTGGTCGGGGCCGTGAACAAAGACGAGACTGTTGTTCCAGACGAGTGCCACTCACTCAACCCCACAGCCAAGTCCAGTCGACTGGACCTTTATGGATCCAAACGCGGCACCCAGATGTGTCTGAGAAGTGTCACCTGCCAAAGGTTACTTCTGACAAGCTTGTACAAGCTCGACATCGACGTCTTTCACTGCTACAAAGTCATCGAAACTACGGCCAAGCTAAATGTAACCTGAATCCGTGTCGGGCCCGTGAACAAAGACGAGATTGTTGTTCCAGACGAGTGCCACTCACTCAGCCCCACAGCCAAGTCCAGTCGACTGAACCTTTATGGATCCAAACGCGGCAACCAGATGTGTCTGAGAAGTGTCACCTGCCAAAGGTTACTTCTGACAAGCTTGTACAAGCTCGACCGCGACGTCTTTCACTGCTACAAAGTCATCGAAACTACGGCCAAGCGAAATGTAACCTGAATCCGTATCGGGGCCGTGAACAAACACCAGATTGTTGTTCCAGACGAGTGCCACTCACTCAACCCCACAGCCAAGTCCAGTCGACTGGACCTTTATGGATCCAAACGCGGCAACAAGATGTGTCTGAGAAGTGTCACCTGCCAAAGGTTACTTCTGACAAGCTTGTACAAGCTCGACATCGACGTCTTTCACTGCTACAAAGTCATCGAAACTACGGCCAAGCGAAATGTAACCTGAATCCGTGTCGGGCCCGTGAACAAAGACGAGATTGTTGTTCCAGACGAGTGCCACTCACTCAGCCCCACAGCCAAGTCCAGTCGACTGGACCTTTATGGATCTAAATGCGGCACCCAGATGTGTCTGAAAAGTGTCACCTGCCTAAGGTTACTTCTGACAAGCTTGTACAAGCTCGACGGCGACGTCTTTCACTGCTACAAAGTCATCGAAATCACGGCCAAGCGAAATGTAACCTGAATGCTGGTCGGGGCCGTGAACAAAGACGAGACTGTTGTTCCAGACGAGTGCCACTCACTCAACCCCACAGCCAAGTCCAGTCGACTGGACCTTTATGGATCCAAACGCGGCAACCAGATGTGTCTGAGAAGTGTCACCTGCCAAAGGTAACTTCTGACAAGCTAAAAAGTCATCGAAACTACGGCCAAGCGAAAAGTAACCTGAATCCGTGTCGGGGTCGTGAACAAAGACGAGATTGTTGTTCCAGACGAGTGCCACTCACTCAACCCCACAGCCAAGTCCAGTCGACTGGACCTTTATGGATCTAAATGCGGCACCCAGATGTGTCTGAAAAGTGTCACCTGCCTAAGGTTACTTCTGACAAGCTTGTACAAGCTCGACGGCGACGTCTTTCACTGCTACAAAGTCATCGAAATCACGGCCAAGCGAAATGTAACCTGAATGCTGGTCGGGGCCGTGAACAAAGACGAGACTGTTGTTCCAGACGAGTGCCACTCACTCAACCCCACAGCCAAGTCCAGTCGACTGGACCTTTATGGATCCAAACGCGGGACCCAGATGTGTCTGAGAAGTGTCACCTGCCAAAGTTTACTTCTGACAAGCTTGTACAAGCTCAAAATCGACGTCTTTCACTGCTACAAAGTCATCGAAATCACGGCCAAGCGAAATGTAACCTGAATGCTTGTCGGGGCCGTGAACAAAGACGAGACTGTTGTTCCAGACGAGTGCCACTCACTCAGCCCCACAGCCAAGTCCAGTCGACTTGACCTTTATGGATCCAACCGCGGCAACCAGATGTGTCTGAGAAGTGTCACCTGCCAAAGGTAACTTCTGACAAGCTACAAAGTTATCGAAACTACGGCCAAGCGAAATGTAACCTGAATCCGTGTCGGGGTCGTGAACAAAGACGAGATTGTTGTTCCAGACGAGTGCCACTCACTCAACCCCACAGCCAAGTCCAGTCGACTGAACCTTTATGGATCCAAACGCGGCAACCAGATGTGTCTGAGAAGTGTCACCTGCCAAAGGTTACTTCTGACAAGCTTGTACAAGCTCGACAGCGACGTCTTTCACTGCTACAAAGTCATCGAAACTACGGCCAAGCGAAATGTAACCTGAATGCTGGTCGGGGCCGTGAACAAAGACGAGACTGTTGTTATAGACGAGTGCCACTCACTCAACCCCACAGCCAAGTCCAGTCGACTGGACCTTTATGGATCCAAACGCGGCACCCAGATGTGTCTGAGAAGTGTCACCTGCCAAAGGTTACTTCTGATAAGCTTGTACAAGCTCGACGGCGACGTCTTTCACTGCTACAAAGTCATCGAAACTACGGCCAAGCGAAATGTAACCTGAATCCGTGTCGGGCCAGTGAACAAAGACGAGATTGTTGTTCCAGACGAGTGCCACTCACTCAGCCCCACAGCCAAGTCCAGTCGACTTGACCTTTATGGATCCAAACGCGGCAACCAGATGTGTCTGAGAAGTGTCACCTGCCAAAGGTTACTTCTGACAAGCTACAAAGTCATCGAAACTACAGCCAAGCGAAATGTAACCTGAATGCTGGTCGGGGCCGTGAACAAAGACGAGACTGTTGTTCCAGACGAGTGCCACTCACTCAACCCCACAGCCAATTCCAGTCGACTGGACCTTTATGGATCCAAACGCGGCACCCAGATGTGTCTGAGAAGTGTCACCTGCCAAAGGTTACTTCTGACAAGCTTGTACAAGCTCGACATCGACGTCTTTCACTGCTACAAAGTCATCGAAACTACGGCCAAGCGAAATGTAACCTGAATCCGTGTCGGGCCCGTGAACAAAGACGAGATTGTTGTTCCAGACGAGTGCCACTCACGCAACCCCACAGCCAAGTCCAGTCGACTGGACCTTTATGGATCCAAACGCGGCAACCAGATGTGTCTGAGAAGTGTCACCTGCCAAAGGTTACTTCTGACAAGCTTGTACAAGCTCGACAGCGACGTCTTTCACTGCTACAAAGTTATCGAAACTACGGCCAAGCGAAATGTAACCTGAATCCGTGTCGGGGTCGTGAACAAAGACGAGATTGTTGTTCCAGACGAGTGCCACTCACTCAACCCCACAGCCAAGTCCAGTCGACTGGACCTTTATGGATCAAAATGTGGCACCCAGATGTGTCTGAAATGTGTCACATGCCTAAGGTTACTTCTGACAAGCTTGTACAAGCTCGACGGCGACGTCTTTCACTGCTACAAAGTCATCGAAATCACGGCCAAGCGAAATGTAACCTGAATGCTGGTCGGGGCCGTGAACAAAGACGAGACTGTTGTTCCAGACGAGTGCCACTCACTCAACCCCACAGCCAAGTCCAGTCGACTGGACCTTTATGGATCCAAACGCGGCACCCAGATGTGTCTGAGAAGTGTCACCTGCCAAAGGTTACTTCTGACAAGCTTGTACAAGCTCGACATCGACGTCTTTCACTGCTACAAAGTCATCGAAACTACGGCCAAGCTAAATGTAACCTGAATCCGTGTCGGGCCCGTGAACAAAGACGAGATTGTTGTTCCAGACGAGTGCCACTCACTCAGCCCCACAGCCAAGTCCAGTCGACTGAACCTTTATGGATCCAAACGCGGCAACCAGATGTGTCTGAGAAGTGTCACCTGCCAAAGGTTACTTCTGACAAGCTTGTACAAGCTCGACAGCGACGTCTTTCACTGCTACAAAGTCATCGAAACTACGGCCAAGCGAAATGTAACCTGAATCCGTGTCGGGCCCGTGAACAAAGACGAGATTGTTGTTCCAGACGAGTGCCACTCACGCAACCCCACAGCCAAGTCCAGTCGACTGGACCTTTATGGATCCAAACGCGGCAACCAGATGTGTCTGAGAAGTGTCACCTGCCAAAGGTTACTTCTGACAAGCTTGTACAAGCTCGACAGCGACGTCTTTCACTGCTACAAAGTTATCGAAACTACGGCCAAGCGAAATGTAACCTGAATCCGTGTCGGGGTCGTGAACAAAGACGAGATTGTTGTTCCAGACGAGTGCCACTCACTCAACCCCACAGCCAAGTCCAGTCGACTGGACCTTTATGGATCAAAATGTGGCACCCAGATGTGTCTGAAATGTGTCACATGCCTAAGGTTACTTCTGACAAGCTTGTACAAGCTCGACGGCGACGTCTTTCACTGCTACAAAGTCATCGAAATCACGGCCAAGCGAAATGTAACCTGAATGCTGGTCGGGGCCGTGAACAAAGACGAGACTGTTGTTCCAGACGAGTGCCACTCACTCAACCCCACAGCCAAGTCCAGTCGACTGGACCTTTATGGATCCAAACGCGGCACCCAGATGTGTCTGAGAAGTGTCACCTGCCAAAGGTTACTTCTGACAAGCTTGTACAAGCTCGACATCGACGTCTTTCACTGCTACAAAGTCATCGAAACTACGGCCAAGCTAAATGTAACCTGAATCCGTGTCGGGCCCGTGAACAAAGACGAGATTGTTGTTCCAGACGAGTGCCACTCACTCAGCCCCACAGCCAAGTCCAGTCGACTGAACCTTTATGGATCCAAACGCGGCAACCAGATGTGTCTGAGAAGTGTCACCTGCCAAAGGTTACTTCTGACAAGCTTGTACAAGCTCGACAGCGACGTCTTTCACTGCTACAAAGTCATCGAAACTACGGCCAAGCGAAATGTAACCTGAATCCGTGTCGGGCCCGTGAACAAAGACGAGATTGTTGTTCCAGACGAGTGCCACTCACGCAACCCCACAGCCAAGTCCAGTCGACTGGACCTTTATGGATCCAAACGCGGCAACCAGATGTGTCTGAGAAGTGTCACCTGCCAAAGGTTACTTCTGACAAGCTTGTACAAGCTCGACAGCGACGTCTTTCACTGCTACAAAGTTATCGAAACTACGGCCAAGCGAAATGTAACCTGAATCCGTGTCGGGGTCGTGAACAAAGACGAGATTGTTGTTCCAGACGAGTGCCACTCACTCAACCCCACAGCCAAGTCCAGACGACTGGACCTTTATGGATCAAAATGTGGCACCCAGATGTGTCTGAAATGTGTCACATGCCTAAGGTTACTTCTGACAAGCTTGTACAAGCTCGACGGCGACGTCTTTCACTGCTACAAAGTCATCGAAATCACGGCCAAGCGAAATGTAACCTGAATGCTGGTCGGGGCCGTGAACAAAGACGAGACTGTTGTTCCAGACGAGTGCCACTCACTCAACCCCACAGCCAAGTCCAGTCGACTGGACCTTTATGGATCCAAACGCGGCACCCAGATGTGTCTGAGAAGTGTCACCTGCCAAAGGTTACTTCTGACAAGCTTGTACAAGCTCGACATCGACGTCTTTCACTGCTACAAAGTCATCGAAACTACGGCCAAGCTAAATGTAACCTGAATCCGTGTCGGGCCCGTGAACAAAGACGAGATTGTTGTTCCAGACGAGTGCCACTCACTCAGCCCCACAGCCAAGTCCAGTCGACTGAACCTTTATGGATCCAAACGCGGCAACCAGATGTGTCTGAGAAGTGTCACCTGCCAAAGGTTACTTCTGACAAGCTTGTACAAGCTCGACCGCGACGTCTTTCACTGCTACAAAGTCATCGAAACTACGGCCAAGCGAAATGTAACCTGAATCCGTATCGGGGCCGTGAACAAACACCAGATTGTTGTTCCAGACGAGTGCCACTCACTCAACCCCACAGCCAAGTCCAGTCGACTGGACCTTTATGGATCCAAACGCGGCAACAAGATGTGTCTGAGAAGTGTCACCTGCCAAAGGTTACTTCTGACAAGCTTGTACAAGCTCGACATCGACGTCTTTCACTGCTACAAAGTCATCGAAACTACGGCCAAGCGAAATGTAACCTGAATCCGTGTCGGGCCCGTGAACAAAGACGAGATTGTTGTTCCAGACGAGTGCCACTCACTCAGCCCCACAGCCAAGTCCAGTCGACTGGACCTTTATGGATCTAAATGCGGCACCCAGATGTGTCTGAAAAGTGTCACCTGCCTAAGGTTACTTCTGACAAGCTTGTACAAGCTCGACGGCGACGTCTTTCACTGCTACAAAGTCATCGAAATCACGGCCAAGCGAAATGTAACCTGAATGCTGGTCGGGGCCGTGAACAAAGACGAGACTGTTGTTCCAGACGAGTGCCACTCACTCAACCCCACAGCCAAGTCCAGTCGACTGGACCTTTATGGATCCAAACGCGGCAACCAGATGTGTCTGAGAAGTGTCACCTGCCAAAGGTAACTTCTGACAAGCTAAAAAGTCATCGAAACTACGGCCAAGCGAAAAGTAACCTGAATCCGTGTCGGGGTCGTGAACAAAGACGAGATTGTTGTTCCAGACGAGTGCCACTCACTCAACCCCACAGCCAAGTCCAGTCGACTGGACCTTTATGGATCTAAATGCGGCACCCAGATGTGTCTGAAAAGTGTCACCTGCCTAAGGTTACTTCTGACAAGCTTGTACAAGCTCGACGGCGACGTCTTTCACTGCTACAAAGTCATCGAAATCACGGCCAAGCGAAATGTAACCTGAATGCTGGTCGGGGCCGTGAACAAAGACGAGACTGTTGTTCCAGACGAGTGCCACTCACTCAACCCCACAGCCAAGTCCAGTCGACTTGACCTTTATGGATCCAAACGCGGCACCCAGATGTGTCTGAGAAGTGTCACCTGCCAAAGGTTACTTCTGACAAGCTTGTACAAGCTCGACATCGACGTCTTTCACTGCTACAAAGTCATCGAAACTACGGCCAAGCGAAATGTAACCTGAATCCGTGTCGGGCCCGTGAACAAAGACGAGATTGTTGTTCCAGACGAGTGCCACTCACGCAACCCCACAGCCAAGTCCAGTCGACTGGACCTTTATGGATCCAAACGCGGCAACCAGATGTGTCTGAGAAGTGTCACCTGCCAAAGGTTACTTCTGACAAGCTTGTACAAGCTCGACAGCGACGTCTTTCACTGCTACAAAGTTATCGAAACTACGGCCAAGCGAAATGTAACCTGAATCCGTGTCGGGGTCGTGAACAAAGACGAGATTGTTGTTCCAAACGAGTGCCACTCACTCAACCCCACAGCCAAGTCCAGTCGACTGGACCTTTATGGATCAAAATGTGGCACCCAGATGTGTCTGAAATGTGTCACATGCCTAAGGTTACTTCTGACAAGCTTGTACAAGCTCGACGGCGACGTCTTTCACTGCTACAAAGTCATCGAAATCACGGCCAAGCGAAATGTAACCTGAATGCTGGTCGGGGCCGTGAACAAAGACGAGATTGTTGTTCCAGACGAGTGCCACTCACTCAGCCCCACAGCCAATTTCAAAATGTAACCTGAATCCGTGTCGGGCCCGTGAACAAAGACGAGATTGTTGTTCCAGACGAGTGCCACTCACTCAGCCCCACAGCCAAGTCCAGTCGACTGAACCTTTATGGATCCAAACGCGGCAACCAGATGTGTCTGAGAAATGTCACCTGCCAAAGGTTACTTCTGACAAGCTTGTACAAGCTCGACAGCGACGTCTTTCACTGCTACAAAGTCATCGAAACTACGGCCAAGCGAAATGTAACCTGAATCCGTGTCGGGGTCGTGAACAAAGACGAGATTGTTGTTCCAGACGAGTGCCACTCACTCAACCCCACAGCCAAGTCCAGTCGACTGGACCTTTATGGATCCAAACGCGGCACCCAGATGTGTCTGAGAAGTGTCACCTGCCAAAGGTTACTTCTGACAAGCTTGTACAAGCTCGACATCGACGTCTTTCACTGCTACAAAGTCATCGAAACTACGGCCAAGCGAAATGTAACCTGAATCCGTGTCGGGCCCGTGAACAAAGACGAGATTGTTGTTCCAGACGAGTGCCACTCACTCAACCCCACAGCCAAGTCCAGTCGACTGGACCTTTATGGATCAAAATGTGGCACCCAGATGTGTCTGAAATGTGTCACATGCCTAAGGTTACTTCTGACAAGCTTGTACAAGCTCGACGGCGACGTCTTTCACTGCTACAAAGTCATCGAAATCACGGCCAAGCGAAATGTAACCTGAATGCTGGTCGGGGCCGTGAACAAAGACGAGACTGTTGTTCCAGACGAGTGCCACTCACTCAACCCCACAGCCAAGTCCAGTCGACTGGACCTTTATGGATCCAAACGCGGCACCCAGATGTGTCTGAGAAGTGTCACCTGCCAAAGGTTACTTCTGACAAGCTTGTACAAGCTCGACATCGACGTCTTTCACTGCTACAAAGTCATCGAAACTACGGCCAAGCGAAATGTAACCTGAATCCGTGTCGGGCCCGTGAACAAAGACGAGATTGTTGTTCCAGACGAGTGCCACTCACGCAACCCCACAGCCAAGTCCAGTCGACTGGACCTTTATGGATCCAAACGCGGCAACCAGATGTGTCTGAGAAGTGTCACCTGCCAAAGGTTACTTCTGACAAGCTTGTACAAGCTCGACAGCGACGTCTTTCACTGCTACAAAGTTATCGAAACTACGGCCAAGCGAAATGTAACCTGAATCCGTGTCGGGGTCGTGAACAAAGACGAGATTGTTGTTCCAGACGAGTGCCACTCACTCAACCCCACAGCCAAGTCCAGTCGACTGGACCTTTATGGATCAAAATGTGGCACCCAGATGTGTCTGAAATGTGTCACATGCCTAAGGTTACTTCTGACAAGCTTGTACAAGCTCGACGGCGACGTCTTTCACTGCTACAAAGTCATCGAAATCACGGCCAAGCGAAATGTAACCTGAATGCTGGTCGGGGCCGTGAACAAAGACGAGACTGTTGTTCCAGACGAGTGCCACTCACTCAACCCCACAGCCAAGTCCAGTCGACTGGACCTTTATGGATCCAAACGCGGCACCCAGATGTGTCTGAGAAGTGTCACCTGCCAAAGGTTACTTCTGACAAGCTTGTACAAGCTCGACATCGACGTCTTTCACTGCTACAAAGTCATCGAAACTACGGCCAAGCGAAATGTAACCTGAATCCGTGTCGGGCCCGTGAACAAAGACGAGATTGTTGTTCCAGACGAGTGCCACTCACGCAACCCCACAGCCAAGTCCAGTCGACTGGACCTTTATGGATCCAAACGCGGCAACCAGATGTGTCTGAGAAGTGTCACCTGCCAAAGGTTACTTCTGACAAGCTTGTACAAGCTCGACAGCGACGTCTTTCACTGCTACAAAGTTATCGAAACTACGGCCAAGCGAAATGTAACCTGAATCCGTGTCGGGGTCGTGAACAAAGACGAGATTGTTGTTCCAGACGAGTGCCACTCACTCAACCCCACAGCCAAGTCCAGACGACTGGACCTTTATGGATCAAAATGTGGCACCCAGATGTGTCTGAAATGTGTCACATGCCTAAGGTTACTTCTGACAAGCTTGTACAAGCTCGACGGCGACGTCTTTCACTGCTACAAAGTCATCGAAATCACGGCCAAGCGAAATGTAACCTGAATGCTGGTCGGGGCCGTGAACAAAGACGAGACTGTTGTTCCAGACGAGTGCCACTCACTCAACCCCACAGCCAAGTCCAGTCGACTGGACCTTTATTGATCCAAACGCGGCACCCAGATGTGTCTGAGAAGTGTCACCTGCCAAAGGTTACTTCTGACAAGCTTGTACAAGCTCGACATCGACGTCTTTCACTGCTACAAAGTCATCGAAACTACGGCCAAGCTAAATGTAACCTGAATCCGTGTCGGGCCCGTGAACAAAGACGAGATTGTTGTTCCAGACGAGTGCCACTCACTCAACCCCACAGCCAAGTCCAGACGACTGGACCTTTATGGATCAAAATGTGGCACCCAGATGTGTCTGAAATGTGTCACATGCCTAAGGTTACTTCTGACAAGCTTGTACAAGCTCGACGGCGACGTCTTTCACTGCTACAAAGTCATCGAAATCACGGCCAAGCGAAATGTAACCTGAATGCTGGTCGGGGCCGTGAACAAAGACGAGACTGTTGTTCCAGACGAGTGCCACTCACTCAACCCCACAGCCAAGTCCAGTCGACTGGACCTTTATGGATCCAAACGCGGCACCCAGATGTGTCTGAGAAGTGTCACCTGCCAAAGGTTACTTCTGACAAGCTTGTACAAGCTCGACATCGACGTCTTTCACTGCTACAAAGTCATCGAAATCACGGCCAAGCGAAATGTAACCTGAATGCTGGTCGGGGCCGTGAACAAAGACGAGACTGTTGTTCCAGACGAGTGCCACTCACTCAACCCCACAGCCAAGTCCAGTCGACTGGACCTTTATGGATCCAAACGCGGCACCCAGATGTGTCTGAGAAGTGTCACCTGCCAAAGGTTACTTCTGACAAGCTTGTACAAGCTCGACATCGACGTCTTTCACTGCTACAAAGTCATCGAAACTACGGCCAAGCGAAATGTAACCTGAATCCGTGTCGGGCCCGTGAACAAAGACGAGATTGTTGTTCCAGACGAGTGCCACTCACGCAACCCCACAGCCAAGTCCAGTCGACTGGACCTTTATGGATCCAAACGCGGCAACCAGATGTGTCTGAGAAGTGTCACCTGCCAAAGGTTACTTCTGACAAGCTTGTACAAGCTCGACAGCGACGTCTTTCACTGCTACAAAGTTATCGAAACTACGGCCAAGCGAAATGTAACCTGAATCCGTGTCGGGGTCGTGAACAAAGACGAGATTGTTGTTCCAGACGAGTGCCACTCACTCAACCCCACAGCCAAGTCCAGACGACTGGACCTTTATGGATCAAAATGTGGCACCCAGATGTGTCTGAAATGTGTCACATGCCTAAGGTTACTTCTGACAAGCTTGTACAAGCTCGACGGCGACGTCTTTCACTGCTACAAAGTCATCGAAATCACGGCCAAGCGAAATGTAACCTGAATGCTGGTCGGGGCCGTGAACAAAGACGAGACTGTTGTTCCAGACGAGTGCCACTCACTCAACCCCACAGCCAAGTCCAGTCGACTGGACCTTTATTGATCCAAACGCGGCACCCAGATGTGTCTGAGAAGTGTCACCTGCCAAAGGTTACTTCTGACAAGCTTGTACAAGCTCGACATCGACGTCTTTCACTGCTACAAAGTCATCGAAACTACGGCCAAGCTAAATGTAACCTGAATCCGTGTCGGGCCCGTGAACAAAGACGAGATTGTTGTTCCAGACGAGTGCCACTCACTCAACCCCACAGCCAAGTCCAGACGACTGGACCTTTATGGATCAAAATGTGGCACCCAGATGTGTCTGAAATGTGTCACATGCCTAAGGTTACTTCTGACAAGCTTGTACAAGCTCGACGGCGACGTCTTTCACTGCTACAAAGTCATCGAAATCACGGCCAAGCGAAATGTAACCTGAATGCTGGTCGGGGCCGTGAACAAAGACGAGACTGTTGTTCCAGACGAGTGCCACTCACTCAACCCCACAGCCAAGTCCAGTCGACTGGACCTTTATGGATCCAAACGCGGCACCCAGATGTGTCTGAGAAGTGTCACCTGCCAAAGGTTACTTCTGACAAGCTTGTACAAGCTCGACATCGACGTCTTTCACTGCTACAAAGTCATCGAAACTACGGCCAAGCTAAATGTAACCTGAATCCGTGTCGGGCCCGTGAACAAAGACGAGATTGTTGCTCCAGACGAGTGCCACTCACTCAGCCCCACAGCCAAGTCCAGTCGACTGAACCTTTATGGATCCAAACGCGGCAACCAGATGTGTCTGAGAAGTGTCACCTGCCAAAGGTTACTTCTGACAAGCTTGTACAAGCTCGACCGCGACGTCTTTCACTGCTACAAAGTCATCGAAACTACGGCCAAGCGAAATGTAACCTGAATCCGTATCGGGGCCGTGAACAAACACCAGATTGTTGTTCCAGACGAGTGCCACTCACTCAGCCCCACAGCCAAGTCCAGTCGACTTGACCTTTATGGATCCAACCGCGGCAACCAGATGTGTCTGAGAAGTGTCACCTGCCAAAGGTAACTTCTGACAAGCTACAAAGTTATCGAAACTACGGCCAAGCGAAATGTAACCTGAATCCGTGTCGGGGTCGTGAACAAAGACGAGATTGTTGTTCCAGACGAGTGCCACTCACTCAACCCCACAGCCAAGTCCAGTCGACTGGACCTTTATGGATCAAAATGCGGCACCCAGATGTGTCTGAAAAGTGTCACCTGCCTAAGGTTACTTCTGACAAGCTTGTACAAGCACGACGGCGACGTCTTTCACTGCTACAAAGTCATCGAAATCACGGCCAAGCGAAATGTAACCTGAATGCTGGTCGGGGCCGTGAACAAAGACGAGACTGTTGTTATAGACGAGTGCCACTCACTCAACCCCACAGCCAAGTCCAGTCGACTGGACCTTTATGGATCCAAACGCGGCACCCAGATGTGTCTGAGAAGTGTCACCTGCCAAAGGTTACTTCTGACAAGCTTGTACAAGCTCGACGGCGACGTCTTTCACTGCTACAAAGTCATCGAAACTACGGCCAAGCGAAATGTAACCTGAATCCGTGTCGGGCCAGTGAACAAAGACGAGATTGTTGTTCCAGACGAGTGCCACTCACTCAGCCCCACAGCCAAGTCCAGTCGACTTGACCTTTATGGATCCAAACGCGGCAACCAGATGTGTCTGAGAAGTGTCACCTGCCAAAGGTTACTTCTGACAAGCTACAAAGTCATCGAAACTACAGCCAAGCGAAATGTAACCTGAATGCTGGTCGGGGCCGTGAACAAAGACGAGACTGTTGTTCCAGACGAGTGCCACTCACTCAACCCCACAGCCAATTCCAGTCGACTGGACCTTTATGGATCCAAACGCGGCACCCAGATGTGTCTGAGAAGTGTCACCTGCCAAAGGTTACTTCTGACAAGCTTGTACAAGCTCGACATCGACGTCTTTCACTGCTACAAAGTCATCGAAACTACGGCCAAGCGAAATGTAACCTGAATCCGTGTCGGGCCCGTGAACAAAGACGAGATTGTTGTTCCAGACGAGTGCCACTCACGCAACCCCACAGCCAAGTCCAGTCGACTGGACCTTTATGGATCCAAACGCGGCAACCAGATGTGTCTGAGAAGTGTCACCTGCCAAAGGTTACTTCTGACAAGCTTGTACAAGCTCGACAGCGACGTCTTTCACTGCTACAAAGTTATCGAAACTACGGCCAAGCGAAATGTAACCTGAATCCGTGTCGGGGTCGTGAACAAAGACGAGATTGTTGTTCCAGACGAGTGCCACTCACTCAACCCCACAGCCAAGTCCAGTCGACTGGACCTTTATGGATCAAAATGTGGCACCCAGATGTGTCTGAAATGTGTCACATGCCTAAGGTTACTTCTGACAAGCTTGTACAAGCTCGACAGCGACGTCTTTCACTGCTACAAAGTCATCGAAATCACGGCCAAGCGAAATGTAACCTGAATGCTGGTCGGGGCCGTGAACAAAGACGAGACTGTTGTTCCAGACGAGTGCCATTCACTCAACCCCACAGCCAAGTCCAGTCGACTGGACCTTTATGGATCCAAACGCGGCACCCAGATGTGTCTGAGAAGTGTCACCTGCCAAAGGTTACTTCTGACAAGCTTGTACAAGCTCGACATCGACGTCTTTCACTGCTACAAAGTCATCGAAACTACGGCCAAGCTAAATGTAACCTGAATCCGTGTCGGGCCCGTGAACAAAGACGAGATTGTTGTTCCAGACGAGTGCCACTCACTCAGCCCCACAGCCAAGTCCAGTCGACTGAACCTTTATGGATCCAAACGCGGCAACCAGATGTGTCTGAGAAGTGTCACCTGCCAAAGGTTACTTCTGACAAGCTACAAAGTCATCGAAACTACAGCCAAGCGAAATGTAACCTGAATGCTGGTCGGGGCCGTGAACAAAGACGAGACTGTTGTTCCAGACGAGTGCCACTCACTCAACCCCACAGCCAAGTCCAGTCGACTGGACCTTTATGGATCCAAACGCGGCACCCAGATGTGTCTGAGAAGTGTCACCTGCCAAAGGTTACTTCTGACAAGCTTGTACAAGCTCGACATCGACGTCTTTCACTGCTACAAAGTCATCGAAACTACGGCCAAGCGAAATGTAACCTGAATCCGTGTCGGGCCCGTGAACAAAGACGAGATTGTTGTTCCAGACGAGTGCCACTCACGCAACCCCACAGCCAAGTCCAGTCGACTGGACCTTTATGGATCCAAACGCGGCAACCAGATGTGTCTGAGAAGTGTCACCTGCCAAAGGTTACTTCTGACAAGCTTGTACAAGCTCGACAGCGACGTCTTTCACTGCTACAAAGTTATCGAAACTACGGCCAAGCGAAATGTAACCTGAATCCGTGTCGGGGTCGTGAACAAAGACGAGATTGTTGTTCCAGACGAGTGCCACTCACTCAACCCCACAGCCAAGTCCAGACGACTGGACCTTTATGGATCAAAATGTGGCACCCAGATGTGTCTGAAATGTGTCACATGCCTAAGGTTACTTCTGACAAGCTTGTACAAGCTCGACGGCGACGTCTTTCACTGCTACAAAGTCATCGAAATCACGGCCAAGCGAAATGTAACCTGAATGCTGGTCGGGGCCGTGAACAAAGACGAGACTGTTGTTCCAGACGAGTGCCACTCACTCAACCCCACAGCCAAGTCCAGTCGACTGGACCTTTATGGATCCAAACGCGGCACCCAGATGTGTCTGAGAAGTGTCACCTGCCAAAGGTTACTTCTGACAAGCATGTACAAGCTCGACATCGACGTCTTTCACTGCTACAAAGTCATCGAAACTACGGCCAAGCTAAATGTAACCTGAATCCGTGTCGGGCCCGTGAACAAAGACGAGATTGTTGTTCCAGACGAGTGCCACTCACTCAGCCCCACAGCCAAGTCCAGTCGACTGAACCTTTATGGATCCAAACGCGGCAACCAGATGTGTCTGAGAAGTGTCACCTGCCAAAGGTTACTTCTGACAAGCTTGTACAAGCTCGACCGCGACGTCTTTCACTGCTACAAAGTCATCGAAACTACGGCCAAGCGAAATGTAACCTGAATCCGTATCGGGGCCGTGAACAAACACCAGATTGTTGTTCCAGACGAGTGCCACTCACTCAACCCCACAGCCAAGTCCAGTCGACTGGACCTTTATGGATCCAAACGCGGCAACAAGATGTGTCTGAGAAGTGTCACCTGCCAAAGGTTACTTCTGACAAGCTTGTACAAGCTCGACATCGACGTCTTTCACTGCTACAAAGTCATCGAAACTACGGCCAAGCGAAATGTAACCTGAATCCGTGTCGGGCCCGTGAACAAAGACGAGATTGTTGTTCCAGACGAGTGCCACTCACTCAGCCCCACAGCCAAGTCCAGTCGACTGGACCTTTATGGATCTAAATGCGGCACCCAGATGTGTCTGAAAAGTGTCACCTGCCTAAGGTTACTTCTGACAAGCTTGTACAAGCTCGACGGCGACGTCTTTCACTGCTACAAAGTCATCGAAATCACGGCCAAGCGAAATGTAACCTGAATGCTGGTCGGGGCCGTGAACAAAGACGAGACTGTTGTTCCAGACGAGTGCCACTCACTCAACCCCACAGCCAAGTCCAGTCGACTGGACCTTTATGGATCCAAACGCGGCAACCAGATGTGTCTGAGAAGTGTCACCTGCCAAAGGTAACTTCTGACAAGCTAAAAAGTCATCGAAACTACGGCCAAGCGAAAAGTAACCTGAATCCGTGTCGGGGTCGTGAACAAAGACGAGATTGTTGTTCCAGACGAGTGCCACTCACTCAACCCCACAGCCAAGTCCAGTCGACTGGACCTTTATGGATCTAAATGCGGCACCCAGATGTGTCTGAAAAGTGTCACCTGCCTAAGGTTACTTCTGACAAGCTTGTACAAGCTCGACGGCGACGTCTTTCACTGCTACAAAGTCATCGAAATCACGGCCAAGCGAAATGTAACCTGAATGCTGGTCGGGGCCGTGAACAAAGACGAGACTGTTGTTCCAGACGAGTGCCACTCACTCAACCCCACAGCCAAGTCCAGTCGACTGGACCTTTATGGATCCAAACGCGGGACCCAGATGTGTCTGAGAAGTGTCACCTGCCAAAGTTTACTTCTGACAAGCTTGTACAAGCTCAAAATCGACGTCTTTCACTGCTACAAAGTCATCGAAATCACGGCCAAGCGAAATGTAACCTGAATGCTTGTCGGGGCCGTGAACAAAGACGAGACTGTTGTTCCAGACGAGTGCCACTCACTCAGCCCCACAGCCAAGTCCAGTCGACTTGACCTTTATGGATCCAACCGCGGCAACCAGATGTGTCTGAGAAGTGTCACCTGCCAAAGGTAACTTCTGACAAGCTACAAAGTTATCGAAACTACGGCCAAGCGAAATGTAACCTGAATCCGTGTCGGGGTCGTGAACAAAGACGAGATTGTTGTTCCAGACGAGTGCCACTCACTCAACCCCACAGCCAAGTCCAGTCGACTGGACCTTTATGGATCAAAATGCGGCACCCAGATGTGTCTGAAAAGTGTCACCTGCCTAAGGTTACTTCTGACAAGCTTGTACAAGCACGACGGCGACGTCTTTCACTGCTACAAAGTCATCGAAATCACGGCCAAGCGAAATGTAACCTGAATGCTGGTCGGGGCCGTGAACAAAGACGAGACTGTTGTTATAGACGAGTGCCACTCACTCAACCCCACAGCCAAGTCCAGTCGACTGGACCTTTATGGATCCAAACGCGGCACCCAGATGTGTCTGAGAAGTGTCACCTGCCAAAGGTTACTTCTGACAAGCTTGTACAAGCTCGACGGCGACGTCTTTCACTGCTACAAAGTCATCGAAACTACGGCCAAGCGAAATGTAACCTGAATCCGTGTCGGGCCAGTGAACAAAGACGAGATTGTTGTTCCAGACGAGTGCCACTCACTCAGCCCCACAGCCAAGTCCAGTCGACTTGACCTTTATGGATCCAAACGCGGCAACCAGATGTGTCTGAGAAGTGTCACCTGCCAAAGGTTACTTCTGACAAGCTACAAAGTCATCGAAACTACAGCCAAGCGAAATGTAACCTGAATGCTGGTCGGGGCCGTGAACAAAGACGAGACTGTTGTTCCAGACGAGTGCCACTCACTCAACCCCACAGCCAATTCCAGTCGACTGGACCTTTATGGATCCAAACGCGGCACCCAGATGTGTCTGAGAAGTGTCACCTGCCAAAGGTTACTTCTGACAAGCTTGTACAAGCTCGACATCGACGTCTTTCACTGCTACAAAGTCATCGAAACTACGGCCAAGCGAAATGTAACCTGAATCCGTGTCGGGCCCGTGAACAAAGACGAGATTGTTGTTCCAGACGAGTGCCACTCACGCAACCCCACAGCCAAGTCCAGTCGACTGGACCTTTATGGATCCAAACGCGGCAACCAGATGTGTCTGAGAAGTGTCACCTGCCAAAGGTTACTTCTGACAAGCTTGTACAAGCTCGACAGCGACGTCTTTCACTGCTACAAAGTTATCGAAACTACGGCCAAGCGAAATGTAACCTGAATCCGTGTCGGGGTCGTGAACAAAGACGAGATTGTTGTTCCAGACGAGTGCCACTCACTCAACCCCACAGCCAAGTCCAGTCGACTGGACCTTTATGGATCAAAATGCGGCACCCAGATGTGTCTGAAAAGTGTCACCTGCCTAAGGTTACTTCTGACAAGCTTGTACAAGCACGACGGCGACGTCTTTCACTGCTACAAAGTCATCGAAATCACGGCCAAGCGAAATGTAACCTGAATGCTGGTCGGGGCCGTGAACAAAGACGAGACTGTTGTTATAGACGAGTGCCACTCACTCAACCCCACAGCCAAGTCCAGTCGACTGGACCTTTATGGATCCAAACGCGGCACCCAGATGTGTCTGAGAAGTGTCACCTGCCAAAGGTTACTTCTGACAAGCTTGTACAAGCTCGACGGCGACGTCTTTCACTGCTACAAAGTCATCGAAACTACGGCCAAGCGAAATGTAACCTGAATCCGTGTCGGGCCAGTGAACAAAGACGAGATTGTTGTTCCAGACGAGTGCCACTCACTCAGCCCCACAGCCAAGT
Organism: Alitta virens; assembly: GCA_932294295.1. Taxonomy (NCBI): domain Eukaryota; kingdom Metazoa; phylum Annelida; class Polychaeta; order Phyllodocida; family Nereididae; genus Alitta; species Alitta virens. Next base: position 11,515,640 of record OW028583.1, on the reverse strand, counting down.
CCAGTCGACTTGACCTTTATGGATCCAAACGCGGCAACCAGATGTGTCTGAGAAGTGTCACCTGCCAAAGGTTACTTCTGACAAGCTACAAAGTCATCGAAACTACAGCCAAGTGAAATGTAACCTGAATGCTGGTCGGGGCCGTGAACAAAGACGAGACTGTTGTTCCAGACGAGTGCCACTCACTCAACCCCACAGCCAATTCCAGTCGACTGGACCTTTATGGATCCAAACGCGGCACCCAGATGTGTCTGAGAAGTGTCACCTGCCAAAGGTTACTTCTGACAAGCTTGTACAAGCTCGACATCGACGTCTTTCACTGCTACAAAGTCATCGAAACTACGGCCAAGCGAAATGTAACCTGAATCCGTGTCGGGCCCGTGAACAAAGACGAGATTGTTGTTCCAGACGAGTGCCACTCACGCAACCCCACAGCCAAGTCCAGTCGACTGGACCTTTATGGATCCAAACGCGGCAACCAGATGTGTCTGAGAAGTGTCACCTGCCAAAGGTTACTTCTGACAAGCTTGTACAAGCTCGACAGCGACGTCTTTCACTGCTACAAAGTTATCGAAACTACGGCCAAGCGAAATGTAACCTGAATCCGTGTCGGGGTCGTGAACAAAGACGAGATTGTTGTTCCAGACGAGTGCCACTCACTCAACCCCACAGCCAAGTCCAGTCGACTGGACCTTTATGGATCAAAATGTGGCACCCAGATGTGTCTGAAATGTGTCACATGCCTAAGGTTACTTCTGACAAGCTTGTACAAGCTCGACAGCGACGTCTTTCACTGCTACAAAGTCATCGAAATCACGGCCAAGCGAAATGTAACCTGAATGCTGGTCGGGGCCGTGAACAAAGACGAGACTGTTGTTCCAGACGAGTGCCACTCACTCAACCCCACAGCCAAGTCCAGTCGACTGGACCTTTATGGATCCAAACGCGGCACCCAGATGTGTCTGAGAAGTGTCACCTGCCAAAGGTTACTTCTGACAAGCTTGTACAAGCTCGACATCGACGTCTTTCACTGCTACAAAGTCATCGAAACTAAGGCCAAGCTAAATGTAACCTGAATCCGTGTCGGGCCCGTGAACAAAGACGAGATTGTTGTTCCAGACGAGTGCCACTCACTCAGCCCCACAGCCAAGTCCAGTCGACTGAACCTTTATGGATCCAAACGCGGCAACCAGATGTGTCTGAGAAGTGTCACCTGCCAAAGGTTACTTCTGACAAGCTTGTACAAGCTCGACAGCGACGTCTTTCACTGCTACAAAGTCATCGAAACTACGGCCAAGCGAAATGTAACCTGAATCCGTGTCGGGCCCGTGAACAAAGACGAGATTGTTGTTCCAGACGAGTGCCACTCACGCAACCCCACAGCCAAGTCCAGTCGACTGGACCTTTATGGATCCAAACGCGGCAACCAGATGTGTCTGAGAAGTGTCACCTGCCAAAGGTTACTTCTGACAAGCTTGTACAAGCTCGACAGCGACGTCTTTCACTGCTACAAAGTTATCGAAACTACGGCCAAGCGAAATGTAACCTGAATCCGTGTCGGGGTCGTGAACAAAGACGAGATTGTTGTTCCAGACGAGTGCCACTCACTCAACCCCACAGCCAAGTCCAGTCGACTGGACCTTTATGGATCAAAATGTGGCACCCAGATGTGTCTGAAATGTGTCACATGCCTAAGGTTACTTCTGACAAGCTTGTACAAGCTCGACGGCGACGTCTTTCACTGCTACAAAGTCATCGAAATCACGGCCAAGCGAAATGTAACCTGAATGCTGGTCGGGGCCGTGAACAAAGACGAGACTGTTGTTCCAGACGAGTGCCACTCACTCAACCCCACAGCCAAGTCCAGTCGACTGGACCTTTATGGATCCAAACGCGGCACCCAGATGTGTCTGAGAAGTGTCACCTGCCAAAGGTTACTTCTGACAAGCTTGTACAAGCTCGACATCGACGTCTTTCACTGCTACAAAGTCATCGAAACTACGGCCAAGCTAAATGTAACCTGAATCCGTGTCGGGCCCGTGAACAAAGACGAGATTGTTGTTCCAGACGAGTGCCACTCACTCAGCCCCACAGCCAAGTCCAGTCGACTGAACCTTTATGGATCCAAACGCGGCAACCAGATGTGTCTGAGAAGTGTCACCTGCCAAAGGTTACTTCTGACAAGCTTGTACAAGCTCGACAGCGACGTCTTTCACTGCTACAAAGTCATCGAAACTACGGCCAAGCGAAATGTAACCTGAATCCGTGTCGGGCCCGTGAACAAAGACGAGATTGTTGTTCCAGACGAGTGCCACTCACGCAACCCCACAGCCAAGTCCAGTCGACTGGACCTTTATGGATCCAAACGCGGCAACCAGATGTGTCTGAGAAGTGTCACCTGCCAAAGGTTACTTCTGACAAGCTTGTACAAGCTCGACAGCGACGTCTTTCACTGCTACAAAGTTATCGAAACTACGGCCAAGCGAAATGTAACCTGAATCCGTGTCGGGGTCGTGAACAAAGACGAGATTGTTGTTCCAGACGAGTGCCACTCACTCAACCCCACAGCCAAGTCCAGACGACTGGACCTTTATGGATCAAAATGTGGCACCCAGATGTGTCTGAAATGTGTCACATGCCTAAGGTTACTTCTGACAAGCTTGTACAAGCTCGACGGCGACGTCTTTCACTGCTACAAAGTCATCGAAATCACGGCCAAGCGAAATGTAACCTGAATGCTGGTCGGGGCCGTGAACAAAGACGAGACTGTTGTTCCAGACGAGTGCCACTCACTCAACCCCACAGCCAAGTCCAGTCGACTGGACCTTTATGGATCCAAACGCGGCACCCAGATGTGTCTGAGAAGTGTCACCTGCCAAAGGTTACTTCTGACAAGCTTGTACAAGCTCGACATCGACGTCTTTCACTGCTACAAAGTCATCGAAACTACGGCCAAGCTAAATGTAACCTGAATCCGTGTCGGGCCCGTGAACAAAGACGAGATTGTTGTTCCAGACGAGTGCCACTCACTCAGCCCCACAGCCAAGTCCAGTCGACTGAACCTTTATGGATCCAAACGCGGCAACCAGATGTGTCTGAGAAGTGTCACCTGCCAAAGGTTACTTCTGACAAGCTTGTACAAGCTCGACGGCGACGTCTTTCACTGCTACAAAGTCATCGAAATCACGGCCAAGCGAAATGTAACCTGAATGCTGGTCGGGGCCGTGAACAAAGACGAGATTGTTGTTCCAGACGAGTGCCACTCACTCAGCCCCACAGCCAAGTCCAAAATGTAACCTGAATCCGTGTCGGGCCCGTGAACAAAGACGAGATTGTTGTTCCAGACGAGTGCCACTCACTCAGCCCCACAGCCAAGTCCAGTCGACTGAACCTTTATGGATCCAAACGCGGCAACCAGATGTGTCTGAGAAATGTCACCTGCCAAAGGTTACTTCTGACAAGCTTGTACAAGCTCGACAGCGACGTCTTTCACTGCTACAAAGTCATCGAAACTACGGCCAAGCGAAATGTAACCTGAATCCGTGTCGGGGTCGTGAACAAAGACGAGATTGTTGTTCCAGACGAGTGCCACTCACTCAACCCCACAGCCAAGTCCAGTCGACTGGACCTTTATGGATCCAAACGCGGCACCCAGATGTGTCTGAGAAGTGTCACCTGCCAAAGGTTACTTCTGACAAGCTTGTACAAGCTCGACATCGACGTCTTTCACTGCTACAAAGTCATCGAAACTACGGCCAAGCGAAATGTAACCTGAATCCGTGTCGGGCCCGTGAACAAAGACGAGATTGTTGTTCCAGACGAGTGCCACTCACTCAACCCCACAGCCAAGTCCAGTCGACTGGACCTTTATGGATCAAAATGTGGCACCCAGATGTGCCTGAAATGTGTCACATGCCTAAGGTTACTTCTGACAAGCTTGTACAAGCTCGACGGCGACGTCTTTCACTGCTACAAAGTCATCGAAATCACGGCCAAGCGAAATGTAACCTGAATGCTGGTCGGGGCCGTGAACAAAGACGAGACTGTTGTTCCAGACGAGTGCCACTCACTCAACCCCACAGCCAAGTCCAGTCGACTGGACCTTTATGGATCCAAACGCGGCACCCAGATGTGTCTGAGAAGTGTCACCTGCCAAAGGTTACTTCTGACAAGCTTGTACAAGCTCGACATCGACGTCTTTCACTGCTACAAAGTCATCGAAACTACGGCCAAGCGAAATGTAACCTGAATCCGTGTCGGGCCCGTGAACAAAGACGAGATTGTTGTTCCAGACGAGTGCCACTCACGCAACCCCACAGCCAAGTCCAGTCGACTGGACCTTTATGGATCCAAACGCGGCAACCAGATGTGTCTGAGAAGTGTCACCTGCCAAAGGTTACTTCTGACAAGCTTGTACAAGCTCGACAGCGACGTCTTTCACTGCTACAAAGTTATCGAAACTACGGCCAAGCGAAATGTAACCTGAATCCGTGTCGGGGTCGTGAACAAAGACGAGATTGTTGTTCCAGACGAGTGCCACTCACTCAACCCCACAGCCAAGTCCAGTCGACTGGACCTTTATGGATCAAAATGTGGCACCCAGATGTGTCTGAAATGTGTCACATGCCTAAGGTTACTTCTGACAAGCTTGTACAAGCTCGACGGCGACGTCTTTCACTGCTACAAAGTCATCGAAATCACGGCCAAGCGAAATGTAACCTGAATGCTGGTCGGGGCCGTGAACAAAGACGAGACTGTTGTTCCAGACGAGTGCCACTCACTCAACCCCACAGCCAAGTCCAGTCGACTGGACCTTTATGGATCCAAACGCGGCACCCAGATGTGTCTGAGAAGTGTCACCTGCCAAAGGTTACTTCTGACAAGCTTGTACAAGCTCGACATCGACGTCTTTCACTGCTACAAAGTCATCGAAACTACGGCCAAGCGAAATGTAACCTGAATCCGTGTCGGGCCCGTGAACAAAGACGAGATTGTTGTTCCAGACGAGTGCCACTCACGCAACCCCACAGCCAAGTCCAGTCGACTGGACCTTTATGGATCCAAACGCGGCAACCAGATGTGTCTGAGAAGTGTCACCTGCCAAAGGTTACTTCTGACAAGCTTGTACAAGCTCGACAGCGACGTCTTTCACTGCTACAAAGTTATCGAAACTACGGCCAAGCGAAATGTAACCTGAATCCGTGTCGGGGTCGTGAACAAAGACGAGATTGTTGTTCCAGACGAGTGCCACTCACTCAACCCCACAGCCAAGTCCAGACGACTGGACCTTTATGGATCAAAATGTGGCACCCAGATGTGTCTGAAATGTGTCACATGCCTAAGGTTACTTCTGACAAGCTTGTACAAGCTCGACGGCGACGTCTTTCACTGCTACAAAGTCATCGAAATCACGGCCAAGCGAAATGTAACCTGAATGCTGGTCGGGGCCGTGAACAAAGACGAGACTGTTGTTCCAGACGAGTGCCACTCACTCAACCCCACAGCCAAGTCCAGTCGACTGGACCTTTATGGATCCAAACGCGGCACCCAGATGTGTCTGAGAAGTGTCACCTGCCAAAGGTTACTTCTGACAAGCTTGTACAAGCTCGACATCGACGTCTTTCACTGCTACAAAGTCATCGAAACTACGGCCAAGCTAAATGTAACCTGAATCCGTGTCGGGCCCGTGAACAAAGACGAGATTGTTGTTCCAGACGAGTGCCACTCACTCAGCCCCACAGCCAAGTCCAGTCGACTGAACCTTTATGGATCCAAACGCGGCAACCAGATGTGTCTGAGAAGTGTCACCTGCCAAAGGTTACTTCTGACAAGCTTGTACAAGCTCGACCGCGACGTCTTTCACTGCTACAAAGTCATCGAAACTACGGCCAAGCGAAATGTAACCTGAATCCGTATCGGGGCCGTGAACAAACACCAGATTGTTGTTCCAGACGAGTGCCACTCACTCAACCCCACAGCCAAGTCCAGTCGACTGGACCTTTATGGATCCAAACGCGGCAACAAGATGTGTCTGAGAAGTGTCACCTGCCAAAGGTTACTTCTGACAAGCTTGTACAAGCTCGACATCGACGTCTTTCACTGCTACAAAGTCATCGAAACTACGGCCAAGCGAAATGTAACCTGAATCCGTGTCGGGCCCGTGAACAAAGACGAGATTGTTGTTCCAGACGAGTGCCACTCACTCAGCCCCACAGCCAAGTCCAGTCGACTGGACCTTTATGGATCTAAATGCGGCACCCAGATGTGTCTGAAAAGTGTCACCTGCCTAAGGTTACTTCTGACAAGCTTGTACAAGCTCGACGGCGACGTCTTTCACTGCTACAAAGTCATCGAAATCACGGCCAAGCGAAATGTAACCTGAATGCTGGTCGGGGCCGTGAACAAAGACGAGACTGTTGTTCCAGACGAGTGCCACTCACTCAACCCCACAGCCAAGTCCAGTCGACTGGACCTTTATGGATCCAAACGCGGCAACCAGATGTGTCTGAGAAGTGTCACCTGCCAAAGGTAACTTCTGACAAGCTAAAAAGTCATCGAAACTACGGCCAAGCGAAAAGTAACCTGAATCCGTGTCGGGGTCGTGAACAAAGACGAGATTGTTGTTCCAGACGAGTGCCACTCACTCAACCCCACAGCCAAGTCCAGTCGACTGGACCTTTATGGATCTAAATGCGGCACCCAGATGTGTCTGAAAAGTGTCACCTGCCTAAGGTTACTTCTGACAAGCTTGTACAAGCTCGACGGCGACGTCTTTCACTGTTACAAAGTCATCGAAATCACGGCCAAGCGAAATGTAACCTGAATGCTGGTCGGGGCCGTGAACAAAGACGAGACTGTTGTTCCAGACGAGTGCCACTCACTCAACCCCACAGCCAAGTCCAGTCGACTGGACCTTTATGGATCCAAACGCGGGACCCAGATGTGTCTGAGAAGTGTCACCTGCCAAAGTTTACTTCTGACAAGCTTGTACAAGCTCAAAATCGACGTCTTTCACTGCTACAAAGTCATCGAAATCACGGCCAAGCGAAATGTAACCTGAATGCTTGTCGGGGCCGTGAACAAAGACGAGACTGTTGTTCCAGACGAGTGCCACTCACTCAGCCCCACAGCCAAGTCCAGTCGACTTGACCTTTATGGATCCAACCGCGGCAACCAGATGTGTCTGAGAAGTGTCACCTGCCAAAGGTAACTTCTGACAAGCTACAAAGTTATCGAAACTACGGCCAAGCGAAATGTAACCTGAATCCGTGTCGGGGTCGTGAACAAAGACGAGATTGTTGTTCCAGACGAGTGCCACTCACTCAACCCCACAGCCAAGTCCAGTCGACTGGACCTTTATGGATCAAAATGCGGCACCCAGATGTGTCTGAAAAGTGTCACCTGCCTAAGGTTACTTCTGACAAGCTTGTACAAGCTCGACGGCGACGTCTTTCACTGCTACAAAGTCATCGAAATCACGGCCAAGCGAAATGTAACCTGAATGCTGGTCGGGGCCGTGAACAAAGACGAGACTGTTGTTATAGACGAGTGCCACTCACTCAACCCCACAGCCAAGTCCAGTCGACTGGACCTTTATGGATCCAAACGCGGCACCCAGATGTGTCTGAGAAGTGTCACCTGCCAAAGGTTACTTCTGACAAGCTTGTACAAGCTCGACGGCGACGTCTTTCACTGCTACAAAGTCATCGAAACTACGGCCAAGCGAAATGTAACCTGAATCCGTGTCGGGCCAGTGAACAAAGACGAGATTGTTGTTCCAGACGAGTGCCACTCACTCAGCCCCACAGCCAAGTCCAGTCGACTTGACCTTTATGGATCCAAACGCGGCAACCAGATGTGTCTGAGAAGTGTCACCTGCCAAAGGTTACTTCTGACAAGCTACAAAGTCATCGAAACTACAGCCAAGCGAAATGTAACCTGAATGCTGGTCGGGGCCGTGAACAAAGACGAGACTGTTGTTCCAGACGAGTGCCACTCACTCAACCCCACAGCCAATTCCAGTCGACTGGACCTTTATGGATCCAAACGCGGCACCCAGATGTGTCTGAGAAGTGTCACCTGCCAAAGGTTACTTCTGACAAGCTTGTACAAGCTCGACATCGACGTCTTTCACTGCTACAAAGTCATCGAAACTACGGCCAAGCGAAATGTAACCTGAATCCGTGTCGGGCCCGTGAACAAAGACGAGATTGTTGTTCCAGACGAGTGCCACTCACGCAACCCCACAGCCAAGTCCAGTCGACTGGACCTTTATGGATCCAAACGCGGCAACCAGATGTGTCTGAGAAGTGTCACCTGCCAAAGGTTACTTCTGACAAGCTTGTACAAGCTCGACAGCGACGTCTTTCACTGCTACAAAGTTATCGAAACTACGGCCAAGCGAAATGTAACCTGAATCCGTGTCGGGGTCGTGAACAAAGACGAGATTGTTGTTCCAGACGAGTGCCACTCACTCAACCCCACAGCCAAGTCCAGTCGACTGGACCTTTATGGATCAAAATGTGGCACCCAGATGTGTCTGAAATGTGTCACATGCCTAAGGTTACTTCTGACAAGCTTGTACAAGCTCGACGGCGACGTCTTTCACTGCTACAAAGTCATCGAAATCACGGCCAAGCGAAATGTAACCTGAATGCTGGTCGGGGCCGTGAACAAAGACGAGACTGTTGTTCCAGACGAGTGCCACTCACTCAACCCCACAGCCAAGTCCAGTCGACTGGACCTTTATGGATCCAAACGCGGCACCCAGATGTGTCTGAGAAGTGTCACCTGCCAAAGGTTACTTCTGACAAGCTTGTACAAGCTCGACATCGACGTCTTTCACTGCTACAAAGTCATCGAAACTACGGCCAAGCTAAATGTAACCTGAATCCGTGTCGGGCCCGTGAACAAAGACGAGATTGTTGTTCCAGACGAGTGCCACTCACTCAGCCCCACAGCCAAGTCCAGTCGACTGAACCTTTATGGATCCAAACGCGGCAACCAGATGTGTCTGAGAAGTGTCACCTGCCAAAGGTTACTTCTGACAAGCTTGTACAAGCTCGACAGCGACGTCTTTCACTGCTACAAAGTTATCGAAACTACGGCCAAGCGAAATGTAACCTGAATCCGTGTCGGGGTCGTGAACAAAGACGAGATTGTTGTTCCAGACGAGTGCCACTCACTCAACCCCACAGCCAAGTCCAGACGACTGGACCTTTATGGATCAAAATGTGGCACCCAGATGTGTCTGAAATGTGTCACATGCCTAAGGTTACTTCTGACAAGCTTGTACAAGCTCGACGGCGACGTCTTTCACTGCTACAAAGTCATCGAAATCACGGCCAAGCGAAATGTAACCTGAATGCTGGTCGGGGCCGTGAACAAAGACGAGACTGTTGTTCCAGACGAGTGCCACTCACTCAACCCCACAGCCAAGTCCAGTCGACTGGACCTTTATGGATCCAAACGCGGCACCCAGATGTGTCTGAGAAGTGTCACCTGCCAAAGGTTACTTCTGACAAGCTTGTACAAGCTCGACATCGACGTCTTTCACTGCTACAAAGTCATCGAAACTACGGCCAAGCTAAATGTAACCTGAATCCGTGTCGGGCCCGTGAACAAAGACGAGATTGTTGTTCCAGACGAGTGCCACTCACTCAGCCCCACAGCCAAGTCCAGTCGACTGAACCTTTATGGATCCAAACGCGGCAACCAGATGTGTCTGAGAAGTGTCACCTGCCAAAGGTTACTTCTGACAAGCTTGTACAAGCTCGACCGCGACGTCTTTCACTGCTACAAAGTCATCGAAACTACGGCCAAGCGAAATGTAACCTGAATCCGTATCGGGGCCGTGAACAAACACCAGATTGTTGTTCCAGACGAGTGCCACTCACTCAACCCCACAGCCAAGTCCAGTCGACTGGACCTTTATGGATCCAAACGCGGCAACAAGATGTGTCTGAGAAGTGTCACCTGCCAAAGGTTACTTCTGACAAGCTTGTACAAGCTCGACATCGACGTCTTTCACTGCTACAAAGTCATCGAAACTACGGCCAAGCGAAATGTAACCTGAATCCGTGTCGGGCCCGTGAACAAAGACGAGATTGTTGTTCCAGACGAGTGCCACTCACTCAGCCCCACAGCCAAGTCCAGTCGACTGGACCTTTATGGATCTAAATGCGGCACCCAGATGTGTCTGAAAAGTGTCACCTGCCTAAGGTTACTTCTGACAAGCTTGTACAAGCTCGACGGCGACGTCTTTCACTGCTACAAAGTCATCGAAATCACGGCCAAGCGAAATGTAACCTGAATGCTGGTCGGGGCCGTGAACAAAGACGAGACTGTTGTTCCAGACGAGTGCCACTCACTCAACCCCACAGCCAAGTCCAGTCGACTGGACCTTTATGGATCCAAACGCGGCAACCAGATGTGTCTGAGAAGTGTCACCTGCCAAAGGTAACTTCTGACAAGCTAAAAAGTCATCGAAACTACGGCCAAGCGAAAAGTAACCTGAATCCGTGTCGGGGTCGTGAACAAAGACGAGATTGTTGTTCCAGACGAGTGCCACTCACTCAACCCCACAGCCAAGTCCAGTCGACTGGACCTTTATGGATCTAAATGCGGCACCCAGATGTGTCTGAAAAGTGTCACCTGCCTAAGGTTACTTCTGACAAGCTTGTACAAGCTCGACGGCGACGTCTTTCACTGCTACAAAGTCATCGAAATCACGGCCAAGCGAAATGTAACCTGAATGCTGGTCGGGGCCGTGAACAAAGACGAGACTGTTGTTCCAGACGAGTGCCACTCACTCAACCCCACAGCCAAGTCCAGTCGACTGGACCTTTATGGATCCAAACGCGGGACCCAGATGTGTCTGAGAAGTGTCACCTGCCAAAGTTTACTTCTGACAAGCTTGTACAAGCTCAAAATCGACGTCTTTCACTGCTACAAAGTCATCGAAATCACGGCCAAGCGAAATGTAACCTGAATGCTTGTCGGGGCCGTGAACAAAGACGAGACTGTTGTTCCAGACGAGTGCCACTCACTCAGCCCCACAGCCAAGTCCAGTCGACTTGACCTTTATGGATCCAACCGCGGCAACCAGATGTGTCTGAGAAGTGTCACCTGCCAAAGGTAACTTCTGACAAGCTACAAAGTTATCGAAACTACGGCCAAGCGAAATGTAACCTGAATCCGTGTCGGGGTCGTGAACAAAGACGAGATTGTTGTTCCAGACGAGTGCCACTCACTCAACCCCACAGCCAAGTCCAGTCGACTGGACCTTTATGGATCAAAATGCGGCACCCAGATGTGTCTGAAAAGTGTCACCTGCCTAAGGTTACTTCTGACAAGCTTGTACAAGCTCGACGGCGACGTCTTTCACTGCTACAAAGTCATCGAAATCACGGCCAAGCGAAATGTAACCTGAATGCTGGTCGGGGCCGTGAACAAAGACGAGACTGTTGTTATAGACGAGTGCCACTCACTCAACCCCACAGCCAAGTCCAGTCGACTGGACCTTTATGGATCCAAACGCGGCACCCAGATGTGTCTGAGAAGTGTCACCTGCCAAAGGTTACTTCTGACAAGCTTGTACAAGCTCGACGGCGACGTCTTTCACTGCTACAAAGTCATCGAAACTACGGCCAAGCGAAATGTAACCTGAATCCGTGTCGGGCCAGTGAACAAAGACGAGATTGTTGTTCCAGACGAGTGCCACTCACTCAGCCCCACAGCCAAGTCCAGTCGACTTGACCTTTATGGATCCAAACGCGGCAACCAGATGTGTCTGAGAAGTGTCACCTGCCAAAGGTTACTTCTGACAAGCTACAAAGTCATCGAAACTACAGCCAAGCGAAATGTAACCTGAATGCTGGTCGGGGCCGTGAACAAAGACGAGACTGTTGTTCCAGACGAGTGCCACTCACTCAACCCCACAGCCAATTCCAGTCGACTGGACCTTTATGGATCCAAACGCGGCACCCAGATGTGTCTGAGAAGTGTCACCTGCCAAAGGTTACTTCTGACAAGCTTGTACAAGCTCGACATCGACGTCTTTCACTGCTACAAAGTCATCGAAACTACGGCCAAGCGAAATGTAACCTGAATCCGTGTCGGGCCCGTGAACAAAGACGAGATTGTTGTTCCAGACGAGTGCCACTCACGCAACCCCACAGCCAAGTCCAGTCGACTGGACCTTTATGGATCCAAACGCGGCAACCAGATGTGTCTGAGAAGTGTCACCTGCCAAAGGTTACTTCTGACAAGCTTGTACAAGCTCGACAGCGACGTCTTTCACTGCTACAAAGTTATCGAAACTACGGCCAAGCGAAATGTAACCTGAATCCGTGTCGGGGTCGTGAACAAAGACGAGATTGTTGTTCCAGACGAGTGCCACTCACTCAACCCCACAGCCAAGTCCAGTCGACTGGACCTTTATGGATCAAAATGTGGCACCCAGATGTGTCTGAAATGTGTCACATGCCTAAGGTTACTTCTGACAAGCTTGTACAAGCTCGACGGCGACGTCTTTCACTGCTACAAAGTCATCGAAATCACGGCCAAGCGAAATGTAACCTGAATGCTGGTCGGGGCCGTGAACAAAGACGAGACTGTTGTTCCAGACGAGTGCCACTCACTCAACCCCACAGCCAAGTCCAGTCGACTGGACCTTTATGGATCCAAACGCGGCACCCAGATGTGTCTGAGAAGTGTCACCTGCCAAAGGTTACTTCTGACAAGCTTGTACAAGCTCGACATCGACGTCTTTCACTGCTACAAAGTCATCGAAACTACGGCCAAGCTAAATGTAACCTGAATCCGTGTCGGGCCCGTGAACAAAGACGAGATTGTTGTTCCAGACGAGTGCCACTCACTCAGCCCCACAGCCAAGTCCAGTCGACTGAACCTTTATGGATCCAAACGCGGCAACCAGATGTGTCTGAGAAGTGTCACCTGCCAAAGGTTACTTCTGACAAGCTTGTACAAGCTCGACAGCGACGTCTTTCACTGCTACAAAGTCATCGAAACTACGGCCAAGCGAAATGTAACCTGAATCCGTGTCGGGCCCGTGAACAAAGACGAGATTGTTGTTCCAGACGAGTGCCACTCACGCAACCCCACAGCCAAGTCCAGTCGACTGGACCTTTATGGATCCAAACGCGGCAACCAGATGTGTCTGAGAAGTGTCACCTGCCAAAGGTTACTTCTGACAAGCTTGTACAAGCTCGACAGCGACGTCTTTCACTGCTACAAAGTTATCGAAACTACGGCCAAGCGAAATGTAACCTGAATCCGTGTCGGGGTCGTGAACAAAGACGAGATTGTTGTTCCAGACGAGTGCCACTCACTCAACCCCACAGCCAAGTCCAGTCGACTGGACCTTTATGGATCAAAATGTGGCACCCAGATGTGTCTGAAATGTGTCACATGCCTAAGGTTACTTCTGACAAGCTTGTACAAGCTCGACGGCGACGTCTTTCACTGCTACAAAGTCATCGAAATCACGGCCAAGCGAAATGTAACCTGAATGCTGGTCGGGGCCGTGAAGAAAGACGAGACTGTTGTTCCAGACGAGTGCCACTCACTCAACCCCACAGCCAAGTCCAGTCGACTGGACCTTTATGGATCCAAACGCGGCACCCAGATGTGTCTGAGAAGTGTCACCTGCCAAAGGTTACTTCTGACAAGCTTGTACAAGCTCGACCGTGACGTCTTTCACTGCTACAAAGTCATCGAAACTACGGCCAAGCTAAATGTAACCTGAATCCGTGTCGGGCCCGTGAACAAAGACGAGATTGTTGTTCCAGACGAGTGCCACTCACTCAGCCCCACAGCCAAGTCCAGTCGACTGAACCTTTATGGATCCAAACGCGGCAACCAGATGTGTCTGAGAAGTGTCACCTGCCAAAGGTTACTTCTGACAAGCTTGTACAAGCTCGACAGCGACGTCTTTCACTGCTACAAAGTCATCGAAACTACGGCCAAGCGAAATGTAACCTGAATCCGTGTCGGGCCCGTGAACAAAGACGAGATTGTTGTTCCAGACGAGTGCCACTCACGCAACCCCACAGCCAAGTCCAGTCGACTGGACCTTTATGGATCCAAACGCGGCAACCAGATGTGTCTGAGAAGTGTCACCTGCCAAAGGTTACTTCTGACAAGCTTGTACAAGCTCGACAGCGACGTCTTTCACTGCTACAAAGTTATCGAAACTACGGCCAAGCGAAATGTAACCTGAATCCGTGTCGGGGTCGTGAACAAAGACGAGATTGTTGTTCCAGACGAGTGCCACTCACTCAACCCCACAGCCAAGTCCAGACGACTGGACCTTTATGGATCAAAATGTGGCACCCAGATGTGTCTGAAATGTGTCACATGCCTAAGGTTACTTCTGACAAGCTTGTACAAGCTCGACGGCGACGTCTTTCACTGCTACAAAGTCATCGAAATCACGGCCAAGCGAAATGTAACATGAATGCTGGTCGGGGCCGTGAACAAAGACGAGACTGTTGTTCCAGACGAGTGCCACTCACTCAACCCCACAGCCAAGTCCAGTCGACTGGACCTTTATGGATCCAAACGCGGCACCCAGATGTGTCTGAGAAGTGTCACCTGCCAAAGGTTACTTCTGACAAGCTTGTACAAGCTCGACGGCGACGTCTTTCACTGCTACAAAGTCATCGAAATCACGGCCAAGCGAAATGTAACATGAATGCTGGTCGGGGCCGTGAACAAAGACGAGACTGTTGTTCCAGACGAGTGCCACTCACTCAGCCCCACAGCCAAGTCCAGTCGACTGAACCTTTATGGATCCAAACGCGGCAACCAGATGTGTCTGAGAAGTGTCACCTGCCAAAGGTAACTTCTGACAAGCTACAAAGTTATCGAAACTACGGCCAAGCGAAATGTAACCTGAATCCGTGTCGGGGTCGTGAACAAAGACGAGATTGTTGTTCCAGACGAGTGCCACTCACTCAACCCCACAGCCAAGTCCAGTCGACTGGACCTTTATGGATCAAAATGCGGCACCCAGATGTGTCTGAAAAGTGTCACCTGCCTAAGGTTACTTCTGACAAGCTTGTACAAGCTCGACGGCGACGTCTTTCACTGCTACAAAGTCATCGAAATCACGGCCAAGCGAAATGTAACCTGAATGCTGGTCGGGGCCGTGAACAAAGACGAGACTGTTGTTATAGACGAGTGCCACTCACTCAACCCCACAGCCAAGTCCAGTCGACTGGACCTTTATGGATCCAAACGCGGCACCCAGATGTGTCTGAGAAGTGTCACCTGCCAAAGGTTACTTCTGACAAGCTTGTACAAGCTCGACGGCGACGTCTTTCACTGCTACAAAGTCATCGAAACTACGGCCAAGCGAAATGTAACCTGAATCCGTGTCGGGCCAGTGAACAAAGACGAGATTGTTGTTCCAGACGAGTGCCACTCACTCAGCCCCACAGCCAAGTCCAGTCGACTTGACCTTTATGGATCCAAACGCGGCAACCAGATGTGTCTGAGAAGTGTCACCTGCCAAAGGTTACTTCTGACAAGCTACAAAGTCATCGAAACTACAGCCAAGCGAAATGTAACCTGAATGCTGGTCGGGGCCGTGAACAAAGACGAGACTGTTGTTCCAGACGAGTGCCACTCACTCAACCCCACAGCCAATTCCAGTCGACTGGACCTTTATGGATCCAAACGCGGCACCCAGATGTGTCTGAGAAGTGTCACCTGCCAAAGGTTACTTCTGACAAGCTTGTACAAGCTCGACATCGACGTCTTTCACTGCTACAAAGTCATCGAAACTACGGCCAAGCGAAATGTAACCTGAATCCGTGTCGGGCCCGTGAACAAAGACGAGATTGTTGTTCCAGACGAGTGCCACTCACGCAACCCCACAGCCAAGTCCAGTCGACTGGACCTTTATGGATCCAAACGCGGCAACCAGATGTGTCTGAGAAGTGTCACCTGCCAAAGGTTACTTCTGACAAGCTTGTACAAGCTCGACAGCGACGTCTTTCACTGCTACAAAGTTATCGAAACTACGGCCAAGCGAAATGTAACCTGAATCCGTGTCGGGGTCGTGAACAAAGACGAGATTGTTGTTCCAGACGAGTGCCACTCACTCAACCCCACAGCCAAGTCCAGTCGACTGGACCTTTATGGATCAAAATGTGGCACCCAGATGTGTCTGAAATGTGTCACATGCCTAAGGTTACTTCTGACAAGCTTGTACAAGCTCGACGGCGACGTCTTTCACTGCTACAAAGTCATCGAAATCACGGCCAAGCGAAATGTAACCTGAATGCTGGTCGGGGCCGTGAACAAAGACGAGACTGTTGTTCCAGACGAGTGCCACTCACTCAACCCCACAGCCAAGTCCAGTCGACTGGACCTTTATGGATCCAAACGCGGCACCCAGATGTGTCTGAGAAGTGTCACCTGCCAAAGGTTACTTCTGACAAGCTTGTACAAGCTCGACATCGACGTCTTTCACTGCTACAAAGTCATCGAAACTACGGCCAAGCTAAATGTAACCTGAATCCGTGTCGGGCCCGTGAACAAAGACGAGATTGTTGTTCCAGACGAGTGCCACTCACTCAGCCCCACAGCCAAGTCCAGTCGACTGAACCTTTATGGATCCAAACGCGGCAACCAGATGTGTCTGAGAAGTGTCACCTGCCAAAGGTTACTTCTGACAAGCTTGTACAAGCTCGACAGCGACGTCTTTCACTGCTACAAAGTCATCGAAACTACGGCCAAGCGAAATGTAACCTGAATCCGTGTCGGGCCCGTGAACAAAGACGAGATTGTTGTTCCAGACGAGTGCCACTCACGCAACCCCACAGCCAAGTCCAGTCGACTGGACCTTTATGGATCCAAACGCGGCAACCAGATGTGTCTGAGAAGTGTCACCTGCCAAAGGTTACTTCTGACAAGCTTGTACAAGCTCGACAGCGACGTCTTTCACTGCTACAAAGTTATCGAAACTACGGCCAAGCGAAATGTAACCTGAATCCGTGTCGGGGTCGTGAACAAAGACGAGATTGTTGTTCCAGACGAGTGCCACTCACTCAACCCCACAGCCAAGTCCAGTCGACTGGACCTTTATGGATCAAAATGTGGCACCCAGATGTGTCTGAAATGTGTCACATGCCTAAGGTTACTTCTGACAAGCTTGTACAAGCTCGACGGCGACGTCTTTCACTGCTACAAAGTCATCGAAATCACGGCCAAGCGAAATGTAACCTGAATGCTGGTCGGGGCCGTGAAGAAAGACGAGACTGTTGTTCCAGACGAGTGCCACTCACTCAACCCCACAGCCAAGTCCAGTCGACTGGACCTTTATGGATCCAAACGCGGCACCCAGATGTGTCTGAGAAGTGTCACCTGCCAAAGGTTACTTCTGACAAGCTTGTACAAGCTCGACCGTGACGTCTTTCACTGCTACAAAGTCATCGAAACTACGGCCAAGCTAAATGTAACCTGAATCCGTGTCGGGCCCGTGAACAAAGACGAGATTGTTGTTCCAGACGAGTGCCACTCACTCAGCCCCACAGCCAAGTCCAGTCGACTGAACCTTTATGGATCCAAACGCGGCACCCAGATGTGTCTGAGAAGTGTCACCTGCCAAAGGTTACTTCTGACAAGCTTGTACAAGCTCGACAGCGACGTCTTTCACTGCTACAAAGTCATCGAAACTACGGCCAAGCGAAATGTAACCTGAATCCGTGTCGGGCCCGTGAACAAAGACGAGATTGTTGTTCCAGACGAGTGCCACTCACGCAACCCCACAGCCAAGTCCAGTCGACTGGACCTTTATGGATCCAAACGCGGCAACCAGATGTGTCTGAGAAGTGTCACCTGCCAAAGGTTACTTCTGACAAGCTTGTACAAGCTCGACAGCGACGTCTTTCACTGCTACAAAGTTATCGAAACTACGGCCAAGCGAAATGTAACCTGAATCCGTGTCGGGGTCGTGAACAAAGACGAGATTGTTGTTCCAGACGAGTGCCACTCACTCAACCCCACAGCCAAGTCCAGACGACTGGACCTTTATGGATCAAAATGTGGCACCCAGATGTGTCTGAAATGTGTCACATGCCTAAGGTTACTTCTGACAAGCTTGTACAAGCTCGACGGCGACGTCTTTCACTGCTACAAAGTCATCGAAATCACGGCCAAGCGAAATGTAACATGAATGCTGGTCGGGGCCGTGAACAAAGACGAGACTGTTGTTCCAGACGAGTGCCACTCACTCAACCCCACAGCCAAGTCCAGTCGACTGGACCTTTATGGATCCAAACGCGGCACCCAGATGTGTCTGAGAAGTGTCACCTGCCAAAGGTTACTTCTGACAAGCTTGTACAAGCTCGACATCGACGTCTTTCACTGCTACAAAGTCATCGAAACTACGGCCAAGCTAAATGTAACCTGAATCCGTGTCGGGCCCGTGAACAAAGACGAGATTGTTGTTCCAGACGAGTGCCACTCACTCAGCCCCACAGCCAAGTCCAGTCGACTGAACCTTTATGGATCCAAACGCGGCAACCAGATGTGTCTGAGAAGTGTCACCTGCCAAAGGTTACTTCTGACAAGCTTGTACAAGCTCGACCGCGACGTCTTTCACTGCTACAAAGTCATCGAAACTACGGCCAAGCGAAATGTAACCTGAATCCGTATCGGGGCCGTGAACAAACACCAGATTGTTGTTCCAGACGAGTGCCACTCACTCAACCCCACAGCCAAGTCCAGTCGACTGGACCTTTATGGATCCAAACGCGGCAACAAGATGTGTCTGAGAAGTGTCACCTGCCAAAGGTTACTTCTGACAAGCTTGTACAAGCTCGACATCGACGTCTTTCACTGCTACAAAGTCATCGAAACTACGGCCAAGCGAAATGTAACCTGAATCCGTGTCGGGCCCGTGAACAAAGACGAGATTGTTGTTCCAGACGAGTGCCACTCACTCAGCCCCACAGCCAAGTCCAGTCGACTGGACCTTTATGGATCTAAATGCGGCACCCAGATGTGTCTGAAAAGTGTCACCTGCCTAAGGTTACTTCTGACAAGCTTGTACAAGCTCGACGGCGACGTCTTTCACTGCTACAAAGTCATCGAAATCACGGCCAAGCGAAATGTAACCTGAATGCTGGTCGGGGCCGTGAACAAAGACGAGACTGTTGTTCCAGACGAGTGCCACTCACTCAACCCCACAGCCAAGTCCAGTCGACTGGACCTTTATGGATCCAAACGCGGCAACCAGATGTGTCTGAGAAGTGTCACCTGCCAAAGGTAACTTCTGACAAGCTAAAAAGTCATCGAAACTACGGCCAAGCGAAAAGTAACCTGAATCCGTGTCGGGGTCGTGAACAAAGACGAGATTGTTGTTCCAGACGAGTGCCACTCACTCAACCCCACAGCCAAGTCCAGTCGACTGGACCTTTATGGATCTAAATGCGGCACCCAGATGTGTCTGAAAAGTGTCACCTGCCTAAGGTTACTTCTGACAAGCTTGTACAAGCTCGACGGCGACGTCTTTCACTGCTACAAAGTCATCGAAATCACGGCCAAGCGAAATGTAACCTGAATGCTGGTCGGGGCCGTGAACAAAGACGAGACTGTTGTTCCAGACGAGTGCCACTCACTCAACCCCACAGCCAAGTCCAGTCGACTGGACCTTTATGGATCCAAACGCGGCACCCAGATGTGTCTGAGAAGTGTCACCTGCCAAAGGTTACTTCTGACAAGCTTGTACAAGCTCGACATCGACGTCTTTCACTGCTACAAAGTCATCGAAACTACGGCCAAGCGAAATGTAACCTGAATCCGTGTCGGGCCCGTGAACAAAGACGAGATTGTTGTTCCAGACGAGTGCCACTCACGCAACCCCACAGCCAAGTCCAGTCGACTGGACCTTTATGGATCCAAACGCGGCAACCAGATGTGTCTGAGAAGTGTCACCTGCCAAAGGTTACTTCTGACAAGCTTGTACAAGCTCGACAGCGACGTCTTTCACTGCTACAAAGTTATCGAAACTACGGCCAAGCGAAATGTAACCTGAATCCGTGTCGGGGTCGTGAACAAAGACGAGATTGTTGTTCCAGACGAGTGCCACTCACTCAACCCCACAGCCAAGTCCAGTCGACTGGACCTTTATGGATCAAAATGTGGCACCCAGATGTGTCTGAAATGTGTCACATGCCTAAGGTTACTTCTGACAAGCTTGTACAAGCTCGACGGCGACGTCTTTCACTGCTACAAAGTCATCGAAATCACGGCCAAGCGAAATGTAACCTGAATGCTGGTCGGGGCCGTGAACAAAGACGAGATTGTTGTTCCAGACGAGTGCCACTCACTCAGCCCCACAGCCAAGTCCAAAATGTAACCTGAATCCGTGTCGGGCCCGTGAACAAAGACGAGATTGTTGTTCCAGACGAGTGCCACTCACTCAGCCCCACAGCCAAGTCCAGTCGACTGAACCTTTATGGATCCAAACGCGGCAACCAGATGTGTCTGAGAAATGTCACCTGCCAAAGGTTACTTCTGACAAGCTTGTACAAGCTCGACAGCGACGTCTTTCACTGCTACAAAGTCATCGAAACTACGGCCAAGCGAAATGTAACCTGAATCCGTGTCGGGGTCGTGAACAAAGACGAGATTGTTGTTCCAGACGAGTGCCACTCACTCAACCCCACAGCCAAGTCCAGTCGACTGGACCTTTATGGATCCAAACGCGGCACCCAGATGTGTCTGAGAAGTGTCACCTGCCAAAGGTTACTTCTGACAAGCTTGTACAAGCTCGACATCGACGTCTTTCACTGCTACAAAGTCATCGAAACTACGGCCAAGCGAAATGTAACCTGAATCCGTGTCGGGCCCGTGAACAAAGACGAGATTGTTGTTCCAGACGAGTGCCACTCACTCAACCCCACAGCCAAGTCCAGTCGACTGGACCTTTATGGATCAAAATGTGGCTCCCAGATGTGTCTGAAATGTGTCACATGCCTAAGGTTACTTCTGACAAGCTTGTACAAGCTCGACGGCGACGTCTTTCACTGCTACAAAGTCATCGAAATCACGGCCAAGCGAAATGTAACCTGAATGCTGGTCGGGGCCGTGAACAAAGACGAGACTGTTGTTCCAGACGAGTGCCACTCACTCAACCCCACAGCCAAGTCCAGTCGACTGGACCTTTATGGATCCAAACGCGGCACCCAGATGTGTCTGAGAAGTGTCACCTGCCAAAGGTTACTTCTGACAAGCTTGTACAAGCTCGACATCGACGTCTTTCACTGCTACAAAGTCATCGAAACTACGGCCAAGCGAAATGTAACCTGAATCCGTGTCGGGCCCGTGAACAAAGACGAGATTGTTGTTCCAGACGAGTGCCACTCACGCAACCCCACAGCCAAGTCCAGTCGACTGGACCTTTATGGATCCAAACGCGGCAACCAGATGTGTCTGAGAAGTGTCACCTGCCAAAGGTTACTTCTGACAAGCTTGTACAAGCTCGACAGCGACGTCTTTCACTGCTACAAAGTTATCGAAACTACGGCCAAGCGAAATGTAACCTGAATCCGTGTCGGGGTCGTGAACAAAGACGAGATTGTTGTTCCAGACGAGTGCCACTCACTCAACCCCACAGCCAAGTCCAGTCGACTGGACCTTTATGGATCAAAATGTGGCACCCAGATGTGTCTGAAATGTGTCACATGCCTAAGGTTACTTCTGACAAGCTTGTACAAGCTCGACGGCGACGTCTTTCACTGCTACAAAGTCATCGAAATCACGGCCAAGCGAAATGTAACCTGAATGCTGGTCGGGGCCGTGAACAAAGACGAGACTGTTGTTCCAGACGAGTGCCACTCACTCAACCCCACAGCCAAGTCCAGTCGACTGGACCTTTATGGATCCAAACGCGGCACCCAGATGTGTCTGAGAAGTGTCACCTGCCAAAGGTTACTTCTGACAAGCTTGTACAAGCTCGACATCGACGTCTTTCACTGCTACAAAGTCATCGAAACTACGGCCAAGCGAAATGTAACCTGAATCCGTGTCGGGCCCGTGAACAAAGACGAGATTGTTGTTCCAGACGAGTGCCACTCACGCAACCCCGCAGCCAAGTCCAGTCGACTGGACCTTTATGGATCCAAACGCGGCAACCAGATGTGTCTGAGAAGTGTCACCTGCCAAAGGTTACTTCTGACAAGCTTGTACAAGCTCGACAGCGACGTCTTTCACTGCTACAAAGTTATCGAAACTACGGCCAAGCGAAATGTAACCTGAATCCGTGTCGGGGTCGTGAACAAAGACGAGATTGTTGTTCCAGACGAGTGCCACTCACTCAACCCCACAGCCAAGTCCAGACGACTGGACCTTTATGGATCAAAATGTGGCACCCAGATGTGTCTGAAATGTGTCACATGCCTAAGGTTACTTCTGACAAGCTTGTACAAGCTCGACGGCGACGTCTTTCACTGCTACAAAGTCATCGAAATCACGGCCAAGCGAAATGTAACCTGAATGCTGGTCGGGGCCGTGAACAAAGACGAGACTGTTGTTCCAGACGAGTGCCACTCACTCAACCCCACAGCCAAGTCCAGTCGACTGGACCTTTATGGATCCAAACGCGGCACCCAGATGTGTCTGAGAAGTGTCACCTGCCAAAGGTTACTTCTGACAAGCTTGTACAAGCTCGACATCGACGTCTTTCACTGCTACAAAGTCATCGAAACTACGGCCAAGCTAAATGTAACCTGAATCCGTGTCGGGCCCGTGAACAAAGACGAGATTGTTGTTCCAGACGAGTGCCACTCACTCAGCCCCACAGCCAAGTCCAGTCGACTGAACCTTTATGGATCCAAACGCGGCAACCAGATGTGTCTGAGAAGTGTCACCTGCCAAAGGTTACTTCTGACAAGCTTGTACAAGCTCGACCGCGACGTCTTTCACTGCTACAAAGTCATCGAAACTACGGCCAAGCGAAATGTAACCTGAATCCGTATCGGGGCCGTGAACAAACACCAGATTGTTGTTCCAGACGAGTGCCACTCACTCAACCCCACAGCCAAGTCCAGTCGACTGGACCTTTATGGATCCAAACGCGGCAACAAGATGTGTCTGAGAAGTGTCACCTGCCAAAGGTTACTTCTGACAAGCTTGTACAAGCTCGACATCGACGTCTTTCACTGCTACAAAGTCATCGAAACTACGGCCAAGCGAAATGTAACCTGAATCCGTGTCGGGCCCGTGAACAAAGACGAGATTGTTGTTCCAGACGAGTGCCACTCACTCAGCCCCACAGCCAAGTCCAGTCGACTGGACCTTTATGGATCTAAATGCGGCACCCAGATGTGTCTGAAAAGTGTCACCTGCCTAAGGTTACTTCTGACAAGCTTGTACAAGCTCGACGGCGACGTCTTTCACTGCTACAAAGTCATCGAAATCACCGCCAAGCGAAATGTAACCTGAATGCTGGTCGGGGCCGTGAACAAAGACGAGACTGTTGTTCCAGACGAGTGCCACTCACTCAACCCCACAGCCAAGTCCAGTCGACTGGACCTTTATGGATCCAAACGCGGCAACCAGATGTGTCTGAGAAGTGTCACCTGCCAAAGGTAACTTCTGACAAGCTAAAAAGTCATCGAAACTACGGCCAAGCGAAAAGTAACCTGAATCCGTGTCGGGGTCGTGAACAAAGACGAGATTGTTGTTCCAGACGAGTGCCACTCACTCAACCCCACAGCCAAGTCCAGTCGACTGGACCTTTATGGATCTAAATGCGGCACCCAGATGTGTCTGAAAAGTGTCACCTGCCTAAGGTTACTTCTGACAAGCTTGTACAAGCTCGACGGCGACGTCTTTCACTGCTACAAAGTCATCGAAATCACGGCCAAGCGAAATGTAACCTGAATGCTGGTCGGGGCCGTGAACAAAGACGAGACTGTTGTTCCAGACGAGTGCCACTCACTCAACCCCACAGCCAAGTCCAGTCGACTGGACCTTTATGGATCCAAACGCGGGACCCAGATGTGTCTGAGAAGTGTCACCTGCCAAAGTTTACTTCTGACAAGCTTGTACAAGCTCAAAATCGACGTCTTTCACTGCTACAAAGTCATCGAAATCACGGCCAAGCGAAATGTAACCTGAATGCTTGTCGGGGCCGTGAACAAAGACGAGACTGTTGTTCCAGACGAGTGCCACTCACTCAGCCCCACAGCCAAGTCCAGTCGACTTGACCTTTATGGATCCAACCGCGGCAACCAGATGTGTCTGAGAAGTGTCACCTGCCAAAGGTAACTTCTGACAAGCTACAAAGTTATCGAAACTACGGCCAAGCGAAATGTAACCTGAATCCGTGTCGGGGTCGTGAACAAAGACGAGATTGTTGTTCCAGACGAGTGCCACTCACTCAACCCCACAGCCAAGTCCAGTCGACTGGACCTTTATGGATCAAAATGCGGCACCCAGATGTGTCTGAAAAGTGTCACCTGCCTAAGGTTACTTCTGACAAGCTTGTACAAGCTCGACGGCGACGTCTTTCACTGCTACAAAGTCATCGAAATCACGGCCAAGCGAAATGTAACCTGAATGCTGGTCGGGGCCGTGAACAAAGACGAGACTGTTGTTATAGACGAGTGCCACTCACTCAACCCCACAGCCAAGTCCAGTCGACTGGACCTTTATGGATCCAAACGCGGCACCCAGATGTGTCTGAGAAGTGTCACCTGCCAAAGGTTACTTCTGACAAGCTTGTACAAGCTCGACGGCGACGTCTTTCACTGCTACAAAGTCATCGAAACTACGGCCAAGCGAAATGTAACCTGAATCCGTGTCGGGCCAGTGAACAAAGACGAGATTGTTGTTCCAGACGACTGCCACTCACTCAGCCCCACAGCCAAGTCCAGTCGACTTGACCTTTATGGATCCAAACGCGGCAACCAGATGTGTCTGAGAAGTGTCACCTGCCAAAGGTTACTTCTGACAAGCTACAAAGTCATCGAAACTACAGCCAAGCGAAATGTAACCTGAATGCTGGTCGGGGCCGTGAACAAAGACGAGACTGTTGTTCCAGACGAGTGCCACTCACTCAACCCCACAGCCAATTCCAGTCGACTGGACCTTTATGGATCCAAACGCGGCACCCAGATGTGTCTGAGAAGTGTCACCTGCCAAAGGTTACTTCTGACAAGCTTGTACAAGCTCGACATCGACGTCTTTCACTGCTACAAAGTCATCGAAACTACGGCCAAGCGAAATGTAACCTGAATCCGTGTCGGGCCCGTGAACAAAGACGAGATTGTTGTTCCAGACGAGTGCCACTCACGCAACCCCACAGCCAAGTCCAGTCGACTGGACCTTTATGGATCCAAACGCGGCAACCAGATGTGTCTGAGAAGTGTCACCTGCCAAAGGTTACTTCTGACAAGCTTGTACAAGCTCGACAGCGACGTCTTTCACTGCTACAAAGTTATCGAAACTACGGCCAAGCGAAATGTAACCTGAATCCGTGTCGGGGTCGTGAACAAAGACGAGATTGTTGTTCCAGACGAGTGCCACTCACTCAACCCCACAGCCAAGTCCAGTCGACTGGACCTTTATGGATCAAAATGTGGCACCCAGATGTGTCTGAAATGTGTCACATGCCTAAGGTTACTTCTGACAAGCTTGTACAAGCTCGACGGCGACGTCTTTCACTGCTACAAAGTCATCGAAATCACGGCCAAGCGAAATGTAACCTGAATGCTGGTCGGGGCCGTGAACAAAGACGAGACTGTTGTTCCAGACGAGTGCCACTCACTCAACCCCACAGCCAAGTCCAGTCGACTGGACCTTTATGGATCCAAACGCGGCACCCAGATGTGTCTGAGAAGTGTCACCTGCCAAAGGTTACTTCTGACAAGCTTGTACAAGCTCGACATCGACGTCTTTCACTGCTACAAAGTCATCGAAACTACGGCCAAGCTAAATGTAACCTGAATCCGTGTCGGGCCCGTGAACAAAGACGAGATTGTTGTTCCAGACGAGTGCCACTCACTCAGCCCCACAGCCAAGTCCAGTCGACTGAACCTTTATGGATCCAAACGCGGCAACCAGATGTGTCTGAGAAGTGTCACCTGCCAAAGGTTACTTCTGACAAGCTTGTACAAGCTCGACAGCGACGTCTTTCACTGCTACAAAGTCATCGAAACTACGGCCAAGCGAAATGTAACCTGAATCCGTGTCGGGCCCGTGAACAAAGACGAGATTGTTGTTCCAGACGAGTGCCACTCACGCAACCCCACAGCCAAGTCCAGTCGACTGGACCTTTATGGATCCAAACGCGGCAACCAGATGTGTCTGAGAAGTGTCACCTGCCAAAGGTTACTTCTGACAAGCTTGTACAAGCTCGACAGCGACGTCTTTCACTGCTACAAAGTTATCGAAACTACGGCCAAGCGAAATGTAACCTGAATCCGTGTCGGGGTCGTGAACAAAGACGAGATTGTTGTTCCAGACGAGTGCCACTCACTCAACCCCACAGCCAAGTCCAGTCGACTGGACCTTTATGGATCAAAATGTGGCACCCAGATGTGTCTGAAATGTGTCACATGCCTAAGGTTACTTCTGACAAGCTTGTACAAGCTCGACGGCGACGTCTTTCACTGCTACAAAGTCATCGAAATCACGGCCAAGCGAAATGTAACCTGAATGCTGGTCGGGGCCGTGAACAAAGACGAGACTGTTGTTCCAGACGAGTGCCACTCACTCAACCCCACAGCCAAGTCCAGTCGACTGGACCTTTATGGATCCAAACGCGGCACCCAGATGTGTCTGAGAAGTGTCACCTGCCAAAGGTTACTTCTGACAAGCTTGTACAAGCTCGACATCGACGTCTTTCACTGCTACAAAGTCATCGAAACTACGGCCAAGCTAAATGTAACCTGAATCCGTGTCGGGCCCGTGAACAAAGACGAGATTGTTGTTCCAGACGAGTGCCACTCACTCAGCCCCACAGCCAAGTCCAGTCGACTGAACCTTTATGGATCCAAACGCGGCAACCAGATGTGTCTGAGAAGTGTCACCTGCCAAAGGTTACTTCTGACAAGCTTGTACAAGCTCGACAGCGACGTCTTTCACTGCTACAAAGTCATCGAAACTACGGCCAAGCGAAATGTAACCTGAATCCGTGTCGGGCCCGTGAACAAAGACGAGATTGTTGTTCCAGACGAGTGCCACTCACGCAACCCCACAGCCAAGTCCAGTCGACTGGACCTTTATGGATCCAAACGCGGCAACCAGATGTGTCTGAGAAGTGTCACCTGCCAAAGGTTACTTCTGACAAGCTTGTACAAGCTCGACAGCGACGTCTTTCACTGCTACAAAGTTATCGAAACTACGGCCAAGCGAAATGTAACCTGAATCCGTGTCGGGGTCGTGAACAAAGACGAGACTGTTGTTCCAGACGAGTGCCACTCACTCAACCCCACAGCCAAGTCCAGACGACTGGACCTTTATGGATCAAAATGTGGCACCCAGATGTGTCTGAAATGTGTCACATGCCTAAGGTTACTTCTGACAAGCTTGTACAAGCTCGACGGCGACGTCTTTCACTGCTACAAAGTCATCGAAATCACGGCCAAGCGAAATGTAACCTGAATGCTGGTCGGGGCCGTGAACAAAGACGAGACTGTTGTTCCAGACGAGTGCCACTCACTCAACCCCACAGCCAAGTCCAGTCGACTGGACCTTTATGGATCCAAACGCGGCACCCAGATGTGTCTGAGAAGTGTCACCTGCCAAAGGTTACTTCTGACAAGCTTGTACAAGCTCGACATCGACGTCTTTCACTGCTACAAAGTCATCGAAACTACGGCCAAGCTAAATGTAACCTGAATCCGTGTCGGGCCCGTGAACAAAGACGAGATTGTTGTTCCAGACGAGTGCCACTCACTCAGCCCCACAGCCAAGTCCAGTCGACTGAACCTTTATGGATCCAAACGCGGCAACCAGATGTGTCTGAGAAGTGTCACCTGCCAAAGGTTACTTCTGACAAGCTTGTACAAGCTCGACCGCGACGTCTTTCACTGCTACAAAGTCATCGAAACTACGGCCAAGCGAAATGTAACCTGAATCCGTATCGGGGCCGTGAACAAACACCAGATTGTTGTTCCAGACAAGTGCCACTCACTCAACCCCACAGCCAAGTCCAGTCGACTGGACCTTTATGGATCCAAACGCGGCAACAAGATGTGTCTGAGAAGTGTCACCTGCCAAAGGTTACTTCTGACAAGCTTGTACAAGCTCGACATCGACGTCTTTCACTGCTACAAAGTCATCGAAACTACGGCCAAGCGAAATGTAACCTGAATCCGTGTCGGGCCCGTGAACAAAGACGAGATTGTTGTTCCAGACGAGTGCCACTCACTCAGCCCCACAGCCAAGTCCAGTCGACTGGACCTTTATGGATCTAAATGCGGCACCCAGATGTGTCTGAAAAGTGTCACCTGCCTAAGGTTACTTCTGACAAGCTTGTACAAGCTCGACGGCGACGTCTTTCACTGCTACAAAGTCATCGAAATCACGGCCAAGCGAAATGTAACCTGAATGCTGGTCGGGGCCGTGAACAAAGACGAGACTGTTGTTCCAGACGAGTGCCACTCACTCAACCCCACAGCCAAGTCCAGTCGACTGGACCTTTATGGATCCAAACGCGGCAACCAGATGTGTCTGAGAAGTGTCACCTGCCAAAGGTAACTTCTGACAAGCTAAAAAGTCATCGAAACTACGGCCAAGCGAAAAGTAACCTGAATCCGTGTCGGGGTCGTGAACAAAGACGAGATTGTTGTTCCAGACGAGTGCCACTCACTCAACCCCACAGCCAAGTCCAGTCGACTGGACCTTTATGGATCTAAATGCGGCACCCAGATGTGTCTGAAAAGTGTCACCTGCCTAAGGTTACTTCTGACAAGCTTGTACAAGCTCGACGGCGACGTCTTTCACTGCTACAAAGTCATCGAAATCACGGCCAAGCGAAATGTAACCTGAATGCTGGTCGGGGCCGTGAACAAAGACGAGACTGTTGTTCCAGACGAGTGCCACTCACTCAACCCCACAGCCAAGTCCAGTCGACTGGACCTTTATGGATCCAAACGCGGGACCCAGATGTGTCTGAGAAGTGTCACCTGCCAAAGTTTACTTCTGACAAGCTTGTACAAGCTCAAAATCGACGTCTTTCACTGCTACAAAGTCATCGAAATCACGGCCAAGCGAAATGTAACCTGAATGCTTGTCGGGGCCGTGAACAAAGACGAGACTGTTGTTCCAGACGAGTGCCACTCACTCAGCCCCACAGCCAAGTCCAGTCGACTTGACCTTTATGGATCCAACCGCGGCAACCAGATGTGTCTGAGAAGTGTCACCTGCCAAAGGTAACTTCTGACAAGCTACAAAGTTATCGAAACTACGGCCAAGCGAAATGTAACCTGAATCCGTGTCGGGGTCGTGAACAAAGACGAGATTGTTGTTCCAGACGAGTGCCACTCACTCAACCCCACAGCCAAGTCCAGTCGACTGGACCTTTATGGATCAAAATGCGGCACCCAGATGTGTCTGAAAAGTGTCACCTGCCTAAGGTTACTTCTGACAAGCTTGTACAAGCTCGACGGCGACGTCTTTCACTGCTACAAAGTCATCGAAATCACGGCCAAGCGAAATGTAACCTGAATGCTGGTCGGGGCCGTGAACAAAGACGAGACTGTTGTTATAGACGAGTGCCACTCACTCAACCCCACAGCCAAGTCCAGTCGACTGGACCTTTATGGATCCAAACGCGGCACCCAGATGTGTCTGAGAAGTGTCACCTGCCAAAGGTTACTTCTGACAAGCTTGTACAAGCTCGACGGCGACGTCTTTCACTGCTACAAAGTCATCGAAACTACGGCCAAGCGAAATGTAACCTGAATCCGTGTCGGGCCAGTGAACAAAGACGAGATTGTTGTTCCAGACGAGTGCCACTCACTCAGCCCCACAGCCAAGTCCAGTCGACTTGACCTTTATGGATCCAAACGCGGCAACCAGATGTGTCTGAGAAGTGTCACCTGCCAAAGGTTACTTCTGACAAGCTACAAAGTCATCGAAACTACAGCCAAGCGAAATGTAACCTGAATGCTGGTCGGGGCCGTGAACAAAGACGAGACTGTTGTTCCAGACGAGTGCCACTCACTCAACCCCACAGCCAATTCCAGTCGACTGGACCTTTATGGATCCAAACGCGGCACCCAGATGTGTCTGAGAAGTGTCACCTGCCAAAGGTTACTTCTGACAAGCTTGTACAAGCTCGACATCGACGTCTTTCACTGCTACAAAGTCATCGAAACTACGGCCAAGCGAAATGTAACCTGAATCCGTGTCGGGCCCGTGAACAAAGACGAGATTGTTGTTCCAGACGAGTGCCACTCACGCAACCCCACAGCCAAGTCCAGTCGACTGGACCTTTATGGATCCAAACGCGGCAACCAGATGTGTCTGAGAAGTGTCACCTGCCAAAGGTTACTCCTGACAAGCTTGTACAAGCTCGACAGCGACGTCTTTCACTGCTACAAAGTTATCGAAACTACGGCCAAGCGAAATGTAACCTGAATCCGTGTCGGGGTCGTGAACAAAGACGAGATTGTTGTTCCAGACGAGTGCCACTCACTCAACCCCACAGCCAAGTCCAGTCGACTGGACCTTTATGGATCAAAATGTGGCACCCAGATGTGTCTGAAATGTGTCACATGCCTAAGGTTACTTCTGACAAGCTTGTACAAGCTCGACGGCGACGTCTTTCACTGCTACAAAGTCATCGAAATCACGGCCAAGCGAAATGTAACCTGAATGCTGGTCGGGGCCGTGAACAAAGACGAGACTGTTGTTCCAGACGAGTGCCACTCACTCAACCCCACAGCCAAGTCCAGTCGACTGGACCTTTATGGATCCAAACGCGGCACCCAGATGTGTCTGAGAAGTGTCACCTGCCAAAGGTTACTTCTGACAAGCTTGTACAAGCTCGACATCGACGTCTTTCACTGCTACAAAGTCATCGAAACTACGGCCAAGCTAAATGTAACCTGAATCCGTGTCGGGCCCGTGAACAAAGACGAGATTGTTGTTCCAGACGAGTGCCACTCACTCAGCCCCACAGCCAAGTCCAGTCGACTGAACCTTTATGGATCCAAACGCGGCAACCAGATGTGTCTGAGAAGTGTCACCTGCCAAAGGTTACTTCTGACAAGCTTGTACAAGCTCGACCGCGACGTCTTTCACTGCTACAAAGTCATCGAAACTACGGCCAAGCGAAATGTAACCTGAATCCGTATCGGGGCCGTGAACAAACACCAGATTGTTGTTCCAGACGAGTGCCACTCACTCAACCCCACAGCCAAGTCCAGTCGACTGGACCTTTATGGATCCAAACGCGGCAACAAGATGTGTCTGAGAAGTGTCACCTGCCAAAGGTTACTTCTGACAAGCTTGTACAAGCTCGACATCGACGTCTTTCACTGCTACAAAGTCATCGAAACTACGGCCAAGCGAAATGTAACCTGAATCCGTGTCGGGCCCGTGAACAAAGACGAGATTGTTGTTCCAGACGAGTGCCACTCACTCAGCCCCACAGCCAAGTCCAGTCGACTGGACCTTTATGGATCTAAATGCGGCACCCAGATGTGTCTGAAAAGTGTCACCTGCCTAAGGTTACTTCTGACAAGCTTGTACAAGCTCGACGGCGACGTCTTTCACTGCTACAAAGTCATCGAAATCACGGCCAAGCGAAATGTAACCTGAATGCTGGTCGGGGCCGTGAACAAAGACGAGACTGTTGTTCCAGACGAGTGCCACTCACTCAACCCCACAGCCAAGTCCAGTCGACTGGACCTTTATGGATCCAAACGCGGCAACCAGATGTGTCTGAGAAGTGTCACCTGCCAAAGGTAACTTCTGACAAGCTAAAAAGTCATCGAAACTACGGCCAAGCGAAAAGTAACCTGAATCCGTGTCGGGGTCGTGAACAAAGACGAGATTGTTGTTCCAGACGAGTGCCACTCACTCAACCCCACAGCCAAGTCCAGTCGACTGGACCTTTATGGATCTAAATGCGGCACCCAGATGTGTCTGAAAAGTGTCACCTGCCTAAGGTTACTTCTGACAAGCTTGTACAAGCTCGAAGGCGACGTCTTTCACTGCTACAAAGTCATCGAAATCACGGCCAAGCGAAATGTAACCTGAATGCTGGTCGGGGCCGTGAACAAAGACGAGACTGTTGTTCCAGACGAGTGCCACTCACTCAACCCCACAGCCAAGTCCAGTCGACTGGACCTTTATGGATCCAAACGCGGCACCCAGATGTGTCTGAGAAGTGTCACCTGCCAAAGGTTACTTCTGACAAGCTTGTACAAGCTCGACATCGACGTCTTTCACTGCTACAAAGTCATCGAAACTACGGCCAAGCGAAATGTAACCTGAATCCGTGTCGGGCCCGTGAACAAAGACGAGATTGTTGTTCCAGACGAGTGCCACTCACGCAACCCCACAGCCAAGTCCAGTCGACTGGACCTTTATGGATCCAAACGCGGCAACCAGATGTGTCTGAGAAGTGTCACCTGCCAAAGGTTACTTCTGACAAGCTTGTACAAGCTCGACAGCGACGTCTTTCACTGCTACAAAGTTATCGAAACTACGGCCAAGCGAAATGTAACCTGAATCCGTGTCGGGGTCGTGAACAAAGACGAGATTGTTGTTCCAGACGAGTGCCACTCACTCAACCCCACAGCCAAGTCCAGTCGACTGGACCTTTATGGATCAAAATGTGGCACCCAGATGTGTCTGAAATGTGTCACATGCCTAAGGTTACTTCTGACAAGCTTGTACAAGCTCGACGGCGACGTCTTTCACTGCTACAAAGTCATCGAAATCACGGCCAAGCGAAATGTAACCTGAATGCTGGTCGGGGCCGTGAACAAAGACGAGATTGTTGTTCCAGACGAGTGCCACTCACTCAGCCCCACAGCCAAGTCCAAAATGTAACCTGAATCCGTGTCGGGCCCGTGAACAAAGACGAGATTGTTGTTCCAGACGAGTGCCACTCACTCAGCCCCACAGCCAAGTCCAGTCGACTGAACCTTTATGGATCCAAACGCGGCAACCAGATGTGTCTGAGAAATGTCACCTGCCAAAGGTTACTTCTGACAAGCTTGTACAAGCTCGACAGCGACGTCTTTCACTGCTACAAAGTCATCGAAACTACGGCCAAGCGAAATGTAACCTGAATCCGTGTCGGGGTCGTGAACAAAGACGAGATTGTTGTTCCAGACGAGTGCCACTCACTCAACCCCACAGCCAAGTCCAGTCGACTGGACCTTTATGGATCCAAACGCGGCACCCAGATGTGTCTGAGAAGTGTCACCTGCCAAAGGTTACTTCTGACAAGCTTGTACAAGCTCGACATCGACGTCTTTCACTGCTACAAAGTCATCGAAATCACGGCCAAGCGAAATGTAACCTGAATCCGTGTCGGGCCCGTGAACAAAGACGAGATTGTTGTTCCAGACGAGTGCCACTCACTCAACCCCACAGCCAAGTCCAGTCGACTGGACCTTTATGGATCAAAATGTGGCACCCAGATGTGTCTGAAATGTGTCACATGCCTAAGGTTACTTCTGACAAGCTTGTACAAGCTCGACGGCGACGTCTTTCACTGCTACAAAGTCATCGAAATCACGGCCAAGCGAAATGTAACCTGAATGCTGGTCGGGGCCGTGAACAAAGACGAGACTGTTGTTCCAGACGAGTGCCACTCACTCAACCCCACAGCCAAGTCCAGTCGACTGGACCTTTATGGATCCAAACGCGGCACCCAGATGTGTCTGAGAAGTGTCACCTGCCAAAGGTTACTTCTGACAAGCTTGTACAAGCTCGACATCGACGTCTTTCACTGCTACAAAGTCATCGAAACTACGGCCAAGCGAAATGTAACCTGAATCCGTGTCGGGCCCGTGAACAAAGACGAGATTGTTGTTCCAGACGAGTGCCACTCACGCAACCCCACAGCCAAGTCCAGTCGACTGGACCTTTATGGATCCAAACGCGGCAACCAGATGTGTCTGAGAAGTGTCACCTGCCAAAGGTTACTTCTGACAAGCTTGTACAAGCTCGACAGCGACGTCTTTCACTGCTACAAAGTTATCGAAACTACGGCCAAGCGAAATGTAACCTGAATCCGTGTCGGGGTCGTGAACAAAGACGAGATTGTTGTTCCAGACGAGTGCCACTCACTCAACCCCACAGCCAAGTCCAGTCGACTGGACCTTTATGGATCAAAATGTGGCACCCAGATGTGTCTGAAATGTGTCACATGCCTAAGGTTACTTCTGACAAGCTTGTACAAGCTCGACGGCGACGTCTTTCACTGCTACAAAGTCATCGAAATCACGGCCAAGCGAAATGTAACCTGAATGCTGGTCGGGGCCGTGAACAAAGACGAGACTGTTGTTCCAGACGAGTGCCACTCACTCAACCCCACAGCCAAGTCCAGTCGACTGGACCTTTATGGATCCAAACGCGGCACCCAGATGTGTCTGAGAAGTGTCACCTGCCAAAGGTTACTTCTGACAAGCTTGTACAAGCTCGACATCGACGTCTTTCACTGCTACAAAGTCATCGAAACTACGGCCAAGCGAAATGTAACCTGAATCCGTGTCGGGCCCGTGAACAAAGACGAGATTGTTGTTCCAGACGAGTGCCACTCACGCAACCCCACAGCCAAGTCCAGTCGACTGGACCTTTATGGATCCAAACGCGGCACCCAGATGTGTCTGAGAAGTGTCACCTGCCAAAGGTTACTTCTGACAAGCTTGTACAAGCTCGACAGCGACGTCTTTCACTGCTACAAAGTCATCGAAACTACGGCCAAGCGAAATGTAACCTGAATCCGTGTCGGGGCCGTGAACAAAGACGAGATTGTTGTTCCAGACGAGTGCCACTCACTCAGCCCCACAGCCAAGTCCAAAATGTAACCTGAATCCGTGTCGGGCCCGTGAACAAAGACGAGATTGTTGTTCCAGACGAGTGCCACTCACTCAGCCCCACAGCCAAGTTCAGTCGACTGAACCTTTATGGATCCAAACGCGGCAACCAGATGTGTCTGAGAAATGTCACCTGCCAAAGGTTACTTCTGACAAGCTTGTACAAGCTCGACAGCGACGTCTTTCACTGCTACAAAGTCATCGAAACTACGGCCAAGCGAAATGTAACCTGAATCCGTGTCGGGGTCGTGAACAAAGACGAGATTGTTGTTCCAGACGAGTGCCACTCACTCAACCCCACAGCCAAGTCCAGTCGACTGGACCTTTATGGATCCAAACGCGGCACCCAGATGTGTCTGAGAAGTGTCACCTGCCAAAGGTTACTTCTGACAAGCTTGTACAAGCTCGACATCGACGTCTTTCACTGCTACAAAGTCATCGAAATCACGGCCAAGCGAAATGTAACCTGAATCCGTGTCGGGCCCGTGAACAAAGACGAGATTGTTGTTCCAGACGAGTGCCACTCACTCAACCCCACAGCCAAGTCCAGTCGACTGGACCTTTATGGATCAAAATGTGGCACCCAGATGTGTCTGAAATGTGTCACATGCCTAAGGTTACTTCTGACAAGCTTGTACAAGCTCGACGGCGACGTCTTTCACTGCTACAAAGTCATCGAAATCACGGCCAAGCGAAATGTAACCTGAATGCTGGTCGGGGCCGTGAACAAAGACGAGACTGTTGTTCCAGACGAGTGCCACTCACTCAACCCCACAGCCAAGTCCAGTCGACTGGACCTTTATGGATCCAAACGCGGCACCCAGATGTGTCTGAGAAGTGTCACCTGCCAAAGGTTACTTCTGACAAGCTTGTACAAGCTCGACATCGACGTCTTTCACTGCTACAAAGTCATCGAAACTACGGCCAAGCGAAATGTAACCTGAATCCGTGTCGGGCCCGTGAACAAAGACGAGATTGTTGTTCCAGACGAGTGCCACTCACGCAACCCCACAGCCAAGTCCAGTCGACTGGACCTTTATGGATCCAAACGCGGCAACCAGATGTGTCTGAGAAGTGTCACCTGCCAAAGGTTACTTCTGACAAGCTTGTACAAGCTCGACAGCGACGTCTTTCACTGCTACAAAGTTATCGAAACTACGGCCAAGCGAAATGTAACCTGAATCCGTGTCGGGGTCGTGAACAAAGACGAGATTGTTGTTCCAGACGAGTGCCACTCACTCAACCCCACAGCCAAGTCCAGTCGACTGGACCTTTATGGATCAAAATGTGGCACCCAGATGTGTCTGAAATGTGTCACATGCCTAAGGTTACTTCTGACAAGCTTGTACAAGCTCGACGGCGACGTCTTTCACTGCTACAAAGTCATCGAAATCACGGCCAAGCGAAATGTAACCTGAATGCTGGTCGGGGCCGTGAACAAAGACGAGACTGTTGTTCCAGACGAGTGCCACTCACTCAACCCCACAGCCAAGTCCAGTCGACTGGACCTTTATGGATCCAAACGCGGCACCCAGATGTGTCTGAGAAGTGTCACCTGCCAAAGGTTACTTCTGACAAGCTTGTACAAGCTCGACATCGACGTCTTTCACTGCTACAAAGTCATCGAAACTACGGCCAAGCGAAATGTAACCTGAATCCGTGTCGGGCCCGTGAACAAAGACGAGATTGTTGTTCCAGACGAGTGCCACTCACGCAACCCCACAGCCAAGTCCAGTCGACTGGACCTTTATGGATCCAAACGCGGCAACCAGATGTGTCTGAGAAGTGTCACCTGCCAAAGGTTACTTCTGACAAGCTTGTACAAGCTCGACAGCGACGTCTTTCACTGCTACAAAGTTATCGAAACTACGGCCAAGCGAAATGTAACCTGAATCCGTGTCGGGGTCGTGAACAAAGACGAGATTGTTGTTCCAGACGAGTGCCACTCACTCAACCCCACAGCCAAGTCCAGACGACTGGACCTTTATGGATCAAAATGTGGCACCCAGATGTGTCTGAAATGTGTCACATGCCTAAGGTTACTTCTGACAAGCTTGTACAAGCTCGACGGCGACGTCTTTCACTGCTACAAAGTCATCGAAATCACGGCCAAGCGAAATGTAACCTGAATGCTGGTCGGGGCCGTGAACAAAGACGAGACTGTTGTTCCAGACGAGTGCCACTCACTCAACCCCACAGCCAAGTCCAGTCGACTGGACCTTTATGGATCCAAACGCGGCACCCAGATGTGTCTGAGAAGTGTCACCTGCCAAAGGTTACTTCTGACAAGCTTGTACAAGCTCGACATCGACGTCTTTCACTGCTACAAAGTCATCGAAACTACGGCCAAGCTAAATGTAACCTGAATCCGTGTCGGGCCCGTGAACAAAGACGAGATTGTTGTTCCAGACGAGTGCCACTCACTCAGCCCCACAGCCAAGTCCAGTCGACTGAACCTTTATGGATCCAAACGCGGCAACCAGATGTGTCTGAGAAGTGTCACCTGCCAAAGGTTACTTCTGACAAGCTTGTACAAGCTCGACCGCGACGTCTTTCACTGCTACAAAGTCATCGAAACTACGGCCAAGCGAAATGTAACCTGAATCCGTATCGGGGCCGTGAACAAACACCAGATTGTTGTTCCAGACGAGTGCCACTCACTCAACCCCACAGCCAAGTCCAGTCGACTGGACCTTTATGGATCCAAACGCGGCAACAAGATGTGTCTGAGAAGTGTCACCTGCCAAAGGTTACTTCTGACAAGCTTGTACAAGCTCGACATCGACGTCTTTCACTGCTACAAAGTCATCGAAACTACGGCCAAGCGAAATGTAACCTGAATCCGTGTCGGGCCCGTGAACAAAGACGAGATTGTTGTTCCAGACGAGTGCCACTCACTCAGCCCCACAGCCAAGTCCAGTCGACTGGACCTTTATGGATCTAAATGCGGCACCCAGATGTGTCTGAAAAGTGTCACCTGCCTAAGGTTACTTCTGACAAGCTTGTACAAGCTCGACGGCGACGTCTTTCACTGCTACAAAGTCATCGAAATCACGGCCAAGCGAAATGTAACCTGAATGCTGGTCGGGGCCGTGAACAAAGACGAGACTGTTGTTCCAGACGAGTGCCACTCACTCAACCCCACAGCCAAGTCCAGTCGACTGGACCTTTATGGATCCAAACGCGGCAACCAGATGTGTCTGAGAAGTGTCACCTGCCAAAGGTAACTTCTGACAAGCTAAAAAGTCATCGAAACTACGGCCAAGCGAAAAGTAACCTGAATCCGTGTCGGGGTCGTGAACAAAGACGAGATTGTTGTTCCAGACGAGTGCCACTCACTCAACCCCACAGCCAAGTCCAGTCGACTGGACCTTTATGGATCTAAATGCGGCACCCAGATGTGTCTGAAAAGTGTCACCTGCCTAAGGTAACTTCTGACAAGCTTGTACAAGCTCGACGGCGACGTCTTTCACTGCTACAAAGTCATCGAAATCACGGCCAAGCGAAATGTAACCTGAATGCTGGTCGGGGCCGTGAACAAAGACGAGACTGTTGTTCCAGACGAGTGCCACTCACTCAACCCCACAGCCAAGTCCAGTCGACTGGACCTTTATGGATCCAAACGCGGGACCCAGATGTGTCTGAGAAGTGTCACCTGCCAAAGTTTACTTCTGACAAGCTTGTACAAGCTCAAAATCGACGTCTTTCACTGCTACAAAGTCATCGAAATCACGGCCAAGCGAAATGTAACCTGAATGCTTGTCGGGGCCGTGAACAAAGACGAGACTGTTGTTCCAGACGAGTGCCACTCACTCAGCCCCACAGCCAAGTCCAGTCGACTTGACCTTTATGGATCCAACCGCGGCAACCAGATGTGTCTGAGAAGTGTCACCTGCCAAAGGTAACTTCTGACAAGCTACAAAGTTATCGAAACTACGGCCAAGCGAAATGTAACCTGAATCCGTGTCGGGGTCGTGAACAAAGACGAGATTGTTGTTCCAGACGAGTGCCACTCACTCAACCCCACAGCCAAGTCCAGTCGACTGGACCTTTATGGATCAAAATGCGGCACCCAGATGTGTCTGAAAAGTGTCACCTGCCTAAGGTTACTTCTGACAAGCTTGTACAAGCTCGACGGCGACGTCTTTCACTGCTACAAAGTCATCGAAATCACGGCCAAGCGAAATGTAACCTGAATGCTGGTCGGGGCCGTGAACAAAGACGAGACTGTTGTTATAGACGAGTGCCACTCACTCAACCCCACAGCCAAGTCCAGTCGACTGGACCTTTATGGATCCAAACGCGGCACCCAGATGTGTCTGAGAAGTGTCACCTGCCAAAGGTTACTTCTGACAAGCTTGTACAAGCTCGA
Source organism: Alitta virens (assembly GCA_932294295.1). Lineage (NCBI taxonomy): Eukaryota > Metazoa > Annelida > Polychaeta > Phyllodocida > Nereididae > Alitta > Alitta virens. The sequence goes on along the minus strand of OW028583.1, from coordinate 11,476,220 downwards.
CGGCGACGTCTTTCACTGCTACAAAGTCATCGAAACTACGGCCAAGCGAAATGTAACCTGAATCCGTGTCGGGCCAGTGAACAAAGACGAGATTGTTGTTCCAGACGACTGCCACTCACTCAGCCCCACAGCCAAGTCCAGTCGACTTGACCTTTATGGATCCAAACGCGGCAACCAGATGTGTCTGAGAAGTGTCACCTGCCAAAGGTTACTTCTGACAAGCTACAAAGTCATCGAAACTACAGCCAAGCGAAATGTAACCTGAATGCTGGTCGGGGCCGTGAACAAAGACGAGACTGTTGTTCCAGACGAGTGCCACTCACTCAACCCCACAGCCAATTCCAGTCGACTGGACCTTTATGGATCCAAACGCGGCACCCAGATGTGTCTGAGAAGTGTCACCTGCCAAAGGTTACTTCTGACAAGCTTGTACAAGCTCGACATCGACGTCTTTCACTGCTACAAAGTCATCGAAACTACGGCCAAGCGAAATGTAACCTGAATCCGTGTCGGGCCCGTGAACAAAGACGAGATTGTTGTTCCAGACGAGTGCCACTCACGCAACCCCACAGCCAAGTCCAGTCGACTGGACCTTTATGGATCCAAACGCGGCAACCAGATGTGTCTGAGAAGTGTCACCTGCCAAAGGTTACTTCTGACAAGCTTGTACAAGCTCGACAGCGACGTCTTTCACTGCTACAAAGTTATCGAAACTACGGCCAAGCGAAATGTAACCTGAATCCGTGTCGGGGTCGTGAACAAAGACGAGATTGTTGTTCCAGACGAGTGCCACTCACTCAACCCCACAGCCAAGTCCAGTCGACTGGACCTTTATGGATCAAAATGTGGCACCCAGATGTGTCTGAAATGTGTCACATGCCTAAGGTTACTTCTGACAAGCTTGTACAAGCTCGACGGCGACGTCTTTCACTGCTACAAAGTCATCGAAATCACGGCCAAGCGAAATGTAACCTGAATGCTGGTCGGGGCCGTGAACAAAGACGAGACTGTTGTTCCAGACGAGTGCCACTCACTCAACCCCACAGCCAAGTCCAGTCGACTGGACCTTTATGGATCCAAACGCGGCACCCAGATGTGTCTGAGAAGTGTCACCTGCCAAAGGTTACTTCTGACAAGCTTGTACAAGCTCGACATCGACGTCTTTCACTGCTACAAAGTCATCGAAACTACGGCCAAGCTAAATGTAACCTGAATCCGTGTCGGGCCCGTGAACAAAGACGAGATTGTTGTTCCAGACGAGTGCCACTCACTCAGCCCCACAGCCAAGTCCAGTCGACTGAACCTTTATGGATCCAAACGCGGCAACCAGATGTGTCTGAGAAGTGTCACCTGCCAAAGGTTACTTCTGACAAGCTTGTACAAGCTCGACAGCGACGTCTTTCACTGCTACAAAGTCATCGAAACTACGGCCAAGCGAAATGTAACCTGAATCCGTGTCGGGCCCGTGAACAAAGACGAGATTGTTGTTCCAGACGAGTGCCACTCACGCAACCCCACAGCCAAGTCCAGTCGACTGGACCTTTATGGATCCAAACGCGGCAACCAGATGTGTCTGAGAAGTGTCACCTGCCAAAGGTTACTTCTGACAAGCTTGTACAAGCTCGACAGCGACGTCTTTCACTGCTACAAAGTTATCGAAACTACGGCCAAGCGAAATGTAACCTGAATCCGTGTCGGGGTCGTGAACAAAGACGAGATTGTTGTTCCAGACGAGTGCCACTCACTCAACCCCACAGCCAAGTCCAGTCGACTGGACCTTTATGGATCAAAATGTGGCACCCAGATGTGTCTGAAATGTGTCACATGCCTAAGGTTACTTCTGACAAGCTTGTACAAGCTCGACGGCGACGTCTTTCACTGCTACAAAGTCATCGAAATCACGGCCAAGCGAAATGTAACCTGAATGCTGGTCGGGGCCGTGAACAAAGACGAGACTGTTGTTCCAGACGAGTGCCACTCACTCAACCCCACAGCCAAGTCCAGTCGACTGGACCTTTATGGATCCAAACGCGGCAACCAGATGTGTCTGAGAAGTGTCACCTGCCAAAGGTAACTTCTGACAAGCTAAAAAGTCATCGAAACTACGGCCAAGCGAAAAGTAACCTGAATCCGTGTCGGGGTCGTGAACAAAGACGAGATTGTTGTTCCAGACGAGTGCCACTCACTCAACCCCACAGCCAAGTCCAGTCGACTGGACCTTTATGGATCTAAATGCGGCACCCAGATGTGTCTGAAAAGTGTCACCTGCCTAAGGTTACTTCTGACAAGCTTGTACAAGCTCGACGGCGACGTCTTTCACTGCTACAAAGTCATCGAAATCACGGCCAAGCGAAATGTAACCTGAATGCTGGTCGGGGCCGTGAACAAAGACGAGACTGTTGTTCCAGACGAGTGCCACTCACTCAACCCCACAGCCAAGTCCAGTCGACTGGACCTTTATGGATCCAAACGCGGGACCCAGATGTGTCTGAGAAGTGTCACCTGCCAAAGTTTACTTCTGACAAGCTTGTACAAGCTCAAAATCGACGTCTTTCACTGCTACAAAGTCATCGAAATCACGGCCAAGCGAAATGTAACCTGAATGCTTGTCGGGGCCGTGAACAAAGACGAGACTGTTGTTCCAGACGAGTGCCACTCACTCAGCCCCACAGCCAAGTCCAGTCGACTTGACCTTTATGGATCCAACCGCGGCAACCAGATGTGTCTGAGAAGTGTCACCTGCCAAAGGTAACTTCTGACAAGCTACAAAGTTATCGAAACTACGGCCAAGCGAAATGTAACCTGAATCCGTGTCGGGGTCGTGAACAAAGACGAGATTGTTGTTCCAGACGAGTGCCACTCACTCAACCCCACAGCCAAGTCCAGTCGACTGGACCTTTATGGATCAAAATGCGGCACCCAGATGTGTCTGAAAAGTGTCACCTGCCTAAGGTTACTTCTGACAAGCTTGTACAAGCTCGACGGCGACGTCTTTCACTGCTACAAAGTCATCGAAATCACGGCCAAGCGAAATGTAACCTGAATGCTGGTCGGGGCCGTGAACAAAGACGAGACTGTTGTTATAGACGAGTGCCACTCACTCAACCCCACAGCCAAGTCCAGTCGACAGGACCTTTATGGATCCAAACGCGGCACCCAGATGTGTCTGAGAAGTGTCACCTGCCAAAGGTTACTTCTGACAAGCTTGTACAAGCTCGACGGCGACGTCTTTCACTGCTACAAAGTCATCGAAACTACGGCCAAGCGAAATGTAACCTGAATCCGTGTCGGGCCAGTGAACAAAGACGAGATTGTTGTTCCAGACGACTGCCACTCACTCAGCCCCACAGCCAAGTCCAGTCGACTTGACCTTTATGGATCCAAACGCGGCAACCAGATGTGTCTGAGAAGTGTCACCTGCCAAAGGTTACTTCTGACAAGCTACAAAGTCATCGAAACTACAGCCAAGCGAAATGTAACCTGAATGCTGGTCGGGGCCGTGAACAAAGACGAGACTGTTGTTCCAGACGAGTGCCACTCACTCAACCCCACAGCCAATTCCAGTCGACTGGACCTTTATGGATCCAAACGCGGCACCCAGATGTGTCTGAGAAGTGTCACCTGCCAAAGGTTACTTCTGACAAGCTTGTACAAGCTCGACATCGACGTCTTTCACTGCTACAAAGTCATCGAAACTACGGCCAAGCGAAATGTAACCTGAATCCGTGTCGGGCCCGTGAACAAAGACGAGATTGTTGTTCCAGACGAGTGCCACTCACGCAACCCCACAGCCAAGTCCAGTCGACTGGACCTTTATGGATCCAAACGCGGCAACCAGATGTGTCTGAGAAGTGTCACCTGCCAAAGGTTACTTCTGACAAGCTTGTACAAGCTCGACAGCGACGTCTTTCACTGCTACAAAGTTATCGAAACTACGGCCAAGCGAAATGTAACCTGAATCCGTGTCGGGGTCGTGAACAAAGACGAGATTGTTGTTCCAGACGAGTGCCACTCACTCAACCCCACAGCCAAGTCCAGTCGACTGGACCTTTATGGATCAAAATGTGGCACCCAGATGTGTCTGAAATGTGTCACATGCCTAAGGTTACTTCTGACAAGCTTGTACAAGCTCGACGGCGACGTCTTTCACTGCTACAAAGTCATCGAAATCACGGCCAAGCGAAATGTAACCTGAATGCTGGTCGGGGCCGTGAACAAAGACGAGACTGTTGTTCCAGACGAGTGCCACTCACTCAACCCCACAGCCAAGTCCAGTCGACTGGACCTTTATGGATCCAAACGCGGCAACCAGATGTGTCTGAGAAGTGTCACCTGCCAAAGGTAACTTCTGACAAGCTAAAAAGTCATCGAAACTACGGCCAAGCGAAAAGTAACCTGAATCCGTGTCGGGGTCGTGAACAAAGACGAGATTGTTGTTCCAGACGAGTGCCACTCACTCAACCCCACAGCCAAGTCCAGTCGACTGGACCTTTATGGATCTAAATGCGGCACCCAGATGTGTCTGAAAAGTGTCACCTGCCTAAGGTTACTTCTGACAAGCTTGTACAAGCTCGACGGCGACGTCTTTCACTGCTACAAAGTCATCGAAATCACGGCCAAGCGAAATGTAACCTGAATGCTGGTCGGGGCCGTGAACAAAGACGAGACTGTTGTTCCAGACGAGTGCCACTCACTCAACCCCACAGCCAAGTCCAGTCGACTGGACCTTTATGGATCCAAACGCGGGACCCAGATGTGTCTGAGAAGTGTCACCTGCCAAAGTTTACTTCTGACAAGCTTGTACAAGCTCAAAATCGACGTCTTTCACTGCTACAAAGTCATCGAAATCACGGCCAAGCGAAATGTAACCTGAATGCTTGTCGGGGCCGTGAACAAAGACGAGACTGTTGTTCCAGACGAGTGCCACTCACTCAGCCCCACAGCCAAGTCCAGTCGACTTGACCTTTATGGATCCAACCGCGGCAACCAGATGTGTCTGAGAAGTGTCACCTGCCAAAGGTAACTTCTGACAAGCTACAAAGTTATCGAAACTACGGCCAAGCGAAATGTAACCTGAATCCGTGTCGGGGTCGTGAACAAAGACGAGATTGTTGTTCCAGACGAGTGCCACTCACTCAACCCCACAGCCAAGTCCAGTCGACTGGACCTTTATGGATCAAAATGCGGCACCCAGATGTGTCTGAAAAGTGTCACCTGCCTAAGGTTACTTCTGACAAGCTTGTACAAGCTCGACGGCGACGTCTTTCACTGCTACAAAGTCATCGAAATCACGGCCAAGCGAAATGTAACCTGAATGCTGGTCGGGGCCGTGAACAAAGACGAGACTGTTGTTATAGACGAGTGCCACTCACTCAACCCCACAGCCAAGTCCAGTCGACTGGACCTTTATGGATCCAAACGCGGCACCCAGATGTGTCTGAGAAGTGTCACCTGCCAAAGGTTACTTCTGACAAGCTTGTACAAGCTCGACGGCGACGTCTTTCACTGCTACAAAGTCATCGAAACTACGGCCAAGCGAAATGTAACCTGAATCCGTGTCGGGCCAGTGAACAAAGACGAGATTGTTGTTCCAGACGACTGCCACTCACTCAGCCCCACAGCCAAGTCCAGTCGACTTGACCTTTATGGATCCAAACGCGGCAACCAGATGTGTCTGAGAAGTGTCACCTGCCAAAGGTTACTTCTGACAAGCTACAAAGTCATCGAAACTACAGCCAAGCGAAATGTAACCTGAATGCTGGTCGGGGCCGTGAACAAAGACGAGACTGTTGTTCCAGACGAGTGCCACTCACTCAACCCCACAGCCAATTCCAGTCGACTGGACCTTTATGGATCCAAACGCGGCACCCAGATGTGTCTGAGAAGTGTCACCTGCCAAAGGTTACTTCTGACAAGCTTGTACAAGCTCGACATCGACGTCTTTCACTGCTACAAAGTCATCGAAACTACGGCCAAGCGAAATGTAACCTGAATCCGTGTCGGGCCCGTGAACAAAGACGAGATTGTTGTTCCAGACGAGTGCCACTCACGCAACCCCACAGCCAAGTCCAGTCGACTGGACCTTTATGGATCCAAACGCGGCAACCAGATGTGTCTGAGAAGTGTCACCTGCCAAAGGTTACTTCTGACAAGCTTGTACAAGCTCGACAGCGACGTCTTTCACTGCTACAAAGTTATCGAAACTACGGCCAAGCGAAATGTAACCTGAATCCGTGTCGGGGTCGTGAACAAAGACGAGATTGTTGTTCCAGACGAGTGCCACTCACTCAACCCCACAGCCAAGTCCAGTCGACTGGACCTTTATGGATCAAAATGTGGCACCCAGATGTGTCTGAAATGTGTCACATGCCTAAGGTTACTTCTGACAAGCTTGTACAAGCTCGACGGCGACGTCTTTCACTGCTACAAAGTCATCGAAATCACGGCCAAGCGAAATGTAACCTGAATGCTGGTCGGGGCCGTGAACAAAGACGAGACTGTTGTTCCAGACGAGTGCCACTCACTCAACCCCACAGCCAAGTCCAGTCGACTGGACCTTTATGGATCCAAACGCGGCAACCAGATGTGTCTGAGAAGTGTCACCTGCCAAAGGTTACTTCTGACAAGCTTGTACAAGCTCGACAGCGACGTCTTTCACTGCTACAAAGTTATCGAAACTACGGCCAAGCGAAATGTAACCTGAATCCGTGTCGGGGTCGTGAACAAAGACGAGATTGTTGTTCCAGACGAGTGCCACTCACTCAACCCCACAGCCAAGTCCAGTCGACTGGACCTTTATGGATCAAAATGTGGCACCCAGATGTGTCTGAAATGTGTCACATGCCTAAGGTTACTTCTGACAAGCTTGTACAAGCTCGACGGCGACGTCTTTCACTGCTACAAAGTCATCGAAATCACGGCCAAGCGAAATGTAACCTGAATGCTGGTCGGGGCCGTGAACAAAGACGAGACTGTTGTTCCAGACGAGTGCCACTCACTCAACCCCACAGCCAAGTCCAGTCGACTGGACCTTTATGGATCCAAACGCGGCAACCAGATGTGTCTGAGAAGTGTCACCTGCCAAAGGTAACTTCTGACAAGCTAAAAAGTCATCGAAACTACGGCCAAGCGAAAAGTAACCTGAATCCGTGTCGGGGTCGTGAACAAAGACGAGATTGTTGTTCCAGACGAGTGCCACTCACTCAACCCCACAGCCAAGTCCAGTCGACTGGACCTTTATGGATCTAAATGCGGCACCCAGATGTGTCTGAAAAGTGTCACCTGCCTAAGGTTACTTCTGACAAGCTTGTACAAGCTCGACGGCGACGTCTTTCACTGCTACAAAGTCATCGAAATCACGGCCAAGCGAAATGTAACCTGAATGCTGGTCGGGGCCGTGAACAAAGACGAGACTGTTGTTCCAGACGAGTGCCACTCACTCAACCCCACAGCCAAGTCCAGTCGACTGGACCTTTATGGATCCAAACGCGGGACCCAGATGTGTCTGAGAAGTGTCACCTGCCAAAGTTTACTTCTGACAAGCTTGTACAAGCTCAAAATCGACGTCTTTCACTGCTACAAAGTCATCGAAATCACGGCCAAGCGAAATGTAACCTGAATGCTTGTCGGGGCCGTGAACAAAGACGAGACTGTTGTTCCAGACGAGTGCCACTCACTCAGCCCCACAGCCAAGTCCAGTCGACTTGACCTTTATGGATCCAACCGCGGCAACCAGATGTGTCTGAGAAGTGTCACCTGCCAAAGGTAACTTCTGACAAGCTACAAAGTTATCGAAACTACGGCCAAGCGAAATGTAACCTGAATCCGTGTCGGGGTCGTGAACAAAGACGAGATTGTTGTTCCAGACGAGTGCCACTCACTCAACCCCACAGCCAAGTCCAGTCGACTGGACCTTTATGGATCAAAATGCGGCACCCAGATGTGTCTGAAAAGTGTCACCTGCCTAAGGTTACTTCTGACAAGCTTGTACAAGCTCGACGGCGACGTCTTTCACTGCTACAAAGTCATCGAAATCACGGCCAAGCGAAATGTAACCTGAATGCTGGTCGGGGCCGTGAACAAAGACGAGACTGTTGTTATAGACGAGTGCCACTCACTCAACCCCACAGCCAAGTCCAGTCGACTGGACCTTTATGGATCCAAACGCGGCACCCAGATGTGTCTGAGAAGTGTCACCTGCCAAAGGTTACTTCTGACAAGCTTGTACAAGCTCGACGGCGACGTCTTTCACTGCTACAAAGTCATCGAAACTACGGCCAAGCGAAATGTAACCTGAATCCGTGTCGGGCCAGTGAACAAAGACGAGATTGTTGTTCCAGACGACTGCCACTCACTCAGCCCCACAGCCAAGTCCAGTCGACTTGACCTTTATGGATCCAAACGCGGCAACCAGATGTGTCTGAGAAGTGTCACCTGCCAAAGGTTACTTCTGACAAGCTACAAAGTCATCGAAACTACAGCCAAGCGAAATGTAACCTGAATGCTGGTCGGGGCCGTGAACAAAGACGAGACTGTTGTTCCAGACGAGTGCCACTCACTCAACCCCACAGCCAATTCCAGTCGACTGGACCTTTATGGATCCAAACGCGGCACCCAGATGTGTCTGAGAAGTGTCACCTGCCAAAGGTTACTTCTGACAAGCTTGTACAAGCTCGACATCGACGTCTTTCACTGCTACAAAGTCATCGAAACTACGGCCAAGCGAAATGTAACCTGAATCCGTGTCGGGCCCGTGAACAAAGACGAGATTGTTGTTCCAGACGAGTGCCACTCACGCAACCCCACAGCCAAGTCCAGTCGACTGGACCTTTATGGATCCAAACGCGGCAACCAGATGTGTCTGAGAAGTGTCACCTGCCAAAGGTTACTTCTGACAAGCTTGTACAAGCTCGACAGCGACGTCTTTCACTGCTACAAAGTTATCGAAACTACGGCCAAGCGAAATGTAACCTGAATCCGTGTCGGGGTCGTGAACAAAGACGAGATTGTTGTTCCAGACGAGTGCCACTCACTCAACCCCACAGCCAAGTCCAGTCGACTGGACCTTTATGGATCAAAATGTGGCACCCAGATGTGTCTGAAATGTGTCACATGCCTAAGGTTACTTCTGACAAGCTTGTACAAGCTCGACGGCGACGTCTTTCACTGCTACAAAGTCATCGAAATCACGGCCAAGCGAAATGTAACCTGAATGCTGGTCGGGGCCGTGAACAAAGACGAGACTGTTGTTCCAGACGAGTGCCACTCACTCAACCCCACAGCCAAGTCCAGTCGACTGGACCTTTATGGATCCAAACGCGGCAACCAGATGTGTCTGAGAAGTGTCACCTGCCAAAGGTAACTTCTGACAAGCTAAAAAGTCATCGAAACTACGGCCAAGCGAAAAGTAACCTGAATCCGTGTCGGGGTCGTGAACAAAGACGAGATTGTTGTTCCAGACGAGTGCCACTCACTCAACCCCACAGCCAAGTCCAGTCGACTGGACCTTTATGGATCTAAATGCGGCACCCAGATGTGTCTGAAAAGTGTCACCTGCCTAAGGTTACTTCTGACAAGCTTGTACAAGCTCGACGGCGACGTCTTTCACTGCTACAAAGTCATCGAAATCACGGCCAAGCGAAATGTAACCTGAATGCTGGTCGGGGCCGTGAACAAAGACGAGACTGTTGTTCCAGACGAGTGCCACTCACTCAACCCCACAGCCAAGTCCAGTCGACTGGACCTTTATGGATCCAAACGCGGGACCCAGATGTGTCTGAGAAGTGTCACCTGCCAAAGTTTACTTCTGACAAGCTTGTACAAGCTCAAAATCGACGTCTTTCACTGCTACAAAGTCATCGAAATCACGGCCAAGCGAAATGTAACCTGAATGCTTGTCGGGGCCGTGAACAAAGACGAGACTGTTGTTCCAGACGAGTGCCACTCACTCAGCCCCACAGCCAAGTCCAGTCGACTTGACCTTTATGGATCCAACCGCGGCAACCAGATGTGTCTGAGAAGTGTCACCTGCCAAAGGTAACTTCTGACAAGCTACAAAGTTATCGAAACTACGGCCAAGCGAAATGTAACCTGAATCCGTGTCGGGGTCGTGAACAAAGACGAGATTGTTGTTCCAGACGAGTGCCACTCACTCAACCCCACAGCCAAGTCCAGTCGACTGGACCTTTATGGATCAAAATGCGGCACCCAGATGTGTCTGAAAAGTGTCACCTGCCTAAGGTTACTTCTGACAAGCTTGTACAAGCTCGACGGCGACGTCTTTCACTGCTACAAAGTCATCGAAATCACGGCCAAGCGAAATGTAACCTGAATGCTGGTCGGGGCCGTGAACAAAGACGAGACTGTTGTTATAGACGAGTGCCACTCACTCAACCCCACAGCCAAGTCCAGTCGACTGGACCTTTATGGATCCAAACGCGGCACCCAGATGTGTCTGAGAAGTGTCACCTGCCAAAGGTTACTTCTGACAAGCTTGTACAAGCTCGACGGCGACGTCTTTCACTGCTACAAAGTCATCGAAACTACGGCCAAGCGAAATGTAACCTGAATCCGTGTCGGGCCAGTGAACAAAGACGAGATTGTTGTTCCAGACGACTGCCACTCACTCAGCCCCACAGCCAAGTCCAGTCGACTTGACCTTTATGGATCCAAACGCGGCAACCAGATGTGTCTGAGAAGTGTCACCTGCCAAAGGTTACTTCTGACAAGCTACAAAGTCATCGAAACTACAGCCAAGCGAAATGTAACCTGAATGCTGGTCGGGGCCGTGAACAAAGACGAGACTGTTGTTCCAGACGAGTGCCACTCACTCAACCCCACAGCCAATTCCAGTCGACTGGACCTTTATGGATCCAAACGCGGCACCCAGATGTGTCTGAGAAGTGTCACCTGCCAAAGGTTACTTCTGACAAGCTTGTACAAGCTCGACATCGACGTCTTTCACTGCTACAAAGTCATCGAAACTACGGCCAAGCGAAATGTAACCTGAATCCGTGTCGGGCCCGTGAACAAAGACGAGATTGTTGTTCCAGACGAGTGCCACTCACGCAACCCCACAGCCAAGTCCAGTCGACTGGACCTTTATGGATCCAAACGCGGCAACCAGATGTGTCTGAGAAGTGTCACCTGCCAAAGGTTACTTCTGACAAGCTTGTACAAGCTCGACAGCGACGTCTTTCACTGCTACAAAGTTATCGAAACTACGGCCAAGCGAAATGTAACCTGAATCCGTGTCGGGGTCGTGAACAAAGACGAGATTGTTGTTCCAGACGAGTGCCACTCACTCAACCCCACAGCCAAGTCCAGTCGACTGGACCTTTATGGATCAAAATGTGGCACCCAGATGTGTCTGAAATGTGTCACATGCCTAAGGTTACTTCTGACAAGCTTGTACAAGCTCGACGGCGACGTCTTTCACTGCTACAAAGTCATCGAAATCACGGCCAAGCGAAATGTAACCTGAATGCTGGTCGGGGCCGTGAACAAAGACGAGACTGTTGTTCCAGACGAGTGCCACTCACTCAACCCCACAGCCAAGTCCAGTCGACTGGACCTTTATGGATCCAAACGCGGCACCCAGATGTGTCTGAGAAGTGTCACCTGCCAAAGGTTACTTCTGACAAGCTTGTACAAGCTCGACATCGACGTCTTTCACTGCTACAAAGTCATCGAAACTACGGCCAAGCTAAATGTAACCTGAATCCGTGTCGGGCCCGTGAACAAAGACGAGATTGTTGTTCCAGACGAGTGCCACTCACTCAGCCCCACAGCCAAGTCCAGTCGACTGAACCTTTATGGATCCAAACGCGGCAACCAGATGTGTCTGAGAAGTGTCACCTGCCAAAGGTTACTTCTGACAAGCTTGTACAAGCTCGACAGCGACGTCTTTCACTGCTACAAAGTCATCGAAACTACGGCCAAGCGAAATGTAACCTGAATCCGTGTCGGGCCCGTGAACAAAGACGAGATTGTTGTTCCAGACGAGTGCCACTCACGCAACCCCACAGCCAAGTCCAGTCGACTGGACCTTTATGGATCCAAACGCGGCAACCAGATGTGTCTGAGAAGTGTCACCTGCCAAAGGTTACTTCTGACAAGCTTGTACAAGCTCGACAGCGACGTCTTTCACTGCTACAAAGTTATCGAAACTACGGCCAAGCGAAATGTAACCTGAATCCGTGTCGGGGTCGTGAACAAAGACGAGATTGTTGTTCCAGACGAGTGCCACTCACTCAACCCCACAGCCAAGTCCAGTCGACTGGACCTTTATGGATCAAAATGTGGCACCCAGATGTGTCTGAAATGTGTCACATGCCTAAGGTTACTTCTGACAAGCTTGTACAAGCTCGACGGCGACGTCTTTCACTGCTACAAAGTCATCGAAATCACGGCCAAGCGAAATGTAACCTGAATGCTGGTCGGGGCCGTGAACAAAGACGAGACTGTTGTTCCAGACGAGTGCCACTCACTCAACCCCACAGCCAAGTCCAGTCGACTGGACCTTTATGGATCCAAACGCGGCACCCAGATGTGTCTGAGAAGTGTCACCTGCCAAAGGTTACTTCTGACAAGCTTGTACAAGCTCGACATCGACGTCTTTCACTGCTACAAAGTCATCGAAACTACGGCCAAGCTAAATGTAACCTGAATCCGTGTCGGGCCCGTGAACAAAGACGAGATTGTTGTTCCAGACGAGTGCCACTCACTCAGCCCCACAGCCAAGTCCAGTCGACTGAACCTTTATGGATCCAAACGCGGCAACCAGATGTGTCTGAGAAGTGTCACCTGCCAAAGGTTACTTCTGACAAGCTTGTACAAGCTCGACAGCGACGTCTTTCACTGCTACAAAGTCATCGAAACTACGGCCAAGCGAAATGTAACCTGAATCCGTGTCGGGCCCGTGAACAAAGACGAGATTGTTGTTCCAGACGAGTGCCACTCACGCAACCCCACAGCCAAGTCCAGTCGACTGGACCTTTATGGATCCAAACGCGGCAACCAGATGTGTCTGAGAAGTGTCACCTGCCAAAGGTTACTTCTGACAAGCTTGTACAAGCTCGACAGCGACGTCTTTCACTGCTACAAAGTTATCGAAACTACGGCCAAGCGAAATGTAACCTGAATCCGTGTCGGGGTCGTGAACAAAGACGAGACTGTTGTTCCAGACGAGTGCCACTCACTCAACCCCACAGCCAAGTCCAGACGACTGGACCTTTATGGATCAAAATGTGGCACCCAGATGTGTCTGAAATGTGTCACATGCCTAAGGTTACTTCTGACAAGCTTGTACAAGCTCGACGGCGACGTCTTTCACTGCTACAAAGTCATCGAAATCACGGCCAAGCGAAATGTAACCTGAATGCTGGTCGGGGCCGTGAACAAAGACGAGACTGTTGTTCCAGACGAGTGCCACTCACTCAACCCCACAGCCAAGTCCAGTCGACTGGACCTTTATGGATCCAAACGCGGCACCCAGATGTGTCTGAGAAGTGTCACCTGCCAAAGGTTACTTCTGACAAGCTTGTACAAGCTCGACATCGACGTCTTTCACTGCTACAAAGTCATCGAAACTACGGCCAAGCTAAATGTAACCTGAATCCGTGTCGGGCCCGTGAACAAAGACGAGATTGTTGTTCCAGACGAGTGCCACTCACTCAGCCCCACAGCCAAGTCCAGTCGACTGAACCTTTATGGATCCAAACGCGGCAACCAGATGTGTCTGAGAAGTGTCACCTGCCAAAGGTTACTTCTGACAAGCTTGTACAAGCTCGACCGCGACGTCTTTCACTGCTACAAAGTCATCGAAACTACGGCCAAGCGAAATGTAACCTGAATCCGTATCGGGGCCGTGAACAAACACCAGATTGTTGTTCCAGACGAGTGCCACTCACTCAACCCCACAGCCAAGTCCAGTCGACTGGACCTTTATGGATCCAAACGCGGCAACAAGATGTGTCTGAGAAGTGTCACCTGCCAAAGGTTACTTCTGACAAGCTTGTACAAGCTCGACATCGACGTCTTTCACTGCTACAAAGTCATCGAAACTACGGCCAAGCGAAATGTAACCTGAATCCGTGTCGGGCCCGTGAACAAAGACGAGATTGTTGTTCCAGACGAGTGCCACTCACTCAGCCCCACAGCCAAGTCCAGTCGACTGGACCTTTATGGATCTAAATGCGGCACCCAGATGTGTCTGAAAAGTGTCACCTGCCTAAGGTTACTTCTGACAAGCTTGTACAAGCTCGACGGCGACGTCTTTCACTGCTACAAAGTCATCGAAATCACGGCCAAGCGAAATGTAACCTGAATGCTGGTCGGGGCCGTGAACAAAGACGAGACTGTTGTTCCAGACGAGTGCCACTCACTCAACCCCACAGCCAAGTCCAGTCGACTGGACCTTTATGGATCCAAACGCGGCAACCAGATGTGTCTGAGAAGTGTCACCTGCCAAAGGTAACTTCTGACAAGCTAAAAAGTCATCGAAACTACGGCCAAGCGAAAAGTAACCTGAATCCGTGTCGGGGTCGTGAACAAAGACGAGATTGTTGTTCCAGACGAGTGCCACTCACTCAACCCCACAGCCAAGTCCAGTCGACTGGACCTTTATGGATCTAAATGCGGCACCCAGATGTGTCTGAAAAGTGTCACCTGCCTAAGGTTACTTCTGACAAGCTTGTACAAGCTCGACGGCGACGTCTTTCACTGCTACAAAGTCATCGAAATCACGGCCAAGCGAAATGTAACCTGAATGCTGGTCGGGGCCGTGAACAAAGACGAGACTGTTGTTCCAGACGAGTGCCACTCACTCAACCCCACAGCCAAGTCCAGTCGACTGGACCTTTATGGATCCAAACGCGGGACCCAGATGTGTCTGAGAAGTGTCACCTGCCAAAGTTTACTTCTGACAAGCTTGTACAAGCTCAAAATCGACGTCTTTCACTGCTACAAAGTCATCGAAATCACGGCCAAGCGAAATGTAACCTGAATGCTTGTCGGGGCCGTGAACAAAGACGAGACTGTTGTTCCAGACGAGTGCCACTCACTCAGCCCCACAGCCAAGTCCAGTCGACTTGACCTTTATGGATCCAACCGCGGCAACCAGATGTGTCTGAGAAGTGTCACCTGCCAAAGGTAACTTCTGACAAGCTACAAAGTTATCGAAACTACGGCCAAGCGAAATGTAACCTGAATCCGTGTCGGGGTCGTGAACAAAGACGAGATTGTTGTTCCAGACGAGTGCCACTCACTCAACCCCACAGCCAAGTCCAGTCGACTGGACCTTTATGGATCAAAATGCGGCACCCAGATGTGTCTGAAAAGTGTCACCTGCCTAAGGTTACTTCTGACAAGCTTGTACAAGCTCGACGGCGACGTCTTTCACTGCTACAAAGTCATCGAAATCACGGCCAAGCGAAATGTAACCTGAATGCTGGTCGGGGCCGTGAACAAAGACGAGACTGTTGTTATAGACGAGTGCCACTCACTCAACCCCACAGCCAAGTCCAGTCGACTGGACCTTTATGGATCCAAACGCGGCACCCAGATGTGTCTGAGAAGTGTCACCTGCCAAAGGTTACTTCTGACAAGCTTGTACAAGCTCGACGGCGACGTCTTTCACTGCTACAAAGTCATCGAAACTACGGCCAAGCGAAATGTAACCTGAATCCGTGTCGGGCCAGTGAACAAAGACGAGATTGTTGTTCCAGACGAGTGCCACTCACTCAGCCCCACAGCCAAGTCCAGTCGACTTGACCTTTATGGATCCAAACGCGGCAACCAGATGTGTCTGAGAAGTGTCACCTGCCAAAGGTTACTTCTGACAAGCTACAAAGTCATCGAAACTACAGCCAAGCGAAATGTAACCTGAATGCTGGTCGGGGCCGTGAACAAAGACGAGACTGTTGTTCCAGACGAGTGCCACTCACTCAACCCCACAGCCAATTCCAGTCGACTGGACCTTTATGGATCCAAACGCGGCACCCAGATGTGTCTGAGAAGTGTCACCTGCCAAAGGTTACTTCTGACAAGCTTGTACAAGCTCGACATCGACGTCTTTCACTGCTACAAAGTCATCGAAACTACGGCCAAGCGAAATGTAACCTGAATCCGTGTCGGGCCCGTGAACAAAGACGAGATTGTTGTTCCAGACGAGTGCCACTCACGCAACCCCACAGCCAAGTCCAGTCGACTGGACCTTTATGGATCCAAACGCGGCAACCAGATGTGTCTGAGAAGTGTCACCTGCCAAAGGTTACTTCTGACAAGCTTGTACAAGCTCGACAGCGACGTCTTTCACTGCTACAAAGTTATCGAAACTACGGCCAAGCGAAATGTAACCTGAATCCGTGTCGGGGTCGTGAACAAAGACGAGATTGTTGTTCCAGACGAGTGCCACTCACTCAACCCCACAGCCAAGTCCAGTCGACTGGACCTTTATGGATCAAAATGTGGCACCCAGATGTGTCTGAAATGTGTCACATGCCTAAGGTTACTTCTGACAAGCTTGTACAAGCTCGACGGCGACGTCTTTCACTGCTACAAAGTCATCGAAATCACGGCCAAGCGAAATGTAACCTGAATGCTGGTCGGGGCCGTGAACAAAGACGAGACTGTTGTTCCAGACGAGTGCCACTCACTCAACCCCACAGTCAAGTCCAGTCGACTGGACCTTTATGGATCCAAACGCGGCACCCAGATGTGTCTGAGAAGTGTCACCTGCCAAAGGTTACTTCTGACAAGCTTGTACAAGCTCGACATCGACGTCTTTCACTGCTACAAAGTCATCGAAACTACGGCCAAGCTAAATGTAACCTGAATCCGTGTCGGGCCCGTGAACAAAGACGAGATTGTTGTTCCAGACGAGTGCCACTCACTCAGCCCCACAGCCAAGTCCAGTCGACTGAACCTTTATGGATCCAAACGCGGCAACCAGATGTGTCTGAGAAGTGTCACCTGCCAAAGGTTACTTCTGACAAGCTTGTACAAGCTCGACAGCGACGTCTTTCACTGCTACAAAGTCATCGAAACTACGGCCAAGCGAAATGTAACCTGAATCCGTGTCGGGCCCGTGAACAAAGACGAGATTGTTGTTCCAGACGAGTGCCACTCACGCAACCCCACAGCCAAGTCCAGTCGACTGGACCTTTATGGATCCAAACGCGGCAACCAGATGTGTCTGAGAAGTGTCACCTGCCAAAGGTTACTTCTGACAAGCTTGTACAAGCTCGACAGCGACGTCTTTCACTGCTACAAAGTTATCGAAACTACGGCCAAGCGAAATGTAACCTGAATCCGTGTCGGGGTCGTGAACAAAGACGAGATTGTTGTTCCAGACGAGTGCCACTCACTCAACCCCACAGCCAAGTCCAGTCGACTGGACCTTTATGGATCAAAATGTGGCACCCAGATGTGTCTGAAATGTGTCACATGCCTAAGGTTACTTCTGACAAGCTTGTACAAGCTCGACGGCGACGTCTTTCACTGCTACAAAGTCATCGAAATCACGGCCAAGCGAAATGTAACCTGAATGCTGGTCGGGGCCGTGAACAAAGACGAGACTGTTGTTCCAGACGAGTGCCACTCACTCAACCCCACAGCCAAGTCCAGTCGACTGGACCTTTATGGATCCAAACGCGGCACCCAGATGTGTCTGAGAAGTGTCACCTGCCAAAGGTTACTTCTGACAAGCTTGTACAAGCTCGACATCGACGTCTTTCACTGCTACAAAGTCATCGAAACTACGGCCAAGCTAAATGTAACCTGAATCCGTGTCGGGCCCGTGAACAAAGACGAGATTGTTGTTCCAGACGAGTGCCACTCACTCAGCCCCACAGCCAAGTCCAGTCGACTGAACCTTTATGGATCCAAACGCGGCAACCAGATGTGTCTGAGAAGTGTCACCTGCCAAAGGTTACTTCTGACAAGCTTGTACAAGCTCGACAGCGACGTCTTTCACTGCTACAAAGTCATCGAAACTACGGCCAAGCGAAATGTAACCTGAATCCGTGTCGGGGTCGTGAACAAAGACGAGATTGTTGTTCCAGACGAGTGCCACTCACGCAACCCCACAGCCAAGTCCAGTCGACTGGACCTTTATGGATCCAAACGCGGCAACCAGATGTGTCTGAGAAGTGTCACCTGCCAAAGGTTACTTCTGACAAGCTTGTACAAGCTCGACAGCGACGTCTTTCACTGCTACAAAGTTATCGAAACTACGGCCAAGCGAAATGTAACCTGAATCCGTGTCGGGGTCGTGAACAAAGACGAGATTGTTGTTCCAGACGAGTGCCACTCACTCAGCCCCACAGCCAAGTCCAGTCGACTGAACCTTTATGGATCCAAACGCGGCAACCAGATGTGTCTGAGAAGTGTCACCTGCCAAAGGTTACTTCTGACAAGCTTGTACAAGCTCGACCGCGACGTCTTTCACTGCTACAAAGTCATCGAAACTACGGCCAAGCGAAATGTAACCTGAATCCGTATCGGGGCCGTGAACAATCACCAGATTGTTGTTCCAGACGAGTGCCACTCACTCAACCCCACAGCCAAGTCCAGTCGACTGGACCTTTATGGATCCAAACGCGGCAACAAGATGTGTCTGAGAAGTGTCACCTGCCAAAGGTTACTTCTGACAAGCTTGTACAAGCTCGACATCGACGTCTTTCACTGCTACAAAGTCATCGAAACTACGGCCAAGCGAAATGTAACCTGAATCCGTGTCGGGCCCGTGAACAAAGACGAGATTGTTGTTCCAGACGAGTGCCACTCACTCAGCCCCACAGCCAAGTCCAGTCGACTGGACCTTTATGGATCTAAATGCGGCACCCAGATGTGTCTGAAAAGTGTCACCTGCCTAAGGTTACTTCTGACAAGCTTGTACAAGCTCGACGGCGACGTCTTTCACTGCTACAAAGTCATCGAAATCACGGCCAAGCGAAATGTAACCTGAATGCTGGTCGGGGCTGTGAACAAAGACGAGACTGTTGTTTCAGACGAGTGCCACTCACTCAACCCCACAGCCAAGTCCAGTCGACTGGACCTTTATGGATCCAAACGCGGCAACCAGATGTGTCTGAGAAGTGTCACCTGCCAAAGGTAACTTCTGACAAGCTAAAAAGTCATCGAAACTACGGCCAAGCGAAAAGTAACCTGAATCCGTGTCGGGGTCGTGAACAAAGACGAGATTGTTGTTCCAGACGAGTGCCACTCACTCAACCCCACAGCCAAGTCCAGTCGACTGGACCTTTATGGATCTAAATGCGGCACCCAGATGTGTCTGAAAAGTGTCACCTGCCTAAGGTTACTTCTGACAAGCTTGTACAAGCTCGACGGCGACGTCTTTCACTGCTACAAAGTCATCGAAATCACGGCCAAGCGAAATGTAACCTGAATGCTGGTCGGGGCCGTGAACAAAGACGAGACTGTTGTTCCAGACGAGTGCCACTCACTCAACCCCACAGCCAAGTCCAGTCGACTGGACCTTTATGGATCCAAACGCGGGACCCAGATGTGTCTGAGAAGTGTCACCTGCCAAAGTTTACTTCTGACAAGCTTGTACAAGCTCAAAATCGACGTCTTTCACTGCTACAAAGTCATCGAAATCACGGCCAAGCGAAATGTAACCTGAATGCTTGTCGGGGCCGTGAACAAAGACGAGACTGTTGTTCCAGACGAGTGCCACTCACTCAGCCCCACAGCCAAGTCCAGTCGACTTGACCTTTATGGATCCAACCGCGGCAACCAGATGTGTCTGAGAAGTGTCACCTGCCAAAGGTAACTTCTGACAAGCTACAAAGTTATCGAAACTACGGCCAAGCGAAATGTAACCTGAATCCGTGTCGGGGTCGTGAACAAAGACGAGATTGTTGTTCCAGACGAGTGCCACTCACTCAACCCCACAGCCAAGTCCAGTCGACTGGACCTTTATGGATCAAAATGCGGCACCCAGATGTGTCTGAAAAGTGTCACCTGCCTAAGGTTACTTCTGACAAGCTTGTACAAGCTCGACGGCGACGTCTTTCACTGCTACAAAGTCATCGAAATCACGGCCAAGCGAAATGTAACCTGAATGCTGGTCGGGGCCGTGAACAAAGACGAGACTGTTGTTCCAGACGAGTGCCACTCACTCAACCCCACAGCCAAGTCCAGTCGACTGGACCTTTATGGATCCAAACGCGGCACCCAGATGTGTCTGAGAAGTGTCACCTGCCAAAGGTTACTTCTGACAAGCTTGTACAAGCTCGACGGCGACGTCTTTCACGGCTACAAAGTCATCGAAACTACGGCCAAGCGAAATGTAACCTGAATCCGTGTCGGGCCAGTGAACAAAGACGAGATTGTTGTTCCAGACGAGTGCCACTCACTCAGCCCCACAGCCAAGTCCAGTCGACTTGACCTTTATGGATCCAAACGCGGCAACCAGATGTGTCTGAGAAGTGTCACCTGCCAAAGGTTACTTCTGACAAGCTACAAAGTCATCGAAACTACAGCCAAGCGAAATGTAACCTGAATGCTGGTCGGGGCCGTGAACAAAGACGAGACTGTTGTTCCAGACGAGTGCCACTCACTCAACCCCACAGCCAATTCCAGTCGACTGGACCTTTATGGATCCAAACGCGGCACCCAGATGTGTCTGAGAAGTGTCACCTGCCAAAGGTTACTTCTGACCAGCTTGTACAAGCTCGACATCGACGTCTTTCACTGCTACAAAGTCATCGAAACTACGGCCAAGCGAAATGTAACCTGAATCCGTGTCGGGCCCGTGAACAAAGACGAGATTGTTGTTCCAGACGAGTGCCACTCACGCAACCCCACAGCCAAGTCCAGTCGACTGGACCTTTATGGATCCAAACGCGGCAACCAGATGTGTCTGAGAAGTGTCACCTGCCAAAGGTTACTTCTGACAAGCTTGTACAAGCTCGACGGCGACGTCTTTCACTGCTACAAAGTTATCGAAACTACGGCCAAGCGAAATGTAACCTGAATCCGTGTCGGGGTCGTGAACAAAGACGAGATTGTTGTTCCAGACGAGTGCCACTCACTCAACCCCACAGCCAAGTCCAGTCGACTGGACCTTTATGGATCAAAATGTGGCACCCAGATGTGTCTGAAATGTGTCACATGCCTAAGGTTACTTCTGACAAGCTTGTACAAGCTCGACGGCGACGTCTTTCACTGCTACAAAGTCATCGAAATCACGGCCAAGCGAAATGTAACCTGAATGCTGGTCGGGGCCGTGAACAAAGACGAGACTGTTGTTCCAGACGAGTGCCACTCACTCAACCCCACAGCCAAGTCCAGTCGACTGGACCTTTATGGATCCAAACGCGGCACCCAGATGTGTCTGAGAAGTGTCACCTGCCAAAGGTTACTTCTGACAAGCTTGTACAAGCTCGACATCGACGTCTTTCACTGCTACAAAGTCATCGAAACTACGGCCAAGCTAAATGTAACCTGAATCCGTGTCGGGGTCGTGAACAAAGACGAGATTGTTGTTCCAGACGAGTGCCACTCACTCAGCCCCACAGCCAAGTCCAGTCGACTGAACCTTTATGGATCCAAACGCGGCAACCAGATGTGTCTGAGAAGTGTCACCTGCCAAAGGTTACTTCTGACAAGCTTGTACAAGCTCGACAGCGACGTCTTTCACTGCTACAAAGTCATCGAAACTACGGCCAAGCGAAATGTAACCTGAATCCGTGTCGGGCCCGTGAACAAAGACGAGATTGTTGTTCCAGACGAGTGCCACTCACGCAACCCCACAGCCAAGTCCAGTCGACTGGACCTTTATGGATCCAAACGCGGCAACCAGATGTGTCTGAGAAGTGTCACCTGCCAAAGGTTACTTCTGACAAGCTTGTACAAGCTCGACAGCGACGTCTTTCACTGCTACAAAGTTATCGAAACTACGGCCAAGCGAAATGTAACCTGAATCCGTGTCGGGGTCGTGAACAAAGACGAGATTGTTGTTCCAGACGAGTGCCACTCACTCAACCCCACAGCCAAGTCCAGTCGACTGGACCTTTATGGATCAAAATGTGGCACCCAGATGTGTCTGAAATGTGTCACATGCCTAAGGTTACTTCTGACAAGCTTGTACAAGCTCGACGGCGACGTCTTTCACTGCTACAAAGTCATCGAAATCACGGCCAAGCGAAATGTAACCTGAATGCTGGTCGGGGCCGTGAACAAAGACGAGACTGTTGTTCCAGACGAGTGCCACTCACTCAGCCCCACAGCCAAGTCCAGTCGACTGAACCTTTATGGATCCAAACGCGGCAACCAGATGTGTCTGAGAAGTGTCACCTGCCAAAGGTTACTTCTGACAAGCTTGTACAAGCTCGACAGCGACGTCTTTCACTGCTACAAAGTCATCGAAACTACGGCCAAGCGAAATGTAACCTGAATCCGTGTCGGGGTCGTGAACAAAGACGAGATTGTTGTTCCAGACGAGTGCCACTCACGCAACCCCACAGCCAAGTCCAGTCGACTGGACCTTTATGGATCCAAACGCGGCAACCAGATGTGTCTGAGAAGTGTCACCTGCCAAAGGTTACTTCTGACAAGCTTGTACAAGCTCGACAGCGACGTCTTTCACTGCTACAAAGTTATCGAAACTACGGCCAAGCGAAATGTAACCTGAATCCGTGTCGGGGTCGTGAACAAAGACGAGATTGTTGTTCCAGACGAGTGCCACTCACTCAACCCCACAGCCAAGTCCAGTCGACTGGACCTTTATGGATCAAAATGTGGCACCCAGATGTGTCTGAAATGTGTCACATGCCTAAGGTTACTTCTGACAAGCTTGCACAAGCTCGACGGCGACGTCTTTCACTGCTACAAAGTCATCGAAATCACGGCCAAGCGAAATGTAACCTGAATGCTGGTCGGGGCCGTGAACAAAGACGAGACTGTTGTTCCAGACGAGTGCCACTCACTCAACCCCACAGCCAAGTCCAGTCGACTGGACCTTTATGGATCCAAACGCGGCACCCAGATGTGTCTGAGAAGTGTCACCTGCCAAAGGTTACTTCTGACAAGCTTGTACAAGCTCGACATCGACGTCTTTCACTGCTACAAAGTCATCGAAACTACGGCCAAGCTAAATGTAACCTGAATCCGTGTCGGGCCCGTGAACAAAGACGAGATTGTTGTTCCAGACGAGTGCCACTCACTCAGCCCCACAGCCAAGTCCAGTCGACTGAACCTTTATGGATCCAAACGCGGCAACCAGATGTGTCTGAGAAGTGTCACCTGCCAAAGGTTACTTCTGACAAGCTTGTACAAGCTCGACAGCGACGTCTTTCACTGCTACAAAGTCATCGAAACTACGGCCAAGCGAAATGTAACCTGAATCCGTGTCGGGGTCGTGAACAAAGACGAGATTGTTGTTCCAGACGAGTGCCACTCACGCAACCCCACAGCCAAGTCCAGTCGACTGGACCTTTATGGATCCAAACGCGGCAACCAGATGTGTCTGAGAAGTGTCACCTGCCAAAGGTTACTTCTGACAAGCTTGTACAAGCTCGACATCGACGTCTTTCACTGCTACAAAGTCATCCAAACTACGGCCAAGCGAAATGTAACCTGAATCCGTGTCGGGCCCGTGAACAAAGACGAGATTGTTGTTCCAGACGAGTGCCACTCACTCAGCCCCACAGCCAAGTCTAGTCGACTTGACCTTTATGGATCCAAACGCGGCAACCAGATGTGTCTGAGAAGTGTCACCTGCCAAAGGTAACTTCTGACAAGCTACAAAGTCATCAAAACTACGGCCAAGCGAAATGTAACCTGAATCAGTGTCGGGGTCGTGAACAAAGACGAGATTGTTGTTCCAGACGAGTGCCACTCACTCAGCCCCACAGCCAAGTCTAGTCGACTTGACCTTTATGGATCCAAACGCGGCAACCAGATGTGTCTGAGAAGTGTCACCTGCCAAAGGTTACTTCTGACAAGCTTGTACAAGCTCGACAGCGACGTCTTTCACTGCTAAAAAGTTATCGAAACTACGGCCAAGCGAAATGTAACCTGAATCCGTGTCGGGGTCGTGAACAAAGACGAGATTGTTGTTCCAGACGAGTGCCACTCACTCAACCCCACAGCCAAGTCCAGTCGACTGGACCTTTATGGATCAAAATGTGGCACCCAGATGTGTCTGAAATGTGTCACATGCCTAAGGTTACTTCTGACAAGCTTGTACAAGCTCGACGGCGACGTCTTTCACTGCTACAAAGTCATCGAAATCACGGCCAAGCGAAATGTAACCTGAATGCTGGTCGGGGCCGTGAACAAAGACGAGACTGTTGTTCCAGACGAGTGCCACTCACTCAACCCCACAGCCAAGTCCAGTCGACTGGACCTTTATGGATCCAAACGCGGCACCCAGATGTGTCTGAGAAGTGTCACCTGCCAAAGGTTACTTCTGACAAGCTTGTACAAGCTCGACATCGACGTCTTTCACTGCTACAAAGTCATCGAAACTACGGCCAAGCGAAATGTAACCTGAATCCGTGTCGGGCCCGTGAACAAAGACGAGATTGTTGTTCCAGACGAGTGCCACTCACGCAACCCCACAGCCAAGTCCAGTCGACTGGACCTTTATGGATCCAAACGCGGCAACCAGATGTGTCTGAGAAGTGTCACCTGCCAAAGGTTACTTCTGACAAGCTTGTACAAGCTCGACAGCGACGTCTTTCACTGCTACAAAGTCATCGAAACTACGGCCAAGCGAAATGTAACCTGAATCCGTGTCGGGGTCGTGAACAAAGACGAGATTGTTGTTCCAGACGAGTGCCACTCACGCAACCCCACAGCCAAGTCCAGTCGACTGGACCTTTATGGATCCAAACGCGGCAACCAGATGTGTCTGAGAAGTGTCACCTGCCAAAGGTTACTTCTGACAAGCTTGTACAAGCTCGACATCGACGTCTTTCACTGCTACAAAGTCATCGAAACTACGGCCAAGCGAAATGTAACCTGAATCCGTGTCGGGCCCGTGAACAAAGACGAGATTGTTGTTCCAGACGAGTGCCACTCACTCAGCCCCACAGCCAAGTCCAGTCGACTGGACCTTTATGGATCTAAATGCGGCACCCAGATGTGTCTGAAAAGTGTCACCTGCCTAAGGTTACTTCTGACAAGCTTGTACAAGCTCGACGGCGACGTCTTTCACTGCTACAAAGTCATCGAAATCACGGCCAAGCGAAATGTAACCTGAATGCTGGTCGGGGCCGTGAACAAAGACGAGACTGTTGTTCCAGACGAGTGCCACTCACTCAACCCCACAGCCAAGTCCAGTCGACTGGACCTTTATGGATCCAAACGCGGCAACCAGATGTGTCTGAGAAGTGTCACCTGCCAAAGGTAACTTCTGACAAGCTAAAAAGTCATCGAAACTACGGCCAAGCGAAAAGTAACCTGAATCCGTGTCGGGGTCGTGAACAAAGACGAGATTGTTGTTCCAGACGAGTGCCACTCACTCAACCCCACAGCCAAGTCCAGTCGACTGGACCTTTATGGATCTAAATGCGGCACCCAGATGTGTCTGAAAAGTGTCACCTGCCTAAGGTTACTTCTGACAAGCTTGTACAAGCTCGACGGCGACGTCTTTCACTGCTACAAAGTCATCGAAATCACGGCCAAGCGAAATGTAACCTGAATGCTGGTCGGGGCCGTGAACAAAGACGAGACTGTTGTTCCAGACGAGTGCCACTCACTCAACCCCACAGCCAAGTCCAGTCGACTGGACCTTTATGGATCCAAACGCGGGACCCAGATGTGTCTGAGAAGTGTCACCTGCCAAAGTTTACTTCTGACAAGCTTGTACAAGCTCAAAATCGACGTCTTTCACTGCTACAAAGTCATCGAAATCACGGCCAAGCGAAATGTAACCTGAATGCTTGTCGGGGCCGTGAACAAAGACGAGACTGTTGTTCCAGACGAGTGCCACTCACTCAGCCCCACAGCCAAGTCCAGTCGACTTGACCTTTATGGATCCAACCGCGGCAACCAGATGTGTCTGAGAAGTGTCACCTGCCAAAGGTAACTTCTGACAAGCTACAAAGTTATCGAAACTACGGCCAAGCGAAATGTAACCTGAATCCGTGTCGGGGTCGTGAACAAAGACGAGATTGTTGTTCCAGACGAGTGCCACTCACTCAACCCCACAGCCAAGTCCAGTCGACTGGACCTTTATGGATCCAAACGCGGCAACCAGATGTGTCTGAGAAGTGTCACCTGCCAAAGGTTACTTCTGACAAGCTTGTACAAGCTCGACAGCGACGTCTTTCACTGCTACAAAGTCATCGAAACTACGGCCAAGCGAAATGTAACCTGAATCCGTGTCGGGGTCGTGAACAAAGACGAGATTGTTGTTCCAGACGAGTGCCACTCACGCAACCCCACAGCCAAGTCCAGTCGACTGGACCTTTATGGATCCAAACGCGGCAACCAGATGTGTCTGAGAAGTGTCACCTGCCAAAGGTTACTTCTGACAAGCTTGTACAAGCTCGACATCGACGTCTTTCACTGCTACAAAGTCATCGAAACTACGGCCAAGCGAAATGTAACCTGAATCCGTGTCGGGCCCGTGAACAAAGACGAGATTGTTGTTCCAGACGAGTGCCACTCACTCAGCCCCACAGCCAAGTCCAGTCGACTGGACCTTTATGGATCTAAATGCGGCACCCAGATGTGTCTGAAAAGTGTCACCTGCCTAAGGTTACTTCTGACAAGCTTGTACAAGCTCGACGGCGACGTCTTTCACTGCTACAAAGTCATCGAAATCACGGCCAAGCGAAATGTAACCTGAATGCTGGTCGGGGCCGTGAACAAAGACGAGACTGTTGTTCCAGACGAGTGCCACTCACTCAACCCCACAGCCAAGTCCAGTCGACTGGACCTTTATGGATCCAAACGCGGCAACCAGATGTGTCTGAGAAGTGTCACCTGCCAAAGGTAACTTCTGACAAGCTAAAAAGTCATCGAAACTACGGCCAAGCGAAAAGTAACCTGAATCCGTGTCGGGGTCGTGAACAAAGACGAGATTGTTGTTCCAGACGAGTGCCACTCACTCAACCCCACAGCCAAGTCCAGTCGACTGGACCTTTATGGATCTAAATGCGGCACCCAGATGTGTCTGAAAAGTGTCACCTGCCTAAGGTTACTTCTGACAAGCTTGTACAAGCTCGACGGCGACGTCTTTCACTGCTACAAAGTCATCGAAATCACGGCCAAGCGAAATGTAACCTGAATGCTGGTCGGGGCCGTGAACAAAGACGAGACTGTTGTTCCAGACGAGTGCCACTCACTCAACCCCACAGCCAAGTCCAGTCGACTGGACCTTTATGGATCCAAACGCGGGACCCAGATGTGTCTGAGAAGTGTCACCTGCCAAAGTTTACTTCTGACAAGCTTGTACAAGCTCAAAATCGACGTCTTTCACTGCTACAAAGTCATCGAAATCACGGCCAAGCGAAATGTAACCTGAATGCTTGTCGGGGCCGTGAACAAAGACGAGACTGTTGTTCCAGACGAGTGCCACTCACTCAGCCCCACAGCCAAGTCCAGTCGACTTGACCTTTATGGATCCAACCGCGGCAACCAGATGTGTCTGAGAAGTGTCACCTGCCAAAGGTAACTTCTGACAAGCTACAAAGTTATCGAAACTACGGCCAAGCGAAATGTAACCTGAATCCGTGTCGGGGTCGTGAACAAAGACGAGATTGTTGTTCCAGACGAGTGCCACTCACTCAACCCCACAGCCAAGTCCAGTCGACTGGACCTTTATGGATCAAAATGCGGCACCCAGATGTGTCTGAAAAGTGTCACCTGCCTAAGGTTACTTCTGACAAGCTTGTACAAGCTCGACGGCGACGTCCTTCACTGCTACAAAGTCATCGAAATCACGGCCAAGCGAAATGTAACCTGAATGCTGGTCGGGGCCGTGAACAAAGACGAGACTGTTGTTCCAGACGAGTGCCACTCACTCAACCCCACAGCCAAGTCCAGTCGACTGGACCTTTATGGATCCAAACGCGGCACCCAGATGTGTCTGAGAAGTGTCACCTGCCAAAGGTTACTTCTGACAAGCTTGTACAAGCTCGACGGCGACGTCTTTCACTGCTACAAAGTCATCGAAACTACGGCCAAGCGAAATGTAACCTGAATCCGTGTCGGGCCAGTGAACAAAGACGAGATTGTTGTTCCAGACGAGTGCCACTCACTCAGCCCCACAGCCAAGTCCAGTCGACTTGACCTTTATGGATCCAAACGCGGCAACCAGATGTGTCTGAGAAGTGTCACCTGCCAAAGGTTACTTCTGACAAGCTACAAAGTCATCGAAACTACAGCCAAGCGAAATGTAACCTGAATGCTGGTCGGGGCCGTGAACAAAGACGAGACTGTTGTTCCAGACGAGTGCCACTCACTCAACCCCACAGCCAATTCCAGTCGACTGGACCTTTATGGATCCAAACGCGGCACCCAGATGTGTCTGAGAAGTGTCACCTGCCAAAGGTTACTTCTGACAAGCTTGTACAAGCTCGACATCGACGTCTTTCACTGCTACAAAGTCATCGAAACTACGGCCAAGCGAAATGTAACCTGAATCCGTGTCGGGCCCGTGAACAAAGACGAGATTGTTGTTCCAGACGAGTGCCACTCACGCAACCCCACAGCCAAGTCCAGTCGACTGGACCTTTATGGATCCAAACGCGGCAACCAGATGTGTCTGAGAAGTGTCACCTGCCAAAGGTTACTTCTGACAAGCTTGTACAAGCTCGACAGCGACGTCTTTCACTGCTACAAAGTTATCGAAACTACGGCCAAGCGAAATGTAACCTGAATCCGTGTCGGGGTCGTGAACAAAGACGAGATTGTTGTTCCAGACGAGTGCCACTCACTCAACCCCACAGCCAAGTCCAGTCGACTGGACCTTTATGGATCAAAATGTGGCACCCAGATGTGTCTGAAATGTGTCACATGCCTAAGGTTACTTCTGACAAGCTTGTACAAGCTCGACGGCGACGTCTTTCACTGCTACAAAGTCATCGAAATCACGGCCAAGCGAAATGTAACCTGAATGCTGGTCGGGGCCGTGAACAAAGACGAGACTGTTGTTCCAGACGAGTGCCACTCACTCAACCCCACAGCCAAGTCCAGTCGACTGGACCTTTATGGATCCAAACGCGGCACCCAGATGTGTCTGAGAAGTGTCACCTGCCAAAGGTTACTTCTGACAAGCTTGTACAAGCTCGACATCGACGTCTTTCACTGCTACAAAGTCATCGAAACTACGGCCAAGCTAAATGTAACCTGAATCCGTGTCGGGCCCGTGAACAAAGACGAGATTGTTGTTCCAGACGAGTGCCACTCACTCAGCCCCACAGCCAAGTCCAGTCGACTGAACCTTTATGGATCCAAACGCGGCAACCAGATGTGTCTGAGAAGTGTCACCTGCCAAAGGTTACTTCTGACAAGCTTGTACAAGCTCGACAGCGACGTCTTTCACTGCTACAAAGTCATCGAAACTACGGCCAAGCGAAATGTAACCTGAATCCGTGTCGGGCCCGTGAACAAAGACGAGATTGTTGTTCCAGACGAGTGCCACTCACGCAACCCCACAGCCAAGTCCAGTCGACTGGACCTTTATGGATCCAAACGCGGCACCCAGATGTGTCTGAGAAGTGTCACCTGCCAAAGGTTACTTCTGACAAGCTTGTACAAGCTCGACATCGACGTCTTTCACTGCTACAAAGTCATCGAAACTACGGCCAAGCGAAATGTAACCTGAATCCGTGTCGGGCCCGTGAACAAAGACGAGATTGTTGTTCCAGACGAGTGCCACTCACGCAACCCCACAGCCAAGTCCAGTCGACTGGACCTTTATGGATCCAAACGCGGCAACCAGATGTGTCTGAGAAGTGTCACCTGCCAAAGGTTACTTCTGACAAGCTTGTACAAGCTCGACAGCGACGTCTTTCACTGCTACAAAGTTATCGAAACTACGGCCAAGCGAAATGTAACCTGAATCCGTGTCGGGGTCGTGAACAAAGACGAGATTGTTGTTCCAGACGAGTGCCACTCACTCAACCCCACAGCCAAGTCCAGTCGACTGGACCTTTATGGATCAAAATGTGGCACCCAGATGTGTCTGAAATGTGTCACATGCCTAAGGTTACTTCTGACAAGCTTGTACAAGCTCGACGGCGACGTCTTTCACTGCTACAAAGTCATCGAAATCACGGCCAAGCGAAATGTAACCTGAATGCTGGTCGGGGCCGTGAACAAAGACGAGACTGTTGTTCCAGACGAGTGCCACTCACTCAACCCCACAGCCAAGTCCAGTCGACTGGACCTTTTCGGATCCAAACGCGGCACCCAGATGTGTCTGAGAAGTGTCACCTGCCAAAGGTTACTTCTGACAAGCTTGTACAAGCTCGACATCGACGTCTTTCACTGCTACAAAGTCATCGAAACTACGGCCAAGCTAAATGTAACCTGAATCCGTGTCGGGCCCGTGAACAAAGACGAGATTGTTGTTCCAGACGAGTGCCACTCACTCAGCCCCACAGCCAAGTCCAGTCGACTGAACCTTTATGGATCCAAACGCGGCAACCAGATGTGTCTGAGAAGTGTCACCTGCCAAAGGTTACTTCTGACAAGCTACAAAGTCATCGAAACTACAGCCAAGCGAAATGTAACCTGAATGCTGGTCGGGGCCGTGAACAAAGACGAGACTGTTGTTCCAGACGAGTGCCACTCACTCAACCCCACAGCCAATTCCAGTCGACTGGACCTTTATGGATCCAAACGCGGCACCCAGATGTGTCTGAGAAGTGTCACCTGCCAAAGGTTACTTCTGACAAGCTTGTACAAGCTCGACATCGACGTCTTTCACTGCTACAAAGTCATCGAAACTACGGCCAAGCGAAATGTAACCTGAATCCGTGTCGGGCCCGTGAACAAAGACGAGATTGTTGTTCCAGACGAGTGCCACTCACGCAACCCCACAGCCAAGTCCAGTCGACTGGACCTTTATGGATCCAAACGCGGCAACCAGATGTGTCTGAGAAGTGTCACCTGCCAAAGGTTACTTCTGACAAGCTTGTACAAGCTCGACAGCGACGTCTTTCACTGCTACAAAGTTATCGAAACTACGGCCAAGCGAAATGTAACCTGAATCCGTGTCGGGGTCGTGAACAAAGACGAGATTGTTGTTCCAGACGAGTGCCACTCACTCAACCCCACAGCCAAGTCCAGTCGACTGGACCTTTATGGATCAAAATGTGGCACCCAGATGTGTCTGAAATGTGTCACATGCCTAAGGTTACTTCTGACAAGCTTGTACAAGCTCGACAGCGACGTCTTTCACTGCTACAAAGTCATCGAAATCACGGCCAAGCGAAATGTAACCTGAATGCTGGTCGGGGCCGTGAACAAAGACGAGACTGTTGTTCCAGACGAGTGCCACTCACTCAACCCCACAGCCAAGTCCAGTCGACTGGACCTTTATGGATCCAAACGCGGCACCCAGATGTGTCTGAGAAGTGTCACCTGCCAAAGGTTACTTCTGACAAGCTTGTACAAGCTCGACATCGACGTCTTTCACTGCTACAAAGTCATCGAAACTACGGCCAAGCTAAATGTAACCTGAATCCGTGTCGGGCCCGTGAACAAAGACGAGATTGTTGTTCCAGACGAGTGCCACTCACTCAGCCCCACAGCCAAGTCCAGTCGACTGAACCTTTATGGATCCAAACGCGGCAACCAGATGTGTCTGAGAAGTGTCACCTGCCAAAGGTTACTTCTGACAAGCTTGTACAAGCTCGACAGCGACGTCTTTCACTGCTACAAAGTCATCGAAACTACGGCCAAGCGAAATGTAACCTGAATCCGTGTCGGGCCCGTGAACAAAGACGAGATTGTTGTTCCAGACGAGTGCCACTCACGCAACCCCACAGCTAAGTCCAGTCGACTGGACCTTTATGGATCCAAACGCGGCACCCAGATGTGTCTGAGAAGTGTCACCTGCCAAAGGTTACTTCTGACAAGCTTGTACAAGCTCGACATCGACGTCTTTCACTGCTACAAAGTCATCGAAACTACGGCCAAGCGAAATGTAACCTGAATCCGTGTCGGGCCCGTGAACAAAGACGAGATTGTTGTTCCAGACGAGTGCCACTCACGCAACCCCACAGCCAAGTCCAGTCGACTGGACCTTTATGGATCCAAACGCGGCAACCAGATGTGTCTGAGAAGTGTCACCTGCCAAAGGTTACTTCTGACAAGCTTGTACAAGCTCGACAGCGACGTCTTTCACTGCTACAAAGTTATCGAAACTACGGCCAAGCGAAATGTAACCTGAATCCGTGTCGGGGTCGTGAACAAAGACGAGATTGTTGTTCCAGACGAGTGCCACTCACTCAACCCCACAGCCAAGTCCAGTCGACTGGACCTTTATGGATCAAAATGTGGCACCCAGATGTGTCTGAAATGTGTCACATGCCTAAGGTTACTTCTGACAAGCTTGTACAAGCTCGACGGCGACGTCTTTCACTGCTACAAAGTCATCGAAATCACGGCCAAGCGAAATGTAACCTGAATGCTGGTCGGGGCCGTGAACAAAGACGAGACTGTTGTTCCAGACGAGTGCCACTCACTCAACCCCACAGCCAAGTCCAGTCGACTGGACCTTTATGGATCCAAACGCGGCACCCAGATGTGTCTGAGAAGTGTCACCTGCCAAAGGTTACTTCTGACAAGCTTGTACAAGCTCGACATCGACGTCTTTCACTGCTACAAAGTCATCGAAACTACGGCCAAGCGAAATGTAACCTGAATCCGTGTCGGGCCCGTGAACAAAGACGAGATTGTTGTTCCAGACGAGTGCCACTCACGCAACCCCACAGCCAAGTCCAGTCGACTGGACCTTTATGGATCCAAACGCGGCAACCAGATGTGTCTGAGAAGTGTCACCTGCCAAAGGTTACTTCTGACAAGCTTGTACAAGCTCGACAGCGACGTCTTTCACTGCTACAAAGTTATCGAAACTACGGCCAAGCGAAATGTAACCTGAATCCGTGTCGGGGTCGTGAACAAAGACGAGATTGTTGTTCCAGACGAGTGCCACTCACTCAACCCCACAGCCAAGTCCAGTCGACTGGACCTTTATGGATCAAAATGTGGCACCCAGATGTGTCTGAAATGTGTCACATGCCTAAGGTTACTTCTGACAAGCTTGTACAAGCTCGACGGCGACGTCTTTCACTGCTACAAAGTCATCGAAATCACGGCCAAGCGAAATGTAACCTGAATGCTGGTCGGGGCCGTGAACAAAGACGAGACTGTTGTTCCAGACGAGTGCCACTCACTCAACCCCACAGCCAAGTCCAGTCGACTGGACCTTTTCGGATCCAAACGCGGCACCCAGATGTGTCTGAGAAGTGTCACCTGCCAAAGGTTACTTCTGACAAGCTTGTACAAGCTCGACATCGACGTCTTTCACTGCTACAAAGTCATCGAAACTACGGCCAAGCTAAATGTAACCTGAATCCGTGTCGGGCCCGTGAACAAAGACGAGATTGTTGTTCCAGACGAGTGCCACTCACTCAGCCCCACAGCCAAGTCCAGTCGACTGAACCTTTATGGATCCAAACGCGGCAACCAGATGTGTCTGAGAAGTGTCACCTGCCAAAGGTTACTTCTGACAAGCTTGTACAAGCTCGACAGCGACGTCTTTCACTGCTACAAAGTCATCGAAACTACGGCCAAGCGAAATGTAACCTGAATCCGTGTCGGGCCCGTGAACAAAGACGAGATTGTTGTTCCAGACGAGTGCCACTCACGCAACCCCACAGCCAAGTCCAGTCGACTGGACCTTTATGGATCCAAACGCGGCAACCAGATGTGTCTGAGAAGTGTCACCTGCCAAAGGTTACTTCTGACAAGCTTGTACAAGCTCGACAGCGACGTCTTTCACTGCTACAAAGTTATCGAAACTACGGCCAAGCGAAATGTAACCTGAATCCGTGTCGGGGTCGTGAACAAAGACGAGATTGTTGTTCCAGACGAGTGCCACTCACTCAACCCCACAGCCAAGTCCAGTCGACTGGACCTTTATGGATCAAAATGTGGCACCCAGATGTGTCTGAAATGTGTCACATGCCTAAGGTTACTTCTGACAAGCTTGTACAAGCTCGACGGCGACGTCTTTCACTGCTACAAAGTCATCGAAATCACGGCCAAGCGAAATGTAACCTGAATGCTGGTCGGGGCCGTGAACAAAGACGAGACTGTTGTTCCAGACGAGTGCCACTCACTCAACCCCACAGCCAAGTCCAGTCGACTGGACCTTTATGGATCCAAACGCGGCACCCAGATGTGTCTGAGAAGTGTCACCTGCCAAAGTTTACTTCTGACAAGCTTGTACAAGCTCAAAATCGACGTCTTTCACTGCTACAAAGTCATCGAAATCACGGCCAAGCGAAATGTAACCTGAATGCTTGTCGGGGCCGTGAACAAAGACGAGACTGTTCTTCCAGACGAGTGCCACTCACTCAGCCCCACAGCCAAGTCCAGTCGACTTGACCTTTATGGATCCAACCGCGGCAACCAGATGTGTCTGAGAAGTGTCACCTGCCAAAGGTAACTTCTGACAAGCTACAAAGTTATCGAAACTACGGCCAAGCGAAATGTAACCTGAATCCGTGTCAGGGTCGTGAACAAAGACGAGATTGTTGTTCCAGACGAGTGCCACTCACTCAACCCCACAGCCAAGTCCAGTCGACTGGACCTTTATGGATCAAAATGCGGCACCCAGATGTGTCTGAAAAGTGTCACCTGCCTAAGGTTACTTCTGACAAGCTTGTACAAGCTCGACGGCGACGTCCTTCACTGCTACAAAGTCATCGAAATCACGGCCAAGCGAAATGTAACCTGAATGCTGGTCGGGGCCGTGAACAAAGACGAGACTGTTGTTCCAGACGAGTGCCACTCACTCAACCCCACAGCCAAGTCCAGTCGACTGGACCTTTATGGATCCAAACGCGGCACCCAGATGTGTCTGAGAAGTGTCACCTGCCAAAGGTTACTTCTGACAAGCTTGTACAAGCTCGACGGCGACGTCTTTCACTGCTACAAAGTCATCGAAACTACGGCCAAGCGAAATGTAACCTGAATCCGTGTCGGGCCAGTGAACAAAGACGAGATTGTTGTTCCAGACGAGTGCCACTCACTCAGCCCCACAGCCAAGTCCAGTCGACTTGACCTTTATGGATCCAAACGCGGCAACCAGATGTGTCTGAGAAGTGTCACCTGCCAAAGGTTACTTCTGACAAGCTACAAAGTCATCGAAACTACAGCCAAGCGAAATGTAACCTGAATGCTGGTCGGGGCCGTGAACAAAGACGAGACTGTTGTTCCAGACGAGTGCCACTCACTCAACCCCACAGCCAATTCCAGTCGACTGGACCTTTATGGATCCAAACGCGGCACCCAGATGTGTCTGAGAAGTGTCACCTGCCAAAGGTTACTTCTGACAAGCTTGTACAAGCTCGACATCGACGTCTTTCACTGCTACAAAGTCATCGAAACTACGGCCAAGCGAAATGTAACCTGAATCCGTGTCGGGCCCGTGAACAAAGACGAGATTGTTGTTCCAGACGAGTGCCACTCACGCAACCCCACAGCCAAGTCCAGTCGACTGGACCTTTATGGATCCAAACGCGGCAACCAGATGTGTCTGAGAAGTGTCACCTGCCAAAGGTTACTTCTGACAAGCTTGTACAAGCTCGACAGCGACGTCTTTCACTGCTACAAAGTTATCGAAACTACGGCCAAGCGAAATGTAACCTGAATCCGTGTCGGGGTCGTGAACAAAGACGAGATTGTTGTTCCAGACGAGTGCCACTCACTCAACCCCACAGCCAAGTCCAGTCGACTGGACCTTTATGGATCAAAATGTGGCACCCAGATGTGTCTGAAATGTGTCACATGCCTAAGGTTACTTCTGACAAGCTTGTACAAGCTCGACGGCGACGTCTTTCACTGCTACAAAGTCATCGAAATCACGGCCAAGCGAAATGTAACCTGAATGCTGGTCGGGGCCGTGAACAAAGACGAGACTGTTGTTCCAGACGAGTGCCACTCACTCAACCCCACAGCCAAGTCCAGTCGACTGGACCTTTATGGATCCAAACGCGGCACCCAGATGTGTCTGAGAAGTGTCACCTGCCAAAGGTTACTTCTGACAAGCTTGTACAAGCTCGACATCGACGTCTTTCACTGCTACAAAGTCATCGAAACTACGGCCAAGCTAAATGTAACCTGAATCCGTGTCGGGCCCGTGAACAAAGACGAGATTGTTGTTCCAGACGAGTGCCACTCACTCAACCCCACAGCCAAGTCCAGTCGACTGAACCTTTATGGATCCAAACGCGGCAACCAGATGTGTCTGAGAAGTGTCACCTGCCAAAGGTTACTTCTGACAAGCTTGTACAAGCTCGACAGCGACGTCTTTCACTGCTACAAAGTCATCGAAACTACGGCCAAGCGAAATGTAACCTGAATCCGTGTCGGGCCCGTGAACAAAGACGAGATTGTTGTTCCAGACGAGTGCCACTCACGCAACCCCACAGCCAAGTCCAGTCGACTGGACCTTTATGGATCCAAACGCGGCACCCAGATGTGTCTGAGAAGTGTCACCTGCCAAAGGTTACTTCTGACAAGCTTGTACAAGCTCGACATCGACGTCTTTCACTGCTACAAAGTCATCGAAACTACGGCCAAGCGAAATGTAACCTGAATCCGTGTCGGGCCCGTGAACAAAGACGAGATTGTTGTTCCAGACGAGTGCCACTCACGCAACCCCACAGCCAAGTCCAGTCGACTGGACCTTTATGGATCCAAACGCGGCAACCAGATGTGTCTGAGAAGTGTCACCTGCCAAAGGTTACTTCTGACAAGCTTGTACAAGCTCGACAGCGACGTCTTTCACTGCTACAAAGTTATCGAAACTACGGCCAAGCGAAATGTAACCTGAATCCGTGTCGGGGTCGTGAACAAAGACGAGATTGTTGTTCCAGACGAGTGCCACTCACTCAACCCCACAGCCAAGTCCAGTCCACTGGACCTTTATGGATCAAAATGTGGCACCCAGATGTGTCTGAAATGTGTCACATGCCTAAGGTTACTTCTGACAAGCTTGTACAAGCTCGACGGCGACGTCTTTCACTGCTACAAAGTCATCGAAATCACGGCCAAGCGAAATGTAACCTGAATGCTGGTCGGGGCCGTGAACAAAGACGAGACTGTTGTTCCAGACGAGTGCCACTCACTCAACCCCACAGCCAAGTCCAGTCGACTGGACCTTTTCGGATCCAAACGCGGCACCCAGATGTGTCTGAGAAGTGTCACCTGCCAAAGGTTACTTCTGACAAGCTTGTACAAGCTCGACATCGACGTCTTTCACTGCTACAAAGTCATCGAAACTACGGCCAAGCTAAATGTAACCTGAATCCGTGTCGGGCCCGTGAACAAAGACGAGATTGTTGTTCCAGACGAGTGCCACTCACTCAGCCCCACAGCCAAGTCCAGTCGACTGAACCTTTATGGATCCAAACGCGGCAACCAGATGTGTCTGAGAAGTGTCACCTGCCAAAGGTTACTTCTGACAAGCTTGTACAAGCTCGACAGCGACGTCTTTCACTGCTACAAAGTCATCGAAACTACGGCCAAGCGAAATGTAACCTGAATCCGTGTCGGGCCCGTGAACAAAGACGAGATTGTTGTTCCAGACGAGTGCCACTCACGCAACCCCACAGCCAAGTCCAGTCGACTGGACCTTTATGGATCCAAACGCGGCAACCAGATGTGTCTGAGAAGTGTCACCTGCCAAAGGTTACTTCTGACAAGCTTGTACAAGCTCGACAGCGACGTCTTTCACTGCTACAAAGTTATCGAAACTACGGCCAAGCGAAATGTAACCTGAATCCGTGTCGGGGTCGTGAACAAAGACGAGATTGTTGTTCCAGACGAGTGCCACTCACTCAACCCCACAGCCAAGTCCAGTCGACTGGACCTTTATGGATCAAAATGTGGCACCCAGATGTGTCTGAAATGTGTCACATGCCTAAGGTTACTTCTGACAAGCTTGTACAAGCTCGACGGCGACGTCTTTCACTGCTACAAAGTCATCGAAATCACGGCCAAGCGAAATGTAACCTGAATGCTGGTCGGGGCCGTGAACAAAGACGAGACTGTTGTTCCAGACGAGTGCCACTCACTCAACCCCACAGCCAAGTCCAGTCGACTGGACCTTTATGGATCCAAACGCGGCACCCAGATGTGTCTGAGAAGTGTCACCTGCCAAAGGTTACTTCTGACAAGCTTGTACAAGCTCGACATCGACGTCTTTCACTGCTACAAAGTCATCGAAACTACGGCCAAGCTAAATGTAACCTGAATCCGTGTCGGGCCCGTGAACAAAGACGAGATTGTTGTTCCAGACGAGTGCCACTCACTCAGCCCCACAGCCAAGTCCAGTCGACTGAACCTTTATGGATCCAAACGCGGCAACCAGATGTGTCTGAGAAGTGTCACCTGCCAAAGGTTACTTCTGACAAGCTTGTACAAGCTCGACAGCGACGTCTTTCACTGCTACAAAGTCATCGAAACTACGGCCAAGCGAAATGTAACCTGAATCCGTGTCGGGGTCGTGAACAAAGACGAGATTGTTGTTCCAGACGAGTGCCACTCACGCAACCCCACAGCCAAGTCCAGTCGACTGGACCTTTATGGATCCAAACGCGGCAACCAGATGTGTCTGAGAAGTGTCACCTGCCAAAGGTTACTTCTGACAAGCTTGTACAAGCTCGACAGCGACGTCTTTCACTGCTACAAAGTTATCGAAACTACGGCCAAGCGAAATGTAACCTGAATCCGTGTCGGGGTCGTGAACAAAGACGAGATTGTTGTTCCAGACGAGTGCTACTCACTCAACCCCACAGCCAAGTCCAGTCGACTGGACCTTTATGGATCAAAATGTGGCACCCAGATGTGTCTGAAATGTGTCACATGCCTAAGGTTACTTCTGACAAGCTTGTACAAGCTCGACGGCGACGTCTTTCACTGCTACAAAGTCATCGAAATCACGGCCAAGCGAAATGTAACCTGAATGCTGGTCGGGGCCGTGAACAAAGACGAGACTGTTGTTCCAGACGAGTGCCACTCACTCAACCCCACAGCCAAGTCCAGTCGACTGGACCTTTATGGATCCAAACGCGGCACCCAGATGTGTCTGAGAAGTGTCACCTGCCAAAGGTTACTTCTGACAAGCTTGTACAAGCTCGACATCGACGTCTTTCACTGCTACAAAGTCATCGAAACTACGGCCAAGCTAAATGTAACCTGAATCCGTGTCGGGCCCGTGAACAAAGACGAGATTGTTGTTCCAGACGAGTGCCACTCACTCAGCCCCACAGCCAAGTCCAGTCGACTGAACCTTTATGGATCCAAACGCGGCAACCAGATGTGTCTGAGAAGTGTCACCTGCCAAAGGTTACTTCTGACAAGCTTGTACAAGCTCGACAGCGACGTCTTTCACTGCTACAAAGTCATCGAAACTACGGCCAAGCGAAATGTAACCTGAATCCGTGTCGGGGTCGTGAACAAAGACGAGATTGTTGTTCCAGACGAGTGCCACTCACGCAACCCCACAGCCAAGTCCAGTCGACTGGACCTTTATGGATCCAAACGCGGCAACCAGATGTGTCTGAGAAGTGTCACCTGCCAAAGGTTACTTCTGACAAGCTTGTACAAGCTCGACATCGACGTCTTTCACTGCTACAAAGTCATCCAAACTACGGCCAAGCGAAATGTAACCTGAATCCGTGTCGGGCCCGTGAACAAAGACGAGATTGTTGTTCCAGACGAGTGCCACTCACTCAGCCCCACAGCCAAGTCTAGTCGACTTGACCTTTATGGATCCAAACGCGGCAACCAGATGTGTCTGAGAAGTGTCACCTGCCAAAGGTAACTTCTGACAAGCTACAAAGTCAACGAAACTACGGCCAAGCGAAATGTAACCTGAATCAGTGTCGGGGTCGTGAACAAAGACGAGATTGTTGTTCCAGACGAGTGCCACTCACTCAGCCCCACAGCCAAGTCTAGTCGACTTGACCTTTATGTATCCAAACGCGGCAACCAGATGTGTCTGAGAAGTGTCACCTGCCAAAGGTTACTTCTGACAAGCTTGTACAAGCTCGACAGCGACGTCTTTCACTGCTAAAAAGTTATCGAAACTACGGCCAAGCGAAATGTAACCTGAATCCGTGTCGGGGTCGTGAACAAAGACGAGATTGTTGTTCCAGACGAGTGCCACTCACTCAACCCCACAGCCAAGTCCAGTCGACTGGACCTTTATGGATCAAAATGTGGCACCCAGATGTGTCTGAAATGTGTCACATGCCTAAGGTTACTTCTGACAAGCTTGTACAAGCTCGACGGCGACGTCTTTCACTGCTACAAAGTCATCGAAATCACGGCCAAG
Organism: Alitta virens; assembly: GCA_932294295.1. NCBI lineage: Eukaryota > Metazoa > Annelida > Polychaeta > Phyllodocida > Nereididae > Alitta > Alitta virens. The sequence goes on along the minus strand of OW028583.1, from coordinate 11,435,656 downwards.
CGAAATGTAACCTGAATGCTGGTCGGGGCCGTGAACAAAGACGAGACTGTTGTTCCAGACGAGTGCCACTCACTCAACCCCACAGCCAAGTCCAGTCGACTGGACCTTTATGGATCCAAACGCGGCACCCAGATGTGTCTGAGAAGTGTCACCTGCCAAAGGTTACTTCTGACAAGCTTGTACAAGCTCGACATCGACGTCTTTCACTGCTACAAAGTCATCGAAACTACGGCCAAGCGAAATGTAACCTGAATCCGTGTCGGGCCCGTGAACAAAGACGAGATTGTTGTTCCAGACGAGTGCCACTCACGCAACCCCACAGCCAAGTCCAGTCGACTGGACCTTTATGGATCCAAACGCGGCAACCAGATGTGTCTGAGAAGTGTCACCTGCCAAAGGTTACTTCTGACAAGCTTGTACAAGCTCGACAGCGACGTCTTTCACTGCTACAAAGTCATCGAAACTACGGCCAAGCGAAATGTAACCTGAATCCGTGTCGGGGTCGTGAACAAAGACGAGATTGTTGTTCCAGACGAGTGCCACTCACGCAACCCCACAGCCAAGTCCAGTCGACTGGACCTTTATGGATCCAAACGCGGCAACCAGATGTGTCTGAGAAGTGTCACCTGCCAAAGGTTACTTCTGACAAGCTTGTACAAGCTCGACAGCGACGTCTTTCACTGCTACAAAGTCATCGAAACTACGGCCAAGCGAAATGTAACCTGAATCCGTGTCGGGCCAGTGAACAAAGACGAGATTGTTGTTCCAGACGAGTGCCATCCACTCAGCCCCACAGCCAAGTCCAGTCGACTTGACCTTTATGGATCCAAACGCGGCAACCAGATGTGTCTGAGAAGTGTCACCTGCCAAAGGTTACTTCTGACAAGCTACAAAGTCATCGAAACTACAGCCAAGCGAAATGTAACCTGAATGCTGGTCGGGGCCGTGAACAAAGACGAGACTGTTGTTCCAGACGAGTGCCACTCACTCAACCCCACAGCCAAGTCCAGTCGACTGGACCTTTATGGATCCAAACGCGGCACCCAGATGTGTCTGAGAAGTGTCACCTGCCAAAGGTTACTTCTGACAAGCTTGTACAAGCTCGACATCGACGTCTTTCACTGCTACAAAGTCATCGAAACTACGGCCAAGCGAAATGTAACCTGAATCCGTGTCGGGCCCGTGAACAAAGACGAGATTGTTGTTCCAGACGAGTGCCACTCACGCAACCCCACAGCCAAGTCCAGTCGACTGGACCTTTATGGATCCAAACGCGGCAACCAGATGTGTCTGAGAAGTGTCACCTGCCAAAGGTTACTTCTGACAAGCTTGTACAAGCTCGACAGCGACGTCTTTCACTGCTACAAAGTTATCGAAACTACGGCCAAGCGAAATGTAACCTGAATCCGTGTCGGGGTCGTGAACAAAGACGAGATTGTTGTTCCAGACGAGTGCCACTCACTCAACCCCACAGCCAAGTCCAGTCGACTGGACCTTTATGGATCAAAATGTGGCACCCAGATGTGTCTGAAATGTGTCACATGCCTAAGGTTACTTCTGACAAGCTTGTACAAGCTCGACGGCGACGTCTTTCACTGCTACAAAGTCATCGAAATCACGGCCAAGCGAAATGTAACCTGAATGCTGGTCGGGGCCGTGAACAAAGACGAGATTGTTGTTCCAGACGAGTGCCACTCACTCAGCCCCACAGCCAAGTCCAAAATGTAACCTGAATCCGTGTCGGGCCCGTGAACAAAGACGAGATTGTTGTTCCAGACGAGTGCCACTCACTCAGCCCCACAGCCAAGTCCAGTCGACTGAACCTTTATGGATCCAAACGCGGCAACCAGATGTGTCTGAGAAATGTCACCTGCCAAAGGTTACTTCTGACAAGCTTGTACAAGCTCGACAGCGACGTCTTTCACTGCTACAAAGTCATCGAAACTACGGCCAAGCGAAATGTAACCTGAATCCGTGTCGGGGTCGTGAACAAAGACGAGATTGTTGTTCCAGACGAGTGCCACTCACTCAACCCCACAGCCAAGTCCAGTCGACTGGACCTTTATGGATCCAAACGCGGCACCCAGATGTGTCTGAGAAGTGTCACCTGCCAAAGGTTACTTCTGACAAGCTTGTACAAGCTCGACATCGACGTCTTTCACTGCTACAAAGTCATCGAAACTACGGCCAAGCGAAATGTAACCTGAATCCGTGTCGGGCCCGTGAACAAAGACGAGATTGTTGTTCCAGACGAGTGCCACTCACTCAACCCCACAGCCAAGTCCAGTCCACTGGACCTTTATGGATCAAAATGTGGCACCCAGATGTGTCTGAAATGTGTCACATGCCTAAGGTTACTTCTGACAAGCTTGTACAAGCTCGACGGCGACGTCTTTCACTGCTACAAAGTCATCGAAATCACGGCCAAGCGAAATGTAACCTGTATGCTGGTCGGGGCCGTGAACAAAGACGAGACTGTTGTTCCAGACGAGTGCCACTCACTCAACCCCACAGCCAAGTCCAGTCGACTGGACCTTTATGGATCCAAACGCGGCACCCAGATGTGTCTGAGAAGTGTCACCTGCCAAAGGTTACTTCTGACAAGCTTGTACAAGCTCGACATCGACGTCTTTCACTGCTACAAAGTCATCGAAACTACGGCCAAGCGAAATGTAACCTGAATCCGTGTCGGGCCCGTGAACAAAGACGAGATTGTTGTTCCAGACGAGTGCCACTCACGCAACCCCACAGCCAAGTCCAGTCGACTGGACCTTTATGGATCCAAACGCGGCAACCAGATGTGTCTGAGAAGTGTCACCTGCCAAAGGTTACTTCTGACAAGCTTGTACAAGCTCGACAGCGACGTCTTTCACTGCTACAAAGTTATCGAAACTACGGCCAAGCGAAATGTAACCTGAATCCGTGTCGGGGTCGTGAACAAAGACGAGATTGTTGTTCCAGACGAGTGCCACTCACTCAACCCCACAGCCAAGTCCAGTCGACTGGACCTTTATGGATCAAAATGTGGCACCCAGATGTGTCTGAAATGTGTCACATGCCTAAGGTTACTTCTGACAAGCTTGTACAAGCTCGACGGCGACGTCTTTCACTGCTACAAAGTCATCGAAATCACGGCCAAGCGAAATGTAACCTGAATGCTGGTCGGGGCCGTGAACAAAGACGAGACTGTTGTTCCAGACGAGTGCCACTCACTCAACCCCACAGCCAAGTCCAGTCGACTGGACCTTTATGGATCCAAACGCGGCACCCAGATGTGTCTGAGAAGTGTCACCTGCCAAAGGTTACTTCTGACAAGCTTGTACAAGCTCGACATCGACGTCTTTCACTGCTACAAAGTCATCGAAACTACGGCCAAGCGAAATGTAACCTGAATCCGTGTCGGGCCCGTGAACAAAGACGAGATTGTTGTTCCAGACGAGTGCCACTCACGCAACCCCACAGCCAAGTCCAGTCGACTGGACCTTTATGGATCCAAACGCGGCAACCAGATGTGTCTGAGAAGTGTCACCTGCCAAAGGTTACTTCTGACAAGCTTGTACAAGCTCGACAGCGACGTCTTTCACTGCTACAAAGTTATCGAAACTACGGCCAAGCGAAATGTAACCTGAATCCGTGTCGGGGTCGTGAACAAAGACGAGATTGTTGTTCCAGACGAGTGCCACTCACTCAACCCCACAGCCAAGTCCAGACGACTGGACCTTTATGGATCAAAATGTGGCACCCAGATGTGTCTGAAATGTGTCACATGCCTAAGGTTACTTCTGACAAGCTTGTACAAGCTCGACGGCGACGTCTTTCACTGCTACAAAGTCATCGAAATCACGGCCAAGCGAAATGTAACCTGAATGCTGGTCGGGGCCGTGAACAAAGACGAGACTGTTGTTCCAGACGAGTGCCACTCACTCAACCCCACAGCCAAGTCCAGTCGACTGGACCTTTATGGATCCAAACGCGGCACCCAGATGTGTCTGAGAAGTGTCACCTGCCAAAGGTTACTTCTGACAAGCTTGTACAAGCTCGACATCGACGTCTTTCACTGCTACAAAGTCATCGAAACTACGGCCAAGCTAAATGTAACCTGAATCCGTGTCGGGCCCGTGAACAAAGACGAGATTGTTGTTCCAGACGAGTGCCACTCACTCAGCCCCACAGCCAAGTCCAGTCGACTGAACCTTTATGGATCCAAACGCGGCAACCAGATGTGTCTGAGAAGTGTCACCTGCCAAAGGTTACTTCTGACAAGCTTGTACAAGCTCGACCGCGACGTCTTTCACTGCTACAAAGTCATCGAAACTACGGCCAAGCGAAATGTAACCTGAATCCGTATCGGGGCCGTGAACAAACACCAGATTGTTGTTCCAGACGAGTGCCACTCACTCAACCCCACAGCCAAGTCCAGTCGACTGGACCTTTATGGATCCAAACGCGGCAACAAGATGTGTCTGAGAAGTGTCACCTGCCAAAGGTTACTTCTGACAAGCTTGTACAAGCTCGACATCGACGTCTTTCACTGCTACAAAGTCATCGAAACTACGGCCAAGCTAAATGTAACCTGAATCCGTGTCGGGCCCGTGAACAAAGACGAGATTGTTGTTCCAGACGAGTGCCACTCACTCAGCCCCACAGCCAAGTCCAGTCGACTGAACCTTTATGGATCCAAACGCGGCAACCAGATGTGTCTGAGAAGTGTCACCTGCCAAAGGTTACTTCTGACAAGCTTGTACAAGCTCGACAGCGAGTCTTTCACTGCTACAAAGTCATCGAAACTACGGCCAAGCGAAATGTAACCTGAATCCGTGTCGGGCCCGTGAACAAAGACGAGATTGTTGTTCCAGACGAGTGCCACTCACGCAACCCCACAGCCAAGTCCAGTCGACTGGACCTTTATGGATCCAAACGCGGCAACCAGATGTGTCTGAGAAGTGTCACCTGCCAAAGGTTACTTCTGACAAGCTTGTACAAGCTCGACAGCGACGTCTTTCACTGCTACAAAGTTATCGAAACTACGGCCAAGCGAAATGTAACCTGAATCCGTGTCGGGGTCGTGAACAAAGACGAGATTGTTGTTCCAGACGAATGCCACTCACTCAACCCCACAGCCAAGTCCAGTCGACTGGACCTTTATGGATCAAAATGTGGCACCAAGATGTGTCTGAAATGTGTCACATGCCTAAGGTTACTTCTGACAAGCTTGTACAAGCTCGACGGCGACGTCTTTCACTGCTACAAAGTCATCGAAATCACGGCCAAGCGAAATGTAACCTGAATGCTGGTCGGGGCCGTGAACAAAGACGAGACTGTTGTTCCAGACGAGTGCCACTCACTCAACCCCACAGCCAAGTCCAGTCGACTGGACCTTTATGGATCCAAACGCGGCACCCAGATGTGTCTGAGAAGTGTCACCTGCCAAAGGTTACTTCTGACAAGCTTGTACAAGCTCGACATCGACGTCTTTCACTGCTACAAAGTCATCGAAACTACGGCCAAGCTAAATGTAACCTGAATCCGTGTCGGGCCCGTGAACAAAGACGAGATTGTTGTTCCAGACGAGTGCCACTCACTCAGCCCCACAGCCAAGTCCAGTCGACTGAACCTTTATGGATCCAAACGCGGCAACCAGATGTGTCTGAGAAGTGTCACCTGCCAAAGGTTACTTCTGACAAGCTTGTACAAGCTCGACGGCGACGTCTTTCACTGCTACAAAGTCATCGAAATCACGGCCAAGCGAAATGTAACCTGAATGCTGGTCGGGGCCGTGAACAAAGACGAGACTGTTGTTCCAGACGAGTGCCACTCACTCAACCCCACAGCCAAGTCCAGTCGACTGGACCTTTATGGATCCAAACGCGGCACCCAGATGTGTCTGAGAAGTGTCACCTGCCAAAGGTTACTTCTGACAAGCTTGTACAAGCTCGACATCGACGTCTTTCACTGCTACAAAGTCATCGAAACTACGGCCAAGCGAAATGTAACCTGAATCCGTGTCGGGCCCGTGAACAAAGACGAGATTGTTGTTCCAGACGAGTGCCACTCACGCAACCCCACAGCCAAGTCCAGTCGACTGGACCTTTATGGATCCAAACGCGGCAACCAGATGTGTCTGAGAAGTGTCACCTGCCAAAGGTTACTTCTGACAAGCTTGTACAAGCTCGACAGCGACGTCTTTCACTGCTACAAAGTCATCGAAACTACGGCCAAGCGAAATGTAACCTGAATCCGTGTCGGGGTCGTGAACAAAGACGAGATTGTTGTTCCAGACGAGTGCCACTCACGCAACCCCACAGCCAAGTCCAGTCGACTGGACCTTTATGGATCCAAACGCGGCAACCAGATGTGTCTGAGAAGTGTCACCTGCCAAAGGTTACTTCTGACAAGCTTGTACAAGCTCGACAGCGACGTCTTTCACTGCTACAAAGTCATCGAAACTACGGCCAAGCGAAATGTAACCTGAATCCGTGTCGGGCCAGTGAACAAAGACGAGATTGTTGTTCCAGACGAGTGCCATCCACTCAGCCCCACAGCCAAGTCCAGTCGACTTGACCTTTATGGATCCAAACGCGGCAACCAGATGTGTCTGAGAAGTGTCACCTGCCAAAGGTTACTTCTGACAAGCTACAAAGTCATCGAAACTACAGCCAAGCGAAATGTAACCTGAATGCTGGTCGGGGCCGTGAACAAAGACGAGACTGTTGTTCCAGACGAGTGCCACTCACTCAACCCCACAGCCAAGTCCAGTCGACTGGACCTTTATGGATCCAAACGCGGCACCCAGATGTGTCTGAGAAGTGTCACCTGCCAAAGGTTACTTCTGACAAGCTTGTACAAGCTCGACATCGACGTCTTTCACTGCTACAAAGTCATCGAAACTACGGCCAAGCGAAATGTAACCTGAATCCGTGTCGGGCCCGTGAACAAAGACGAGATTGTTGTTCCAGACGAGTGCCACTCACGCAACCCCACAGCCAAGTCCAGTCGACTGGACCTTTATGGATCCAAACGCGGCAACCAGATGTGTCTGAGAAGTGTCACCTGCCAAAGGTTACTTCTGACAAGCTTGTACAAGCTCGACAGCGACGTCTTTCACTGCTACAAAGTTATCGAAACTACGGCCAAGCGAAATGTAACCTGAATCCGTGTCGGGGTCGTGAACAAAGACGAGATTGTTGTTCCAGACGAGTGCCACTCACTCAACCCCACAGCCAAGTCCAGTCGACTGGACCTTTATGGATCAAAATGTGGCACCCAGATGTGTCTGAAATGTGTCACATGCCTAAGGTTACTTCTGACAAGCTTGTACAAGCTCGACGGCGACGTCTTTCACTGCTACAAAGTCATCGAAATCACGGCCAAGCGAAATGTAACCTGAATGCTGGTCGGGGCCGTGAACAAAGACGAGATTGTTGTTCCAGACGAGTGCCACTCACTCAGCCCCACAGCCAAGTCCAAAATGTAACCTGAATCCGTGTCGGGCCCGTGAACAAAGACGAGATTGTTGTTCCAGACGAGTGCCACTCACTCAGCCCCACAGCCAAGTCCAGTCGACTGAACCTTTATGGATCCAAACGCGGCAACCAGATGTGTCTGAGAAATGTCACCTGCCAAAGGTTACTTCTGACAAGCTTGTACAAGCTCGACAGCGACGTCTTTCACTGCTACAAAGTCATCGAAACTACGGCCAAGCGAAATGTAACCTGAATCCGTGTCGGGGTCGTGAACAAAGACGAGATTGTTGTTCCAGACGAGTGCCACTCACTCAACCCCACAGCCAAGTCCAGTCGACTGGACCTTTATGGATCCAAACGCGGCACCCAGATGTGTCTGAGAAGTGTCACCTGCCAAAGGTTACTTCTGACAAGCTTGTACAAGCTCGACATCGACGTCTTTCACTGCTACAAAGTCATCGAAACTACGGCCAAGCGAAATGTAACCTGAATCCGTGTCGGGCCCGTGAACAAAGACGAGATTGTTGTTCCAGACGAGTGCCACTCACTCAACCCCACAGCCAAGTCCAGTCGACTGGACCTTTATGGATCAAAATGTGGCACCCAGATGTGTCTGAAATGTGTCACATGCCTAAGGTTACTTCTGACAAGCTTGTACAAGCTCGACGGCGACGTCTTTCACTGCTACAAAGTCATCGAAATCACGGCCAAGCGAAATGTAACCTGAATGCTGGTCGGGGCCGTGAACAAAGACGAGACTGTTGTTCCAGACGAGTGCCACTCACTCAACCCCACAGCCAAGTCCAGTCGACTGGACCTTTATGGATCCAAACGCGGCACCCAGATGTGTCTGAGAAGTGTCACCTGCCAAAGGTTACTTCTGACAAGCTTGTACAAGCTCGACATCGACGTCTTTCACTGCTACAAAGTCATCGAAACTACGGCCAAGCGAAATGTAACCTGAATCCGTGTCGGGCCCGTGAACAAAGACGAGATTGTTGTTCCAGACGAGTGCCACTCACGCAACCCCACAGCCAAGTCCAGTCGACTGGACCTTTATGGATCCAAACGCGGCAACCAGATGTGTCTGAGAAGTGTCACCTGCCAAAGGTTACTTCTGACAAGCTTGTACAAGCTCGACAGCGACGTCTTTCACTGCTACAAAGTTATCGAAACTACGGCCAAGCGAAATGTAACCTGAATCCGTGTCGGGGTCGTGAACAAAGACGAGATTGTTGTTCCAGACGAGTGCCACTCACTCAACCCCACAGCCAAGTCCAGTCGACTGGACCTTTATGGATCAAAATGTGGCACCCAGATGTGTCTGAAATGTGTCACATGCCTAAGGTTACTTCTGACAAGCTTGTACAAGCTCGACGGCGACGTCTTTCACTGCTACAAAGTCATCGAAATCACGGCCAAGCGAAATGTAACCTGAATGCTGGTCGGGGCCGTGAACAAAGACGAGACTGTTGTTCCAGACGAGTGCCACTCACTCAACCCCACAGCCAAGTCCAGTCGACTGGACCTTTATGGATCCAAACGCGGCACCCAGATGTGTCTGAGAAGTGTCACCTGCCAAAGGTTACTTCTGACAAGCTTGTACAAGCTCGACATCGACGTCTTTCACTGCTACAAAGTCATCGAAACTACGGCCAAGCTAAATGTAACCTGAATCCGTGTCGGGCCCGTGAACAAAGACGAGATTGTTGTTCCAGACGAGTGCCACTCACTCAGCCCCACAGCCAAGTCCAGTCGACTGAACCTTTATGGATCCAAACGCGGCAACCAGATGTGTCTGAGAAGTGTCACCTGCCAAAGGTTACTTCTGACAAGCTTGTACAAGCTCGACAGCGACGTCTTTCACTGCTACAAAGTCATCGAAACTACGGCCAAGCGAAATGTAACCTGAATCCGTGTCGGGGTCGTGAACAAAGACGAGATTGTTGTTCCAGACGAGTGCCACTCACGCAACCCCACAGCCAAGTCCAGTCGACTGGACCTTTATGGATCCAAACGCGGCAACCAGATGTGTCTGAGAAGTGTCACCTGCCAAAGGTTACTTCTGACAAGCTTGTACAAGCTCGACATCGACGTCTTTCACTGCTACAAAGTCATCCAAACTACGGCCAAGCGAAATGTAACCTGAATCCGTGTCGGGCCCGTGAACAAAGACGAGATTGTTGTTCCAGACGAGTGCCACTCACTCAGCCCCACAGCCAAGTCTAGTCGACTTGACCTTTATGGATCCAAACGCGGCAACCAGATGTGTCTGAGAAGTGTCACCTGCCAAAGGTAACTTCTGACAAGCTACAAAGTCAACGAAACTACGGCCAAGCGAAATGTAACCTGAATCAGTGTCGGGGTCGTGAACAAAGACGAGATTGTTGTTCCAGACGAGTGCCACTCACTCAGCCCCACAGCCAAGTCTAGTCGACTTGACCTTTATGTATCCAAACGCGGCAACCAGATGTGTCTGAGAAGTGTCACCTGCCAAAGGTTACTTCTGACAAGCTTGTACAAGCTCGACAGCGACGTCTTTCACTGCTAAAAAGTTATCGAAACTACGGCCAAGCGAAATGTAACCTGAATCCGTGTCGGGGTCGTGAACAAAGACGAGATTGTTGTTCCAGACGAGTGCCACTCACTCAACCCCACAGCCAAGTCCAGTCGACTGGACCTTTATGGATCAAAATGTGGCACCCAGATGTGTCTGAAATGTGTCACATGCCTAAGGTTACTTCTGACAAGCTTGTACAAGCTCGACGGCGACGTCTTTCACTGCTACAAAGTCATCGAAATCACGGCCAAGCGAAATGTAACCTGAATGCTGGTCGGGGCCGTGAACAAAGACGAGACTGTTGTTCCAGACGAGTGCCACTCACTCAACCCCACAGCCAAGTCCAGTCGACTGGACCTTTATGGATCCAAACGCGGCACCCAGATGTGTCTGAGAAGTGTCACCTGCCAAAGGTTACTTCTGACAAGCTTGTACAAGCTCGACATCGACGTCTTTCACTGCTACAAAGTCATCGAAACTACGGCCAAGCGAAATGTAACCTGAATCCGTGTCGGGCCCGTGAACAAAGACGAGATTGTTGTTCCAGACGAGTGCCACTCACGCAACCCCACAGCCAAGTCCAGTCGACTGGACCTTTATGGATCCAAACGCGGCAACCAGATGTGTCTGAGAAGTGTCACCTGCCAAAGGTTACTTCTGACAAGCTTGTACAAGCTCGACAGCGACGTCTTTCACTGCTACAAAGTCATCGAAACTACGGCCAAGCGAAATGTAACCTGAATCCGTGTCGGGGTCGTGAACAAAGACGAGATTGTTGTTCCAGACGAGTGCCACTCACGCAACCCCACAGCCAAGTCCAGTCGACTGGACCTTTATGGATCCAAACGCGGCAACCAGATGTGTCTGAGAAGTTTCACCTGCCAAAGGTTACTTCTGACAAGCTTGTACAAGCTCGACAGCGACGTCTTTCACTGCTACAAAGTCATCGAAACTACGGCCAAGCGAAATGTAACCTGAATCCGTGTCGGGCCAGTGAACAAAGACGAGATTGTTGTTCCAGACGAGTGCCATCCACTCAGCCCCACAGCCAAGTCCAGTCGACTTGACCTTTATGGATCCAAACGCGGCAACCAGATGTGTCTGAGAAGTGTCACCTGCCAAAGGTTACTTCTGACAAGCTACAAAGTCATCGAAACTACAGCCAAGCGAAATGTAACCTGAATGCTGGTCGGGGCCGTGAACAAAGACGAGACTGTTGTTCCAGACGAGTGCCACTCACTCAACCCCACAGCCAAGTCCAGTCGACTGGACCTTTATGGATCCAAACGCGGCACCCAGATGTGTCTGAGAAGTGTCACCTGCCAAAGGTTACTTCTGACAAGCTTGTACAAGCTCGACATCGACGTCTTTCACTGCTACAAAGTCATCGAAACTACGGCCAAGCGAAATGTAACCTGAATCCGTGTCGGGCCCGTGAACAAAGACGAGATTGTTGTTCCAGACGAGTGCCACTCACGCAACCCCACAGCCAAGTCCAGTCGACTGGACCTTTATGGATCCAAACGCGGCAACCAGATGTGTCTGAGAAGTGTCACCTGCCAAAGGTTACTTCTGACAAGCTTGTACAAGCTCGACAGCGACGTCTTTCACTGCTACAAAGTTATCGAAACTACGGCCAAGCGAAATGTAACCTGAATCCGTGTCGGGGTCGTGAACAAAGACGAGATTGTTGTTCCAGACGAGTGCCACTCACTCAACCCCACAGCCAAGTCCAGTCGACTGGACCTTTATGGATCAAAATGTGGCACCCAGATGTGTCTGAAATGTGTCACATGCCTAAGGTTACTTCTGACAAGCTTGTACAAGCTCGACGGCGACGTCTTTCACTGCTACAAAGTCATCGAAATCACGGCCAAGCGAAATGTAACCTGAATGCTGGTCGGGGCCGTGAACAAAGACGAGATTGTTGTTCCAGACGAGTGCCACTCACTCAGCCCCACAGCCAAGTCCAAAATGTAACCTGAATCCGTGTCGGGCCCGTGAACAAAGACGAGATTGTTGTTCCAGACGAGTGCCACTCACTCAGCCCCACAGCCAAGTCCAGTCGACTGAACCTTTATGGATCCAAACGCGGCAACCAGATGTGTCTGAGAAATGTCACCTGCCAAAGGTTACTTCTGACAAGCTTGTACAAGCTCGACAGCGACGTCTTTCACTGCTACAAAGTCATCGAAACTACGGCCAAGCGAAATGTAACCTGAATCCGTGTCGGGGTCGTGAACAAAGACGAGATTGTTGTTCCAGACGAGTGCCACTCACTCAACCCCACAGCCAAGTCCAGTCGACTGGACCTTTATGGATCCAAACGCGGCACCCAGATGTGTCTGAGAAGTGTCACCTGCCAAAGGTTACTTCTGACAAGCTTGTACAAGCTCGACATCGACGTCTTTCACTGCTACAAAGTCATAGAAACTACGGCCAAGCGAAATGTAACCTGAATCCGTGTCGGGCCCGTGAACAAAGACGAGATTGTTGTTCCAGACGAGTGCCACTCACTCAACCCCACAGCCAAGTCCAGTCGACTGGACCTTTATGGATCAAAATGTGGCACCCAGATGTGTCTGAAATGTGTCACATGCCTAAGGTTACTTCTGACAAGCTTGTACAAGCTCGACGGCGACGTCTTTCACTGCTACAAAGTCATCGAAATCACGGCCAAGCGAAATGTAACCTGAATGCTGGTCGGGGCCGTGAACAAAGACGAGACTGTTGTTCCAGACGAGTGCCACTCACTCAACCCCACAGCCAAGTCCAGTCGACTGGACCTTTATGGATCCAAACGCGGCACCCAGATGTGTCTGAGAAGTGTCACCTGCCAAAGGTTACTTCTGACAAGCTTGTACAAGCTCGACATCGACGTCTTTCACTGCTACAAAGTCATCGAAACTACGGCCAAGCGAAATGTAACCTGAATCCGTGTCGGGCCCGTGAACAAAGACGAGATTGTTGTTCCAGACGAGTGCCACTCACGCAACCCCACAGCCAAGTCCAGTCGACTGGACCTTTATGGATCCAAACGCGGCAACCAGATGTGTCTGAGAAGTGTCACCTGCCAAAGGTTACTTCTGACAAGCTTGTACAAGCTCGACAGCGACGTCTTTCACTGCTACAAAGTTATCGAAACTACGGCCAAGCGAAATGTAACCTGAATCCGTGTCGGGGTCGTGAACAAAGACGAGATTGTTGTTCCAGACGAGTGCCACTCACTCAACCCCACAGCCAAGTCCAGTCGACTGGACCTTTATGGATCAAAATGTGGCACCCAGATGTGTCTGAAATGTGTCACATGCCTAAGGTTACTTCTGACAAGCTTGTACAAGCTCGACGGCGACGTCTTTCACTGCTACAAAGTCATCGAAATCACGGCCAAGCGAAATGTAACCTGAATGCTGGTCGGGGCCGTGAACAAAGACGAGACTGTTGTTCCAGACGAGTGCCACTCACTCAACCCCACAGCCAAGTCCAGTCGACTGGACCTTTATGGATCCAAACGCGGCACCCAGATGTGTCTGAGAAGTGTCACCTGCCAAAGGTTACTTCTGACAAGCTTGTACAAGCTCGACATCGACGTCTTTCACTGCTACAAAGTCATCGAAACTACGGCCAAGCGAAATGTAACCTGAATCCGTGTCGGGCCCGTGAACAAAGACGAGATTGTTGTTCCAGACGAGTGCCACTCACGCAACCCCACAGCCAAGTCCAGTCGACTGGACCTTTATGGATCCAAACGCGGCAACCAGATGTGTCTGAGAAGTGTCACCTGCCAAAGGTTACTTCTGACAAGCTTGTACAAGCTCGACAGCGACGTCTTTCACTGCTACAAAGTTATCGAAACTACGGCCAAGCGAAATGTAACCTGAATCCGTGTCGGGGTCGTGAACAAAGACGAGATTGTTGTTCCAGACGAGTGCCACTCACTCAACCCCACAGCCAAGTCCAGACGACTGGACCTTTATGGATCAAAATGTGGCACCCAGATGTGTCTGAAATGTGTCACATGCCTAAGGTTACTTCTGACAAGCTTGTACAAGCTCGACGGCGACGTCTTTCACTGCTACAAAGTCATCGAAATCACGGCCAAGCGAAATGTAACCTGAATGCTGGTCGGGGCCGTGAACAAAGACGAGACTGTTGTTCCAGACGAGTGCCACTCACTCAACCCCACAGCCAAGTCCAGTCGACTGGACCTTTATGGATCCAAACGCGGCACCCAGATGTGTCTGAGAAGTGTCACCTGCCAAAGGTTACTTCTGACAAGCTTGTACAAGCTCGACATCGACGTCTTTCACTGCTACAAAGTCATCGAAACTACGGCCAAGCTAAATGTAACCTGAATCCGTGTCGGGCCCGTGAACAAAGACGAGATTGTTGTTCCAGACGAGTGCCACTCACTCAGCCCCACAGCCAAGTCCAGTCGACTGAACCTTTATGGATCCAAACGCGGCAACCAGATGTGTCTGAGAAGTGTCACCTGCCAAAGGTTACTTCTGACAAGCTTGTACAAGCTCGACCGCGACGTCTTTCACTGCTACAAAGTCATCGAAACTACGGCCAAGCGAAATGTAACCTGAATCCGTATCGGGGCCGTGAACAAACACCAGATTGTTGTTCCAGACGAGTGCCACTCACTCAACCCCACAGCCAAGTCCAGTCGACTGGACCTTTATGGATCCAAACGCGGCAACAAGATGTGTCTGAGAAGTGTCACCTGCCAAAGGTTACTTCTGACAAGCTTGTACAAGCTCGACATCGACGTCTTTCACTGCTACAAAGTCATCGAAACTACGGCCAAGCTAAATGTAACCTGAATCCGTGTCGGGCCCGTGAACAAAGACGAGATTGTTGTTCCAGACGAGTGCCACTCACTCAGCCCCACAGCCAAGTCCAGTCGACTGAACCTTTATGGATCCAAACGCGGCAACCAGATGTGTCTGAGAAGTGTCACCTGCCAAAGGTTACTTCTGACAAGCTTGTACAAGCTCGACAGCGACGTCTTTCACTGCTACAAAGTCATCGAAACTACGGCCAAGCGAAATGTAACCTGAATCCGTGTCGGGCCCGTGAACAAAGACGAGATTGTTGTTCCAGACGAGTGCCACTCACGCAACCCCACAGCCAAGTCCAGTCGACTGGACCTTTATGGATCCAAACGCGGCAACCAGATGTGTCTGAGAAGTGTCACCTGCCAAAGGTTACTTCTGACAAGCTTGTACAAGCTCGACAGCGACGTCTTTCACTGCTACAAAGTTATCGAAACTACGGCCAAGCGAAATGTAACCTGAATCCGTGTCGGGGTCGTGAACAAAGACGAGATTGTTGTTCCAGACGAATGCCACTCACTCAACCCCACAGCCAAGTCCAGTCGACTGGACCTTTATGGATCAAAATGTGGCACCAAGATGTGTCTGAAATGTGTCACATGCCTAAGGTTACTTCTGACAAGCTTGTACAAGCTCGACGGCGACGTCTTTCACTGCTACAAAGTCATCGAAATCACGGCCAAGCGAAATGTAACCTGAATGCTGGTCGGGGCCGTGAACAAAGACGAGACTGTTGTTCCAGACGAGTGCCACTCACTCAACCCCACAGCCAAGTCCAGTCGACTGGACCTTTATGGATCCAAACGCGGCACCCAGATGTGTCTGAGAAGTGTCACCTGCCAAAGGTTACTTCTGACAAGCTTGTACAAGCTCGACATCGACGTCTTTCACTGCTACAAAGTCATCGAAACTACGGCCAAGCTAAATGTAACCTGAATCCGTGTCGGGCCCGTGAACAAAGACGAGATTGTTGTTCCAGACGAGTGCCACTCACTCAGCCCCACAGCCAAGTCCAGTCGACTGAACCTTTATGGATCCAAACGCGGCAACCAGATGTGTCTGAGAAGTGTCACCTGCCAAAGGTTACTTCTGACAAGCTTGTACAAGCTCGACGGCGACGTCTTTCACTGCTACAAAGTCATCGAAATCACGGCCAAGCGAAATGTAACCTGAATGCTGGTCGGGGCCGTGAACAAAGACGAGACTGTTGTTCCAGACGAGTGCCACTCACTCAACCCCACAGCCAAGTCCAGTCGACTGGACCTTTATGGATCCAAACGCGGCACCCAGATGTGTCTGAGAAGTGTCACCTGCCAAAGGTTACTTCTGACAAGCTTGTACAAGCTCGACATCGACGTCTTTCACTGCTACAAAGTCATCGAAACTACGGCCAAGCGAAATGTAACCTGAATCCGTGTCGGGCCCATGAACAAAGACGAGATTGTTGTTCCAGACGAGTGCCACTCACGCAACCCCACAGCCAAGTCCAGTCGACTGGACCTTTATGGATCCAAACGCGGCAACCAGATGTGTCTGAGAAGTGTCACCTGCCAAAGGTTACTTCTGACAAGCTTGTACAAGCTCGACAGCGACGTCTTTCACTGCTACAAAGTCATCGAAACTACGGCCAAGCGAAATGTAACCTGAATCCGTGTCGGGGTCGTGAACAAAGACGAGATTGTTGTTCCAGACGAGTGCCACTCACGCAACCCCACAGCCAAGTCCAGTCGACTGGACCTTTATGGATCCAAACGCGGCAACCAGATGTGTCTGAGAAGTGTCACCTGCCAAAGGTTACTTCTGACAAGCTTGTACAAGCTCGACAGCGACGTCTTTCACTGCTACAAAGTCATCGAAACTACGGCCAAGCGAAATGTAACCTGAATCCGTGTCGGGCCAGTGAACAAAGACGAGATTGTTGTTCCAGACGAGTGCCATCCACTCAGCCCCACAGCCAAGTCCAGTCGACTTGACCTTTATGGATCCAAACGCGGCAACCAGATGTGTCTGAGAAGTGTCACCTGCCAAAGGTTACTTCTGACAAGCTACAAAGTCATCGAAACTACAGCCAAGCGAAATGTAACCTGAATGCTGGTCGGGGCCGTGAACAAAGACGAGACTGTTGTTCCAGACGAGTGCCACTCACTCAACCCCACAGCCAAGTCCAGTCGACTGGACCTTTATGGATCCAAACGCGGCACCCAGATGTGTCTGAGAAGTGTCACCTGCCAAAGGTTACTTCTGACAAGCTTGTACAAGCTCGACATCGACGTCTTTCACTGCTACAAAGTCATCGAAACTACGGCCAAGCGAAATGTAACCTGAATCCGTGTCGGGCCCGTGAACAAAGACGAGATTGTTGTTCCAGACGAGTGCCACTCACGCAACCCCACAGCCAAGTCCAGTCGACTGGACCTTTATGGATCCAAACGCGGCAACCAGATGTGTCTGAGAAGTGTCACCTGCCAAAGGTTACTTCTGACAAGCTTGTACAAGCTCGACAGCGACGTCTTTCACTGCTACAAAGTTATCGAAACTACGGCCAAGCGAAATGTAACCTGAATCCGTGTCGGGGTCGTGAACAAAGACGAGATTGTTGTTCCAGACGAGTGCCACTCACTCAACCCCACAGCCAAGTCCAGTCGACTGGACCTTTATGGATCAAAATGTGGCACCCAGATGTGTCTGAAATGTGTCACATGCCTAAGGTTACTTCTGACAAGCTTGTACAAGCTCGACGGCGACGTCTTTCACTGCTACAAAGTCATCGAAATCACGGCCAAGCGAAATGTAACCTGAATGCTGGTCGGGGCCGTGAACAAAGACGAGATTGTTGTTCCAGACGAGTGCCACTCACTCAGCCCCACAGCCAAGTCCAAAATGTAACCTGAATCCGTGTCGGGCCCGTGAACAAAGACGAGATTGTTGTTCCAGACGAGTGCCACTCACTCAGCCCCACAGCCAAGTCCAGTCGACTGAACCTTTATGGATCCAAACGCGGCAACCAGATGTGTCTGAGAAATGTCACCTGCCAAAGGTTACTTCTGACAAGCTTGTACAAGCTCGACAGCGACGTCTTTCACTGCTACAAAGTCATCGAAACTACGGCCAAGCGAAATGTAACCTGAATCCGTGTCGGGGTCGTGAACAAAGACGAGATTGTTGTTCCAGACGAGTGCCACTCACTCAACCCCACAGCCAAGTCCAGTCGACTGGACCTTTATGGATCCAAACGCGGCACCCAGATGTGTCTGAGAAGTGTCACCTGCCAAAGGTTACTTCTGACAAGCTTGTACAAGCTCGACATCGACGTCTTTCACTGCTACAAAGTCATCGAAACTACGGCCAAGCGAAATGTAACCTGAATCCGTGTCGGGCCCGTGAACAAAGACGAGATTGTTGTTCCAGACGAGTGCCACTCACTCAACCCCACAGCCAAGTCCAGTCGACTGGACCTTTATGGATCAAAATGTGGCACCCAGATGTGTCTGAAATGTGTCACATGCCTAAGGTTACTTCTGACAAGCTTGTACAAGCTCGACGGCGACGTCTTTCACTGCTACAAAGTCATCGAAATCACGGCCAAGCGAAATGTAACCTGAATGCTGGTCGGGGCCGTGAACAAAGACGAGACTGTTGTTCCAGACGAGTGCCACTCACTCAACCCCACAGCCAAGTCCAGTCGACTGGACCTTTATGGATCCAAACGCGGCACCCAGATGTGTCTGAGAAGTGTCACCTGCCAAAGGTTACTTCTGACAAGCTTGTACAAGCTCGACATCGACGTCTTTCACTGCTACAAAGTCATCGAAACTACGGCCAAGCGAAATGTAACCTGAATCCGTGTCGGGCCCGTGAACAAAGACGAGATTGTTGTTCCAGACGAGTGCCACTCACGCAACCCCACAGCCAAGTCCAGTCGACTGGACCTTTATGGATCCAAACGCGGCAACCAGATGTGTCTGAGAAGTGTCACCTGCCAAAGGTTACTTCTGACAAGCTTGTACAAGCTCGACAGCGACGTCTTTCACTGCTACAAAGTTATCGAAACTACGGCCAAGCGAAATGTAACCTGAATCCGTGTCGGGGTCGTGAACAAAGACGAGATTGTTGTTCCAGACGAGTGCCACTCACTCAACCCCACAGCCAAGTCCAGTCGACTGGACCTTTATGGATCAAAATGTGGCACCCAGATGTGTCTGAAATGTGTCACATGCCTAAGGTTACTTCTGACAAGCTTGTACAAGCTCGACGGCGACGTCTTTCACTGCTACAAAGTCATCGAAATCACGGCCAAGCGAAATGTAACCTGAATGCTGGTCGGGGCCGTGAACAAAGACGAGACTGTTGTTCCAGACGAGTGCCACTCACTCAACCCCACAGCCAAGTCCAGTCGACTGGACCTTTATGGATCCAAACGCGGCACCCAGATGTGTCTGAGAAGTGTCACCTGCCAAAGGTTACTTCTGACAAGCTTGTACAAGCTCGACATCGACGTCTTTCACTGCTACAAAGTCATCGAAACTACGGCCAAGCGAAATGTAACCTGAATCCGTGTCGGGCCCGTGAACAAAGACGAGATTGTTGTTCCAGACGAGTGCCACTCACGCAACCCCACAGCCAAGTCCAGTCGACTGGACCTTTATGGATCCAAACGCGGCAACCAGATGTGTCTGAGAAGTGTCACCTGCCAAAGGTTACTTCTGACAAGCTTGTACAAGCTCGACAGCGACGTCTTTCACTGCTACAAAGTTATCGAAACTACGGCCAAGCGAAATGTAACCTGAATCCGTGTCGGGGTCGTGAACAAAGACGAGATTGTTGTTCCAGACGAGTGCCACTCACTCAACCCCACAGCCAAGTCCAGACGACTGGACCTTTATGGATCAAAATGTGGCACCCAGATGTGTCTGAAATGTGTCACATGCCTAAGGTTACTTCTGACAAGCTTGTACAAGCTCGACGGCGACGTCTTTCACTGCTACAAAGTCATCGAAATCACGGCCAAGCGAAATGTAACCTGAATGCTGGTCGGGGCCGTGAACAAAGACGAGACTGTTGTTCCAGACGAGTGCCACTCACTCAACCCCACAGCCAAGTCCAGTCGACTGGACCTTTATGGATCCAAACGCGGCACCCAGATGTGTCTGAGAAGTGTCACCTGCCAAAGGTTACTTCTGACAAGCTTGTACAAGCTCGACATCGACGTCTTTCACTGCTACAAAGTCATCGAAACTACGGCCAAGCTAAATGTAACCTGAATCCGTGTCGGGCCCGTGAACAAAGACGAGATTGTTGTTCCAGACGAGTGCCACTCACTCAGCCCCACAGCCAAGTCCAGTCGACTGAACCTTTATGGATCCAAACGCGGCAACCAGATGTGTCTGAGAAGTGTCACCTGCCAAAGGTTACTTCTGACAAGCTTGTACAAGCTCGACCGCGACGTCTTTCACTGCTACAAAGTCATCGAAACTACGGCCAAGCGAAATGTAACCTGAATCCGTATCGGGGCCGTGAACAAACACCAGATTGTTGTTCCAGACGAGTGCCACTCACTCAACCCCACAGCCAAGTCCAGTCGACTGGACCTTTATGGATCCAAACGCGGCAACAAGATGTGTCTGAGAAGTGTCACCTGCCAAAGGTTACTTCTGACAAGCTTGTACAAGCTCGACATCGACGTCTTTCACTGCTACAAAGTCATCGAAACTACGGCCAAGCTAAATGTAACCTGAATCCGTGTCGGGCCCGTGAACAAAGACGAGATTGTTGTTCCAGACGAGTGCCACTCACTCAGCCCCACAGCCAAGTCCAGTCGACTGAACCTTTATGGATCCAAACGCGGCAACCAGATGTGTCTGAGAAGTGTCACCTGCCAAAGGTTACTTCTGACAAGCTTGTACAAGCTCGACAGCGACGTCTTTCACTGCTACAAAGTCATCGAAACTACGGCCAAGCGAAATGTAACCTGAATCCGTGTCGGGCCCGTGAACAAAGACGAGATTGTTGTTCCAGACGAGTGCCACTCACGCAACCCCACAGCCAAGTCCAGTCGACTGGACCTTTATGGATCCAAACGCGGCAACCAGATGTGTCTGAGAAGTGTCACCTGCCAAAGGTTACTTCTGACAAGCTTGTACAAGCTCGACAGCGACGTCTTTCACTGCTACAAAGTTATCGAAACTACGGCCAAGCGAAATGTAACCTGAATCCGTGTCGGGGTCGTGAACAAAGACGAGATTGTTGTTCCAGACGAGTGCCACTCACTCAACCCCACAGCCAAGTCCAGTCGACTGGACCTTTATGGATCAAAATGTGGCACCAAGATGTGTCTGAAATGTGTCACATGCCTAAGGTTACTTCTGACAAGCTTGTACAAGCTCGACGGCGACGTCTTTCACTGCTACAAAGTCATCGAAATCACGGCCAAGCGAAATGTAACCTGAATGCTGGTCGGGGCCGTGAACAAAGACGAGACTGTTGTTCCAGACGAGTGCCACTCACTCAACCCCACAGCCAAGTCCAGTCGACTGGACCTTTATGGATCCAAACGCGGCACCCAGATGTGTCTGAGAAGTGTCACCTGCCAAAGGTTACTTCTGACAAGCTTGTACAAGCTCGACATCGACGTCTTTCACTGCTACAAAGTCATCGAAACTACGGCCAAGCTAAATGTAACCTGAATCCGTGTCGGGCCCGTGAACAAAGACGAGATTGTTGTTCCAGACGAGTGCCACTCACTCAGCCCCACAGCCAAGTCCAGTCGACTGAACCTTTATGGATCCAAACGCGGCAACCAGATGTGTCTGAGAAGTGTCACCTGCCAAAGGTTACTTCTGACAAGCTTGTACAAGCTCGACAGCGACGTCTTTCACTGCTACAAAGTCATCGAAACTACGGCCAAGCGAAATGTAACCTGAATCCGTGTCGGGGTCGTGAACAAAGACGAGATTGTTGTTCCAGACGAGTGCCACTCACGCAACCCCACAGCCAAGTCCAGTCGACTGGACCTTTATGGATCCAAACGCGGCAACCAGATGTGTCTGAGAAGTGTCACCTGCCAAAGGTTACTTCTGACAAGCTTGTACAAGCTCGACAGCGACGTCTTTCACTGCTACAAAGTTATCGAAACTACGGCCAAGCGAAATGTAACCTGAATCCGTGTCGGGGTCGTGAACAAAGACGAGATTGTTGTTCCAGACGAGTGCCACTCACTCAACCCCACAGCCAAGTCCAGTCGACTGGACCTTTATGGATCAAAATGTGGCACCCAGATGTGTCTGAAATGTGTCACATGCCTAAGGTTACTTCTGACAAGCTTGTACAAGCTCGACGGCGACGTCTTTCACTGCTACAAAGTCATCGAAATCACGGCCAAGCGAAATGTAACCTGAATGCTGGTCGGGGCCGTGAACAAAGACGAGACTGTTGTTCCAGACGAGTGCCACTCACTCAACCCCACAGCCAAGTCCAGTCGACTGGACCTTTATGGATCCAAACGCGGCACCCAGATGTGTCTGAGAAGTGTCACCTGCCAAAGGTTACTTCTGACAAGCTTGTACAAGCTCGACATCGACGTCTTTCACTGCTACAAAGTCATCGAAACTACGGCCAAGCTAAATGTAACCTGAATCCGTGTCGGGCCCGTGAACAAAGACGAGATTGTTGTTCCAGACGAGTGCCACTCACTCAGCCCCACAGCCAAGTCCAGTCGACTGAACCTTTATGGATCCAAACGCGGCAACCAGATGTGTCTGATAAGTGTCACCTGCCAAAGGTTACTTCTGACAAGCTTGTACAAGCTCGACAGCGACGTCTTTCACTGCTACAAAGTCATCGAAACTACGGCCAAGCGAAATGTAACCTGAATCCGTGTCGGGGTCGTGAACAAAGACGAGATTGTTGTTCCAGACGAGTGCCACTCACGCAACCCCACAGCCAAGTCCAGTCGACTGGACCTTTATGGATCCAAACGCGGCAACCAGATGTGTCTGAGAAGTGTCACCTGCCAAAGGTTACTTCTGACAAGCTTGTACAAGCTCGACATCGACGTCTTTCACTGCTACAAAGTCATCCAAACTACGGCCAAGCGAAATGTAACCTGAATCCGTGTCGGGCCCGTGAACAAAGACGAGATTGTTGTTCCAGACGAGTGCCACTCACTCAGCCCCACAGCCAAGTCTAGTCGACTTGACCTTTATGGATCCAAACGCGGCAACCAGATGTGTCTGAGAAGTGTCACCTGCCAAAGGTAACTTCTGACAAGCTACAAAGTCATCGAAACTACGGCCAAGCGAAATGTAACCTGAATCAGTGTCGGGGTCGTGAACAAAGACGAGATTGTTGTTCCAGACGAGTGCCACTCACTCAGCCCCACAGCCAAGTCTAGTCGACTTGACCTTTATGGATCCAAACGCGGCAACCAGATGTGTCTGAGAAGTGTCACCTGCCAAAGGTTACTTCTGACAAGCTTGTACAAGCTCGACAGCGACGTCTTTCACTGCTAAAAAGTTATCGAAACTACGGCCAAGCGAAATGTAACCTGAATCCGTGTCGGGGTCGTGAACAAAGACGAGATTGTTGTTCCAGACGAGTGCCACTCACTCAACCCCACAGCCAAGTCCAGTCGACTGGACCTTTATGGATCAAAATGTGGCACCCAGATGTGTCTGAAATGTGTCACATGCCTAAGGTTACTTCTGACAAGCTTGTACAAGCTCGACGGCGACGTCTTTCACTGCTACAAAGTCATCGAAATCACGGCCAAGCGAAATGTAACCTGAATGCTGGTCGGGGCCGTGAACAAAGACGAGACTGTTGTTCCAGACGAGTGCCACTCACTCAACCCCACAGCCAAGTCCAGTCGACTGGACCTTTATGGATCCAAACGCGGCACCCAGATGTGTCTGAGAAGTGTCACCTGCCAAAGGTTACTTCTGACAAGCTTGTACAAGCTCGACATCGACGTCTTTCACTGCTACAAAGTCATCGAAACTACGGCCAAGCGAAATGTAACCTGAATCCGTGTCGGGCCCGTGAACAAAGACGAGATTGTTGTTCCAGACGAGTGCCACTCACGCAACCCCACAGCCAAGTCCAGTCGACTGGACCTTTATGGATCCAAACGCGGCAACCAGATGTGTCTGAGAAGTGTCACCTGCCAAAGGTTACTTCTGACAAGCTTGTACAAGCTCGACAGCGACGTCTTTCACTGCTACAAAGTCATCGAAACTACGGCCAAGCGAAATGTAACCTGAATCCGTGTCGGGGTCGTGAACAAAGACGAGATTGTTGTTCCAGACGAGTGCCACTCACGCAACCCCACAGCCAAGTCCAGTCGACTGGACCTTTATGGATCCAAACGCGGCAACCAGATGTGTCTGAGAAGTGTCACCTGCCAAAGGTTACTTCTGACAAGCTTGTACAAGCTCGACAGCGACGTCTTTCACTGCTACAAAGTCATCGAAACTACGGCCAAGCGAAATGTAACCTGAATCCGTGTCGGGCCAGTGAACAAAGACGAGATTGTTGTTCCAGACGAGTGCCATCCACTCAGCCCCACAGCCAAGTCCAGTCGACTTGACCTTTATGGATCCAAACGCGGCAACCAGATGTGTCTGAGAAGTGTCACCTGCCAAAGGTTACTTCTGACAAGCTACAAAGTCATCGAAACTACAGCCAAGCGAAATGTAACCTGAATGCTGGTCGGGGCCGTGAACAAAGACGAGACTGTTGTTCCAGACGAGTGCCACTCACTCAACCCCACAGCCAAGTCCAGTCGACTGGACCTTTATGGATCCAAACGCGGCACCCAGATGTGTCTGAGAAGTGTCACCTGCCAAAGGTTACTTCTGACAAGCTTGTACAAGCTCGACATCGACGTCTTTCACTGCTACAAAGTCATCGAAACTACGGCCAAGCGAAATGTAACCTGAATCCGTGTCGGGCCCGTGAACAAAGACGAGATTGTTGTTCCAGACGAGTGCCACTCACGCAACCCCACAGCCAAGTCCAGTCGACTGGACCTTTATGGATCCAAACGCGGCAACCAGATGTGTCTGAGAAGTGTCACCTGCCAAAGGTTACTTCTGACAAGCTTGTACAAGCTCGACAGCGACGTCTTTCACTGCTACAAAGTTATCGAAACTACGGCCAAGCGAAATGTAACCTGAATCCGTGTCGGGGTCGTGAACAAAGACGAGATTGTTGTTCCAGACGAGTGCCACTCACTCAACCCCACAGCCAAGTCCAGTCGACTGGACCTTTATGGATCAAAATGTGGCACCCAGATGTGTCTGAAATGTGTCACATGCCTAAGGTTACTTCTGACAAGCTTGTACAAGCTCGACGGCGACGTCTTTCACTGCTACAAAGTCATCGAAATCACGGCCAAGCGAAATGTAACCTGAATGCTGGTCGGGGCCGTGAACAAAGACGAGATTGTTGTTCCAGACGAGTGCCACTCACTCAGCCCCACAGCCAAGTCCAAAATGTAACCTGAATCCGTGTCGGGCCCGTGAACAAAGACGAGATTGTTGTTCCAGACGAGTGCCACTCACTCAGCCCCACAGCCAAGTCCAGTCGACTGAACCTTTATGGATCCAAACGCGGCAACCAGATGTGCCTGAGAAATGTCACCTGCCAAAGGTTACTTCTGACAAGCTTGTACAAGCTCGACAGCGACGTCTTTCACTGCTACAAAGTCATCGAAACTACGGCCAAGCGAAATGTAACCTGAATCCGTGTCGGGGTCGTGAACAAAGACGAGATTGTTGTTCCAGACGAGTGCCACTCACTCAACCCCACAGCCAAGTCCAGTCGACTGGACCTTTATGGATCCAAACGCGGCACCCAGATGTGTCTGAGAAGTGTCACCTGCCAAAGGTTACTTCTGACAAGCTTGTACAAGCTCGACATCGACGTCTTTCACTGCTACAAAGTCATCGAAACTACGGCCAAGCGAAATGTAACCTGAATCCGTGTCGGGCCCGTGAACAAAGACGAGATTGTTGTTCCAGACGAGTGCCACTCACTCAACCCCACAGCCAAGTCCAGTCGACTGGACCTTTATGGATCAAAATGTGGCACCCAGATGTGTCTGAAATGTGTCACATGCCTAAGGTTACTTCTGACAAGCTTGTACAAGCTCGACGGCGACGTCTTTCACTGCTACAAAGTCATCGAAATCACGGCCAAGCGAAATGTAACCTGAATGCTGGTCGGGGCCGTGAACAAAGACGAGACTGTTGTTCCAGACGAGTGCCACTCACTCAACCCCACAGCCAAGTCCAGTCGACTGGACCTTTATGGATCCAAACGCGGCACCCAGATGTGTCTGAGAAGTGTCACCTGCCAAAGGTTACTTCTGACAAGCTTGTACAAGCTCGACATCGACGTCTTTCACTGCTACAAAGTCATCGAAACTACGGCCAAGCGAAATGTAACCTGAATCCGTGTCGGGCCCGTGAACAAAGACGAGATTGTTGTTCCAGACGAGTGCCACTCACGCAACCCCACAGCCAAGTCCAGTCGACTGGACCTTTATGGATCCAAACGCGGCAACCAGATGTGTCTGAGAAGTGTCACCTGCCAAAGGTTACTTCTGACAAGCTTGTACAAGCTCGACAGCGACGTCTTTCACTGCTACAAAGTTATCGAAACTACGGCCAAGCGAAATGTAACCTGAATCCGTGTCGGGGTCGTGAACAAAGACGAGATTGTTGTTCCAGACGAGTGCCACTCACTCAACCCCACAGCCAAGTCCAGTCGACTGGACCTTTATGGATCAAAATGTGGCACCCAGATGTGTCTGAAATGTGTCACATGCCTAAGGTTACTTCTGACAAGCTTGTACAAGCTCGACGGCGACGTCTTTCACTGCTACAAAGTCATCGAAATCACGGCCAAGCGAAATGTAACCTGAATGCTGGTCGGGGCCGTGAACAAAGACGAGACTGTTGTTCCAGACGAGTGCCACTCACTCAACCCCACAGCCAAGTCCAGTCGACTGGACCTTTATGGATCCAAACGCGGCACCCAGATGTGTCTGAGAAGTGTCACCTGCCAAAGGTTACTTCTGACAAGCTTGTACAAGCTCGACATCGACGTCTTTCACTGCTACAAAGTCATCGAAACTACGGCCAAGCGAAATGTAACCTGAATCCGTGTCGGGCCCGTGAACAAAGACGAGATTGTTGTTCCAGACGAGTGCCACTCACGCAACCCCACAGCCAAGTCCAGTCGACTGGACCTTTATGGATCCAAACGCGGCAACCAGATGTGTCTGAGAAGTGTCACCTGCCAAAGGTTACTTCTGACAAGCTTGTACAAGCTCGACAGCGACGTCTTTCACTGCTACAAAGTTATCGAAACTACGGCCAAGCGAAATGTAACCTGAATCCGTGTCGGGGTCGTGAACAAAGACGAGATTGTTGTTCCAGACGAGTGCCACTCACTCAACCCCACAGCCAAGTCCAGACGACTGGACCTTTATGGATCAAAATGTGGCACCCAGATGTGTCTGAAATGTGTCACATGCCTAAGGTTACTTCTGACAAGCTTGTACAAGCTCGACGGCGACGTCTTTCACTGCTACAAAGTCATCGAAATCACGGCCAAGCGAAATGTAACCTGAATGCTGGTCGGGGCCGTGAACAAAGACGAGACTGTTGTTCCAGACGAGTGCCACTCACTCAACCCCACAGCCAAGTCCAGTCGACTGGACCTTTATGGATCCAAACGCGGCACCCAGATGTGTCTGAGAAGTGTCACCTGCCAAAGGTTACTTCTGACAAGCTTGTACAAGCTCGACATCGACGTCTTTCACTGCTACAAAGTCATCGAAACTACGGCCAAGCTAAATGTAACCTGAATCCGTGTCGGGCCCGTGAACAAAGACGAGATTGTTGTTCCAGACGAGTGCCACTCACTCAGCCCCACAGCCAAGTCCAGTCGACTGAACCTTTATGGATCCAAACGCGGCAACCAGATGTGTCTGAGAAGTGTCACCTGCCAAAGGTTACTTCTGACAAGCTTGTACAATCTCGACCGCGACGTCTTTCACTGCTACAAAGTCATCGAAACTACGGCCAAGCGAAATGTAACCTGAATCCGTATCGGGGCCGTGAACAAACACCAGATTGTTGTTCCAGACGAGTGCCACTCACTCAACCCCACAGCCAAGTCCAGTCGACTGGACCTTTATGGATCCAAACGCGGCAACAAGATGTGTCTGAGAAGTGTCACCTGCCAAAGGTTACTTCTGACAAGCTTGTACAAGCTCGACATCGACGTCTTTCACTGCTACAAAGTCATCGAAACTACGGCCAAGCGAAATGTAACCTGAATCCGTGTCGGGCCCGTGAACAAAGACGAGATTGTTGTTCCAGACGAGTGCCACTCACTCAGCCCCACAGCCAAGTCCAGTCGACTGGACCTTTATGGATCTAAATGCGGCACCCAGATGTGTCTGAAAAGTGTCACCTGCCTAAGGTTACTTCTGACAAGCTTGTACAAGCTCGACGGCGACGTCTTTCACTGCTACAAAGTCATCGAAATCACGGCCAAGCGAAATGTAACCTGAATGCTGGTCGGGGCCGTGAACAAAGACGAGACTGTTGTTCCAGACGAGTGCCACTCACTCAACCCCACAGCCAAGTCCAGTCGACTGGACCTTTATGGATCCAAACGCGGCAACCAGATGTGTCTGAGAAGTGTCACCTGCCAAAGGTAACTTCTGACAAGCTAAAAAGTCATCGAAACTACGGCCAAGCGAAAAGTAACCTGAATCCGTGTCGGGGTCGTGAACAAAGACGAGATTGTTGTTCCAGACGAGTGCCACTCACTCAACCCCACAGCCAAGTCCAGTCGACTGGACCTTTATGGATCTAAATGCGGCACCCAGATGTGTCTGAAAAGTGTCACCTGCCTAAGGTTACTTCTGACAAGCTTGTACAAGCTCGACGGCGACGTCTTTCACTGCTACAAAGTCATCGAAATCACGGCCAAGCGAAATGTAACCTGAATGCTGGTCGGGGCCGTGAACAAAGACGAGACTGTTGTTCCAGACGAGTGCCACTCACTCAACCCCACAGCCAAGTCCAGTCGACTGGACCTTTATGGATCAAAATGTGGCACCCAGATGTGTCTGAAATGTGTCACATGCCTAAGGTTACTTCTGACAAGCTTGTACAAGCTCGACGGCGACGTCTTTCACTGCTACAAAGTCATCGAAATCACGGCCAAGCGAAATGTAACCTGAATGCTGGTCGGGGCCGTGAACAAAGACGAGACTGTTGTTCCAGACGAGTGCCACTCACTCAACCCCACAGCCAAGTCCAGTCGACTGGACCTTTATGGATCCAAACGCGGCACCCAGATGTGTCTGAGAAGTGTCACCTGCCAAAGGTTACTTCTGACAAGCTTGTACAAGCTCGACATCGACGTCTTTCACTGCTACAAAGTCATCGAAACTACGGCCAAGCGAAATGTAACCTGAATCCGTGTCGGGCCCGTGAACAAAGACGAGATTGTTGTTCCAGACGAGTGCCACTCACGCAACCCCACAGCCAAGTCCAGTCGACTGGACCTTTATGGATCCAAACGCGGCAACCAGATGTGTCTGAGAAGTGTCACCTGCCAAAGGTTACTTCTGACAAGCTTGTACAAGCTCGACAGCGACGTCTTTCACTGCTACAAAGTTATCGAAACTACGGCCAAGCGAAATGTAACCTGAATCCGTGTCGGGGTCGTGAACAAAGACGAGATTGTTGTTCCAGACGAGTGCCACTCACTCAACCCCACAGCCAAGTCCAGACGACTGGACCTTTATGGATCAAAATGTGGCACCCAGATGTGTCTGAAATGTGTCACATGCCTAAGGTTACTTCTGACAAGCTTGTACAAGCTCGACGGCGACGTCTTTCACTGCTACAAAGTCATCGAAATCACGGCCAAGCGAAATGTAACCTGAATGCTGGTCGGGGCCGTGAACAAAGACGAGACTGTTGTTCCAGACGAGTGCCACTCACTCAACCCCACAGCCAAGTCCAGTCGACTGGACCTTTATGGATCCAAACGCGGCACCCAGATGTGTCTGAGAAGTGTCACCTGCCAAAGGTTACTTCTGACAAGCTTGTACAAGCTCGACATCGACGTCTTTCACTGCTACAAAGTCATCGAAACTACGGCCAAGCTAAATGTAACCTGAATCCGTGTCGGGCCCGTGAACAAAGACGAGATTGTTGTTCCAGACGAGTGCCACTCACTCAGCCCCACAGCCAAGTCCAGTCGACTGAACCTTTATGGATCCAAACGCGGCAACCAGATGTGTCTGAGAAGTGTCACCTGCCAAAGGTTACTTCTGACAAGCTTGTACAATCTCGACCGCGACGTCTTTCACTGCTACAAAGTCATCGAAACTACGGCCAAGCGAAATGTAACCTGAATCCGTATCGGGGCCGTGAACAAACACCAGATTGTTGTTCCAGACGAGTGCCACTCACTCAACCCCACAGCCAAGTCCAGTCGACTGGACCTTTATGGATCCAAACGCGGCAACAAGATGTGTCTGAGAAGTGTCACCTGCCAAAGGTTACTTCTGACAAGCTTGTACAAGCTCGACATCGACGTCTTTCACTGCTACAAAGTCATCGAAACTACGGCCAAGCGAAATGTAACCTGAATCCGTGTCGGGCCCGTGAACAAAGACGAGATTGTTGTTCCAGACGAGTGCCACTCACTCAGCCCCACAGCCAAGTCCAGTCGACTGGACCTTTATGGATCTAAAAACGGCACCCAGATGTGTCTGAAAAGTGTCACCTGCCTAAGGTTACTTCTGACAAGCTTGTACAAGCTCGACGGCGACGTCTTTCACTGCTACAAAGTCATCGAAATCACGGCCAAGCGAAATGTAACCTGAATGCTGGTCGGGGCCGTGAACAAAGACGAGACTGTTGTTCCAGACGAGTGCCACTCACTCAACCCCACAGCCAAGTCCAGTCGACTGGACCTTTATGGATCCAAACGCGGCAACCAGATGTGTCTGAGAAGTGTCACCTGCCAAAGGTAACTTCTGACAAGCTAAAAAGTCATCGAAACTACGGCCAAGCGAAAAGTAACCTGAATCCGTGTCGGGGTCGTGAACAAAGACGAGATTGTTGTTCCAGACGAGTGCCACTCACTCAACCCCACAGCCAAGTCCAGTCGACTGGACCTTTATGGATCTAAATGCGGCACCCAGATGTGTCTGAAAAGTGTCACCTGCCTAAGGTTACTTCTGACAAGCTTGTACAAGCTCGACGGCGACGTCTTTCACTGCTACAAAGTCATCGAAATCACGGCCAAGCGAAATGTAACCTGAATGCTGGTCGGGGCCGTGAACAAAGACGAGACTGTTGTTCCAGACGAGTGCCACTCACTCAACCCCACAGCCAAGTCCAGTCGACTGGACCTTTATGGATCCAAACGCGGGACCCAGATGTGTCTGAGAAGTGTCACCTGCCAAAGTTTACTTCTGACAAGCTTGTACAAGCTCAAAATCGACGTCTTTCACTGCTACAAAGTCATCGAAATCACGGCCAAGCGAAATGTAACCTGAATGCTTGTCGGGGCCGTGAACAAAGACGAGACTGTTGTTCCAGACGAGTGCCACTCACTCAGCCCCACAGCCAAGTCCAGTCGACTTGACCTTTATGGATCCAACCGCGGCAACCAGATGTGTCTGAGAAGTGTCACCTGCCAAAGGTAACTTCTGACAAGCTACAAAGTTATCGAAACTACGGCCAAGCGAAATGTAACCTGAATCCGTGTCGGGGTCGTGAACAAAGACGAGATTGTTGTTCCAGACGAGTGCCACTCACTCAACCCCACAGCCAAGTCCAGTCGACTGGACCTTTATGGATCAAAATGCGGCACCCAGATGTGTCTGAAAAGTGTCACCTGCCTAAGGTTACTTCTGACAAGCTTGTACAAGCTCGACGGCGACGTCTTTCACTGCTACAAAGTCATCGAAATCACGGCCAAGCGAAATGTAACCTGAATGCTGGTCGGGGCCGTGAACAAAGACGAGACTGTTGTTATAGACGAGTGCCACTCACTCAACCCCACAGCCAAGTCCAGTCGACTGGACCTTTATGGATCCAAACGCGGCACCCAGATGTGTCTGAGAAGTGTCACCTGCCAAAGGTTACTTCTGACAAGCTTGTACAAGCTCGACAGCGACGTCTTTCACTGCTACAAAGTCATCGAAACTACGGCCAAGCGAAATGTAACCTGAATCCGTGTCGGGCCCGTGAACAAAGACGAGATTGTTGTTCCAGACGAGTGCCACTCACGCAACCCCACAGCCAAGTCCAGTCGACTGGACCTTTATGGATCCAAACGCGGCAACCAGATGTGTCTGAGAAGTGTCACCTGCCAAAGGTTACTTCTGACAAGCTTGTACAAGCTCGACAGCGACGTCTTTCACTGCTACAAAGTTATCGAAACTACGGCCAAGCGAAATGTAACCTGAATCCGTGTCGGGGTCGTGAACAAAGACGAGATTGTTGTTCCAGACGAGTGCCACTCACTCAACCCCACAGCCAAGTCCAGTCGACTGGACCTTTATGGATCAAAATGTGGCACCCAGATGTGTCTGAAATGTGTCACATGCCTAAGGTTACTTCTGACAAGCTTGTACAAGCTCGACGGCGACGTCTTTCACTGCTACAAAGTCATCGAAATCACGGCCAAGCGAAATGTAACCTGAATGCTGGTCGGGGCCGTGAACAAAGACGAGACTGTTGTTCCAGACGAGTGCCACTCACTCAACCCCACAGCCAAGTCCAGTCGACTGGACCTTTATGGATCCAAACGCGGCACCCAGATGTGTCTGAGAAGTGTCACCTGCCAAAGGTTACTTCTGACAAGCTTGTACAAGCTCGACATCGACGTCTTTCACTGCTACAAAGTCATCGAAACTACGGCCAAGCTAAATGTAACCTGAATCCGTGTCGGGCCCGTGAACAAAGACGAGATTGTTGTTCCAGACGAGTGCCACTCACTCAGCCCCACAGCCAAGTCCAGTCGACTGAACCTTTATGGATCCAAACGCGGCAACCAGATGTGTCTGAGAAGTGTCACCTGCCAAAGGTTACTTCTGACAAGCTTGTACAAGCTCGACAGCGACGTCTTTCACTGCTACAAAGTCATCGAAACTACGGCCAAGCGAAATGTAACCTGAATCCGTGTCGGGGTCGTGAACAAAGACGAGATTGTTGTTCCAGACGAGTGCCACTCACGCAACCCCACAGCCAAGTCCAGTCGACTGGACCTTTATGGATCCAAACGCGGCAACCAGATGTGTCTGAGAAGTGTCACCTGCCAAAGGTTACTTCTGACAAGCTTGTACAAGCTCGACAGCGACGTCTTTCACTGCTACAAAGTTATCGAAACTACGGCCAAGCGAAATGTAACCTGAATCCGTGTCGGGGTCGTGAACAAAGACGAGATTGTTGTTCCAGACGAGTGCCACTCACTCAGCCCCACAGCCAAGTCCAGTCGACTGAACCTTTATGGATCCAAACGCGGCAACCAGATGTGTCTGAGAAGTGTCACCTGCCAAAGGTTACTTCTGACAAGCTTGTACAAGCTCGACCGCGACGTCTTTCACTGCTACAAAGTCATCGAAACTACGGCCAAGCGAAATGTAACCTGAATCCGTATCGGGGCCGTGAACAATCACCAGATTGTTGTTCCAGACGAGTGCCACTCACTCAACCCCACAGCCAAGTCCAGTCGACTGGACCTTTATGGATCCAAACGCGGCAACAAGATGTGTCTGAGAAGTGTCACCTGCCAAAGTTTACTTCTGACAAGCTTGTACAAGCTCAAAATCGACGTCTTTCACTGCTACAAAGTCATCGAAATCACGGCCAAGCGAAATGTAACCTGAATGCTTGTCGGGGCCGTGAACAAAGACGAGACTGTTGTTCCAGACGAGTGCCACTCACTCAGCCCCACAGCCAAGTCCAGTCGACTTGACCTTTATGGATCCAACCGCGGCAACCAGATGTGTCTGAGAAGTGTCACCTGCCAAAGGTAACTTCTGACAAGCTACAAAGTTATCGAAACTACGGCCAAGCGAAATGTAACCTGAATCCGTGTCGGGGTCGTGAACAAAGACGAGATTGTTGTTCCAGACGAGTGCCACTCACTCAACCCCACAGCCAAGTCCAGTCGACTGGACCTTTATGGATCAAAATGCGGCACCCAGATGTGTCTGAAAAGTGTCACCTGCCTAAGGTTACTTCTGACAAGCTTGTACAAGCTCGACGGCGACGTCTTTCACTGCTACAAAGTCATCGAAATCACGGCCAAGCGAAATGTAACCTGAATGCTGGTCGGGGCCGTGAACAAAGACGAGACTGTTGTTCCAGACGAGTGCCACTCACTCAACCCCACAGCCAAGTCCAGTCGACTGGACCTTTATGGATCCAAACGCGGCACCCAGATGTGTCTGAGAAGTGTCACCTGCCAAAGGTTACTTCTGACAAGCTTGTACAAGCTCGACGGCGACGTCTTTCACTGCTACAAAGTCATCGAAACTACGGCCAAGCGAAATGTAACCTGAATCCGTGTCGGGCCAGTGAACAAAGACGAGATTGTTGTTCCAGACGAGTGCCACTCACTCAGCCCCACAGCCAAGTCCAGTCGACTTGACCTTTATGGATCCAAACGCGGCAACCAGATGTGTCTGAGAAGTGTCACCTGCCAAAGGTTACTTCTGACAAGCTACAAAGTCATCGAAACTACAGCCAAGCGAAATGTAACCTGAATGCTGGTCGGGGCCGTGAACAAAGACGAGACTGTTGTTCCAGACGAGTGCCACTCACTCAACCCCACAGCCAATTCCAGTCGACTGGACCTTTATGGATCCAAACGCGGCACCCAGATGTGTCTGAGAAGTGTCACCTGCCAAAGGTTACTTCTGACCAGCTTGTACAAGCTCGACATCGACGTCTTTCACTGCTACAAAGTCATCGAAACTACGGCCAAGCGAAATGTAACCTGAATCCGTGTCGGGCCCGTGAACAAAGACGAGATTGTTGTTCCAGACGAGTGCCACTCACGCAACCCCACAGCCAAGTCCAGTCGACTGGACCTTTATGGATCCAAACGCGGCAACCAGATGTGTCTGAGAAGTGTCACCTGCCAAAGGTTACTTCTGACAAGCTTGTACAAGCTCGACAGCGACGTCTTTCACTGCTACAAAGTTATCGAAACTACGGCCAAGCGAAATGTAACCTGAATCCGTGTCGGGGTCGTGAACAAAGACGAGATTGTTGTTCCAGACGAGTGCCACTCACTCAACCCCACAGCCAAGTCCAGTCGACTGGACCTTTATGGATCAAAATGTGGCACCCAGATGTGTCTGAAATGTGTCACATGCCTAAGGTTACTTCTGACAAGCTTGTACAAGCTCGACGGCGACGTCTTTCACTGCTACAAAGTCATCGAAATCACGGCCAAGCGAAATGTAACCTGAATGCTGGTCGGGGCCGTGAACAAAGACGAGACTGTTGTTCCAGACAAGTGCCACTCACTCAACCCCACAGCCAAGTCCAGTCGACTGGACCTTTATGGATCC
The DNA here is from genome assembly GCA_932294295.1 of Alitta virens. Lineage (NCBI taxonomy): Eukaryota > Metazoa > Annelida > Polychaeta > Phyllodocida > Nereididae > Alitta > Alitta virens. Next base: position 11,400,163 of record OW028583.1, on the reverse strand, counting down.
AAACGCGGCACCCAGATGTGTCTGAGAAGTGTCACCTGCCAAAGGTTACTTCTGACAAGCTTGTACAAGCTCGACATCGACGTCTTTCACTGCTACAAAGTCATCGAAACTACGGCCAAGCTAAATGTAACCTGAATCCGTGTCGGGCCCGTGAACAAAGACGAGATTGTTGTTCCAGACGAGTGCCACTCACTCAGCCCCACAGCCAAGTCCAGTCGACTGAACCTTTATGGATCCAAACGCGGCAACCAGATGTGTCTGAGAAGTGTCACCTGCCAAAGGTTACTTCTGACAAGCTTGTACAAGCTCGACAGCGACGTCTTTCACTGCTACAAAGTCATCGAAACTACGGCCAAGCGAAATGTAACCTGAATCCGTGTCGGGGTCGTGAACAAAGACGAGATTGTTGTTCCAGACGAGTGCCACTCACGCAACCCCACAGCCAAGTCCAGTCGACTGGACCTTTATGGATCCAAACGCGGCAACCAGATGTGTCTGAGAAGTGTCACCTGCCAAAGGTTACTTCTGACAAGCTTGTACAAGCTCGACAGCGACGTCTTTCACTGCTACAAAGTTATCGAAACTACGGCCAAGCGAAATGTAACCTGAATCCGTGTCGGGGTCGTGAACAAAGACGAGATTGTTGTTCCAGACGAGTGCCACTCACTCAACCCCACAGCCAAGTCCAGTCGACTGGACCTTTATGGATCAAAATGTGGCACCCAGATGTGTCTGAAATGTGTCACATGCCTAAGGTTACTTCTGACAAGCTTGTACAAGCTCGACGGCGACGTCTTTCACTGCTACAAAGTCATCGAAATCACGGCCAAGCGAAATGTAACCTGAATGCTGGTCGGGGCCGTGAACAAAGACGAGACTGTTGTTCCAGACGAGTGCCACTCACTCAACCCCACAGCCAAGTCCAGTCGACTGGACCTTTATGGATCCAAACGCGGCACCCAGATGTGTCTGAGAAGTGTCACCTGCCAAAGGTTACTTCTGACAAGCTTGTACAAGCTCGACATCGACGTCTTTCACTGCTACAAAGTCATCGAAACTACGGCCAAGCTAAATGTAACCTGAATCCGTGTCGGGCCCGTGAACAAAGACGAGATTGTTGTTCCAGACGAGTGCCACTCACTCAGCCCCACAGCCAAGTCCAGTCGACTGAACCTTTATGGATCCAAACGCGGCAACCAGATGTGTCTGAGAAGTGTCACCTGCCAAAGGTTACTTCTGACAAGCTTGTACAAGCTCGACAGCGACGTCTTTCACTGCTACAAAGTCATCGAAACTACGGCCAAGCGAAATGTAACCTGAATCCGTGTCGGGGTCGTGAACAAAGACGAGATTGTTGTTCCAGACGAGTGCCACTCACGCAACCCCACAGCCAAGTCCAGTCGACTGGACCTTTATGGATCCAAACGCGGCAACCAGATGTGTCTGAGAAGTGTCACCTGCCAAAGGTTACTTCTGACAAGCTTGTACAAGCTCGACATCGACGTCTTTCACTGCTACAAAGTCATCCAAACTACGGCCAAGCGAAATGTAACCTGAATCCGTGTCGGGCCCGTGAACAAAGACGAGATTGTTGTTCCAGACGAGTGCCACTCACTCAGCCCCACAGCCAAGTCTAGTCGACTTGACCTTTATGGATCCAAACGCGGCAACCAGATGTGTCTGAGAAGTGTCACCTGCCAAAGGTAACTTCTGACAAGCTACAAAGTCATCGAAACTACGGCCAAGCGAAATGTAACCTGAATCAGTGTCGGGGTCGTGAACAAAGACGAGATTGTTGTTCCAGACGAGTGCCACTCACTCAGCCCCACAGCCAAGTCTAGTCGACTTGACCTTTATGGATCCAAACGCGGCAACCAGATGTGTCTGAGAAGTGTCACCTGCCAAAGGTTACTTCTGACAAGCTTGTACAAGCTCGACAGCGACGTCTTTCACTGCTAAAAAGTTATCGAAACTACGGCCAAGCGAAATGTAACCTGAATCCGTGTCGGGGTCGTGAACAAAGACGAGATTGTTGTTCCAGACGAGTGCCACTCACTCAACCCCACAGCCAAGTCCAGTCGACTGGACCTTTATGGATCAAAATGTGGCACCCAGATGTGTCTGAAATGTGTCACATGCCTAAGGTTACTTCTGACAAGCTTGTACAAGCTCGACGGCGACGTCTTTCACTGCTACAAAGTCATCGAAATCACGGCCAAGCGAAATGTAACCTGAATGCTGGTCGGGGCCGTGAACAAAGACGAGACTGTTGTTCCAGACGAGTGCCACTCACTCAACCCCACAGCCAAGTACAGTCGACTGGACCTTTATGGATCCAAACGCGGCACCCAGATGTGTCTGAGAAGTGTCACCTGCCAAAGGTTACTTCTGACAAGCTTGTACAAGCTCGACATCGACGTCTTTCACTGCTACAAAGTCATCGAAACTACGGCCAAGCGAAATGTAACCTGAATCCGTGTCGGGCCCGTGAACAAAGACGAGATTGTTGTTCCAGACGAGTGCCACTCACGCAACCCCACAGCCAAGTCCAGTCGACTGGACCTTTATGGATCCAAACGCGGCAACCAGATGTGTCTGAGAAGTGTCACCTGCCAAAGGTTACTTCTGACAAGCTTGTACAAGCTCGACAGCGACGTCTTTCACTGCTACAAAGTCATCGAAACTACGGCCAAGCGAAATGTAACCTGAATCCGTGTCGGGGTCGTGAACAAAGACGAGATTGTTGTTCCAGACGAGTGCCACTCACGCAACCCCACAGCCAAGTCCAGTCGACTGGACCTTTATGGATCCAAACGCGGCAACCAGATGTGTCTGAGAAGTGTCACCTGCCAAAGGTTACTTCTGACAAGCTTGTACAAGCTCGACATCGACGTCTTTCACTGCTACAAAGTCATCGAAACTACGGCCAAGCGAAATGTAACCTGAATCCGTGTCGGGCCCGTGAACAAAGACGAGATTGTTGTTCCAGACGAGTGCCACTCACTCAGCCCCACAGCCAAGTCCAGTCGACTGGACCTTTATGGATCTAAATGCGGCACCCAGATGTGTCTGAAAAGTGTCACCTGCCTAAGGTTACTTCTGACAAGCTTGTACAAGCTCGACGGCGACGTCTTTCACTGCTACAAAGTCATCGAAATCACGGCCAAGCGAAATGTAACCTGAATGCTGGTCGGGGCCGTGAACAAAGACGAGACTGTTGTTCCAGACGAGTGCCACTCACTCAACCCCACAGCCAAGTCCAGTCGACTGGACCTTTATGGATCCAAACGCGGCAACCAGATGTGTCTGAGAAGTGTCACCTGCCAAAGGTAACTTCTGACAAGCTAAAAAGTCATCGAAACTACGGCCAAGCGAAAAGTAACCTGAATCCGTGTCGGGGTCGTGAACAAAGACGAGATTGTTGTTCCAGAAGAGTGCCACTCACTCAACCCCACAGCCAAGTCCAGTCGACTGGACCTTTATGGATCTAAATGCGGCACCCAGATGTGTCTGAAAAGTGTCACCTGCCTAAGGTTACTTCTGACAAGCTTGTACAAGCTCGACGGCGACGTCTTTCACTGCTACAAAGTCATCGAAATCACGGCCAAGCGAAATGTAACCTGAATGCTGGTCGGGGCCGTGAACAAAGACGAGACTGTTGTTCCAGACGAGTGCCACTCACTCAACCCCACAGCCAAGTCCAGTCGACTGGACCTTTATGGATCCAAACGCGGGACCCAGATGTGTCTGAGAAGTGTCACCTGCCAAAGTTTACTTCTGACAAGCTTGTACAAGCTCAAAATCGACGTCTTTCACTGCTACAAAGTCATCGAAATCACGGCCAAGCGAAATGTAACCTGAATGCTTGTCGGGGCCGTGAACAAAGACGAGACTGTTGTTCCAGACGAGTGCCACTCACTCAGCCCCACAGCCAAGTCCAGTCGACTTGACCTTTATGGATCCAACCGCGGCAACCAGATGTGTCTGAGAAGTGTCACCTGCCAAAGGTAACTTCTGACAAGCTACAAAGTTATCGAAACTACGGCCAAGCGAAATGTAACCTGAATCCGTGTCGGGGTCGTGAACAAAGACGAGATTGTTGTTCCAGACGAGTGCCACTCACTCAACCCCACAGCCAAGTCCAGTCGACTGGACCTTTATGGATCCAAACGCGGCAACCAGATGTGTCTGAGAAGTGTCACCTGCCAAAGGTTACTTCTGACAAGCTTGTACAAGCTCGACAGCGACGTCTTTCACTGCTACAAAGTCATCGAAACTACGGCCAAGCGAAATGTAACCTGAATCCGTGTCGGGGTCGTGAACAAAGACGAGATTGTTGTTCCAGACGAGTGCCACTCACGCAACCCCACAGCCAAGTCCAGTCGACTGGACCTTTATGGATCCAAACGCGGCAACCAGATGTGTCTGAGAAGTGTCACCTGCCAAAGGTTACTTCTGACAAGCTTGTACAAGCTCGACATCGACGTCTTTCACTGCTACAAAGTCATCGAAACTACGGCCAAGCGAAATGTAACCTGAATCCGTGTCGGGCCCGTGAACAAAGACGAGATTGTTGTTCCAGACGAGTGCCACTCACTCAGCCCCACAGCCAAGTCCAGTCGACTGGACCTTTATGGATCTAAATGCGGCACCCAGATGTGTCTGAAAAGTGTCACCTGCCTAAGGTTACTTCTGACAAGCTTGTACAAGCTCGACGGCGACGTCTTTCACTGCTACAAAGTCATCGAAATCACGGCCAAGCGAAATGTAACCTGAATGCTGGTCGGGGCCGTGAACAAAGACGAGACTGTTGTTCCAGACGAGTGCCACTCACTCAACCCCACAGCCAAGTCCAGTCGACTGGACCTTTATGGATCCAAACGCGGCAACCAGATGTGTCTGAGAAGTGTCACCTGCCAAAGGTAACTTCTGACAAGCTAAAAAGTCATCGAAACTACGGCCAAGCGAAAAGTAACCTGAATCCGTGTCGGGGTCGTGAACAAAGACGAGATTGTTGTTCCAGACGAGTGCCACTCACTCAACCCCACAGCCAAGTCCAGTCGACTGGACCTTTATGGATCTAAATGCGGCACCCAGATGTGTCTGAAAAGTGTCACCTGCCTAAGGTTACTTCTGACAAGCTTGTACAAGCTCGACGGCGACGTCTTTCACTGCTACAAAGTCATCGAAATCACGGCCAAGCGAAATGTAACCTGAATGCTGGTCGGGGCCGTGAACAAAGACGAGACTGTTGTTCCAGACGAGTGCCACTCACTCAACCCCACAGCCAAGTCCAGTCGACTGGACCTTTATGGATCCAAACGCGGGACCCAGATGTGTCTGAGAAGTGTCACCTGCCAAAGTTTACTTCTGACAAGCTTGTACAAGCTCAAAATCGACGTCTTTCACTGCTACAAAGTCATCGAAATCACGGCCAAGCGAAATGTAACCTGAATGCTTGTCGGGGCCGTGAACAAAGACGAGACTGTTGTTCCAGACGAGTGCCACTCACTCAGCCCCACAGCCAAGTCCAGTCGACTTGACCTTTATGGATCCAACCGCGGCAACCAGATGTGTCTGAGAAGTGTCACCTGCCAAAGGTAACTTCTGACAAGCTACAAAGTTATCGAAACTACGGCCAAGCGAAATGTAACCTGAATCCGTGTCGGGGTCGTGAACAAAGACGAGATTGTTGTTCCAGACGAGTGCCACTCACTCAACCCCACAGCCAAGTCCAGTCGACTGGACCTTTATGGATCAAAATGCGGCACCCAGATGTGTCTGAAAAGTGTCACCTGCCTAAGGTTACTTCTGACAAGCTTGTACAAGCTCGACGGCGACGTCCTTCACTGCTACAAAGTCATCGAAATCACGGCCAAGCGAAATGTAACCTGAATGCTGGTCGGGGCCGTGAACAAAGACGAGACTGTTGTTCCAGACGAGTGCCACTCACTCAACCCCACAGCCAAGTCCAGTCGACTGGACCTTTATGGATCCAAACGCGGCACCCAGATGTGTCTGAGAAGTGTCACCTGCCAAAGGTTACTTCTGACAAGCTTGTACAAGCTCGACGGCGACGTCTTTCACTGCTACAAAGTCATCGAAACTACGGCCAAGCGAAATGTAACCTGAATCCGTGTCGGGCCAGTGAACAAAGACGAGATTGTTGTTCCAGACGAGTGCCACTCACTCAGCCCCACAGCCAAGTCCAGTCGACTTGACCTTTATGGATCCAAACGCGGCAACCAGATGTGTCTGAGAAGTGTCACCTGCCAAAGGTTACTTCTGACAAGCTACAAAGTCATCGAAACTACAGCCAAGCGAAATGTAACCTGAATGCTGGTCGGGGCCGTGAACAAAGACGAGACTGTTGTTCCAGACGAGTGCCACTCACTCAACCCCACAGCCAATTCCAGTCGACTGGACCTTTATGGATCCAAACGCGGCACCCAGATGTGTCTGAGAAGTGTCACCTGCCAAAGGTTACTTCTGACAAGCTTGTACAAGCTCGACATCGACGTCTTTCACTGCTACAAAGTCATCGAAACTACGGCCAAGCGAAATGTAACCTGAATCCGTGTCGGGCCCGTGAACAAAGACGAGATTGTTGTTCCAGACGAGTGCCACTCACGCAACCCCACAGCCAAGTCCAGTCGACTGGACCTTTATGGATCCAAACGCGGCAACCAGATGTGTCTGAGAAGTGTCACCTGCCAAAGGTTACTTCTGACAAGCTTGTACAAGCTCGACAGCGACGTCTTTCACTGCTACAAAGTTATCGAAACTACGGCCAAGCGAAATGTAACCTGAATCCGTGTCGGGGTCGTGAACAAAGACGAGATTGTTGTTCCAGACGAGTGCCACTCACTCAACCCCACAGCCAAGTCCAGTCGACTGGACCTTTATGGATCAAAATGTGGCACCCAGATGTGTCTGAAATGTGTCACATGCCTAAGGTTACTTCTGACAAGCTTGTACAAGCTCGACGGCGACGTCTTTCACTGCTACAAAGTCATCGAAATCACGGCCAAGCGAAATGTAACCTGAATGCTGGTCGGGGCCGTGAACAAAGACGAGACTGTTGTTCCAGACGAGTGCCACTCACTCAACCCCACAGCCAAGTCCAGTCGACTGGACCTTTATGGATCCAAACGCGGCACCCAGATGTGTCTGAGAAGTGTCACCTGCCAAAGGTTACTTCTGACAAGCTTGTACAAGCTCGACATCGACGTCTTTCACTGCTACAAAGTCATCGAAACTACGGCCAAGCTAAATGTAACCTGAATCCGTGTCGGGCCCGTGAACAAAGACGAGATTGTTGTTCCAGACGAGTGCCACTCACTCAGCCCCACAGCCAAGTCCAGTCGACTGAACCTTTATGGATCCAAACGCGGCAACCAGATGTGTCTGAGAAGTGTCACCTGCCAAAGGTTACTTCTGACAAGCTTGTACAAGCTCGACAGCGACGTCTTTCACTGCTACAAAGTCATCGAAACTACGGCCAAGCGAAATGTAACCTGAATCCGTGTCGGGCCCGTGAACAAAGACGAGATTGTTGTTCCAGACGAGTGCCACTCACGCAACCCCACAGCCAAGTCCAGTCGACTGGACCTTTATGGATCCAAACGCGGCACCCAGATGTGTCTGAGAAGTGTCACCTGCCAAAGGTTACTTCTGACAAGCTTGTACAAGCTCGACATCGACGTCTTTCACTGCTACAAAGTCATCGAAACTACGGCCAAGCGAAATGTAACCTGAATCCGTGTCGGGCCCGTGAACAAAGACGAGATTGTTGTTCCAGACGAGTGCCACTCACGCAACCCCACAGCCAAGTCCAGTCGACTGGACCTTTATGGATCCAAACGCGGCAACCAGATGTGTCTGAGAAGTGTCACCTGCCAAAGGTTACTTCTGACAAGCTTGTACAAGCTCGACAGCGACGTCTTTCACTGCTACAAAGTTATCGAAACTACGGCCAAGCGAAATGTAACCTGAATCCGTGTCGGGGTCGTGAACAAAGACGAGATTGTTGTTCCAGACGAGTGCCACTCACTCAACCCCACAGCCAAGTCCAGTCGACTGGACCTTTATGGATCAAAATGTGGCACCCAGATGTGTCTGAAATGTGTCACATGCCTAAGGTTACTTCTGACAAGCTTGTACAAGCTCGACGGCGACGTCTTTCACTGCTACAAAGTCATCGAAATCACGGCCAAGCGAAATGTAACCTGAATGCTGGTCGGGGCCGTGAACAAAGACGAGACTGTTGTTCCAGACGAGTGCCACTCACTCAACCCCACAGCCAAGTCCAGTCGACTGGACCTTTTCGGATCCAAACGCGGCACCCAGATGTGTCTGAGAAGTGTCACCTGCCAAAGGTTACTTCTGACAAGCTTGTACAAGCTCGACATCGACGTCTTTCACTGCTACAAAGTCATCGAAACTACGGCCAAGCTAAATGTAACCTGAATCCGTGTCGGGCCCGTGAACAAAGACGAGATTGTTGTTCCAGACGAGTGCCACTCACTCAGCCCCACAGCCAAGTCCAGTCGACTGAACCTTTATGGATCCAAACGCGGCAACCAGATGTGTCTGAGAAGTGTCACCTGCCAAAGGTTACTTCTGACAAGCTTGTACAAGCTCGACAGCGACGTCTTTCACTGCTACAAAGTCATCGAAACTACGGCCAAGCGAAATGTAACCTGAATCCGTGTCGGGCCCGTGAACAAAGACGAGATTGTTGTTCCAGACGAGTGCCACTCACGCAACCCCACAGCCAAGTCCAGTCGACTGGACCTTTATGGATCCAAACGCGGCAACCAGATGTGTCTGAGAAGTGTCACCTGCCAAAGGTTACTTCTGACAAGCTTGTACAAGCTCGACATCGACGTCTTTCACTGCTACAAAGTCATCGAAACTACGGCCAAGCGAAATGTAACCTGAATCCGTGTCGGGCCCGTGAACAAAGACGAGATTGTTGTTCCAGACGAGTGCCACTCACGCAACCCCACAGCCAAGTCCAGTCGACTGGACCTTTATGGATCCAAACGCGGCAACCAGATGTGTCTGAGAAGTGTCACCTGCCAAAGGTTACTTCTGACAAGCTTGTACAAGCTCGACAGCGACGTCTTTCACTGCTACAAAGTTATCGAAACTACGGCCAAGCGAAATGTAACCTGAATCCGTGTCGGGGTCGTGAACAAAGACGAGATTGTTGTTCCAGACGAGTGCCACTCACTCAACCCCACAGCCAAGTCCAGTCGACTGGACCTTTATGGATCAAAATGTGGCACCCAGATGTGTCTGAAATGTGTCACATGCCTAAGGTTACTTCTGACAAGCTTGTACAAGCTCGACGGCGACGTCTTTCACTGCTACAAAGTCATCGAAATCACGGCCAAGCGAAATGTAACCTGAATGCTGGTCGGGGCCGTGAACAAAGACGAGACTGTTGTTCCAGACGAGTGCCACTCACTCAACCCCACAGCCAAGTCCAGTCGACTGGACCTTTTCGGATCCAAACGCGGCACCCAGATGTGTCTGAGAAGTGTCACCTGCCAAAGGTTACTTCTGACAAGCTTGTACAAGCTCGACATCGACGTCTTTCACTGCTACAAAGTCATCGAAACTACGGCCAAGCTAAATGTAACCTGAATCCGTGTCGGGCCCGTGAACAAAGACGAGATTGTTGTTCCAGACGAGTGCCACTCACTCAGCCCCACAGCCAAGTCCAGTCGACTGAACCTTTATGGATCCAAACGCGGCAACCAGATGTGTCTGAGAAGTGTCACCTGCCAAAGGTTACTTCTGACAAGCTTGTACAAGCTCGACAGCGACGTCTTTCACTGCTACAAAGTCATCGAAACTACGGCCAAGCGAAATGTAACCTGAATCCGTGTCGGGCCCGTGAACAAAGACGAGATTGTTGTTCCAGACGAGTGCCACTCACGCAACCCCACAGCCAAGTCCAGTCGACTGGACCTTTATGGATCCAAACGCGGCAACCAGATGTGTCTGAGAAGTGTCACCTGCCAAAGGTTACTTCTGACAAGCTTGTACAAGCTCGACAGCGACGTCTTTCACTGCTACAAAGTTATCGAAACTACGGCCAAGCGAAATGTAACCTGAATCCGTGTCGGGGTCGTGAACAAAGACGAGATTGTTGTTCCAGACGAGTGCCACTCACTCAACCCCACAGCCAAGTCCAGTCGACTGGACCTTTATGGATCAAAATGTGGCACCCAGATGTGTCTGAAATGTGTCACATGCCTAAGGTTACTTCTGACAAGCTTGTACAAGCTCGACGGCGACGTCTTTCACTGCTACAAAGTCATCGAAATCACGGCCAAGCGAAATGTAACCTGAATACTGGTCGGGGCCGTGAACAAAGACGAGACTGTTGTTCCAGACGAGTGCCACTCACTCAACCCCACAGCCAAGTCCAGTCGACTGGACCTTTATGGATCCAAACGCGGCACCCAGATGTGTCTGAGAAGTGTCACCTGCCAAAGGTTACTTCTGACAAGCTTGTACAAGCTCGACATCGACGTCTTTCACTGCTACAAAGTCATCGAAACTACGGCCAAGCTAAATGTAACCTGAATCCGTGTCGGGCCCGTGAACAAAGACGAGATTGTTGTTCCAGACGAGTGCCACTCACTCAGCCCCACAGCCAAGTCCAGTCGACTGAACCTTTATGGATCCAAACGCGGCAACCAGATGTGTCTGAGAAGTGTCACCTGCCAAAGGTTACTTCTGACAAGCTTGTACAAGCTCGACAGCGACGTCTTTCACTGCTACAAAGTCATCGAAACTACGGCCAAGCGAAATGTAACCTGAATCCGTGTCGGGGTCGTGAACAAAGACGAGATTGTTGTTCCAGACGAGTGCCACTCACGCAACCCCACAGCCAAGTCCAGTCGACTGGACCTTTATGGATCCAAACGCGGCAACCAGATGTGTCTGAGAAGTGTCACCTGCCAAAGGTTACTTCTGACAAGCTTGTACAAGCTCGACAGCGACGTCTTTCACTGCTACAAAGTTATCGAAACTACGGCCAAGCGAAATGTAACCTGAATCCGTGTCGGGGTCGTGAACAAAGACGAGATTGTTGTTCCAGACGAGTGCCACTCACTCAACCCCACAGCCAAGTCCAGTCGACTGGACCTTTATGGATCAAAATGTGGCACCCAGATGTGTCTGAAATGTGTCACATGCCTAAGGTTACTTCTGACAAGCTTGTACAAGTTCGACGGCGACGTCTTTCACTGCTACAAAGTCATCGAAATCACGGCCAAGCGAAATGTAACCTGAATGCTGGTCGGGGCCGTGAACAAAGACGAGACTGTTGTTCCAGACGAGTGCCACTCACTCAACCCCACAGCCAAGTCCAGTCGACTGGACCTTTATGGATCCAAACGCGGCACCCAGATGTGTCTGAGAAGTGTCACATGCCAAAGGTTACTTCTGACAAGCTTGTACAAGCTCGACATCGACGTCTTTCACTGCTACAAAGTCATCGAAACTACGGCCAAGCTAAATGTAACCTGAATCCGTGTCGGGCCCGTGAACAAAGACGAGATTGTTGTTCCAGACGAGTGTCACTCACTCAGCCCCACAGCCAAGTCCAGTCGACTGAACCTTTATGGATCCAAACGCGGCAACCAGATGTGTCTGAGAAGTGTCACCTGCCAAAGGTTACTTCTGACAAGCTTGTACAAGCTCGACAGCGACGTCTTTCACTGCTACAAAGTCATCGAAACTACGGCCAAGCGAAATGTAACCTGAATCCGTGTCGGGGTCGTGAACAAAGACGAGATTGTTGTTCCAGACGAGTGCCACTCACGCAACCCCACAGCCAAGTCCAGTCGACTGGACCTTTATGGATCCAAACGCGGCAACCAGATGTGTCTGAGAAGTGTCACCTGCCAAAGGTTACTTCTGACAAGCTTGTACAAGCTCGACATCGACGTCTTTCACTGCTACAAAGTCATCCAAACTACGGCCAAGCGAAATGTAACCTGAATCCGTGTCGGGCCCGTGAACAAAGACGAGATTGTTGTTCCAGACGAGTGCCACTCACTCAGCCCCACAGCCAAGTCTAGTCGACTTGACCTTTATGGATCCAAACGCGGCAACCAGATGTGTCTGAGAAGTGTCACCTGCCAAAGGTAACTTCTGACAAGCTACAAAGTCATCGAAACTACGGCCAAGCGAAATGTAACCTGAATCAGTGTCGGGGTCGTGAACAAAGACGAGATTGTTGTTCCAGACGAGTGCCACTCACTCAGCCCCACAGCCAAGTCTAGTCGACTTGACCTTTATGGATCCAAACGCGGCAACCAGATGTGTCTGAGAAGTGTCACCTGCCAAAGGTTACTTCTGACAAGCTTGTACAAGCTCGACAGCGACGTCTTTCACTGCTAAAAAGTTATCGAAACTACGGCCAAGCGAAATGTAACCTGAATCCGTGTCGGGGTCGTGAACAAAGACGAGATTGTTGTTCCAGACGAGTGCCACTCACTCAACCCCACAGCCAAGTCCAGTCGACTGGACCTTTATGGATCAAAATGTGGCACCCAGATGTGTCTGAAATGTGTCACATGCCTAAGGTTACTTCTGACAAGCTTGTACAAGCTCGACGGCGACGTCTTTCACTGCTACAAAGTCATCGAAATCACGGCCAAGCGAAATGTAACCTGAATGCTGGTCGGGGCCGTGAACAAAGACGAGACTGTTGTTCCAGACGAGTGCCACTCACTCAACCCCACAGCCAAGTCCAGTCGACTGGACCTTTATGGATCCAAACGCGGCACCCAGATGTGTCTGAGAAGTGTCACCTGCCAAAGGTTACTTCTGACAAGCTTGTACAAGCTCGACATCGACGTCTTTCACTGCTACAAAGTCATCGAAACTACGGCCAAGCGAAATGTAACCTGAATCCGTGTCGGGCCCGTGAACAAAGACGAGATTGTTGTTCCAGACGAGTGCCACTCACGCAACCCCACAGCCAAGTCCAGTCGACTGGACCTTTATGGATCCAAACGCGGCAACCAGATGTGTCTGAGAAGTGTCACCTGCCAAAGGTTACTTCTGATAAGCTTGTACAAGCTCGACAGCGACGTCTTTCACTGCTACAAAGTCATCGAAACTACGGCCAAGCGAAATGTAACCTGAATCCGTGTCGGGGTCGTGAACAAAGACGAGATTGTTGTTCCAGACGAGTGCCACTCACGCAACCCCACAGCCAAGTCCAGTCGACTGGACCTTTATGGATCCAAACGCGGCAACCAGATGTGTCTGAGAAGTGTCACCTGCCAAAGGTTACTTCTGACAAGCTTGTACAAGCTCGACATCGACGTCTTTCACTGCTACAAAGTCATCGAAACTACGGCCAAGCGAAATGTAACCTGAATCCGTGTCGGGCCCGTGAACAAAGACGAGATTGTTGTTCCAGACGAGTGCCACTCACTCAGCCCCACAGCCAAGTCCAGTCGACTGGACCTTTATGGATCTAAATGCGGCACCCAGATGTGTCTGAAAAGTGTCACCTGCCTAAGGTTACTTCTGACAAGCTTGTACAAGCTCGACGGCGACGTCTTTCACTGCTACAAAGTCATCGAAATCACGGCCAAGCGAAATGTAACCTGAATGCTGGTCGGGGCCGTGAACAAAGACGAGACTGTTGTTCCAGACGAGTGCCACTCACTCAACCCCACAGCCAAGTCCAGTCGACTGGACCTTTATGGATCCAAACGCGGCAACCAGATGTGTCTGAGAAGTGTCACCTGCCAAAGGTAAGTTCTGACAAGCTAAAAAGTCATCGAAACTACGGCCAAGCGAAAAGTAACCTGAATCCGTGTCGGGGTCGTGAACAAAGACGAGATTGTTGTTCCAGACGAGTGCCACTCACTCAACCCCACAGCCAAGTCCAGTCGACTGGACCTTTATGGATCTAAATGCGGCACCCAGATGTGTCTGAAAAGTGTCACCTGCCTAAGGTTACTTCTGACAAGCTTGTACAAGCTCGACGGCGACGTCTTTCACTGCTACAAAGTCATCGAAATCACGGCCAAGCGAAATGTAACCTGAATGCTGGTCGGGGCCGTGAACAAAGACGAGACTGTTGTTCCAGACGAGTGCCACTCACTCAACCCCACAGCCAAGTCCAGTCGACTGGACCTTTATGGATCCAAACGCGGGACCCAGATGTGTCTGAGAAGTGTCACCTGCCAAAGTTTACTTCTGACAAGCTTGTACAAGCTCAAAATCGACGTCTTTCACTGCTACAAAGTCATCGAAATCACGGCCAAGCGAAATGTAACCTGAATGCTTGTCGGGGCCGTGAACAAAGACGAGACTGTTGTTCCAGACGAGTGCCACTCACTCAGCCCCACAGCCAAGTCCAGTCGACTTGACCTTTATGGATCCAACCGCGGCAACCAGATGTGTCTGAGAAGTGTCACCTGCCAAAGGTAACTTCTGACAAGCTACAAAGTTATCGAAACTACGGCCAAGCGAAATGTAACCTGAATCCGTGTCGGGGTCGTGAACAAAGACGAGATTGTTGTTCCAGACGAGTGCCACTCACTCAACCCCACAGCCAAGTCCAGTCGACTGGACCTTTATGGATCAAAATGCGGCACCCAGATGTGTCTGAAAAGTGTCACCTGCCTAAGGTTACTTCTGACAAGCTTGTACAAGCTCGACGGCGACGTCCTTCACTGCTACAAAGTCATCGAAATCACGGCCAAGCGAAATGTAACCTGAATGCTGGTCGGGGCCGTGAACAAAGACGAGACTGTTGTTCCAGACGAGTGCCACTCACTCAACCCCACAGCCAAGTCCAGTCGACTGGACCTTTATGGATCCAAACGCGGCACCCAGATGTGTCTGAGAAGTGTCACCTGCCAAAGGTTACTTCTGACAAGCTTGTACAAGCTCGACGGCGACGTCTTTCACTGCTACAAAGTCATCGAAACTACGGCCAAGCGAAATGTAACCTGAATCCGTGTCGGGCCAGTGAACAAAGACGAGATTGTTGTTCCAGACGAGTGCCACTCACTCAGCCCCACAGCCAAGTCCAGTCGACTTGACCTTTATGGATCCAAACGCGGCAACCAGATGTGTCTGAGAAGTGTCACCTGCCAAAGGTTACTTCTGACAAGCTACAAAGTCATCGAAACTACAGCCAAGCGAAATGTAACCTGAATGCTGGTCGGGGCCGTGAACAAAGACGAGACTGTTGTTCCAGACGAGTGCCACTCACTCAACCCCACAGCCAATTCCAGTCGACTGGACCTTTATGGATCCAAACGCGGCACCCAGATGTGTCTGAGAAGTGTCACCTGCCAAAGGTTACTTCTGACAAGCTTGTACAAGCTCGACATCGACGTCTTTCACTGCTACAAAGTCATCGAAACTACGGCCAAGCGAAATGTAACCTGAATCCGTGTCGGGCCCGTGAACAAAGACGAGATTGTTGTTCCAGACGAGTGCCACTCACGCAACCCCACAGCCAAGTCCAGTCGACTGGACCTTTATGGATCCAAACGCGGCAACCAGATGTGTCTGAGAAGTGTCACCTGCCAAAGGTTACTTCTGACAAGCTTGTACAAGCTCGACAGCGACGTCTTTCACTGCTACAAAGTTATCGAAACTACGGCCAAGCGAAATGTAACCTGAATCCGTGTCGGGGTCGTGAACAAAGACGAGATTGTTGTTCCAGACGAGTGCCACTCACTCAACCCCACAGCCAAGTCCAGTCGACTGGACCTTTATGGATCAAAATGTGGCACCCAGATGTGTCTGAAATGTGTCACATGCCTAAGGTTACTTCTGACAAGCTTGTACAAGCTCGACGGCGACGTCTTTCACTGCTACAAAGTCATCGAAATCACGGCCAAGCGAAATGTAACCTGAATGCTGGTCGGGGCCGTGAACAAAGACGAGACTGTTGTTCCAGACGAGTGCCACTCACTCAACCCCACAGCCAAGTCCAGTCGACTGGACCTTTATGGATCCAAACGCGGCACCCAGATGTGTCTGAGAAGTGTCACCTGCCAAAGGTTACTTCTGACAAGCTTGTACAAGCTCGACATCGACGTCTTTCACTGCTACAAAGTCATCGAAACTACGGCCAAGCTAAATGTAACCTGAATCCGTGTCGGGCCCGTGAACAAAGACGAGATTGTTGTTCCAGACGAGTGCCACTCACTCAGCCCCACAGCCAAGTCCAGTCGACTGAACCTTTATGGATCCAAACGCGGCAACCAGATGTGTCTGAGAAGTGTCACCTGCCAAAGGTTACTTCTGACAAGCTTGTACAAGCTCGACAGCGACGTCTTTCACTGCTACAAAGTTATCGAAACTACGGCCAAGCGAAATGTAACCTGAATCCGTGTCGGGGTCGTGAACAAAGACGAGATTGTTGTTCCAGACGAGTGCCACTCACTCAACCCCACAGCCAAGTCCAGTCGACTGGACCTTTATGGATCAAAATGTGGCACCCAGATGTGTCTGAAATGTGTCACATGCCTAAGGTTACTTCTGACAAGCTTGTACAAGCTCGACGGCGACGTCTTTCACTGCTACAAAGTCATCGAAATCACGGCCAAGCGAAATGTAACCTGAATGCTGGTCGGGGCCGTGAACAAAGACGAGACTGTTGTTCCAGACGAGTGCCACTCACTCAACCCCACAGCCAAGTCCAGTCGACTGGACCTTTATGGATCCAAACGCGGCACCCAGATGTGTCTGAGAAGTGTCACCTGCCAAAGGTTACTTCTGACAAGCTTGTACAAGCTCGACATCGACGTCTTTCACTGCTACAAAGTCATCGAAACTACGGCCAAGCGAAATGTAACCTGAATCCGTGTCGGGCCCGTGAACAAAGACGAGATTGTTGTTCCAGACGAGTGCCACTCACGCAACCCCACAGCCAAGTCCAGTCGACTGGACCTTTATGGATCCAAACGCGGCAACCAGATGTGTCTGAGAAGTGTCACCTGCCAAAGGTTACTTCTGACAAGCTTGTACAAGCTCGACAGCGACGTCTTTCACTGCTACAAAGTCATCGAAACTACGGCCAAGCGAAATGTAACCTGAATCCGTGTCGGGGTCGTGAACAAAGACGAGATTGTTGTTCCAGACGAGTGCCACTCACGCAACCCCACAGCCAAGTCCAGTCGACTGGACCTTTATGGATCCAAACGCGGCAACCAGATGTGTCTGAGAAGTGTCACCTGCCAAAGGTTACTTCTGACAAGCTTGTACAAGCTCGACATCGACGTCTTTCACTGCTACAAAGTCATCGAAACTACGGCTAAGCGAAATGTAACCTGAATCCGTGTCGGGCCCGTGAACAAAGACGAGATTGTTGTTCCAGACGAGTGCCACTCACTCAGCCCCACAGCCAAGTCCAGTCGACTGGACCTTTATGGATCTAAATGCGGCACCCAGATGTGTCTGAAAAGTGTCACCTGCCTAAGGTTACTTCTGACAAGCTTGTACAAGCTCGACGGCGACGTCTTTCACTGCTACAAAGTCATCGAAATCACGGCCAAGCGAAATGTAACCTGAATGCTGGTCGGGGCCGTGAACAAAGACGAGACTGTTGTTCCAGACGAGTGCCACTCACTCAACCCCACAGCCAAGTCCAGTCGACTGGACCTTTATGGATCCAAACGCGGCAACCAGATGTGTCTGAGAAGTGTCACCTGCCAAAGGTAACTTCTGACAAGCTAAAAAGTCATCGAAACTACGGCCAAGCGAAAAGTAACCTGAATCCGTGTCGGGGTCGTGAACAAAGACGAGATTGTTGTTCCAGACGAGTGCCACTCACTCAACCCCACAGCCAAGTCCAGTCGACTGGACCTTTATGGATCTAAATGCGGCACCCAGATGTGTCTGAAAAGTGTCACCTGCCTAAGGTTACTTCTGACAAGCTTGTACAAGCTCGACGGCGACGTCTTTCACTGCTACAAAGTCATCGAAATCACGGCCAAGCGAAATGTAACCTGAATGCTGGTCGGGGCCGTGAACAAAGACGAGACTGTTGTTCCAGACGAGTGCCACTCACTCAACCCCACAGCCAAGTCCAGTCGACTGGACCTTTATGGATCCAAACGCGGGACCCAGATGTGTCTGAGAAGTGTCACCTGCCAAAGTTTACTTCTGACAAGCTTGTACAAGCTCAAAATCGACGTCTTTCACTGCTACAAAGTCATCGAAATCACGGCCAAGCGAAATGTAACCTGAATGCTTGTCGGGGCCGTGAACAAAGACGAGACTGTTGTTCCAGACGAGTGCCACTCACTCAGCCCCACAGCCAAGTCCAGTCGACTTGACCTTTATGGATCCAACCGCGGCAACCAGATGTGTCTGAGAAGTGTCACCTGCCAAAGGTAACTTCTGACAAGCTACAAAGTTATCGAAACTACGGCCAAGCGAAATGTAACCTGAATCCGTGTCGGGGTCGTGAACAAAGACGAGATTGTTGTTCCAGACGAGTGCCACTCACTCAACCCCACAGCCAAGTCCAGTCGACTGGACCTTTATGGATCCAAACGCGGCAACCAGATGTGTCTGAGAAGTGTCACCTGCCAAAGGTTACTTCTGACAAGCTTGTACAAGCTCGACAGCGACGTCTTTCACTGCTACAAAGTCATCGAAACTACGGCCAAGCGAAATGTAACCTGAATCCGTGTCGGGGTCGTGAACAAAGACGAGATTGTTGTTCCAGACGAGTGCCACTCACGCAACCCCACAGCCAAGTCCAGTCGACTGGACCTTTATGGATCCAAACGCGGCAACCAGATGTGTCTGAGAAGTGTCACCTGCCAAAGGTTACTTCTGACAAGCTTGTACAAGCTCGACATCGACGTCTTTCACTGCTACAAAGTCATCGAAACTACGGCCAAGCGAAATGTAACCTGAATCCGTGTCGGGCCCGTGAACAAAGACGAGATTGTTGTTCCAGACGAGTGCCACTCACTCAGCCCCACAGCCAAGTCCAGTCGACTGGACCTTTATGGATCTAAATGCGGCACCCAGATGTGTCTGAAAAGTGTCACCTGCCTAAGGTTACTTCTGACAAGCTTGTACAAGCTCGACGGCGACGTCTTTCACTGCTACAAAGTCATCGAAATCACGGCCAAGCGAAATGTAACCTGAATGCTGGTCGGGGCCGTGAACAAAGACGAGACTGTTGTTCCAGACGAGTGCCACTCACTCAACCCCACAGCCAAGTCCAGTCGACTGGACCTTTATGGATCCAAACGCGGCAACCAGATGTGTCTGAGAAGTGTCACCTGCCAAAGGTAACTTCTGACAAGCTAAAAAGTCATCGAAACTACGGCCAAGCGAAAAGTAACCTGAATCCGTGTCGGGGTCGTGAACAAAGACGAGATTGTTGTTCCAGACGAGTGCCACTCACTCAACCCCACAGCCAAGTCCAGTCGACTGGACCTTTATGGATCTAAATGCGGCACCCAGATGTGTCTGAAAAGTGTCACCTGCCTAAGGTTACTTCTGACAAGCTTGTACAAGCTCGACGGCGACGTCTTTCACTGCTACAAAGTCATCGAAATCACGGCCAAGCGAAATGTAACCTGAATGCTGGTCGGGGCCGTGAACAAAGACGAGACTGTTGTTCCAGACGAGTGCCACTCACTCAACCCCACAGCCAAGTCCAGTCGACTGGACCTTTATGGATCCAAACGCGGGACCCAGATGTGTCTGAGAAGTGTCACCTGCCAAAGTTTACTTCTGACAAGCTTGTACAAGCTCAAAATCGACGTCTTTCACTGCTACAAAGTCATCGAAATCACGGCCAAGCGAAATGTAACCTGAATGCTTGTCGGGGCCGTGAACAAAGACGAGACTGTTGTTCCAGACGAGTGCCACTCACTCAGCCCCACAGCCAAGTCCAGTCGACTTGACCTTTATGGATCCAACCGCGGCAACCAGATGTGTCTGAGAAGTGTCACCTGCCAAAGGTAACTTCTGACAAGCTACAAAGTTATCGAAACTACGGCCAAGCGAAATGTAACCTGAATCCGTGTCGGGGTCGTGAACAAAGACGAGATTGTTGTTCCAGACGAGTGCCACTCACTCAACCCCACAGCCAAGTCCAGTCGACTGGACCTTTATGGATCAAAATGCGGCACCCAGATGTGTCTGAAAAGTGTCACCTGCCTAAGGTTACTTCTGACAAGCTTGTACAAGCTCGACGGCGACGTCCTTCACTGCTACAAAGTCATCGAAATCACGGCCAAGCGAAATGTAACCTGAATGCTGGTCGGGGCCGTGAACAAAGACGAGACTGTTGTTCCAGACGAGTGCCACTCACTCAACCCCACAGCCAAGTCCAGTCGACTGGACCTTTATGGATCCAAACGCGGCACCCAGATGTGTCTGAGAAGTGTCACCTGCCAAAGGTTACTTCTGACAAGCTTGTACAAGCTCGACGGCGACGTCTTTCACTGCTACAAAGTCATCGAAACTACGGCCAAGCGAAATGTAACCTGAATCCGTGTCGGGCCAGTGAACAAAGACGAGATTGTTGTTCCAGACGAGTGCCACTCACTCAGCCCCACAGCCAAGTCCAGTCGACTTGACCTTTATGGATCCAAACGCGGCAACCAGATGTGTCTGAGAAGTGTCACCTGCCAAAGGTTACTTCTGACAAGCTACAAAGTCATCGAAACTACAGCCAAGCGAAATGTAACCTGAATGCTGGTCGGGGCCGTGAACAAAGACGAGACTGTTGTTCCAGACGAGTGCCACTCACTCAACCCCACAGCCAATTCCAGTCGACTGGACCTTTATGGATCCAAACGCGGCACCCAGATGTGTCTGAGAAGTGTCACCTGCCAAAGGTTACTTCTGACAAGCTTGTACAAGCTCGACATCGACGTCTTTCACTGCTACAAAGTCATCGAAACTACGGCCAAGCGAAATGTAACCTGAATCCGTGTCGGGCCCGTGAACAAAGACGAGATTGTTGTTCCAGACGAGTGCCACTCACGCAACCCCACAGCCAAGTCCAGTCGACTGGACCTTTATGGATCCAAACGCGGCAACCAGATGTGTCTGAGAAGTGTCACCTGCCAAAGGTTACTTCTGACAAGCTTGTACAAGCTCGACAGCGACGTCTTTCACTGCTACAAAGTTATCGAAACTACGGCCAAGCGAAATGTAACCTGAATCCGTGTCGGGGTCGTGAACAAAGACGAGATTGTTGTTCCAGACGAGTGCCACTCACTCAACCCCACAGCCAAGTCCAGTCGACTGGACCTTTATGGATCAAAATGTGGCACCCAGATGTGTCTGAAATGTGTCACATGCCTAAGGTTACTTCTGACAAGCTTGTACAAGCTCGACGGCGACGTCTTTCACTGCTACAAAGTCATCGAAATCACGGCCAAGCGAAATGTAACCTGAATGCTGGTCGGGGCCGTGAACAAAGACGAGACTGTTGTTCCAGACGAGTGCCACTCACTCAACCCCACAGCCAAGTCCAGTCGACTGGACCTTTATGGATCCAAACGCGGCACCCAGATGTGTCTGAGAAGTGTCACCTGCCAAAGGTTACTTCTGACAAGCTTGTACAAGCTCGACATCGACGTCTTTCACTGCTACAAAGTCATCGAAACTACGGCCAAGCTAAATGTAACCTGAATCCGTGTCGGGCCCGTGAACAAAGACGAGATTGTTGTTCCAGACGAGTGCCACTCACTCAGCCCCACAGCCAAGTCCAGTCGACTGAACCTTTATGGATCCAAACGCGGCAACCAGATGTGTCTGAGAAGTGTCACCTGCCAAAGGTTACTTCTGACAAGCTTGTACAAGCTCGACAGCGACGTCTTTCACTGCTACAAAGTCATCGAAACTACGGCCAAGCGAAATGTAACCTGAATCCGTGTCGGGCCCGTGAACAAAGACGAGATTGTTGTTCCAGACGAGTGCCACTCACGCAACCCCACAGCCAAGTCCAGTCGACTGGACCTTTATGGATCCAAACGCGGCACCCAGATGTGTCTGAGAAGTGTCACCTGCCAAAGGTTACTTCTGACAAGCTTGTACAAGCTCGACATCGACGTCTTTCACTGCTACAAAGTCATCGAAACTACGGCCAAGCGAAATGTAACCTGAATCCGTGTCGGGCCCGTGAACAAAGACGAGATTGTTGTTCCAGACGAGTGCCACTCACGCAACCCCACAGCCAAGTCCAGTCGACTGGACCTTTATGGATCCAAACGCGGCAACCAGATGTGTCTGAGAAGTGTCACCTGCCAAAGGTTACTTCTGACAAGCTTGTACAAGCTCGACAGCGACGTCTTTCACTGCTACAAAGTTATCGAAACTACGGCCAAGCGAAATGTAACCTGAATCCGTGTCGGGGTCGTGAACAAAGACGAGATTGTTGTTCCAGACGAGTGCCACTCACTCAACCCCACAGCCAAGTCCAGTCGACTGGACCTTTATGGATCAAAATGTGGCACCCAGATGTGTCTGAAATGTGCCACATGCCTAAGGTTACTTCTGACAAGCTTGTACAAGCTCGACGGCGACGTCTTTCACTGCTACAAAGTCATCGAAATCACGGCCAAGCGAAATGTAACCTGAATGCTGGTCGGGGCCGTGAACAAAGACGAGACTGTTGTTCCAGACGAGTGCCACTCACTCAACCCCACAGCCAAGTCCAGTCGACTGGACCTTTTCGGATCCAAACGCGGCACCCAGATGTGTCTGAGAAGTGTCACCTGCCAAAGGTTACTTCTGACAAGCTTGTACAAGCTCGACATCGACGTCTTTCACTGCTACAAAGTCATCGAAACTACGGCCAAGCTAAATGTAACCTGAATCCGTGTCGGGCCCGTGAACAAAGACGAGATTGTTGTTCCAGACGAGTGCCACTCACTCAGCCCCACAGCCAAGTCCAGTCGACTGAACCTTTATGGATCCAAACGCGGCAACCAGATGTGTCTGAGAAGTGTCACCTGCCAAAGGTTACTTCTGACAAGCTTGTACAAGCTCGACAGCGACGTCTTTCACTGCTACAAAGTCATCGAAACTACGGCCAAGCGAAATGTAACCTGAATCCGTGTCGGGCCCGTGAACAAAGACGAGATTGTTGTTCCAGACGAGTGCCACTCACGCAACCCCACAGCCAAGTCCAGTCGACTGGACCTTTATGGATCCAAACGCGGCAACCAGATGTGTCTGAGAAGTGTCACCTGCCAAAGGTTACTTCTGACAAGCTTGTACAAGCTCGACAGCGACGTCTTTCACTGCTACAAAGTTATCGAAACTACGGCCAAGCGAAATGTAACCTGAATCCGTGTCGGGGTCGTGAACAAAGACGAGATTGTTGTTCCAGACGAGTGCCACTCACTCAACCCCACAGCCAAGTCCAGTCGACTGGACCTTTATGGATCAAAATGTGGCACCCAGATGTGTCTGAAATGTGTCACATGCCTAAGGTTACTTCTGACAAGCTTGTACAAGCTCGACGGCGACGTCTTTCACTGCTACAAAGTCATCGAAATCACGGCCAAGCGAAATGTAACCTGAATGCTGGTCGGGCCCGTGAACAAAGACGAGACTGTTGTTCCAGACGAGTGCCACTCACTCAACCCCACAGCCAAGTCCAGTCGACTGGACCTTTATGGATCCAAACGCGGCACCCAGATGTGTCTGAGAAGTGTCACCTGCCAAAGTTTACTTCTGACAAGCTTGTACAAGCTCAAAATCGACGTCTTTCACTGCTACAAAGTCATCGAAATCACGGCCAAGCGAAATGTAACCTGAATGCTTGTCGGGGCCGTGAACAAAGACGAGACTGTTGTTCCAGACGAGTGCCACTCACTCAGCCCCTCAGCCAAGTCCAGTCGACTTGACCTTTATGGATCCAACCGCGGCAACCAGATGTGTCTGAGAAGTGTCACCTGCCAAAGGTAACTTCTGACAAGCTACAAAGTTATCGAAACTACGGCCAAGCGAAATGTAACCTGAATCCGTGTCGGGGTCGTGAACAAAGACGAGATTGTTGTTCCAGACGAGTGCCACTCACTCAACCCCACAGCCAAGTCCAGTCGACTGGACCTTTATGGATCAAAATGCGGCACCCAGATGTGTCTGAAAAGTGTCACCTGCCTAAGGTTACTTCTGACAAGCTTGTACAAGCTCGACGGCGACGTCCTTCACTGCTACAAAGTCATCGAAATCACGGCCAAGCGAAATGTAACCTGAATGCTGGTCGGGGCCGTGAACAAAGACGAGACTGTTGTTCCAGACGAGTGCCACTCACTCAACCCCACAGCCAAGTCCAGTCGACTGGACCTTTATGGATCCAAACGCGGCACCCAGATGTGTCTGAGAAGTGTCACCTGCCAAAGGTTACTTCTGACAAGCTTGTACAAGCTCGACGGCGACGTCTTTCACTGCTACAAAGTCATCGAAACTACGGCCAAGCGAAATGTAACCTGAATCCGTGTCGGGCCAGTGAACAAAGACGAGATTGTTGTTCCAGACGAGTGCCACTCACTCAGCCCCACAGCCAAGTCCAGTCGACTTGACCTTTATGGATCCAAACGCGGCAACCAGATGTGTCTGAGAAGTGTCACCTGCCAAAGGTTACTTCTGACAAGCTACAAAGTCATCGAAACTACAGCCAAGCGAAATGTAACCTGAATGCTGGTCGGGGCCGTGAACAAAGACGAGACTGTTGTTCCAGACGAGTGCCACTCACTCAACCCCACAGCCAATTCCAGTCGACTGGACCTTTATGGATCCAAACGCGGCACCCAGATGTGTCTGAGAAGTGTCACCTGCCAAAGGTTACTTCTGACAAGCTTGTACAAGCTCGACATCGACGTCTTTCACTGCTACAAAGTCATCGAAACTACGGCCAAGCGAAATGTAACCTGAATCCGTGTCGGGCCCGTGAACAAAGACGAGATTGTTGTTCCAGACTAGTGCCACTCACGCAACCCCACAGCCAAGTCCAGTCGACTGGACCTTTATGGATCCAAACGCGGCAACCAGATGTGTCTGAGAAGTGTCACCTGCCAAAGGTTACTTCTGACAAGCTTGTACAAGCTCGACAGCGACGTCTTTCACTGCTACAAAGTCATCGAAACTACGGCCAAGCGAAATGTAACCTGAATCCGTGTCGGGCCCGTGAACAAAGACGAGATTGTTGTTCCAGACGAGTGCCACTCACGCAACCCCACAGCCAAGTCCAGTCGACTGGACCTTTATGGATCCAAACGCGGCACCCAGATGTGTCTGAGAAGTGTCACCTGCCAAAGGTTACTTCTGACAAGCTTGTACAAGCTCGACATCGACGTCTTTCACTGCTACAAAGTCATCGAAACTACGGCCAAGCGAAATGTAACCTGAATCCGTGTCGGGCCCGTGAACAAAGACGAGATTGTTGTTCCAGACGAGTGCCACTCACGCAACCCCACAGCCAAGTCCAGTCGACTGGACCTTTATGGATCCAAACGCGGCAACCAGATGTGTCTGAGAAGTGTCACCTGCCAAAGGTTACTTCTGACAAGCTTGTACAAGCTCGACAGCAACGTCTTTCACTGCTACAAAGTTATCGAAACTACGGCCAAGCGAAATGTAACCTGAATCCGTGTCGGGGTCGTGAACAAAGACGAGATTGTTGTTCCAGACGAGTGCCACTCACTCAACCCCACAGCCAAGTCCAGTCGACTGGACCTTTATGGATCAAAATGTGGCACCCAGATGTGTCTGAAATGTGTCACATGCCTAAGGTTACTTCTGACAAGCTTGTACAAGCTCGACGGCGACGTCTTTCACTGCTACAAAGTCATCGAAATCACGGCCAAGCGAAATGTAACCTGAATGCTGGTCGGGGCCGTGAACAAAGACGAGACTGTTGTTCCAGACGAGTGCCACTCACTCAACCCCACAGCCAAGTCCAGTCGACTGGACCTTTTCGGATCCAAACGCGGCACCCAGATGTGTCTGAGAAGTGTCACCTGCCAAAGGTTACTTCTGACAAGCTTGTACAAGCTCGACATCGACGTCTTTCACTGCTACAAAGTCATCGAAACTACGGCCAAGCTAAATGTAACCTGAATCCGTGTCGGGCCCGTGAACAAAGACGAGATTGTTGTTCCAGACGAGTGCCACTCACTCAGCCCCACAGCCAAGTCCAGTCGACTGAACCTTTATGGATCCAAACGCGGCAACCAGATGTGTCTGAGAAGTGTCACCTGCCAAAGGTTACTTCTGACAAGCTTGTACAAGCTCGACAGCGACGTCTTTCACTGCTACAAAGTCATCGAAACTACGGCCAAGCAAAATGTAACCTGAATCCGTGTCGGGCCCGTGAACAAAGACGAGATTGTTGTTCCAGACGAGTGCCACTCACGCAACCCCACAGCCAAGTCCAGTCGACTGGACCTTTATGGATCCAAACGCGGCAACCAGATGTGTCTGAGAAGTGTCACCTGCCAAAGGTTACTTCTGACAAGCTTGTACAAGCTCGACAGCGACGTCTTTCACTGCTACAAAGTTATCGAAACTACGGCCAAGCGAAATGTAACCTGAATCCGTGTCGGGGTCGTGAACAAAGACGAGATTGTTGTTCCAGACGAGTGCCACTCACTCAACCCCACAGCCAAGTCCAGTCGACTGGACCTTTATGGATCAAAATGTGGCACCCAGATGTGTCTGAAATGTGTCACATGCCTAAGGTTACTTCTGACAAGCTTGTACAAGCTCGACGGCGACGTCTTTCACTGCTACAAAGTCATCGAAATCACGGCCAAGCGAAATGTAACCTGAATGCTGGTCGGGGCCGTGAACAAAGACGAGACTGTTGTTCCAGACGAGTGCCACTCACTCAACCCCACAGCCAAGTCCAGTCGACTGGACCTTCATGGATCCAAACGCGGCACCCAGATGTGTCTGAGAAGTGTCACCTGCCAAAGGTTACTTCTGACAAGCTTGTACAAGCTCGACATCGACGTCTTTCACTGCTACAAAGTCATCGAAACTACGGCCAAGCTAAATGTAACCTGAATCCGTGTCGGGCCCGTGAACAAAGACGAGATTGTTGTTCCAGACGAGTGCCACTCACTCAGCCCCACAGCCAAGTCCAGTCGACTGAACCTTTATGGATCCAAACGCGGCAACCAGATGTGTCTGAGAAGTGTCACCTGCCAAAGGTTACTTCTGACAAGCTTGTACAAGCTCGACAGCGACGTCTTTCACTGCTACAAAGTCATCGAAACTACGGCCAAGCGAAATGTAACCTGAATCCGTGTCGGGGTCGTGAACAAAGACGAGATTGTTGTTCCAGACGAGTGCCACTCACGCAACCCCACAGCCAAGTCCAGTCGACTGGACCTTTATGGATCCAAACGCGGCAACCAGATGTGTCTGAGAAGTGTCACCTGCCAAAGGTTACTTCTGACAAGCTTGTACAAGCTCGACAGCGACGTCTTTCACTGCTACAAAGTTATCGAAACTACGGCCAAGCGAAATGTAACCTGAATCCGTGTCGGGGTCGTGAACAAAGACGAGATTGTTGTTCCAGACGAGTGCCACTCACTCAACCCCACAGCCAAGTCCAGTCGACTGGACCTTTATGGATCAAAATGTGGCACCCAGATGTGTCTGAAATGTGTCACATGCCTAAGGTTACTTCTGACAAGCTTGTACAAGCTCGACGGCGACGTCTTTCACTGCTACAAAGTCATCGAAATCACGGCCAAGCGAAATGTAACCTGAATGCTGGTCGGGGCCGTGAACAAAGACGAGACTGTTGTTCCAGACGAGTGCCACTCACTCAACCCCACAGCCAAGTCCAGTCGACTGGACCTTTATGGATCCAAACGCGGCACCCAGATGTGTCTGAGAAGTGTCACCTGCCAAAGGTTACTTCTGACAAGCTTGTACAAGCTCGACATCGACGTCTTTCACTGCTACAAAGTCATCGAAACTACGGCCAAGCTAAATGTAACCTGAATCCGTGTCGGGCCCGTGAACAAAGACGAGATTGTTGTTCCAGACGAGTGTCACTCACTCAGCCCCACAGCCAAGTCCAGTCGACTGAACCTTTATGGATCCAAACGCGGCAACCAGATGTGTCTGAGAAGTGTCACCTGCCAAAGGTTACTTCTGACAAGCTTGTACAAGCTCGACAGCGATGTCTTTCACTGCTACAAAGTCATCGAAACTACGGCCAAGCGAAATGTAACCTGAATCCGTGTCGGGGTCGTAAACAAAGACGAGATTGTTGTTCCAGACGAGTGCCACTCACGCAACCCCACAGCCAAGTCCAGTCGACTGGACCTTTATGGATCCAAACGCGGCAACCAGATGTGTCTGAGAAGTGTCACCTGCCAAAGGTTACTTCTGACAAGCTTGTACAAGCTCGACATCGACGTCTTTCACTGCTACAAAGTCATCCAAACTACGGCCAAGCGAAATGTAACCTGAATCCGTGTCGGGCCCGTGAACAAAGACGAGATTGTTGTTCCAGACGAGTGCCACTCACTCAGCCCCACAGCCAAGTCTAGTCGACTTGACCTTTATGGATCCAAACGCGGCAACCAGATGTGTCTGAGAAGTGTCACCTGCCAAAGGTAACTTCTGACAAGCTACAAAGTCATCGAAACTACGGCCAAGCGAAATGTAACCTGAATCAGTGTCGGGGTCGTGAACAAAGACGAGATTGTTGTTCCAGACGAGTGCCACTCACTCAGCCCCACAGCCAAGTCTAGTCGACTTGACCTTTATGGATCCAAACGCGGCAACCAGATGTGTCTGAGAAGTGTCACCTGCCAAAGGTTACTTCTGACAAGCTTGTACAAGCTCGACAGCGACGTCTTTCACTGCTAAAAAGTTATCGAAACTACGGCCAAGCGAAATGTAACCTGAATCCGTGTCGGGGTCGTGAACAAAGACGAGATTGTTGTTCCAGACGAGTGCCACTCACTCAACCCCACAGCCAAGTCCAGTCGACTGGACCTTTATGGATCAAAATGTGGCACCCAGATGTGTCTGAAATGTGTCACATGCCTAAGGTTACTTCTGACAAGCTTGTACAAGCTCGACGGCGACGTCTTTCACTGCTACAAAGTCATCGAAATCACAGCCTAGCGAAATGTAACCTGAATGCTGGTCGGGGCCGTGAACAAAGACGAGACTGTTGTTCCAGACGAGTGCCACTCACTCAACCCCACAGCCAAGTCCAGTCGACTGGACCTTTATGGATCCAAACGCGGCACCCAGATGTGTCTGAGAAGTGTCACCTGCCAAAGGTTACTTCTGACAAGCTTGTACAAGCTCGACATCGACGTCTTTCACTGCTACAAAGTCATCGAAACTACGGCCAAGCGAAATGTAACCTGAATCCGTGTCGGGCCCGTGAACAAAGACGAGATTGTTGTTCCAGACGAGTGCCACTCACGCAACCCCACAGCCAAGTCCAGTCGACTGGACCTTTATGGATCCAAACGCGGCAACCAGATGTGTCTGAGAAGTGTCACCTGCCAAAGGTTACTTCTGACAAGCTTGTACAAGCTCGACAGCGACGTCTTTCACTGCTACAAAGTCATCGAAACTACGGCCAAGCGAAATGTAACCTGAATCCGTGTCGGGGTCGTGAACAAAGACGAGATTGTTGTTCCAGACGAGTGCCACTCACGCAACCCCACAGCCAAGTCCAGTCGACTGGACCTTTATGGATCCAAACGCGGCAACCAGATGTGTCTGAGAAGTGTCACCTGCCTAAGGTTACTTCTGACAAGCTTGTACAAGCTCGACGGCGACGTCTTTCACTGCTACAAAGTCATCGAAATCACGGCCAAGCGAAATGTAACCTGAATGCTGGTCGGGGCCGTGAACAAAGACGAGACTGTTGTTCCAGACGAGTGCCACTCACTCAACCCCACAGCCAAGTCCAGTCGACTGGACCTTTATGGATCCAAAAGCGGCAACCAGATGTGTCTGAGAAGTGTCACCTGCCAAAGGTAACTTCTGACAAGCTAAAAAGTCATCGAAACTACGGCCAAGCGAAAAGTAACCTGAATCCGTGTCGGGGTCGTGAACAAAGACGAGATTGTTGTTCCAGACGAGTGCCACTCACTCAACCCCACAGCCAAGTCCAGTCGACTGGACCTTTATGGATCTAAATGCGGCACCCAGATGTGTCTGAAAAGTGTCACCTGCCTAAGGTTACTTCTGACAAGCTTGTACAAGCTCGACGGCGACGTCTTTCACTGCTACAAAGTCATCGAAATCACGGCCAAGCGAAATGTAACCTGAATGCTGGTCGGGGCCGTGAACAAAGACGAGACTGTTGTTCCAGACGAGTGCCACTCACTCAACCCCACAGCCAAGTCCAGTCGACTGGACCTTTATGGATCCAAACGCGGGACCCAGATGTGTCTGAGAAGTGTCACCTGCCAAAGTTTACTTCTGACAAGCTTGTACAAGCTCAAAATCGACGTCTTTCACTGCTACAAAGTCATCGAAATCACGGCCAAGCGAAATGTAACCTGAATGCTTGTCGGGGCCGTGAACAAAGACGAGACTGTTGTTCCAGACGAGTGCCACTCACTCAGCCCCACAGCCAAGTCCAGTCGACTTGACCTTTATGGATCCAACCGCGGCAACCAGATGTGTCTGAGAAGTGTCACCTGCCAAAGGTAACTTCTGACAAGCTACAAAGTTATCGAAACTACGGCCAAGCGAAATGTAACCTGAATCCGTGTCGGGGTCGTGAACAAAGACGAGATTGTTGTTCCAGACGAGTGCCACTCACTCAACCCCACAGCCAAGTCCAGTCGACTGGACCTTTATGGATCAAAATGCGGCACCCAGATGTGTCTGAAAAGTGTCACCTGCCTAAGGTTACTTCTGACAAGCTTGTACAAGCTCGACGGCGACGTCCTTCACTGCTACAAAGTCATCGAAATCACGGCCAAGCGAAATGTAACCTGAATGCTGGTCGGGGCCGTGAACAAAGACGAGACTGTTGTTCCAGACGAGTGCCACTCACTCAACCCCACAGCCAAGTCCAGTCGACTGGACCTTTATGGATCCAAACGCGGCACCCAGATGTGTCTGAGAAGTGTCACCTGCCAAAGGTTACTTCTGACAAGCTTGTACAAGCTCGACGGCGACGTCTTTCACTGCTACAAAGTCATCGAAACTACGGCCAAGCGAAATGTAACCTGAATCCGTGTCGGGCCAGTGAACAAAGACGAGATTGTTGTTCCAGACGAGTGCCACTCACTCAGCCCCACAGCCAAGTCCAGTCGACTTGACCTTTATGGATCCAAACGCGGCAACCAGATGTGTCTGAGAAGTGTCACCTGCCAAAGGTTACTTCTGACAAGCTACAAAGTCATCGAAACTACAGCCAAGCGAAATGTAACCTGAATGCTGGTCGGGGCCGTGAACAAAGACGAGACTGTTGTTCCAGACGAGTGCCACTCACTCAACCCCACAGCCAATTCCAGTCGACTGGACCTTTATGGATCCAAACGCGGCACCCAGATGTGTCTGAGAAGTGTCACCTGCCAAAGGTTACTTCTGACAAGCTTGTACAAGCTCGACGGCGACGTCTTTCGCTGCTACAAAGTCATCGAAACTACGGCCAAGCGAAATGTAACCTGAATCCGTGTCGGGCCCGTGAACAAAGACGAGATTGTTGTTCCAGACGAGTGCCACTCACGCAACCCCACAGCCAAGTCCAGTCGACTGGACCTTTATGGATCCAAACGCGGCAACCAGATGTGTCTGAGAAGTGTCACCTGCCAAAGGTTACTTCTGACAAGCTTGTACAAGCTCGACAGCGACGTCTTTCACTGCTACAAAGTTATCGAAACTACGGCCAAGCGAAATGTAACCTGAATCCGTGTCGGGGTCGTGAACAAAGACGAGATTGTTGTTCCAGACGAGTGCCACTCACTCAACCCCACAGCCAAGTCCAGTCGACTGGACCTTTATGGATCAAAATGTGGCACCCAGATGTGTCTGAAATGTGTCCCATGCCTAAGGTTACTTCTGACAAGCTTGTACAAGCTCGACGGCGACGTCTTTCACTGCTACAAAGTCATCGAAATCACGGCCAAGCGAAATGTAACCTGAATGCTGGTCGGGGCCGTGAACAAAGACGAGACTGTTGTTCCAGACGAGTGCCACTCACTCAACCCCACAGCCAAGTCCAGTCGACTGGACCTTTATGGATCCAAACGCGGCACCCAGATGTGTCTGAGAAGTGTCACCTGCCAAAGGTTACTTCTGACAAGCTTGTACAAGCTCGACATCGACGTCTTTCACTGCTACAAAGTCATCGAAACTACGGCCAAGCTAAATGTAACCTGAATCCGTGTCGGGCCCGTGAACAAAGACGAGATTGTTGTTCCAGACGAGTGCCACTCACTCAGCCCCACAGCCAAGTCCAGTCGACTGAACCTTTATGGATCCAAACGCGGCAACCAGATGTGTCTGAGAAGTGTCACCTGCCAAAGGTTACTTCTGACAAGCTTGTACAAGCTCGACAGCGACGTCTTTCACTGCTACAAAGTCATCGAAACTACGGCCAAGCGAAATGTAACCTGAATCCGTGTCGGGCCCGTGAACAAAGACGAGATTGTTGTTCCAGACGAGTGCCACTCACGCAACCCCACAGCCAAGTCCAGTCGACTTGACCTTTATGGATCCAAACGCGGCACCCAGATGTGTCTGAGAAGTGTCACCTGCCAAAGGTTACTTCTGACAAGCTTGTACAAGCTCGACATCGACGTCTTTCACTGCTACAAAGTCATCGAAACTACGGCCAAGCGAAATGTAACCTGAATCCGTGTCTGGCCCGTGAACAAAGACGAGATTGTTGTTCCAGACGAGTGCCACTCACGCAACCCCACAGCCAAGTCCAGTCGACTGGACCTTTATGGATCCAAACGCGGCAACCAGATGTGTCTGAGAAGTGTCACCTGCCAAAGGTTACTTCTGACAAGCTTGTACAAGCTCGACAGCGACGTCTTTCACTGCTACAAAGTTATCGAAACTACGGCCAAGCGAAATGTAACCTGAATCCATGTCGGGGTCGTGAACAAAGACGAGATTGTTGTTCCAGACGAGTGCCACTCACTCAACCCCACAGCCAAGTCCAGTCGACTGGACCTTTATGGATCAAAATGTGGCACCCAGATGTGTCTGAAATGTGTCACATGCCTAAGGTTACTTCTGACAAGCTTGTACAAGCTCGACGGCGACGTCTTTCACTGCTACAAAGTCATCGAAATCACGGCCAAGCGAAATGTAACCTGAATGCTGGTCGGGGCCGTGAACAAAGACGAGACTGTTGTTCCAGACGAGTGCCACTCACTCAACCCCACAGCCAAGTCCAGTCGACTGGACCTTTATGGATCCAAACGCGGCACCCAGATGTGTCTGAGAAGTGTCACCTGCCAAAGGTTACTTCTGACAAGCTTGTACAAGCTCGACATCGACGTCTTTCACTGCTACAAAGTCATCGAAACTACGGCCAAGCTAAATGTAACCTGAATCCGTGTCGGGCCCGTGAACAAAGACGAGATTGTTGTTCCAGACGAGTGCCACTCACTCAGCCCCACAGCCAAGTCCAGTCGATTGAACCTTTATGGATCCAAACGCGGCAACCAGATGTGTCTGAGAAGTGTCACCTGCCAAAGGTTACTTCTGACAAGCTTGTACAAGCTCGACAGCGACGTCTTTCACTGCTACAAAGTCATCGAAACTACGGCCAAGCGAAATGTAACCTGAATCCGTGTCGGGCCCGTGAACAAAGACGAGATTGTTGTTCCAGACGAGTGCCACTCACGCAACCCCACAGCCAAGTCCAGTCGACTGGACCTTTATGGATCCAAACGCGGCAACCAGATGTGTCTGAGAAGTGTCACCTGCCAAAGGTTACTTCTGACAAGCTTGTACAAGCTCGACAGCGACGTCTTTCACTGCTACAAAGTTATCGAAACTACGGCCAAGCGAAATGTAACCTGAATCCGTGTCGGGGTCGTGAACAAAGACGAGATTGTTGTTCCAGACGAGTGCCACTCACTCAACCCCACAGCCAAGTCCAGTCGACTGGACCTTTATGGATCAAAATGTGGCACCCAGATGTGTCTGAAATGTGTCACATGCCTAAGGTTACTTCTGACAAGCTTGTACAAGCTCGACGGCGACGTCTTTCACTGCTACAAAGTCATCGAAATCACGGCCAAGCGAAATGTAACCTGAATGCTGGTCGGGGCCGTGAACAAAGACGAGACTGTTGTTCCAGACGAGTGCCACTCACTCAACCCCACAGCCAAGTCCAGTCGACTGGACCTTTATGGATCCAAACGCGGCACCCAGATGTGTCTGAGAAGTGTCACCTGCCAAAGGTTACTTCTGACAAGCTTGTACAAGCTCGACATCGACGTCTTTCACTGCTACAAAGTCATCGAAACTACGGCCAAGCTAAATGTAACCTGAATCCGTGTCGGGCCCGTGAACAAAGACGAGATTGTTGTTCCAGACGAGTGCCACTCACTCAGCCCCACAGCCAAGTCCAGTCGACTGAACCTTTATGGATCCAAACGCGGCAACCAGATGTGTCTGAGAAGTGTCACCTGCCAAAGGTTACTTCTGACAAGCTTGTACAAGCTCGACAGCGACGTCTTTCACTGCTACAAAGTCATCGAAACTACGGCCAAGCGAAATGTTACCTGAATCCGTGTCGGGGTCGTGAACAAAGACGAGATTGTTGTTCCAGACGAGTGCCACTCACGCAACCCCACAGCCAAGTCCAGTCGACTGGACCTTTATGGATCCAAACGCGGCAACCAGATGTGTCTGAGAAGTGTCACCTGCCAAAGGTTACTTCTGACAAGCTTGTACAAGCTCGACAGCGACGTCTTTCACTGCTACAAAGTTATCGAAACTACGGCCAAGCGAAATGTAACCTGAATCCGTGTCGGGGTCGTGAACAAAGACGAGATTGTTGTTCCAGACGAGTGCCACTCACTCAACCCCACAGCCAAGTCCAGTCGACTGGACCTTTATGGATCAAAATGTGGCACCCAGATGTGTCTGAAATGTGTCACATGCCTAAGGTTACTTCTGACAAGCTTGTACAAGCTCGACGGCGACGTCTTTCACTGCTACAAAGTCATCGAAATCACGGCCAAGCGAAATGTAACCTGAATGCTGGTCGGGGCCGTGAACAAAGACGAGACTGTTGTTCCAGACGAGTGCCACTCACTCAACCCCACAGCCAAGTCCAGTCGACTGGACCTTTATGGATCCAAACGCGGCACCCAGATGTGTCTGAGAAGTGTCACCTGCCAAAGGTTACTTCTGACAAGCTTGTACAAGCTCGACATCGACGTCTTTCACTGCTACAAAGTCATCGAAACTACGGCCAAGCTAAATGTAACCTGAATCCGTGTCGGGCCCGTGAACAAAGACGAGATTGTTGTTCCAGACGAGTGCCACTCACTCAGCCCCACAGCCAAGTCCAGTCGACTGAACCTTTATGGATCCAAACGCGGCAACCAGATGTGTCTGAGAAGTGTCACCTGCCAAAGGTTACTTCTGACAAGCTTGTACAAGCTCGACAGCGACGTCTTTCACTGCTACAAAGTCATCGAAACTACGGCCAAGCGAAATGTAACCTGAATCCGTGTCGGGCCCGTGAACAAAGACGAGATTGTTGTTCCAGACGAGTGCCACTCACTCAGCCCCACAGCCAAGTCTAGTCGACTTGACCTTTATGGATCCAAACGCGGCAACCAGATGTGTCTGAGAAGTGTCACCTGCCAAAGGTAACTTCTGACAAGCTACAAAGTCATCGAAACTACGGCCAAGCGAAATGTAACCTGAATCCGTGTCGGGGTCGTGAACAAAGACGAGATTGTTGTTCCAGACGAGTGCCACTCACTCAGCCCCACAGCCAAGTCTAGTCGACTTGACCTTTATGGATCCAAACGCGGCAACCAGATGTGTCTGAGAAGTGTCACCTGCCAAAGGTTACTTCTGACAAGCTTGTACAAGCTCGACAGCGACGTCTTTCACTGCTAAAAAGTTATCGAAACTACGGCCAAGCGAAATGTAACCTGAATCCGTGTCGGGGTCGTGAACAAAGACGAGATTGTTGTTCCAGACGAGTGCCACTCACTCAACCCCACAGCCAAGTCCAGTCGACTGGACCTTTATGGATCCAAACGCGGCACCCAGATGTGTCTGAGAAGTGTCACCTGCCAAAGGTTACTTCTGACAAGCTTGTACAAGCTCGACGGCGACGTCTTTCACTGCTACAAAGTCATCGAAACTACGGCCAAGCGAAATGTAACCTGAATCCGTGTCGGGCCAGTGAACAAAGACGAGATTGTTGTTCCAGACGAGTGCCACTCACTCAGCCCCACAGCCAAGTCCAGTCGACTGGACCTTTATGGATCAAAATGTGGCACCCAGATGTATCTGAGAAGTGTCACCTGCCAAAGGTTACTTCTGACAAGCTTGTACAAGCTCGACATCGACGTCTTTCACTGCTACAAAGTCATCGAAACTACGGCCAAGCTAAATGCAACCTGAATCCGTGTCGGGCCCGTGAACAAAGACGAGATTGTTGTTCCAGACGAGTGTCACTCACTCAGCCCCACAGCCAAGTCCAGTCGACTGAACCTTTATGGATCCAAACGCGGCAACCAGATGTGTCTGAGAAGTGTCACCTGCCAAAGGTTACTTCTGACAAGCTTGTACAAGCTCGACAGCGACGTCTTTCACTGCTACAAAGTCATCGAAACTACGGCCAAGCGAAATGTAACCTGAATCCGTGTCGGGGTCGTGAACAAAGACGAGATTGTTGTTCCAGACGAGTGCCACTCACGCAACCCCACAGCCAAGTCCAGTCGACTGGACCTTTATGGATCCAAACGCGGCAACCAGATGTGTCTGAGAAGTGTCACCTGCCAAAGGTTACTTCTGACAAGCTTGTACAAGCTCGACAGCGACGTCTTTCACTGCTACAAAGTTATCGAAACTACGGCCAAGCGAAATGTAACCTGAATCCGTGTCGGGGTCGTGAACAAAGACGAGATTGTTGTTCCAGACGAGTGCCACTCACTCAACCCCACAGCCAAGTCCAGTCGACTGGACCTTTATGGATCAAAATGTGGCACCCAGATGTGTCTGAAATGTGTCACATGCCTAAGGTTACTTCTGACAAGCTTGTACAAGCTCGACGGCGACGTCTTTCACTGCTACAAAGTCATCGAAATCACGGCCAAGCGAAATGTAACCTGAATGCTGGTCGGGGCCGTGAACAAAGACGAGACTGTTGTTCCAGACGAGTGCCACTCACTCAACCCCACAGCCAAGTCCAGTCGACTGGACCTTTATGGATCCAAACGCGGCACCCAGATGTGTCTGAGAAGTGTCACCTGCCAAAGGTTACTTCTGACAAGCTTGTACGAGCTCGACATCGACGTCTTTCACTGCTACAAAGTCATCGAAACTACGGCCAAGCTAAATGTAACCTGAATCCGCGTCGGGCCCGTGAACAAAGACGAGATTGTTGTTCCAGACGAGTGCCACTCACTCAGCCCCACAGCCAAGTCCAGTCGACTGAACCTTTATGGATCCAAACGCGGCAACCAGATGTGTCTGAGAAGTGTCACCTGCCAAAGGTTACTTCTGACAAGCTTGTACAAGCTCGACAGCGACGTCTTTCACTGCTACAAAGTCATCGAAACTACGGCCAAGCGAAATGTAACCTGAATCCGTGTCGGGGTCGTGAACAAAGACGAGATTGTTGTTCCAGACGAGTGCCACTCACGCAACCCCACAGCCAAGTCCAGTCGACTGGACCTTTATGGATCCAAACGCGGCAACCAGATGTGTCTGAGAAGTGTCACCTGCCAAAGGTTACTTCTGACAAGCTTGTACAAGCTCGACATCGACGTCTTTCACTGCTACAAAGTCATCCAAACTACGGCCAAGCGAAATGTAACCTGAATCCGTGTCGGGCCCGTGAACAAAGACGAGATTGTTGTTCCAGACGAGTGCCACTCACTCAGCCCCACAGCCAAGTCTAGTCGACTTGACCTTTATGGATCCAAACGCGGCAACCAGATGTGTCTGAGAAGTGTCACCTGCCAAAGGTAACTTCTGACAAGCTACAAAGTCATCGAAACTACGGCCAAGCGAAATGAAACCTGAATCAGTGTCGGGGTCGTGAACAAAGACGAGATTGTTGTTCCAGACGAGTGCCACTCACTCAGCCCCACAGCCAAGTCTAGTCGACTTGACCTTTATGGATCCAAACGCGGCAACCAGATGTGTCTGAGAAGTGTCACCTGCCAAAGGTTACTTCTGACAAGCTTGTACAAGCTCGACAGCGACGTCTTTCACTGCTAAAAAGTTATCGAAACTACGGCCAAGCGAAATGTAACCTGAATCCGTGTCGGGGTCGTGAACAAAGACGAGATTGTTGTTCCAGACGAGTGCCACTCACTCAACCCCACAGCCAAGTCCAGTCGACTGGACCTTTATGGATCAAAATGTGGCACCCAGATGTGTCTGAAATGTGTCACATGCCTAAGGTTACTTCTGACAAGCTTGTACAAGCTCGACGGCGACGTCTTTCACTGCTACAAAGTCATCGAAATCACGGCCAAGCGAAATGTAACCTGAATGCTGGTCGGGGCCGTGAACAAAGACGAGACTGTTGTTCCAGACGAGTGCCACTCACTCAACCCCACAGCCAAGTCCAGTCGACTGGACCTTTATGGATCCAAACGCGGCACCCAGATGTGTCTGAGAAGTGTCACCTGCCAAAGGTTACTTCTGACAAGCTTGTACAAGCTCGA
This sequence comes from Alitta virens, assembly GCA_932294295.1. Lineage (NCBI taxonomy): Eukaryota > Metazoa > Annelida > Polychaeta > Phyllodocida > Nereididae > Alitta > Alitta virens. Next base: position 11,361,269 of record OW028583.1, on the reverse strand, counting down.
CATCGACGTCTTTCACTGCTACAAAGTCATCGAAACTACGGCCAAGCGAAATGTAACCTGAATCCGTGTCGGGCCCGTGAACAAAGACGAGATTGTTGTTCCAGACGAGTGCCACTCACGCAACCCCACAGCCAAGTCCAGTCGACTGGACCTTTATGGATCCAAACGCGGCAACCAGATGTGTCTGAGAAGTGTCACCTGCCAAAGGTTACTTCTGACAAGCTTGTACAAGCTCGACAGCGACGTCTTTCACTGCTACAAAGTCATCGAAACTACGGCCAAGCGAAATGTAACCTGAATCCGTGTCGGGGTCGTGAACAAAGACGAGATTGTTGTTCCAGACGAGTGCCACTCACGCAACCCCACAGCCAAGTCCAGTCGACTGGACCTTTATGGATCCAAACGCGGCAACCAGATGTGTCTGAGAAGTGTCACCTGCCAAAGGTTACTTCTGACAAGCTTGTACAAGCTCGACATCGACGTCTTTCACTGCTACAAAGTCATCGAAACTACGGCCAAGCGAAATGTAACCTGAATCCGTGTCGGGCCCGTGAACAAAGACGAGATTGTTGTTCCAGACGAGTGCCACTCACTCAGCCCCACAGCCAAGTCCAGTCGACTGGACCTTTATGGATCTAAATGCGGCACCCAGATGTGTCTGAAAAGTGTCACCTGCCTAAGGTTACTTCTGACAAGCTTGTACAAGCTCGACGGCGACGTCTTTCACTGCTACAAAGTCATCGAAATCACGGCCAAGCGAAATGTAACCTGAATGCTGGTCGGGGCCGTGAACAAAGACGAGACTGTTGTTCCAGACGAGTGCCACTCACTCAACCCCACAGCCAAGTCCAGTCGACTGGACCTTTATGGATCCAAACGCGGCAACCAGATGTGTCTGAGAAGTGTCACCTGCCAAAGGTAACTTCTGACAAGCTAAAAAGTCATCGAAACTACGGCCAAGCGAAAAGTAACCTGAATCCATGTCGGGGTCGTGAACAAAGACGAGATTGTTGTTCCAGACGAGTGCCACTCACTCAACCCCACAGCCAAGTCCAGTCGACTGGACCTTTATGGATCTAAATGCGGCACCCAGATGTGTCTGAAAAGTGTCACCTGCCTAAGGTTACTTCTGACAAGCTTGTACAAGCTCGACGGCGACGTCTTTCACTGCTACAAAGTCATCGAAATCACGGCCAAGCGAAATGTAACCTGAATGCTGGTCGGGGCCGTGAACAAAGACGAGACTGTTGTTCCAGACGAGTGCCACTCACTCAACCCCACAGCCAAGTCCAGTCGACTGGACCTTTATGGATCCAAACGCGGGACCCAGATGTGTCTGAGAAGTGTCACCTGCCAAAGTTTACTTCTGACAAGCTTGTACAAGCTCAAAATCGACGTCTTTCACTGCTACAAAGTCATCGAAATCACGGCCAAGCGAAATGTAACCTGAATGCTTGTCGGGGCCGTGAACAAAGACGAGACTGTTGTTCCAGACGAGTGCCACTCACTCAGCCCCACAGCCAAGTCCAGTCGACTTGACCTTTATGGATCCAACCGCGGCAACCAGATGTGTCTGAGAAGTGTCACCTGCCAAAGGTAACTTCTGACAAGCTACAAAGTTATCGAAACTACGGCCAAGCGAAATGTAACCTGAATCCGTGTCGGGGTCGTGAACAAAGACGAGATTGTTGTTCCAGACGAGTGCCACTCACTCAACCCCACAGCCAAGTCCAGTCGACTGGACCTTTATGGATCAAAATGCGGCACCCAGATGTGTCTGAAAAGTGTCACCTGCCTAAGGTTACTTCTGACAAGCTTGTACAAGCTCGACGGCGACGTCCTTCACTGCTACAAAGTCATCGAAATCACGGCCAAGCGAAATGTAACCTGAATGCTGGTCGGGGCCGTGAACAAAGACGAGACTGTTGTTCCAGACGAGTGCCACTCACTCAACCCCACAGCCAAGTCCAGTCGACTGGACCTTTATGGATCCAAACGCGGCACCCAGATGTGTCTGAGAAGTGTCACCTGCCAAAGGTTACTTCTGACAAGCTTGTACAAGCTCGACGGCGACGTCTTTCACTGCTACAAAGTCATCGAAACTACGGCCAAGCGAAATGTAACCTGAATCCGTGTCGGGCCAGTGAACAAAGACGAGATTGTTGTTCCAGACGAGTGCCACTCACTCAGCCCCACAGCCAAGTCCAGTCGACTTGACCTTTATGGATCCAAACGCGGCAACCAGATGTGTCTGAGAAGTGTCACCTGCCAAAGGTTACTTCTGACAAGCTACAAAGTCATCGAAACTACAGCCAAGCGAAATGTAACCTGAATGCTGGTCGGGGCCGTGAACAAAGACGAGACTGTTGTTCCAGACGAGTGCCACTCACTCAACCCCACAGCCAATTCCAGTCGACTGGACCTTTATGGATCCAAACGCGGCACCCAGATGTGTCTGAGAAGTGTCACCTGCCAAAGGTTACTTCTGACAAGCTTGTACAAGCTCGACATCGACGTCTTTCACTGCTACAAAGTCATCGAAACTACGGCCAAGCGAAATGTAACCTGAATCCGTGTCGGGCCCGTGAACAAAGACGAGATTGTTGTTCCAGACGAGTGCCACTCACGCAACCCCACAGCCAAGTCCAGTCGACTGGACCTTTATGGATCCAAACGCGGCAACCAGATGTGTCTGAGAAGTGTCACCTGCCAAAGGTTACTTCTGACAAGCTTGTACAAGCTCGACAGCGACGTCTTTCACTGCTACAAAGTTATCGAAACTACGGCCAAGCGAAATGTAACCTGAATCCGTGTCGGGGTCGTGAACAAAGACGAGATTGTTGTTCCAGACGAGTGCCACTCACTCAACCCCACAGCCAAGTCCAGTCGACTGGACCTTTATGGATCAAAATGTGGCACCCAGATGTGTCTGAGAAGTGTCACATGCCTAAGGTTACTTCTGACAAGCTTGTACAAGCTCGACGGCGACGTCTTTCACTGCTACAAAGTCATCGAAATCACGGCCAAGCGAAATGTAACCTGAATGCTGGTCGGGGCCGTGAACAAAGACGAGACTGTTGTTCCAGACGAGTGCCACTCACTCAACCCCACAGCCAAGTCCAGTCGACTGGACCTTTATGGATCCAAACGCGGCACCCAGATGTGTCTGAGAAGTGTCACCTGCCAAAGGTTACTTCTGACAAGCTTGTACAAGCTCGACATCGACGTCTTTCACTGCTACAAAGTCATCGAAACTACGGCCAAGCTAAATGTAACCTGAATCCGTGTCGGGCCCGTGAACAAAGACGAGATTGTTGTTCCAGACGAGTGCCACTCACTCAGCCCCACAGCCAAGTCCAGTCGACTGAACCTTTATGGATCCAAACGCGGCAACCAGATGTGTCTGAGAAGTGTCACCTGCCAAAGGTTACTTCTGACAAGCTTGTACAAGCTCGACAGCGACGTCTTTCACTGCTACAAAGTCATCGAAACTACGGCCAAGCGAAATGTAACCTGAATCCGTGTCGGGCCCGTGAACAAAGACGAGATTGTTGTTCCAGACGAGTGCCACTCACGCAACCCCACAGCCAAGTCCAGTCGACTGGACCTTTATGGATCCAAACGCGGCACCCAGATGTGTCTGAGAAGTGTCACCTGCCAAAGGTTACTTCTGACAAGCTTGTACAAGCTCGACATCGACGTCTTTCACTGCTACAAAGTCATCGAAACTACGGCCAAGCGAAATGTAACCTGAATCTGTGTCGGGCCCGTGAACAAAGACGAGATTGTTGTTCCAGACGAGTGCCACTCACGCAACCCCACAGCCAAGTCCAGTCGACTGGACCTTTATGGATCCAAACGCGGCAACCAGATGTGTCTGAGAAGTGTCACCTGCCAAAGGTTACTTCTGACAAGCTTGTACAAGCTCGACAGCGACGTCTTTCACTGCTACAAAGTTATCGAAACTACGGCCAAGCGAAATGTAACCTGAATCCGTGTCGGGGTCGTGAACAAAGACGAGATTGTTGTTCCAGACGAGTGCCACTCACTCAACCCCACAGCCAAGTCCAGTCGACTGGACCTTTATGGATCAAAATGTGGCACCCAGATGTGTCTGAAATGTGTCACATGCCTAAGGTTACTTCTGACAAGCTTGTACAAGCTCGACGGCGACGTCTTTCACTGCTACAAAGTCATCGAAATCACGGCCAAGCGAAATGTAACCTGAATGCTGGTCGGGGCCGTGAACAAAGACGAGACTGTTGTTCCAGACGAGTGCCACTCACTCAACCCCACAGCCAAGTCCAGTCGACTGGACCTTTATGGATCCAAACGCGGCACCCAGATGTGTCTGAGAAGTGTCACCTGCCAAAGGTTACTTCTGACAAGCTTGTACAAGCTCGACATCGACGTCTTTCACTGCTACAAAGTCATCGAAACTACGGCCAAGCTAAATGTAACCTGAATCCGTGTCGGGCCCGTGAACAAAGACGAGATTGTTGTTCCAGACGAGTGCCACTCACTCAGCCCCACAGCCAAGTCCAGTCGACTGAACCTTTATGGATCCAAACGCGGCAACCAGATGTGTCTGAGAAGTGTCACCTGCCAAAGGTTACTTCTGACAAGCTTGTACAAGCTCGACAGCGACGTCTTTCACTGCTACAAAGTCATCGAAACTACGGCCAAGCGAAATGTAACCTGAATCCGTGTCGGGCCCGTGAACAAAGACGAGATTGTTGTTCCAGACGAGTGCCACTCACGCAACCCCACAGCCAAGTCCAGTCGACTGGACCTTTATGGATCCAAACGCGGCAACCAGATGTGTCTGAGAAGTGTCACCTGCCAAAGGTTACTTCTGACAAGCTTGTACAAGCTCGACAGCGACGTCTTTCACTGCTACAAAGTTATCGAAACTACGGCCAAGCGAAATGTAACCTGAATCCGTGTCGGGGTCGTGAACAAAGACGAGATTGTTGTTCCAGACGAGTGCCACTCACTCAACCCCACAGCCAAGTCCAGTCGACTGGACCTTTATGGATCAAAATGTGGCACCCAGATGTGTCTGAAATGTGTCACATGCCTAAGGTTACTTCTGACAAGCTTGTACAAGCTCGACGGCGACGTCTTTCACTGCTACAAAGTCATCGAAATCACGGCCAAGCGAAATGTAACCTGAATGCTGGTCGGGGCCGTGAACAAAGACGAGACTGTTGTTCCAGACGAGTGCCACTCACTCAACCCCACAGCCAAGTCCAGTCGACTGGACCTTTATGGATCCAAACGCGGCACCCAGATGTGTCTGAGAAGTGTCACCTGCCAAAGGTTACTTCTGACAAGCTTGTACAAGCTCGACATCGACGTCTTTCACTGCTACAAAGTCATCGAAACTACGGCCAAGCTAAATGTAACCTGAATCCGTGTCGGGCCCGTGAACAAAGACGAGATTGTTGTTCCAGACGAGTGCCACTCACTCAGCCCCACAGCCAAGTCCAGTCGACTGAACCTTTATGGATCCAAACGCGGCAACCAGATGTGTCTGAGAAGTGTCACCTGCCAAAGGTTACTTCTGACAAGCTTGTACAAGCTCGACAGCGACGTCTTTCACTGCTACAAAGTCATCGAAACTACGGCCAAGCGAAATGTAACCTGAATCCGTGTCGGGGTCGTGAACAAAGACGAGATTGTTGTTCCAGACGAGTGCCACTCACGCAACCCCACAGCCAAGTCCAGTCGACTGGACCTTTATGGATCCAAACGCGGCAACCAGATGTGTCTGAGAAGTGTCACCTGCCAAAGGTTACTTCTGACAAGCTTGTACAAGCTCGACAGCGACGTCTTTCACTGCTACAAAGTTATCGAAACTACGGCCAAGCGAAATGTAACCTGAATCCGTGTCGGGGTCGTGAACAAAGACGAGATTGTTGTTCCAGACGAGTGCCACTCACTCAACCCCACAGCCAAGTCCAGTCGACTGGACCTTTATGGATCAAAATGTGGCACCCAGATGTGTCTGAAATGTGTCACATGCCTAAGGTTACTTCTGACAAGCTTGTACAAGCTCGACGGCGACGTCTTTCACTGCTACAAAGTCATCGAAATCACGGCCAAGCGAAATGTAACCTGAATGCTGGTCGGGGCCGTGAACAAAGACGAGACTGTTGTTCCAGACGAGTGCCACTCACTCAACCCCACAGCCAAGTCCAGTCGACTGGACCTTTATGGATCCAAACGCGGCACCCAGATGTGTCTGAGAAGTGTCACCTGCCAAAGGTTACTTCTGACAAGCTTGTACAAGCTCGACATCGACGTCTTTCACTGCTACAAAGTCATCGAAACTACGGCCAAGCTAAATGTAACCTGAATCCGTGTCGGGCCCGTGAACAAAGACGAGATTGTTGTTCCAGACGAGTGCCACTCACTCAGCCCCACAGCCAAGTCCAGTCGACTGAACCTTTATGGATCCAAACGCGGCAACCAGATGTGTCTGAGAAGTGTCACCTGCCAAAGGTTACTTCTGACAAGCTTGTACAAGCTCGACAGCGACGTCTTTCACTGCTACAAAGTCATCGAAACTACGGCCAAGCGAAATGTAACCTGAATCCGTGTCGGGGTCGTGAACAAAGACGAGATTGTTGTTCCAGACGAGTGCCACTCACGCAACCCCACAGCCAAGTCCAGTCGACTGGACCTTTATGGATCCAAACGCGGCAACCAGATGTGTCTGAGAAGTGTCACCTGCCAAAGGTTACTTCTGACAAGCTTGTACAAGCTCGACATCGACGTCTTTCACTGCTACAAAGTCATCCAAACTACGGCCAAGCGAAATGTAACCTGAATCCGTGTCGGGCCCGTGAACAAAGACGAGATTGTTGTTCCAGACGAGTGCCACTCACTCAGCCCCACAGCCAAGTCTAGTCGACTTGACCTTTATGGATCCAAACGCGGCAACCAGATGTGTCTGAGAAGTGTCACCTGCCAAAGGTAACTTCTGACAAGCTACAAAGTCATCGAAACTACGGCCAAGCGAAATGTAACCTGAATCCGTGTCGGGGTCGTGAACAAAGACGAGATTGTTGTTCCAGACGAGTGCCACTCACTCAGCCCCACAGCCAAGTCTAGTCGACTTGACCTTTATGGATCCAAACGCGGCAACCAGATGTGTCTGAGAAGTGTCACCTGCCAAAGGTTACTTCTGACAAGCTTGTACAAGCTCGACAGCGACGTCTTTCACTGCTAAAAAGTTATCGAAACTACGGCCAAGCGAAATGTAACCTGAATCCGTGTCGGGGTCGTGAACAAAGACGAGATTGTTGTTCCAGACGAGTGCCACTCACTCAACCCCACAGCCAAGTCCAGTCGACTGGACCTTTATGGATCAAAATGTGGCACCCAGATGTGTCTGAAATGTGTCACATGCCTAAGGTTACTTCTGACAAGCTTGTACAAGCTCGACGGCGACGTCTTTCACTGCTACAAAGTCATCGAAATCACGGCCAAGCGAAATGTAACCTGAATGCTGGTCGGGGCCGTGAACAAAGACGAGACTGTTGTTCCAGACGAGTGCCACTCACTCAACCCCACAGCCAAGTCCAGTCGACTGGACCTTTATGGATCCAAACGCGGCACCCAGATGTGTCTGAGAAGTGTCACCTGCCAAAGGTTACTTCTGACAAGCTTGTACAAGCTCGACATCGACGTCTTTCACTGCTACAAAGTCATCGAAACTACGGCCAAGCGAAATGTAACCTGAATCCGTGTCGGGCCCGTGAACAAAGACGAGATTGTTGTTCCAGACGAGTGCCACTCACGCAACCCCACAGCCAAGTCCAGTCGACTGGACCTTTATGGATCCAAACGCGGCAACCAGATGTGTCTGAGAAGTGTCACCTGCCAAAGGTTACTTCTGACAAGCTTGTACAAGCTCGACAGCGACGTCTTTCACTGCTACAAAGTCATCGAAACTACGGCCAAGCGAAATGTAACCTGAATCCGTGTCGGGGTCGTGAACAAAGACGAGATTGTTGTTCCAGACGAGTGCCACTCACGCAACCCCACAGCCAAGTCCAGTCGACTGGACCTTTATGGATCCAAACGCGGCAACCAGATGTGTCTGAGAAGTGTCACCTGCCAAAGGTTACTTCTGACAAGCTTGTACAAGCTCGACATCGACGTCTTTCACTGCTACAAAGTCATCGAAACTACGGCCAAGCGAAATGTAACCTGAATCCGTGTCGGGCCCGTGAACAAAGACGAGATTGTTGTTCCAGACGAGTGCCACTCACTCAGCCCCACAGCCAAGTCCAGTCGACTGGACCTTTATGGATCTAAATGCGGCACCCAGATGTGTCTGAAAAGTGTCACCTGCCTAAGGTTACTTCTGACAAGCTTGTACAAGCTCGACGGCGACGTCTTTCACTGCTACAAAGTCATCGAAATCACGGCCAAGCGAAATGTAACCTGAATGCTGGTCGGGGCCGTGAACAAAGACGAGACTGTTGTTCCAGACGAGTGCCACTCACTCAACCCCACAGCCAAGTCCAGTCGACTGGACCTTTATGGATCCAAACGCGGCAACCAGATGTGTCTGAGAAGTGTCACCTGCCAAAGGTAACTTCTGACAAGCTAAAAAGTCATCGAAACTACGGCCAAGCGAAAAGTAACCTGAATCCGTGTCGGGGTCGTGAACAAAGACGAGATTGTTGTTCCAGACGAGTGCCACTCACTCAACCCCACAGCCAAGTCCAGTCGACTGGACCTTTATGGATCTAAATGCGGCACCCAGATGTGTCTGAAAAGTGTCACCTGCCTAAGGTTACTTCTGACAAGCTTGTACAAGCTCGACGGCGACGTCTTTCACTGCTACAAAGTCATCGAAATCACGGCCAAGCGAAATGTAACCTGAATGCTGGTCGGGGCCGTGAACAAAGACGAGACTGTTGTTCCAGACGAGTGCCACTCACTCAACCCCACAGCCAAGTCCAGTCGACTGGACCTTTATGGATCCAAACGCGGGACCCAGATGTGTCTGAGAAGTGTCACCTGCCAAAGTTTACTTCTGACAAGCTTGTACAAGCTCAAAATCGACGTCTTTCACTGCTACAAAGTCATCGAAATCACGGCCAAGCGAAATGTAACCTGAATGCTTGTCGGGGCCGTGAACAAAGACGAGACTGTTGTTCCAGACGAGTGCCACTCACTCAGCCCCACAGCCAAGTCCAGTCGACTTGACCTTTATGGATCCAACCGCGGCAACCAGATGTGTCTGAGAAGTGTCACCTGCCAAAGGTAACTTCTGACAAGCTACAAAGTTATCGAAACTACGGCCAAGCGAAATGTAACCTGAATCCGTGTCGGGGTCGTGAACAAAGACGAGATTGTTGTTCCAGACGAGTGCCACTCACTCAACCCCACAGCCAAGTCCAGTCGACTGGACCTTTATGGATCAAAATGCGGCACCCAGATGTGTCTGAAAAGTGTCACCTGCCTAAGGTTACTTCTGACAAGCTTGTACAAGCTCGACGGCGACGTCTTTCACTGCTACAAAGTCATCGAAATCACGGCCAAGCGAAATGTAACCTGAATGCTGGTCGGGGCCGTGAACAAAGACGAGACTGTTGTTCCAGACGAGTGCCACTCACTCAACCCCACAGCCAAGTCCAGTCGACTGGACCTTTATGGATCCAAACGCGGCACCCAGATGTGTCTGAGAAGTGTCACCTGCCAAAGGTTACTTCTGACAAGCTTGTACAAGCTCGACGGCGACGTCTTTCACTGCTACAAAGTCATCGAAACTACGGCCAAGCGAAATGTAACCTGAATCCGTGTCGGGCCAGTGAACAAAGACGAGATTGTTGTTCCAGACGAGTGCCACTCACTCAGCCCCACAGCCAAGTCCAGTCGACTTGACCTTTATGGATCCAAACGCGGCAACCAGATGTGTCTGAGAAGTGTCACCTGCCAAAGGTTACTTCTGACAAGCTACAAAGTCATCGAAACTACAGCCAAGCGAAATGTAACCTGAATGCTGGTCGGGGCCGTGAACAAAGACGAGACTGTTGTTCCAGACGAGTGCCACTCACTCAACCCCACAGCCAATTCCAGTCGACTGGACCTTTATGGATCCAAACGCGGCACCCAGATGTGTCTGAGAAGTGTCACCTGCCAAAGGTTACTTCTGACAAGCTTGTACAAGCTCGACATCGACGTCTTTCACTGCTACAAAGTCATCGAAACTACGGCCAAGCGAAATGTAACCTGAATCCGTGTCGGGCCCGTGAACAAAGACGAGATTGTTGTTCCAGACGAGTGCCACTCACGCAACCCCACAGCCAAGTCCAGTCGACTGGACCTTTATGGATCCAAACGCGGCAACCAGATGTGTCTGAGAAGTGTCACCTGCCAAAGGTTACTTCTGACAAGCTTGTACAAGCTCGACAGCGACGTCTTTCACTGCTACAAAGTTATCGAAACTACGGCCAAGCGAAATGTAACCTGAATCCGTGTCGGGGTCGTGAACAAAGACGAGATTGTTGTTCCAGACGAGTGCCACTCACTCAACCCCACAGCCAAGTCCAGTCGACTGGACCTTTATGGATCAAAATGTGGCACCCAGATGTGTCTGAAATGTGTCACATGCCTAAGGTTACTTCTGACAAGCTTGTACAAGCTCGACGGCGACGTCTTTCACTGCTACAAAGTCATCGAAATCACGGCCAAGCGAAATGTAACCTGAATGCTGGTCGGGGCCGTGAACAAAGACGAGACTGTTGTTCCAGACGAGTGCCACTCACTCAACCCCACAGCCAAGTCCAGTCGACTGGACCTTTATGGATCCAAACGCGGCACCCTGATGTGTCTGAGAAGTGTCACCTGCCAAAGGTTACTTCTGACAAGCTTGTACAAGCTCGACATCGACGTCTTTCACTGCTACAAAGTCATCGAAACTACGGCCAAGCTAAATGTAACCTGAATCCGTGTCGGGCCCGTGAACAAAGACGAGATTGTTGTTCCAGACGAGTGCCACTCACTCAGCCCCACAGCCAAGTCCAGTCGACTGAACCTTTATGGATCCAAACGCGGCAACCAGATGTGTCTGAGAAGTGTCACCTGCCAAAGGTTACTTCTGACAAGCTTGTACAAGCTCGACAGCGACGTCTTTCACTGCTACAAAGTCATCGAAACTACGGCCAAGCGAAATGTAACCTGAATCCGTGTCGGCCCGTGAACAAAGACGAGATTGTTGTTCCAGACGAGTGCCACTCACGCAACCCCACAGCCAAGTCCAGTCGACTGGACCTTTATGGATCCAAACGCGGCAACCAGATGTGTTTGAGAAGTGTCACCTGCCAAAGGTTACTTCTGACAAGCTTGTACAAGCTCGACAGCGACGTCTTTCACTGCTACAAAGTTATCGAAACTACGGCCAAGCGAAATGTAACCTGAATCCGTGTCGGGGTCGTGAACAAAGACGAGATTGTTGTTCCAGACGAGTGCCACTCACTCAACCCCACAGCCAAGTCCAGTCGACTGGACCTTTATGGATCAAAATGTGGCACCCAGATGTGTCTGAAATGTGTCACATGCCTAAGGTTACTTCTGACAAGCTTGTACAAGCTCGACGGCGACGTCTTTCACTGCTACAAAGTCATCGAAATCACGGCCAAGCGAAATGTAACCTGAATGCTGGTCGGGGCCGTGAACAAAGACGAGACTGTTGTTCCAGACGAGTGCCACTCACTCAACCCCACAGCCAAGTCCAGTCGACTGGACCTTTATGGATCCAAACGCGGCACCCAGATGTGTCTGAGAAGTGTCACCTGCCAAAGGTTACTTCTGACAAGCTTGTACAAGCTCGACATCGACGTCTTTCACTGCTACAAAGTCATCGAAACTACGGCCAAGCTAAATGTAACCTGAATCCGTGTCGGGCCCGTGAACAAAGACGAGATTGTTGTTCCAGACGAGTGCCACTCACTCAGCCCCACAGCCAAGTCCAGTCGACTGAACCTTTATGGATCCAAACGCGGCAACCAGATGTGTCTGAGAAGTGTCACCTGCCAAAGGTTACTTCTGACAAGCTTGTACAAGCTCGACAGCGACGTCTTTCACTGCTACAAAGTCATCGAAACTACGGCCAAGCGAAATGTAACCTGAATCCGTGTCGGGGTTGTGAACAAAGACGAGATTGTTGTTCCAGACGAGTGCCACTCACGCAACCCCACAGCCAAGTCCAGTCGACTGGACCTTTATGGATCCAAACGCGGCAACCAGATGTGTCTGAGAAGTGTCACCTGCCAAAGGTTACTTCTGACAAGCTTGTACAAGCTCGACAGCGACGTCTTTCACTGCTACAAAGTTATCGAAACTACGGCCAAGCGAAATGTAACCTGAATCCGTGTCGGGGTCGTGAACAAAGACGAGATTGTTGTTCCAGACGAGTGCCACTCACTCAACCCCACAGCCAAGTCCAGTCGACTGGACCTTTATGGATCAAAATGTGGCACCCAGATGTGTCTGAAATGTGTCACATGCCTAAGGTTACTTCTGACAAGCTTGTACAAGCTCGACGGCGACGTCTTTCACTGCTACAAAGTCATCGAAATCACGGCCAAGCGAAATGTAACCTGAATGCTGGTCGGGGCCGTGAACAAAGACGAGACTGTTGTTCCAGACGAGTGCCACTCACTCAACCCCACAGCCAAGTCCAGTCGACTGGACCTTTATGGATCCAAACGCGGCACCCAGATGTGTCTGAGAAGTGTCACCTGCCAAAGGTTACTTCTGACAAGCTTGTACAAGCTCGACATCGACGTCTTTCACTGCTACAAAGTCATCGAAACTACGGCCAAGCTAAATGTAACCTGAATCCGTGTCGGGCCCGTGAACAAAGACGAGATTGTTGTTCCAGACGAGTGCCACTCACTCAGCCCCACAGCCAAGTCCAGTCGACTGAACCTTTATGGATCCAAACGCGGCAACCAGATGTGTCTGAGAAGTGTCACCTGCCAAAGGTTACTTCTGACAAGCTTGTACAAGCTCGACAGCGACGTCTTTCACTGCTACAAAGTCATCGAAACTACGGCCAAGCGAAATGTAACCTGAATCCGTGTCGGGGTCGTGAACAAAGACGAGATTGTTGTTCCAGACGAGTGCCACTCACGCAACCCCACAGCCAAGTCCAGTCGACTGGACCTTTATGGATCCAAACGCGGCAACCAGATGTGTCTGAGAAGTGTCACCTGCCAAAGGTTACTTCTGACAAGCTTGTACAAGCTCGACATCGACGTCTTTCACTGCTACAAAGTCATCCAAACTACGGCCAAGCGAAATGTAACCTGAATCCGTGTCGGGCCCGTGAACAAAGACGAGATTGTTGTTCCAGACGAGTGCCACTCACTCAGCCCCACAGCCAAGTCTAGTCGACTTGACCTTTATGGATCCAAACGCGGCAACCAGATGTGTCTGAGAAGTGTCACCTGCCAAAGGTAACTTCTGACAAGCTACAAAGTCATCGAAACTACGGCCAAGCGAAATGTAACCTGAATCCGTGTCGGGGTCGTGAACAAAGACGAGATTGTTGTTCCAGACGAGTGCCACTCACTCAGCCCCACAGCCAAGTCTAGTCGACTTGACCTTTATGGATCCAAACGCGGCAACCAGATGTGTCTGAGAAGTGTCACCTGCCAAAGGTTACTTCTGACAAGCTTGTACAAGCTCGACAGCGACGTCTTTCACTGCTACAAAGTTATCGAAACTACGGCCAAGCGAAATGTAACCTGAATCCGTGTCGGGGTCGTGAACAAAGACGAGATTGTTGTTCCAGACGAGTGCCACTCACTCAACCCCACAGCCAAGTCCAGTCGACTGGACCTTTATGGATCAAAATGTGGCACCCAGATGTGTCTGAAATGTGTCACATGCCTAAGGTTACTTCTGACAAGCTTGTACAAGCTCGACGGCGACGTCTTTCACTGCTACAAAGTCATCGAAATCACGGCCAAGCGAAATGTAACCTGAATGCTGGTCGGGGCCGTGAACAAAGACGAGACTGTTGTTCCAGACGAGTGCCACTCACTCAACCCCACAGCCAAGTCCAGTCGACTGGACCTTTATGGATCCAAACGCGGCACCCAGATGTGTCTGAGAAGTGTCACCTGCCAAAGGTTACTTCTGACAAGCTTGTACAAGCTCGACATCGACGTCTTTCACTGCTACAAAGTCATCGAAACTACGGCCAAGCGAAATGTAACCTGAATCCGTGTCGGGCCCGTGAACAAAGACGAGATTGTTGTTCCAGACGAGTGCCACTCACGCAACCCCACAGCCAAGTCCAGTCGACTGGACCTTTATGGATCCAAACGCGGCAACCAGATGTGTCTGAGAAGTGTCACCTGCCAAAGGTTACTTCTGACAAGCTTGTACAAGCTCGACAGCGACGTCTTTCACTGCTACAAAGTTATCGAAACTACGGCCAAGCGAAATGTAACCTGAATCCGTGTCGGGGTCGTGAACAAAGACGAGATTGTTGTTCCAGACGAGCGCCACTCACTCAACCCCACAGCCAAGTCCAGACGACTGGACCTTTATGGATCAAAATGTGGCACCCAGATGTGTCTGAAATGTGTCACATGCCTAAGGTTACTTCTGACAAGCTTGTACAAGCTCGACGGCGACGTCTTTCACTGCTACAAAGTCATCGAAATCACGGCCAAGCGAAATGTAACCTGAATGCTGGTCGGGGCCGTGAACAAAGACGAGACTGTTGTTCCAGACGAGTGCCACTCACTCAACCCCACAGCCAAGTCCAGTCGACTGGACCTTTATGGATCCAAACGCGGCACCCAGATGTGTCTGAGAAGTGTCACCTGCCAAAGGTTACTTCTGACAAGCTTGTACAAGCTCGACATCGACGTCTTTCACTGCTACAAAGTCATCGAAACTACGGCCAAGCTAAATGTAACCTGAATCCGTGTCGGGCCCGTGAACAAAGACGAGATTGTTGTTCCAGACGAGTGCCACTCACTCAGCCCCACAGCCAAGTCCAGTCGACTGAACCTTTATGGATCCAAACGCGGCAACCAGATGTGTCTGAGAAGTGTCACCTGCCAAAGGTTACTTCTGACAAGCTTGTACAAGCTCGACAGCGACGTCTTTCACTGCTACAAAGTCATCGAAACTACGGCCAAGCGAAATGTAACCTGAATCCGTGTCGGGGTCGTGAACAAAGACGAGATTGTTGTTCCAGACGAGTGCCACTCACGCAACCCCACAGCCAAGTCCAGTCGACTGGACCTTTATGGATCCAAACGCGGCAACCAGATGTGTCTGAGAAGTGTCACCTGCCAAAGGTTACTTCTGACAAGCTTGTACAAGCTCGACAGCGACGTCTTTCACTGCTACAAAGTTATCGAAACTACGGCCAAGCGAAATGTAACCTGAATCCGTGTCGGGGTCGTGAACAAAGACGAGATTGTTGTTCCAGACGAGTGCCACTCACTCAACCCCACAGCCAAGTCCAGTCGACTGGACCTTTATGGATCAAAATGTGGCACCCAGATGTGTCTGAAATGTGTCACATGCCTAAGGTTACTTCTGACAAGCTTGTACAAGCTCGACGGCGACGTCTTTCACTGCTACAAAGTCATCGAAATCACGGCCAAGCGAAATGTAACCTGAATGCTGGTCGGGGCCGTGAACAAAGACGAGACTGTTGTTCCAGACGAGTGCCACTCACTCAACCCCACAGCCAAGTCCAGTCGACTGGACCTTTATGGATCCAAACGCGGCACCCAGATGTGTCTGAGAAGTGTCACCTGCCAAAGGTTACTTCTGACAAGCTTGTACAAGCTCGACATCGACGTCTTTCACTGCTACAAAGTCATCGAAACTACGGCCAAGCTAAATGTAACCTGAATCCGTGTCGGGCCCGTGAACAAAGACGAGATTGTTGTTCCAGACGAGTGCCACTCACTCAGCCCCACAGCCAAGTCCAGTCGACTGAACCTTTATGGATCCAAACGCGGCAACCAGATGTGTCTGAGAAGTGTCACCTGCCAAAGGTTACTTCTGACAAGCTTGTACAAGCTCGACAGCGACGTCTTTCACTGCTACAAAGTCATCGAAACTACGGCCAAGCGAAATGTAACCTGAATCCGTGTCGGGGTCGTGAACAAAGACGAGATTGTTGTTCCAGACGAGTGCCACTCACGCAACCCCACAGCCAAGTCCAGTCGACTGGACCTTTATGGATCCAAACGCGGCAACCAGATGTGTCTGAGAAGTGTCACCTGCCAAAGGTTACTTCTGACAAGCTTGTACAAGCTCGACATCGACGTCTTTCACTGCTACAAAGTCATCCAAACTACGGCCAAGCGAAATGTAACCTGAATCCGTGTCGGGCCCGTGAACAAAGACGAGATTGTTGTTCCAGACGAGTGCCACTCACTCAGCCCCACAGCCAAGTCTAGTCGACTTGACCTTTATGGATCCAAACGCGGCAACCAGATGTGTCTGAGAAGTGTCACCTGCCAAAGGTAACTTCTGACAAGCTACAAAGTCATCGAAACTACGGCCAAGCGAAATGTAACCTGAATCCGTGTCGGGGTCGTGAACAAAGACGAGATTGTTGTTCCAGACGAGTGCCACTCACTCAGCCCCACAGCCAAGTCTAGTCGACTTGACCTTTATGGATCCAAACGCGGCAACCAGATGTGTCTGAGAAGTGTCACCTGCCAAAGGTTACTTCTGACAAGCTTGTACAAGCTCGACAGCGACGTCTTTCACTGCTACAAAGTTATCGAAACTACGGCCAAGCGAAATGTAACCTGAATCCGTGTCGGGGTCGTGAACAAAGACGAGATTGTTGTTCCAGACGAGTGCCACTCACTCAACCCCACAGCCAAGTCCAGTCGACTGGACCTTTATGGATCAAAATGTGGCACCCAGATGTGTCTGAAATGTGTCACATGCCTAAGGTTACTTCTGACAAGCTTGTACAAGCTCGACGGCGACGTCTTTCACTGCTACAAAGTCATCGAAATCACGGCCAAGCGAAATGTAACCTGAATGCTGGTCGGGGCCGTGAACAAAGACGAGACTGTTGTTCCAGACGAGTGCCACTCACTCAACCCCACAGCCAAGTCCAGTCGACTGGACCTTTATGGATCCAAACGCGGCACCCAGATGTGTCTGAGAAGTGTCACCTGCCAAAGGTTACTTCTGACAAGCTTGTACAAGCTCGACATCGACGTCTTTCACTGCTACAAAGTCATCGAAACTACGGCCAAGCGAAATGTAACCTGAATCCGTGTCGGGCCCGTGAACAAAGACGAGATTGTTGTTCCAGACGAGTGCCACTCACGCAACCCCACAGCCAAGTCCAGTCGACTGGACCTTTATGGATCCAAACGCGGCAACCAGATGTGTCTGAGAAGTGTCACCTGCCAAAGGTTACTTCTGACAAGCTTGTACAAGCTCGACAGCGACGTCTTTCACTGCTACAAAGTTATCGAAACTACGGCCAAGCGAAATGTAACCTGAATCCGTGTCGGGGTCGTGAACAAAGACGAGATTGTTGTTCCAGACGAGTGCCACTCACTCAAACCCACAGCCAAGTCCAGACGACTGGACCTTTATGGATCAAAATGTGGCACCCAGATGTGTCTGAAATGTGTCACATGCCTAAGGTTACTTCTGACAAGCTTGTACAAGCTCGACGGCGACGTCTTTCACTGCTACAAAGTCATCGAAATCACGGCCAAGCGAAATGTAACCTGAATGCTGGTCGGGGCCGTGAACAAAGACGAGACTGTTGTTCCAGACGAGTGCCACTCACTCAACCCCACAGCCAAGTCCAGTCGACTGGACCTTTATGGATCCAAACGCGGCACCCAGATGTGTCTGAGAAGTGTCACCTGCCAAAGGTTACTTCTGACAAGCTTGTACAAGCTCGACATCGACGTCTTTCACTGCTACAAAGTCATCGAAACTACGGCCAAGCTAAATGTAACCTGAATCCGTGTCGGGCCCGTGAACAAAGACGAGATTGTTGTTCCAGACGAGTGCCACTCACTCAGCCCCACAGCCAAGTCCAGTCGACTGAACCTTTATGGATCCAAACGCGGCAACCAGATGTGTCTGAGAAGTGTCACCTGCCAAAGGTTACTTCTGACAAGCTTGTACAAGCTCGACCGCGACGTCTTTCACTGCTACAAAGTCATCGAAACTACGGCCAAGCGAAATGTAACCTGAATCCGTATCGGGGCCGTGAACAAACACCAGATTGTTGTTCCAGACGAGTGCCACTCACTCAACCCCACAGCCAAGTCCAGTCGACTGGACCTTTATGGATCCAAACGCGGCACCCAGATGTGTCTGAGAAGTGTCACCTGCCAAAGGTTACTTCTGACAAGCTTGTACAAGCTCGACATCGACGTCTTTCACTGCTACAAAGTCATCGAAACTACGGCCAAGCTAAATGTAACCTGAATCCGTGTCGGGCCCGTGAACAAAGACGAGATTGTTGTTCCAGACGAGTGCCACTCACTCAGCCCCACAGCCAAGTCCAGTCGACTGAACCTTTATGGATCCAAACGCGGCAACCAGATGTGTCTGAGAAGTGTCACCTGCCAAAGGTTACTTCTGACAAGCTTGTACAAGCTCGACAGCGACGTCTTTCACTGCTACAAAGTCATCGAAACTACGGCCAAGCGAAATGTAACCTGAATCCGTGTCGGGGTCGTGAACAAAGACGAGATTGTTGTTCCAGACGAGTGCCACTCACGCAACCCCACAGCCAAGTCCAGTCGACTGGACCTTTATGGATCCAAACGCGGCAACCAGATGTGTCTGAGAAGTGTCACCTGCCAAAGGTTACTTCTGACAAGCTTGTACAAGCTCGACATCGACGTCTTTCACTGCTACAAAGTCATCCAAACTACGGCCAAGCGAAATGTAACCTGAATCCGTGTCGGGCCCGTGAACAAAGACGAGATTGTTGTTCCAGACGAGTGCCACTCACTCAGCCCCACAGCCAAGTCTAGTCGACTTGACCTTTATGGATCCAAACGCGGCAACCAGATGTGTCTGAGAAGTGTCACCTGCCAAAGGTAACTTCTGACAAGCTACAAAGTCATCGAAACTACGGCCAAGCGAAATGTAACCTGAATCCGTGTCGGGGTCGTGAACAAAGACGAGATTGTTGTTCCAGACGAGTGCCACTCACTCAGCCCCACAGCCAAGTCTAGTCGACTTGACCTTTATGGATCCAAACGCGGCAACCAGATGTGTCTGAGAAGTGTCACCTGCCAAAGGTTACTTCTGACAAGCTTGTACAAGCTCGACAGCGACGTCTTTCACTGCTACAAAGTTATCGAAACTACGGCCAAGCGAAATGTAACCTGAATCCGTGTCGGGGTCGTGAACAAAGACGAGATTGTTGTTCCAGACGAGTGCCACTCACTCAACCCCACAGCCAAGTCCAGTCGACTGGACCTTTATGGATCAAAATGTGGCACCCAGATGTGTCTGAAATGTGTCACATGCCTAAGGTTACTTCTGACAAGCTTGTACAAGCTCGACGGCGACGTCTTTCACTGCTACAAAGTCATCGAAATCACGGCCAAGCGAAATGTAACCTGAATGCTGGTCGGGGCCGTGAACAAAGACGAGACTGTTGTTCCAGACGAGTGCCACTCACTCAACCCCACAGCCAAGTCCAGTCGACTGGACCTTTATGGATCCAAACGCGGCACCCAGATGTGTCTGAGAAGTGTCACCTGCCAAAGGTTACTTCTGACAAGCTTGTACAAGCTCGACATCGACGTCTTTCACTGCTACAAAGTCATCGAAACTACGGCCAAGCGAAATGTAACCTGAATCCGTGTCGGGCCCGTGAACAAAGACGAGATTGTTGTTCCAGACGAGTGCCACTCACGCAACCCCACAGCCAAGTCCAGTCGACTGGACCTTTATGGATCCAAACGCGGCAACCAGATGTGTCTGAGAAGTGTCACCTGCCAAAGGTTACTTCTGACAAGCTTGTACAAGCTCGACAGCGACGTCTTTCACTGCTACAAAGTTATCGAAACTACGGCCAAGCGAAATGTAACCTGAATCCGTGTCGGGGTCGTGAACAAAGACGAGATTGTTGTTCCAGACGAGTGCCACTCACTCAACCCCACAGCCAAGTCCAGACGACTGGACCTTTATGGATCAAAATGTGGCACCCAGATGTGTCTGAAATGTGTCACATGCCTAAGGTTACTTCTGACAAGCTTGTACAAGCTCGACGGCGACGTCTTTCACTGCTACAAAGTCATCGAAATCACGGCCAAGCGAAATGTAACCTGAATGCTGGTCGGGGCCGTGAACAAAGACGAGACTGTTGTTCCAGACGAGTGCCACTCACTCAACCCCACAGCCAAGTCCAGTCGACTGGACCTTTATGGATCCAAACGCGGCACCCAGATGTGTCTGAGAAGTGTCACCTGCCAAAGGTTACTTCTGACAAGCTTGTACAAGCTCGACATCGACGTCTTTCACTGCTACAAAGTCATCGAAACTACGGCCAAGCTAAATGTAACCTGAATCCGTGTCGGGCCCGTGAACAAAGACGAGATTGTTGTTCCAGACGAGTGCCACTCACTCAGCCCCACAGCCAAGTCCAGTCGACTGAACCTTTATGGATCCAAACGCGGCAACCAGATGTGTCTGAGAAGTGTCACCTGCCAAAGGTTACTTCTGACAAGCTTGTACAAGCTCGACCGCGACGTCTTTCACTGCTACAAAGTCATCGAAACTACGGCCAAGCGAAATGTAACCTCAATCCGTATCGGGGCCGTGAACAAACACCAGATTGTTGTTCCAGACGAGTGCCACTCACTCAACCCCACAGCCAAGTCCAGTCGACTGGACCTTTATGGATCCAAACGCGGCAACAAGATGTGTCTGAGAAGTGTCACCTGCCAAAGGTTACTTCTGACAAGCTTGTACAAGCTCGACATCGACGTCTTTCACTGCTACAAAGTCATCGAAACTACGGCCAAGCGAAATGTAACCTGAATCCGTGTCGGGCCCGTGAACAAAGACGAGATTGTTGTTCCAGACGAGTGCCACTCACTCAGCCCCACAGCCAAGTCCAGTCGACTGGACCTTTATGGATCTAAATGCGGCACCCAGATGTGTCTGAAAAGTGTCACCTACCTAAGGTTACTTCTGACAAGCTTGTACAAGCCCGACGGCGACGTCTTTCACTGCTACAAAGTCATCGAAATCACGGCCAAGCGAAATGTAACCTGAATGCTGGTCGGGGCCGTGAACAAAGACGAGACTGTTGTTCCAGACGAGTGCCACTCACTCAACCCCACAGCCAAGTCCAGTCGACTGGACCTTTATGGATCCAAACGCGGCAACCAAATGTGTCTGAGAAGTGTCACCTGCCAAAGGTAACTTCTGACAAGCTAAAAAGTCATCGAAACTACGGCCAAGCGAAAAGTAACCTGAATCCGTGTCGGGGTCGTGAACAAAGACGAGATTGTTGTTCCAGACGAGTGCCACTCACTCAACCCCACAGCCAAGTCCAGTCGACTGGACCTTTATGGATCTAAATGCGGCACCCAGATGTGTCTGAAAAGTGTCACCTGCCTAAGGTTACTTCTGACAAGCTTGTACAAGCTCGACGGCGACGTCTTTCACTGCTACAAAGTCATCGAAATCACGGCCAAGCGAAATGTAACCTGAATGCTGGTCGGGGCCGTGAACAAAGACGAGACTCTTGTTCCAGACGAGTGCCACTCACTCAACCCCACAGCCAAGTCCAGTCGACTGGACCTTTATGGATCCAAACGCGGGACCCAGATGTGTCTGAGAAGTGTCACCTGCCAAAGTTTACTTCTGACAAGCTTGTACAAGCTCAAAATCGACGTCTTTCACTGCTACAAAGTCATCGAAATCACGGCCAAGCGAAATGTAACCTGAATGCTTGTCGGGGCCGTGAACAAAGACGAGACTGTTGTTCCAGACGAGTGCCACTCACTCAGCCCCACAGCCAAGTCCAGTCGACTTGACCTTTATGGATCCAACCGCGGCAACCAGATGTGTCTGAGAAGTGTCACCTGCCAAAGGTAACTTCTGACAAGCTACAAAGTTATCGAAACTACGGCCAAGCGAAATGTAACCTGAATCCGTGTCGGGGTCGTGAACAAAGAGGAGATTGTTGTTCCAGACGAGTGCCACTCACTCAACCCCACAGCCAAGTCCAGTCGACTGGACCTTTATGGATCAAAATGCGGCACCCAGATGTGTCTGAAAAGTGTCACCTGCCTAAGGTTACTTCTGACAAGCTTGTACAAGCTCGACGGCGACGTCTTTCACTGCTACAAAGTCATCGAAATCACGGCCAAGCGAAATGTAACCTGAATGCTGGTCGGGGCCGTGAACAAAGACGAGAGTGTTGTTCCAGACGAGTGCCACTCACTCAACCCCACAGCCAAGTCCAGTCGACTGGACCTTTATGGATCCAAACGCGGCACCCAGATGTGTCTGAGAAGTGTCACCTGCCAAAGGTTACTTCTGACAAGCTTGTACAAGCTCGACGGCGACGTCTTTCACTGCTACAAAGTCATCGAAACTACGGCCAAGCGAAATGTAACCTGAATCCGTGTCGGGCCAGTGAACAAAGACGAGATTGTTGTTCCAGACGAGTGCCACTCACTCAGCCCCACAGCCAAGTCCAGTCGACTTGACCTTTATGGATCCAAACGCGGCAACCAGATGTGTCTGAGAAGTGTCACCTGCCAAAGGTTACTTCTGACAAGCTACAAAGTCATCGAAACTACAGCCAAGCGAAATGTAACCTGAATGCTGGTCGGGGCCGTGAACAAAGACGAGACTGTTGTTCCAGACGAGTGCCACTCACTCAACCCCACAGCCAATTCCAGTCGACTGGACCTTTATGGATCCAAACGCGGCACCCAGATGTGTCTGAGAAGTGTCACCTGCCAAAGGTTACTTCTGACAAGCTTGTACAAGCTCGACATCGACGTCTTTCACTGCTACAAAGTCATCGAAACTACGGCCAAGCGAAATGTAACCTGAATCCGTGTCGGGCCCGTGAACAAAGACGAGATTGTTGTTCCAGACGAGTGCCACTCACGCAACCCCACAGCCAAGTCCAGTCGACTGGACCTTTATGGATCTAAATGCGGCACCCAGATGTGTCTGAAAAGTGTCACCTGCCTAAGGTTACTTCTGACAAGCTTGTTCAAGCTCGACGGCGACGTCTTTCACTGCTACAAAGTCATCGAAATCACGGCCAAGCGAAATGTAACCTGAATGCTGGTCGGGGCCGTGAACAAAGACGAGACTGTTGTTCCAGACGAGTGCCACTCACTCAACCCCACAGCCAAGTCCAGTCGACTGGACCTTTATGGATCCAAACGCGGGACCCAGATGTGTCTGAGAAGTGTCACCTGCCAAAGTTTACTTCTGACAAGCTTGTACAAGCTCAAAATCGACGTCTTTCACTGCTACAAAGTCATCGAAATCACGGCCAAGCGAAATGTAACCTGAATGCTTGTCGGGGCCGTGAACAAAGACGAGACTGTTGTTCCAGACGAGTGCCACTCACTCAGCCCCACAGCCAAGTCCAGTCGACTTGACCTTTATGGATCCAACCGCGGCAACCAGATGTGTCTGAGAAGTGTCACCTGCCAAAGGTAACTTCTGACAAGCTACAAAGTTATCGAAACTACGGCCAAGCGAAATGTAACCTGAATCCGTGTCGGGGTCGTGAACAAAGACGAGATTGTTGTTCCAGACGAGTGCCACTCACTCAACCCCACAGCCAAGTCCAGTCGACTGGACCTTTATGGATCAAAATGCGGCACCCAGATGTGTCTGAAAAGTGTCACCTGCCTAAGGTTACTTCTGACAAGCTTGTACAAGCTCGACGGCGACGTCTTTCACTGCTACAAAGTCATCGAAATCACGGCCAAGCGAAATGTAACCTGAATGCTGGTCGGGGCCGTGAACAAAGACGAGACTGTTGTTCCAGACGAGTGCCACTCACTCAACCCCACAGCCAAGTCCAGTCGACTGGACCTTTATGGATCCAAACGCGGCACCCAGATGTGTCTGAGAAGTGTCACCTGCCAAAGGTTACTTCTGACAAGCTTGTACAAGCTCGACGGCGACGTCTTTCACTGCTACAAAGTCATCGAAACTACGGCCAAGCGAAATGTAACCTGAATCCGTGTCGGGCCAGTGAACAAAGACGAGATTGTTGTTCCAGACGAGTGCCACTCACTCAGCCCCACAGCCAAGTCCAGTCGACTTGACCTTTATGGATCCAAACGCGGCAACCAGATGTGTCTGAGAAGTGTCACCTGCCAAAGGTTACTTCTGACAAGCTACAAAGTCATCGAAACTACAGCCAAGCGAAATGTAACCTGAATGCTGGTCGGGGCCGTGAACAAAGACGAGACTGTTGTTCCAGACGAGTGCCACTCACTCAACCCCACAGCCAATTCCAGTCGACTGGACCTTTATGGATCCAAACGCGGCACCCAGATGTGTCTGAGAAGTGTCACCTGCCAAAGGTTACTTCTGACAAGCTTGTACAAGCTCGACATCGACGTCTTTCACTGCTACAAAGTCATCGAAACTACGGCCAAGCGAAATGTAACCTGAATCCGTGTCGGGCCCGTGAACAAAGACGAGATTGTTGTTCCAGACGAGTGCCACTCACTCAACCCCACAGCCAAGTCCAGTCGACTGGACCTTTATGGATCCAAACGCGGCACCCAGATGTGTCTGAGAAGTGTCACCTGCCAAAGGTTACTTCTGACAAGCTTGTACAAGCTCGACATCGACGTCTTTCACTGCTACAAAGTCATCGAAACTACGGCCAAGCTAAATGTAACCTGAATCCGTGTCGGGCCCGTGAACAAAGACGAGATTGTTGTTCCAGACGAGTGCCACTCACTCAGCCCCACAGCCAAGTCCAGTCGACTGAACCTTTATGGATCCAAACGCGGCAACCAGATGTGTCTGAGAAGTGTCACCTGCCAAAGGTTACTTCTGACAAGCTTGTACAAGCTCGACAGCGACGTCTTTCACTGCTACAAAGTCATCGAAACTACGGCCAAGCGAAATGTAACCTGAATCCGTGTCGGGGTCGTGAACAAAGACGAGATTGTTGTTCCAGACGAGTGCCACTCACGCAACCCCACAGCCAAGTCCAGTCGACTGGACCTTTATGGATCCAAACGCGGCAACCAGATGTGTCTGAGAAGTGTCACCTGCCAAAGGTTACTTCTGACAAGCTTGTACAAGCTCGACAGCGACGTCTTTCACTGCTACAAAGTCATCGAAACTACGGCCAAGCGAAATGTAACCTGAATGCTGGTCGGGGCCGTGAACAAAGACGAGACTGTTGTTCCAGACGAGTGCCACTCACTCAACCCCACAGCCAAGTCCAGTCGACTGGACCTTTATGGATCCAAACGCGGCACCCAGATGTGTCTGAGAAGTGTCACCTGCCAAAGGTTACTTCTGACAAGCTTGTACAAGCTCGCCGCCGACGTCTTTCACTGCTACAAAGTCATCGAAACTACGGCCAAGCGAAATGTAACCTGAATCCGTATCGGGGCCGTGAACAAACACCAGATTGTTGTTCCAGACGAGTGCCACTCACTCAACCCCACAGCCAAGTCCAGTCGACTGGACCTTTATGGATCCAAACGCGGCAACAAGATGTGTCTGAGAAGTGTCACCTGCCAAAGGTTACTTCTGACAAGCTTGTACAAGCTCGACATCGACGTCTTTCACTGCTACAAAGTCATCCAAACTACGGCCAAGCGAAATGTAACCTGAATCCGTGTCGGGCCCGTGAACAAAGACGAGATTGTTGTTCCAGACGAGTGCCACTCACTCAGCCCCACAGCCAAGTCTAGTCGACTTGACCTTTATGGATCCAAACGCGGCAACCAGATGTGTCTGAGAAGTGTCACCTGCCAAAGGTTACTTCTGACAAGCTTGTACAAGCTCGACAGCGACGTCTTTCACTGCTACAAAGTTATCGAAACTACGGCCAAGCGAAATGTAACCTGAATCCGTGTCGGGGTCGTGAACAAAGACGAGATTGTTGTTCCAGACGAGTGCCACTCACTCAACCCCACAGCCAGTCGACTGGACCTTTATGGATCAAAATGTGGCACCCAGATGTGTCTGAAATGTGTCACATGCCTAAGGTAACTTCTGACAAGCTTGTACAAGCTCGACGGCGACGTCTTTCACTGCTACAAAGTCATCGAAATCACGGCCAAGCGAAATGTAACCTGAATGCTGGTCGGGGCCGTGAACAAAGACGAGACTGTTGTTCCAGACGAGTGCCACTCACTCAACCCCACAGCCAAGTCCAGTCGACTGGACCTTTATGGATCCAAACGCGGCACCCAGATGTGTCTGAGAAGTGTCACCTGCCAAAGGTTACTTCTGACAAGCTTGTACAAGCTCGACATCGACGTCTTTCACTGCTACAAAGTCATCGAAACTACGGCCAAGCGAAATGTAACCTGAATCCGTGTCGGGCCCGTGAACAAAGACGAGATTGTTGTTCCAGACGAGTGCCACTCACGCAACCCCACAGCCAAGTCCAGTCGACTGGACCTTTATGGATCCAAACGCGGCAACCAGATGTGTCTGAGAAGTGTCACCTGCCAAAGGTTACTTCTGACAAGCTACAAAGTCATCGAAACTACAGCCAAGCGAAATGTAACCTGAATGCTGGTCGGGGCCGTGAACAAAGACGAGACTGTTGTTCCAGACGAGTGCCACTCACTCAACCCCACAGCCAATTCCAGTCGACTGGACCTTTATGGATCCAAACGCGGCACCCAGATGTGTCTGAGAAGTGTCACCTGCCAAAGGTTACTTCTGACAAGCTTGTACAAGCTCGACATCGACGTCTTTCACTGCTACAAAGTCATCGAAACTACGGCCAAGCGAAATGTAACCTGAATCCGTGTCGGGCCCGTGAACAAAGACGAGATTGTTGTTCCAGACGAGTGCCACTCACGCAACCCCACAGCCAAGTCCAGTCGACTGGACCTTTATGGATCTAAATGCGGCACCCAGATGTGTCTGAAAAGTGTCACCTGCCTAAGGTTACTTCTGACAAGCTTGTACAAGCTCGACGGCGACGTCTTTCACTGCTACAAAGTCATCGAAATCACGGCCAAGCGAAATGTAACCTGAATGCTGGTCGGGGCCGTGAACAAAGACGAGACTGTTGTTCCAGACGAGTGCCACTCACTCAACCCCACAGCCAAGTCCAGTCGACTGGACCTTTATGGATCCAAACGCGGGACCCAGATGTGTCTGAGAAGTGTCACCTGCCAAAGTTTACTTCTGACAAGCTTGTACAAGCTCAAAATCGACGTCTTTCACTGCTACAAAGTCATCGAAATCACGGCCAAGCGAAATGTAACCTGAATGCTTGTCGGGGCCGTGAACAAAGACGAGACTGTTGTTCCAGACGAGTGCCACTCACTCAGCCCCACAGCCAAGTCCAGTCGACTTGACCTTTATGGATCCAACCGCGGCAACCAGATGTGTCTGAGAAGTGTCACCTGCCAAAGGTAACTTCTGACAAGCTACAAAGTTATCGAAACTACGGCCAAGCGAAATGTAACCTGAATCCGTGTCGGGGTCGTGAACAAAGACGAGATTGTTGTTCCAGACGAGTGCCACTCACTCAACCCCACAGCCAAGTCCAGTCGACTGGACCTTTATGGATCAAAATGCGGCACCCAGATGTGTCTGAAAAGTGTCACCTGCCTAAGGTTACTTCTGACAAGCTTGTACAAGCTCGACGGCGACGTCTTTCACTGCTACAAAGTCATCGAAATCACGGCCAAGCGAAATGTAACCTGAATGCTGGTCGGGGCCGTGAACAAAGACGAGACTGTTGTTCCAGACGAGTGCCACTCACTCAACCCCACAGCCAAGTCCAGTCGACTGGACCTTTATGGATCCAAACGCGGCACCCAGATGTGTCTGAGAAGTGTCACCTGCCAAAGGTTACTTCTGACAAGCTTGTACAAGCTCGACGGCGACGTCTTTCACTGCTACAAAGTCATCGAAACTACGGCCAAGCGAAATGTAACCTGAATCCGTGTCGGGCCAGTGAACAAAGACGAGATTGTTGTTCCAGACGAGTGCCACTCACTCAGCCCCACAGCCAAGTCCAGTCGACTTGACCTTTATGGATCCAAACGCGGCAACCAGATGTGTCTGAGAAGTGTCACCTGCCAAAGGTTACTTCTGACAAGCTACAAAGTCATCGAAACTACAGCCAAGCGAAATGTAACCTGAATGCTGGTCGGGGCCGTGAACAAAGACGAGACTGTTGTTCCAGACGAGTGCCACTCACTCAACCCCACAGCCAATTCCAGTCGACTGGACCTTTATGGATCCAAACGCGGCACCCAGATGTGTCTGAGAAGTGTCACCTGCCAAAGGTTACTTCTGACAAGCTTGTACAAGCTCGACATCGACGTCTTTCACTGCTACAAAGTCATCGAAACTACGGCCAAGCGAAATGTAACCTGAATCCGTGTCGGGCCCGTGAACAAAGACGAGATTGTTGTTCCAGACGAGTGCCACTCACTCAACCCCACAGCCAAGTCCAGTCGACTGGACCTTTATGGATCCAAACGCGGCACCCAGATGTGTCTGAGAAGTGTCACCTGCCAAAGGTTACTTCTGACAAGCTTGTACAAGCTCGACATCGACGTCTTTCACTGCTACAAAGTCATCGAAACTACGGCCAAGCTAAATGTAACCTGAATCCGTGTCGGGCCCGTGAACAAAGACGAGATTGTTGTTCCAGACGAGTGCCACTCACTCAGCCCCACAGCCAAGTCCAGTCGACTGAACCTTTATGGATCCAAACGCGGCAACCAGATGTGTCTGAGAAGTGTCACCTGCCAAAGGTTACTTCTGACAAGCTTGTACAAGCTCGACAGCGACGTCTTTCACTGCTACAAAGTCATCGAAACTACGGCCAAGCGAAATGTAACCTGAATCCGTGTCGGGGTCGTGAACAAAGACGAGATTGTTGTTCCAGACGAGTGCCACTCACGCAACCCCACAGCCAAGTCCAGTCGACTGGACCTTTATGGATCCAAACGCGGCAACCAGATGTGTCTGAGAAGTGTCACCTGCCAAAGGTTACTTCTGACAAGCTTGTACAAGCTCGACAGCGACGTCTTTCACTGCTACAAAGTTATCGAAACTACGGCCAAGCGAAATGTAACCTGAATCCGTGTCGGGGTCGTGAACAAAGACGAGATTGTTGTTCCAGACGAGTGCCACTCACTCAACCCCACAGCCAAGTCCAGTCGACTGGACCTTTATGGATCAAAATGCGGCACCCAGATGTGTCTGAAAAGTGTCACCTGCCTAAGGTTACTTCTGACAAGCTTGTACAAGCTCGACGGCGACGTCTTTCACTGCTACAAAGTCATCGAAATCACGGCCAAGCGAAATGTAACCTGAATGCTGGTCGGGGCCGTGAACAAAGACGAGACTGTTGTTCCAGACGAGTGCCACTCACTCAACCCCACAGCCAAGTCCAGTCGACTGGACCTTTATGGATCCAAACGCGGCACCCAGATGTGTCTGAGAAGTGTCACCTGCCAAAGGTTACTTCTGACAAGCTTGTACAAGCTCGCCGCCGACGTCTTTCACTGCTACAAAGTCATCGAAACTACGGCCAAGCGAAATGTAACCTGAATCCGTATCGGGGCCGTGAACAAACACCAGATTGTTGTTCCAGACGAGTGCCACTCACTCAACCCCACAGCCAAGTCCAGTCGACTGGACCTTTATGGATCCAAACGCGGCAACAAGATGTGTCTGAGAAGTGTCACCTGCCAAAGGTTACTTCTGACAAGCTTGTACAAGCTCGACATCGACGTCTTTCACTGCTACAAAGTCATCCAAACTACGGCCAAGCGAAATGTAACCTGAATCCGTGTCGGGCCCGTGAACAAAGACGAGATTGTTGTTCCAGACGAGTGCCACTCACTCAGCCCCACAGCCAAGTCTAGTCGACTTGACCTTTATGGATCCAAACGCGGCAACCAGATGTGTCTGAGAAGTGTCACCTGCCAAAGGTTACTTCTGACAAGCTTGTACAAGCTCGACAGCGACATCTTTCACTGCTACAAAGTTATCGAAACTACGGCCAAGCGAAATGTAACCTGAATCCGTGTCGGGGTCGTGAACAAAGACGAGATTGTTGTTCCAGACGAGTGCCACTCACTCAACCCCACAGCCAGTCGACTGGACCTTTATGGATCAAAATGTGGCACCCAGATGTGTCTGAAATGTGTCACATGCCTAAGGTAACTTCTGACAAGCTTGTACAAGCTCGACGGCGACGTCTTTCACTGCTACAAAGTCATCGAAATCACGGCCAAGCGAAATGTAACCTGAATGCTGGTCGGGGCCGTGAACAAAGACGAGACTGTTGTTCCAGACGAGTGCCACTCACTCAACCCCACAGCCAAGTCCAGTCGACTGGACCTTTATGGATCCAAACGCGGCACCCAGATGTGTCTGAGAAGTGTCACCTGCCAAAGGTTACTTCTGACAAGCTTGTACAAGCTCGACATCGACGTCTTTCACTGCTACAAAGTCATCGAAACTACGGCCAAGCGAAATGTAACCTGAATCCGTGTCGGGCCCGTGAACAAAGACGAGATTGTTGTTCCAGACGAGTGCCACTCACGCAACCCCACAGCCAAGTCCAGTCGACTGGACCTTTATGGATCCAAACGCGGCAACCAGATGTGTCTGAGAAGTGTCACCTGCCAAAGGTTACTTCTGACAAGCTTGTACAAGCTCGACAGCGACGTCTTTCACTGCTACAAAGTTATCGAAACTACGGCCAAGCGAAATGTAACCTGAATCCGTGTCGGGGTCGTGAACAAAGACGAGATTGTTGTTCCAGACGAGTGCCACTCACTCAACCCCACAGCCAAGTCCAGTCGACTGGACCTTTATGGATCAAAATGCGGCACCCAGATGTGTCTGAAAAGTGTCACCTGCCTAAGGTTACTTCTGACAAGCTTGTACAAGCTCGACGGCGACGTCTTTCACTGCTACAAAGTCATCGAAATCACGGCCAAGCGAAATGTAACCTGAATGCTGGTCGGGGCCGTGAACAAAGACGAGACTGTTGTTCCAGACGAGTGCCACTCACTCAACCCCACAGCCAAGTCCAGTCGACTGGACCTTTATGGATCCAAACGCGGCACCCAGATGTGTCTGAGAAGTGTCACCTGCCAAAGGTTACTTCTGACAAGCTTGTACAAGCTCGCCGCCGACGTCTTTCACTGCTACAAAGTCATCGAAACTACGGCCAAGCGAAATGTAACCTGAATCCGTATCGGGGCCGTGAACAAACACCAGATTGTTGTTCCAGACGAGTGCCACTCACTCAACCCCACAGCCAAGTCCAGTCGACTGGACCTTTATGGATCCAAACGCGGCAACAAGATGTGTCTGAGAAGTGTCACCTGCCAAAGGTTACTTCTGACAAGCTTGTACAAGCTCGACATCGACGTCTTTCACTGCTACAAAGTCATCCAAACTACGGCCAAGCGAAATGTAACCTGAATCCGTGTCGGGCCCGTGAACAAAGACGAGATTGTTGTTCCAGACGAGTGCCACTCACTCAGCCCCACAGCCAAGTCTAGTCGACTTGACCTTTATGGATCCAAACGCGGCAACCAGATGTGTCTGAGAAGTGTCACCTGCCAAAGGTTACTTCTGACAAGCTTGTACAAGCTCGACAGCGACGTCTTTCACTGCTACAAAGTTATCGAAACTACGGCCAAGCGAAATGTAACCTGAATCCGTGTCGGGGTCGTGAACAAAGACGAGATTGTTGTTCCAGACGAGTGCCACTCACTCAACCCCACAGCCAGTCGACTGGACCTTTATGGATCAAAATGTGGCACCCAGATGTGTCTGAAATGTGTCACATGCCTAAGGTAACTTCTGACAAGCTTGTACAAGCTCGACGGCGACGTCTTTCACTGCTACAAAGTCATCGAAATCACGGCCAAGCGAAATGTAACCTGAATGCTGGTCGGGGCCGTGAACAAAGACGAGACTGTTGTTCCAGACGAGTGCCACTCACTCAACCCCACAGCCAAGTCCAGTCGACTGGACCTTTATGGATCCAAACGCGGCACCCAGATGTGTCTGAGAAGTGTCACCTGCCAAAGGTTACTTCTGACAAGCTTGTACAAGCTCGACATCGACGTCTTTCACTGCTACAAAGTCATCGAAACTACGGCCAAGCGAAATGTAACCTGAATCCGTGTCAGGCCCGTGAACAAAGACGAGATTGTTGTTCCAGACGAGTGCCACTCACGCAACCCCACAGCCAAGTCCAGTCGACTGGACCTTTATGGATCCAAACGCGGCAACCAGATGTGTCTGAGAAGTGTCACCTGCCAAAGGTTACTTCTGACAAGCTTGTACAAGCTCGACAGCGACGTCTTTCACTGCTACAAAGTTATCGAAACTACGGCCAAGCGAAATGTAACCTGAATCCGTGTCGGGGTCGTGAACAAAGACGAGATTGTTGTTCCAGACGAGTGCCACTCACTCAACCCCACAGCCAAGTCCAGACGACTGGACCTTTATGGATCAAAATGTGGCACCCAGATGTGTCTGAAATGTGTCACATGCCTAAGGTTACTTCTGACAAGCTTGTACAAGCTCGACGGCGACGTCTTTCACTGCTACAAAGTCATCGAAATCACGGCCAAGCGAAATGTAACCTGAATGCTGGTCGGGGCCGTGAACAAAGACGAGACTGTTGTTCCAGACGAGTGCCACTCACTCAACCCCACAGCCAAGTCCAGTCGACTGGACCTTTATGGATCCAAACGCGGCACCCAGATGTGTCTGAGAAGTGTCACCTGCCAAAGGTTACTTCTGACAAGCTTGTACAAGCTCGACATCGACGTCTTTCACTGCTACAAAGTCATCGAAACTACGGCCAAGCTAAATGTAACCTGAATCCGTGTCGGGCCCGTGAACAAAGACGAGATTGTTGTTCCAGACGAGTGCCACTCACTCAGCCCCACAGCCAAGTCCAGTCGACTGAACCTTTATGGATCCAAACGCGGCAACCAGATGTGTCTGAGAAGTGTCACCTGCCAAAGGTTACTTCTGACAAGCTTGTACAAGCTCGACCGCGACGTCTTTCACTGCTACAAAGTCATCGAAACTACGGCCAAGCGAAATGTAACCTGAATCCGTATCGGGGCCGTGAACAAACACCAGATTGTTGTTCCAGACGAGTGCCACTCACTCAACCCCACAGCCAAGTCCAGTCGACTGGACCTTTATGGATCCAAACGGGGCAACAAGATGTGTCTGAGAAGTGTCACCTGCCAAAGGTTACTTCTGACAAGCTTGTACAAGCTCGACATCGACGTCTTTCACTGCTACAAAGTCATCGAAACTACGGCCAAGCGAAATGTAACCTGAATCCGTGTCGGGCCCGTGAACAAAGACGAGATTGTTGTTCCAGACGAGTGCCACTCACTCAGCCCCACAGCCAAGTCCAGTCGACTGGACCTTTATGGATCTAAATGCGGCACCCAGATGTGTCTGAAAAGTGTCACCTGCCTAAGGTTACTTCTGACAAGCTTGTACAAGCTCGACGGCGACGTCTTTCACTGCTACAAAGTCATCGAAATCACGGCCAAGCGAAATGTAACCTGAATGCTGGTCGGGGCCGTGAACAAAGACGAGACTGTTGTTCCAGACGAGTGCCACTCACTCAACCCCACAGCCAAGTCCAGTCGACTGGACCTTTATGGATCCAAACGCGGCAACCAGATGTGTCTGAGAAGTGTCACCTGCCAAAGGTAACTTCTGACAAGCTAAAAAGTCATCGAAACTACGGCCAAGCGAAAAGTAACCTGAATCCGTGTCGGGGTCGTGAACAAAGACGAGATTGTTGTTCCAGACGAGTGCCACTCACTCAACCCCACAGCCAAGTCCAGTCGACTGGACCTTTATGGATCTAAATGCGGCACCCAGATGTGTCTGAAAAGTGTCACCTGCCTAAGGTTACTTCTGACAAGCTTGTACAAGCTCGACGGCGACGTCTTTCACTGCTACAAAGTCATCGAAATCACGGCCAAGCGAAATGTAACCTGAATGCTGGTCGGGGCCGTGAACAAAGACGAGACTGTTGTTCCAGACGAGTGCCACTCACTCAACCCCACAGCCAAGTCCAGTCGACTGGACCTTTATGGATCCAAACGCGGGACCCAGATGTGTCTGAGAAGTGTCACCTGCCAAAGTTTACTTCTGACAAGCTTGTACAAGCTCAAAATCGACGTCTTTCACTGCTACAAAGTCATCGAAATCACGGCCAAGCGAAATGTAACCTGAATGCTTGTCGGGGCCGTGAACAAAGACGAGACTGTTGTTCCAGACGAGTGCCACTCACTCAGCCCCACAGCCAAGTCCAGTCGACTTGACCTTTATGGATCCAACCGCGGCAACCAGATGTGTCTGAGAAGTGTCACCTGCCAAAGGTAACTTCTGACAAGCTACAAAGTTATCGAAACTACGGCCAAGCGAAATGTAACCTGAATCCGTGTCGGGGTCGTGAACAAAGACGAGATTGTTGTTCCAGACGAGTGCCACTCACTCAACCCCACAGCCAAGTCCAGTCGACTGGACCTTTATGGATCAAAATGTGGCACCCAGATGTGTCTGAAATGTGTCACATGCCTAAGGTTACTTCTGACAAGCTTGTACAAGCTCGACGGCGACGTCTTTCACTGCTACAAAGTCATCGAAATCACGGCCAAGCGAAATGTAACCTGAATGCTGGTCGGGGCCGTGAACAAAGACGAGACTGTTGTTCCAGACGAGTGCCACTCACTCAACCCCACAGCCAAGTCCAGTCGACTGGACCTTTATGGATCCAAACGCGGCACCCAGATGTGTCTGAGAAGTGTCACCTGCCAAAGGTTACTTCTGACAAGCTTGTACAAGCTCGACATCGACGTCTTTCACTGCTACAAAGTCATCGAAACTACGGCCAAGTTAAATGTAACCTGAATCCGTGTCGGGCCCGTGAACAAAGACGAGATTGTTGTTCCAGACGAGTGCCACTCACTCAGCCCCACAGCCAAGTCCAGTCGACTGAACCTTTATGGATCCAAACGCGGCAACCAGATGTGTCTGAGAAGTGTCACCTGCCAAAGGTTACTTCTGACAAGCTTGTACAAGCTCGACAGCGACGTCTTTCACTGCTACAAAGTCATCGAAACTACGGCCAAGCGAAATGTAACCTGAATCCGTGTCGGGGTCGTGAACAAAGACGAGATTGTTGTTCCAGACGAGTGCCACTCACGCAACCCCACAGCCAAGTCCAGTCGACTGGACCTTTATGGATCCAAACGCGGCAACCAGATGTGTCTGAGAAGTGTCACCTGCCAAAGGTTACTTCTGACAAGCTTGTACAAGCTCGACAGCGACGTCTTTCACTGCTACAAAGTTATCGAAACTACGGCCAAGCGAAATGTAACCTGAATCCGTGTCGGGGTCGTGAACAAAGACGAGATTGTTGTTCCAGACGAGTGCCACTCACTCAGCCCCACAGCCAAGTCCAGTCGACTGAACCTTTATGGATCCAAACGCGGCAACCAGATGTGTCTGAGAAGTGTCACCTGCCAAAGGTTACTTCTGACAAGCTTGTACAAGCTCGACCGCGACGTCTTTCACTGCTACAAAGTCATCGAAACTACGGCCAAGCGAAATGTAACCTGAATCCGTATCGGGGCCGTGAACAAACACCAGATTGTTGTTCCAGACGAGTGCCACTCACTCAACCCCACAGCCAAGTCCAGTCGACTGGACCTTTATGGATCCAAACGCGGCACCCAGATGTGTCTGAGAAGTGTCACCTGCCAAAGGTTACTTCTGACAAGCTTGTACAAGCTCGACATCGACGTCTTTCACTGCTACAAAGTCATCGAAATCACGGCCAAGCGAAATGTAACCTGAATGATGTCGGGGCCGTGAACAAAGACGAGACTGTTGTTCCAGACGAGTGCCACTCACTCAGCCCCACAGCCAAGTCCAGTCGACTTGACCTTTATGGATCCAACCGCGGCAACCAGATGTGTCTGAGAAGTGTCACCTGCCAAAGGTAACTTCTGACAAGCTACAAAGTTATCGAAACTACGGCCAAGCGAAATGTAACCTGAATCCGTGTCGGGGTCGTGAACAAAGACGAGATTGTTGTTCCAGACGAGTGCCACTCACTCAACCCCACAGCCAAGTCCAGTCGACTGGACCTTTATGGATCAAAATGCGGCACCCAGATGTGTCTGAAAAGTGTCACCTGCCTAAGGTTACTTCTGACAAGCTTGTACAAGCTCGACGGCGACGTCTTTCACTGCTACAAAGTCATCGAAATCACGGTCAAGCGAAATGTAACCTGAATGCTGGTCGGGGCCGTGAACAAAGACGAGACTGTTGTTCCAGACGAGTGCCACTCACTCAACCCCACAGCCAAGTCCAGTCGACTGGACCTTTATGGATCCAAACGCGGCACCCAGATGTGTCTGAGAAGTGTCACCTGCCAAAGGTTACTTCTGACAAGCTTGTACAAGCTCGACGGCGACGTCTTTCACTGCTACAAAGTCATCGAAACTACGGCCAAGCGAAATGTAACCTGAATCCGTGTCGGGCCAGTGAACAAAGACGAGATTGTTGTTCCAGACGAGTGCCACTCACTCAGCCCCACAGCCAAGTCCAGTCGACTTGACCTTTATGGATCCAAACGCGGCAACCAGATGTGTCTGAGAAGTGTCACCTGCCAAAGGTTACTTCTGACAAGCTACAAAGTCATCGAAACTACAGCCAAGCGAAATGTAACCTGAATGCTGGTCGGGGCCGTGAACAAAGACGAGACTGTTGTTCCAGACGAGTGCCACTCACTCAACCCCACAGCCAATTCCAGTCGACTGGACCTTTATGGATCCAAACGCGGCGCCCAGATGTGTCTGAGAAGTGTCACCTGCCAAAGGTTACTTCTGACAAGCTTGTACAAGCTCGACATCGACGTCTTTCACTGCTACAAAGTCATCGAAACTACGGCCAAGCGAAATGTAACCTGAATCCGTGTCGGGCCCGTGAACAAAGACGAGATTGTTGTTCCAGACGAGTGCCACTCACGCAACCCCACAGCCAAGTCCAGTCGACTGGACCTTTATGGATCTAAATGCGGCACCCAGATGTGTCTGAAAAGTGTCACCTGCCTAAGGTTACTTCTGACAAGCTTGTACAAGCTCGACGGCGACGTCTTTCACTGCTACAAAGTCATCGAAATCACGGCCAAGCGAAATGTAACCTGAATGCTGGTCGGGGCCGTGAACAAAGACGAGACTGTTGTTCCAGACGAGTGCCACTCACTCAACCCCACAGCCAAGTCCAGTCGAC
The DNA here is from genome assembly GCA_932294295.1 of Alitta virens. NCBI lineage: Eukaryota > Metazoa > Annelida > Polychaeta > Phyllodocida > Nereididae > Alitta > Alitta virens. The sequence goes on along the minus strand of OW028583.1, from coordinate 11,323,712 downwards.
TGGACCTTTATGGATCCAAACGCGGGACCCAGATGTGTCTGAGAAGTGTCACCTGCCAAAGTTTACTTCTGACAAGCTTGTACAAGCTCAAAATCGACGTCTTTCACTGCTACAAAGTCATCGAAATCACGGCCAAGCGAAATGTAACCTGAATGCTTGTCGGGGCCGTGAACAAAGAGGAGACTGTTGTTCCAGACGAGTGCCACTCACTCAGCCCCACAGCCAAGTCCAGTCGACTTGACCTTTATGGATCCAACCGCGGCAACCAGATGTGTCTGAGAAGTGTCACCTGCCAAAGGTAACTTCTGACAAGCTACAAAGTTATCGAAACTACGGCCAAGCGAAATGTAACCTGAATCCGTGTCGGGGTCGTGAACAAAGACGAGATTGTTGTTCCAGACGAGTGCCACTCACTCAACCCCACAGCCAAGTACAGTCGACTGGACCTTTATGGATCAAAATGCGGCACCCAGATGTGTCTGAAAAGTGTCACCTGCCTAAGGTTACTTCTGACAAGCTTGTACAAGCTCGACGGCGACGTCTTTCACTGCTACAAAGTCATCGAAATCACGGCCAAGCGAAATGTAACCTGAATGCTGGTCGGGGCCGTGAACAAAGACGAGACTGTTGTTCCAGACGAGTGCCACTCACTCAACCCCACAGCCAAGTCCAGTCGACTGGACCTTTATGGATCCAAACGCGGCACCCAGATGTGTCTGAGAAGTGTCACCTGCCAAAGGTTACTTCTGACAAGCTTGTACAAGCTCGACGGCGACGTCTTTCACTGCTACAAAGTCATCGAAACTACGGCCAAGCGAAATGTAACCTGAATCCGTGTCGGGCCAGTGAACAAAGACGAGATTGTTGTTCCAGACGAGTGCCACTCACTCAGCCCCACAGCCAAGTCCAGTCGACTTGACCTTTATGGATCCAAACGCGGCAACCAGATGTGTCTGAGAAGTGTCACCTGCCAAAGGTTACTTCTGACAAGCTACAAAGTCATCGAAACTACAGCCAAGCGAAATGTAACCTGAATGCTGGTCGGGGCCGTGAACAAAGACGAGACTGTTGTTCCAGACGAGTGCCACTCACTCAACCCCACAGCCAATTCCAGTCGACTGGACCTTTATGGATCCAAACGCGGCACCCAGATGTGTCTGAGAAGTGTCACCTGCCAAAGGTTACTTCTGACAAGCTTGTACAAGCTCGACATCGACGTCTTTCACTGCTACAAAGTCATCGAAACTACGGCCAAGCAAAATGTAACCTGAATCCGTGTCGGGCCCGTGAACAAAGACGAGATTGTTGTTCCAGACGAGTGCCACTCACGCAACCCCACAGCCAAGTCCAGTCGACTGGACCTTTATGGATCCAAACGCGGCAACCAGATGTGTCTGAGAAGTGTCACCTGCCAAAGGTTACTTCTGACAAGCTTGTACAAGCTCGACAGCGACGTCTTTCACTGCTACAAAGTTATCGAAACTACGGCCAAGCGAAATGTAACCTGAATCCGTGTCGGGGTCGTGAACAAAGACGAGATTGTTGTTCCAGACGAGTGCCACTCACTCAACCCCACAGCCAAGTCCAGTCGACTGGACCTTTATGGATCAAAATGTGGCACCCAGATGTGTCTGAAATGTGTCACATGCCTAAGGTTACTTCTGACAAGCTTGTACAAGCTCGACGGCGACGTCTTTCACTGCTACAAAGTCATCGAAATCACGGCCAAGCGAAATGTAACCTGAATGCTGGTCGGGGCCGTGAACAAAGACGAGACTGTTGTTCCAGACGAGTGCCACTCACTCAACCCCACAGCCAAGTCCAGTCGACTGGACCTTTATGGATCCAAACGCGGCACCCAGATGTGTCTGAGAAGTGTCACCTGCCAAAGGTTACTTCTGACAAGCTTGTACAAGCTCGACATCGACGTCTTTCACTGCTACAAAGTCATCGAAACTACGGCCAAGCTAAATGTAACCTGAATCCGTGTCGGGCCCGTGAACAAAGACGAGATTGTTGTTCCAGACGAGTGCCACTCACTCAGCCCCACAGCCAAGTCCAGTCGACTGAACCTTTATGGATCCAAACGCGGCAACCAGATGTGTCTGAGAAGTGTCACCTGCCAAAGGTTACTTCTGACAAGCTTGTACAAGCTCGACAGCGACGTCTTTCACTGCTACAAAGTCATCGAAACTACGGCCAAGCGAAATGTAACCTGAATCCGTGTCGGGCCCGTGAACAAAGACGAGATTGTTGTTCCAGACGAGTGCCACTCACGCAACCCCACAGCCAAGTCCAGTCGACTGGACCTTTATGGATCCAAACGCGGCAACCAGATGTGTCTGAGAAGTGTCACCTGCCAAAGGTTACTTCTGACAAGCTTGTACAAGCTCGACAGCGACGTCTTTCACTGCTACAAAGTTATCGAAACTACGGCCAAGCGAAATGTAACCTGAATCCGTGTCGGGGTCGTGAACAAAGACGAGATTGTTGTTCCAGACGAGTGCCACTCACTCAACCCCACAGCCAAGTCCAGTCGACTGGACCTTTATGGATCAAAATGTGGCACCCAGATGTGTCTGAAATGTGTCACATGCCTAAGGTTACTTCTGACAAGCTTGTACAAGCTCGACGGCGACGTCTTTCACTGCTACAAAGTCATCGAAATCACGGCCAAGCGAAATGTAACCTGAATGCTGGTCGGGGCCGTGAACAATGACGAGACTGTTGTTCCAGACGAGTGCCACTCACTCAACCCCACAGCCAAGTCCAGTCGACTGGACCTTTATGGATCCAAACGCGGCACCCAGATGTGTCTGAGAAGTGTCACCTGCCAAAGGTTACTTCTGACAAGCTTGTACAAGCTCGACATCGACGTCTTTCACTGCTACAAAGTCATCGAAACTACGGCCAAGCTAAATGTAACCTGAATCCGTGTCGGGCCCGTGAACAAAGACGAGATTGTTGTTCCAGACGAGTGCCACTCACTCAGCCCCACAGCCAAGTCCAGTCGACTGAACCTTTATGGATCCAAACGCGGCAACCAGATGTGTCTGAGAAGTGTCACCTGCCAAAGGTTACTTCTGACAAGCTTGTACAAGCTCGACAGCGACGTCTTTCACTGCTACAAAGTCATCGAAACTACGGCCAAGCGAAATGTAACCTGAATCCGTGTCGGGGTCGTGAACAAAGACGAGATTGTTGTTCCAGACGAGTGCCACTCAGGCAACCCCACAGCCAAGTCCAGTCGACTGGACCTTTATGGATCCAAACGCGGCAACCAGATGTGTCTGAGAAGTGTCACCTGCCAAAGGTTACTTCTGACAAGCTTGTACAAGCTCGACAGCGACGTCTTTCACTGCTACAAAGTTATCGAAACTACGGCCAAGCGAAATGTAACCTGAATCCGTGTCGGGGTCGTGAACAAAGACGAGATTGTTGTTCCAGACGAGTGCCACTCACTCAACCCCACAGCCAAGTCCAGTCGACTGGACCTTTATGGATCAAAATGCGGCACCCAGATGTGTCTGAAAAGTGTCACCTGCCTAAGGTTACTTCTGACAAGCTTGTACAAGCTCGACGGCGACGTCTTTCACTGCTACAAAGTCATCGAAATCACGGCCAAGCGAAATGTAACCTGAATGCTGGTCGGGGCCGTGAACAAAGACGAGACTGTTGTTCCAGACGAGTGCCACTCACTCAACCCCACAGCCAAGTCCAGTCGACTGGACCTTTATGGATCCAAACGCGGCACCCAGATGTGTCTGAGAAGTGTCACCTGCCAAAGGTTACTTCTGACAAGCTTGTACAAGCTCGCCGCCGACGTCTTTCACTGCTACAAAGTCATCGAAACTACGGCCAAGCGAAATGTAACCTGAATCCGTATCGGGGCCGTGAACATACACCAGATTGTTGTTCCAGACGAGTGCCACTCACTCAACCCCACAGCCAAGTCCAGTCGACTGGACCTTTATGGATCCAAACGCGGCAACAAGATGTGTCTGAGAAGTGTCACCTGCCAAAGGTTACTTCTGACAAGCTTGTACAAGCTCGACATCGACGTCTTTCACTGCTACAAAGTCATCCAAACTACGGCCAAGCGAAATGTAACCTGAATCCGTGTCGGGCCCGTGAACAAAGACGAGATTGTTGTTCCAGACGAGTGCCACTCACTCAGCCCCACAGCCAAGTCTAGTCGACTTGACCTTTATGGATCCAAACGCGGCAACCAGATGTGTCTGAGAAGTGTCACCTGCCAAAGGTTACTTCTGACAAGCTTGTACAAGCTCGACAGCGACGTCTTTCACTGCTACAAAGTTATCGAAACTACGGCCAAGCGAAATGTAACCTGAATCCGTGTCGGGGTCGTGAACAAAGACGAGATTGTTGTTCCAGACGAGTGCCACTCACTCAACCCCACAGCCAGTCGACTGGACCTTTATGGATCAAAATGTGGCACCCAGATGTGTCTGAAATGTGTCACATGCCTAAGGTTACTTCTGACAAGCTTGTACAAGCTCGACGGCGACGTCTTTCACTGCTACAAAGTCATCGAAATCACGGCCAAGCGAAATGTAACCTGAATGCTGGTCGGGGCCGTGAACAAAGACGAGACTGTTGTTCCAGACGAGTGCCACTCACTCAACCCCACAGCCAAGTCCAGTCGACTGGACCTTTATGGATCCAAACGCGGCACCCAGATGTGTCTGAGAAGTGTCACCTGCCAAAGGTTACTTCTGACAAGCTTGTACAAGCTCGACATCGACGTCTTTCACTGCTACAAAGTCATCGAAACTACGGCCAAGCGAAATGTAACCTGAATCCGTGTCGGGCCCGTGAACAAAGACGAGATTGTTGTTCCAGACGAGTGCCACTCACGCAACCCCACAGCCAAGTCCAGTCGACTGGACCTTTATGGATCCAAACGCGGCAACCAGATGTGTCTGAGAAGTGTCACCTGCCAAAGGTTACTTCTGACAAGCTTGTACAAGCTCGACAGCGACGTCTTTCACTGCTACAAAGTTATCGAAACTACGGCCAAGCGAAATGTAACCTGAATCCGTGTCGGGGTCGTGAACAAAGACGAGATTGTTGTTCCAGACGAGTGCCACTCACTCAACCCCACAGCCAAGTCCAGACGACTGGACCTTTATGGATCAAAATGTGGCACCCAGATGTGTCTGAAATGTGTCACATGCCTAAGGTTACTTCTGACAAGCTTGTACAAGCTCGACGGCGACGTCTTTCACTGCTACAAAGTCATCGAAATCACGGCCAAGCGAAATGTAACCTGAATGCTGGTCGGGGCCGTGAACAAAGACGAGACTGTTGTTCCAGACGAGTGCCACTCACTCAACCCCACAGCCAAGTCCAGTCGACTGGACCTTTATGGATCCAAACGCGGCACCCAGATGTGTCTGAGAAGTGTCACCTGCCAAAGGTTACTTCTGACAAGCTTGTACAAGCTCGACATCGACGTCTTTCACTGCTACAAAGTCATCGAAACTACGGCCAAGCTAAATGTAACCTGAATCCGTGTCGGGCCCGTGAACAAAGACGAGATTGTTGTTCCAGACGAGTGCCACTCACTCAGCCCCACAGCCAAGTCCAGTCGACTGAACCTTTATGGATCCAAACGCGGCAACCAGATGTGTCTGAGAAGTGTCACCTGCCAAAGGTTACTTCTGACAAGCTTGTACAAGCTCGACCGCGACGTCTTTCACTGCTACAAAGTCATCGAAACTACGGCCAAGCGAAATGTAACCTGAATCCGTATCGGGGCCGTGAACAAACACCAGATTGTTGTTCCAGACGGGTGCCACTCACTCAACCCCACAGCCAAGTCCAGTCGACTGGACCTTTATGGATCCAAACGCGGCAACAAGATGTGTCTGAGAAGTGTCACCTGCCAAAGGTTACTTCTGACAAGCTTGTACAAGCTCGACATCGACGTCTTTCACTGCTACAAAGTCATCGAAACTACGGCCAAGCGAAATGTAACCTGAATCCGTGTCGGGCCCGTGAACAAAGACGAGATTGTTGTTCCAGACGAGTGCCACTCACTCAGCCCCACAGCCAAGTCCAGTCGACTGGACCTTTATGGATCTAAATGCGGCACCCAGATGTGTCTGAAAAGTGTCACCTGCCTAAGGTTACTTCTGACAAGCTTGTACAAGCTCGACGGCGACGTCTTTCACTGCTACAAAGTCATCGAAATCACGGCCAAGCGAAATGTAACCTGAATGCTGGTCGGGGCCGTGAACAAAGACGAGACTGTTGTTCCAGACGAGTGCCACTCACTCAACCCCACAGCCAAGTCCAGTCGACTGGACCTTTATGGATCCAAACGCGGCAACCAGATGTGTCTGAGAAGTGTCACCTGCCAAAGGTAACTTCTGACAAGCTAAAAAGTCATCGAAACTACGGCCAAGCGAAAAGTAACCTGAATCCGTGTCGGGGTCGTGAACAAAGACGAGATTGTTGTTCCAGACGAGTGCCACTCACTCAACCCCACAGCCAAGTCCAGTCGACTGGACCTTTATGGATCTAAATGCGGCACCCAGATGTGTCTGAAAAGTGTCACCTGCCTAAGGTTACTTCTGACAAGCTTGTACAAGCTCGACGGCGACGTCTTTCACTGCTACAAAGTCATCGAAATCACGGCCAAGCGAAATGTAACCTGAATGCTGGTCGGGGCCGTGAACAAAGACGAGACTGTTGTTCCAGACGAGTGCCACTCACTCAACCCCACAGCCAAGTCCAGTCGACTGGACCTTTATGGATCCAAACGCGGGACCCAGATGTGTCTGAGAAGTGTCACCTGCCAAAGTTTACTTCTGACAAGCTTGTACAAGCTCGACATCGACGTCTTTCACTGCTACAAAGTCATCGAAATCACGGCCAAGCGAAATGTAACCTGAATGCTTGTCGGGGCCGTGAACAAAGACGAGACTGTTGTTCCAGACGAGTGCCACTCACTCAGCCCCACAGCCAAGTCCAGTCGACTTGACCTTTATGGATCCAACCGCGGCAACCAGATGTGTCTGAGAAGTGTCACCTGCCAAAGGTAACTTCTGACAAGCTACAAAGTTATCGAAACTACGGCCAAGCGAAATGTAACCTGAATCCGTGTCGGGGTCGTGAACAAAGACGAGATTGTTGTTCCAGACGAGTGCCACTCACTCAACCCCACAGCCAAGTCCAGTCGACTGGACCTTTATGGATCAAAATGTGGCACCCAGATGTGTCTGAAATGTGTCACATTCCTAAGGTTACTTCTGACAAGCTTGTACAAGCTCGACGGCGACGTCTTTCACTGCTACAAAGTCATCGAAATCACGGCCAAGCGAAATGTAACCTGAATGCTGGTCGGGGCCGTGAACAAAGACGAGACTGTTGTTCCATACGAGTGCCACTCACTCAACCCCACAGCCAAGTCCAGTCGGCTGGACCTTTATGGATCCAAACGCGGCACCCAGATGTGTCTGAGAAGTGTCACCTGCCAAAGGTTACTTCTGACAAGCTTGTACAAGCTCGACATCGACGTCTTTCACTGCTACAAAGTCATCGAAACTACGGCCAAGCTAAATGTAACCTGAATCCGTGTCGGGCCCGTGAACAAAGACGAGATTGTTGTTCCAGACGAGTGCCACTCACTCAGCCCCACAGCCAAGTCCAGTCGACTGAACCTTTATGGATCCAAACGCGGCAACCAGATGTGTCTGAAAAGTGTCACCTGCCAAAGGTTACTTCTGACAAGCTTGTACAAGCTCGACATCGACGTCTTTCACTGCTACAAAGTCATCGAAACTACGGCCAAGCGAAATGTAACCTGAATCCGTGTCGGGCCCGTGAACAAAGACGAGATTGTTGTTCCAGACGAGTGCCACTCACTCAGCCCCACAGCCAAGTCCAGTCGACTGGACCTTTATGGATCTAAATGCGGCACCCAGATGTGTCTGAGAAGTGTCACCTGCCAAAGGTAACTTCTGACAAGCTACAAAGTTATCGAAAATACGGCCAAGCGAAATGTAACCTGAATCCGTGTCGGGGTCGTGAACAAAGACGAGATTGTTGTTCCAGACGAGTGCCACTCACTCAACCCCACAGCCAAGTCCAGTCGACTGGACCTTTATGGATCAAAATGTGGCACCCAGATGTGTCTGAAATGTGTCACATTCCTAAGGTTACTTCTGACAAGCTTGTACAAGCTCGACGGCGACGTCTTTCACTGCTACAAAGTCATCGAAATCACGGCCAAGCGAAATGTAACCTGAATGCTGGTCGGGGCCGTGAACAAAGACGAGACTGTTGTTCCATACGAGTGCCACTCACTCAACCCCACAGCCAAGTCCAGTCGGCTGGACCTTTATGGATCCAAACGAGGCACCCAGATGTGTCTGAGAAGTGTCACCTGCCAAAGGTTACTTCTGACAAGCTTGTACAAGCTCGACATCGACGTCTTTCACTGCTACAAAGTCATCGAAACTACGGCCAAGCGAAATGTAACCTGAATCCGTGTCGGGCCCGTGAACAAAGACGAGATTGTTGTTCCAGACGAGTGCCACTCACTCAGCCCCACAGCCAAGTCCAGTCGACTGGACCTTTATGGATCTAAATGCGGCACCCAGATGTGTCTGAAAAGTGTCACCTGCCTAAGGTTACTTCTGACAAGCTTGTACAAGCTCGACGGCGACGTCTTTCACTGCTACAAAGTCATCGAAATCACGGCCAAGCGAAATGTAACCTGAATGCTGGTCGGGGCCGTGAACAAAGACGAGACTGTTGTTCCAGACGAGTGCCACTCACTCAACCCCACAGCCAAGTCCAGTCGACTGGACCTTTATGGATCCAAACGCGGCAACCAGATGTGTCTGAGAAGTGTCACCTGCCAAAGGTAACTTCTGACAAGCTAAAAAGTCATCGAAACTACGGCCAAGCGAAAAGTAACCTGAATCCGTGTCGGGGTCGTGAACAAAGACGAGATTGTTGTTCCAGACGAGTGCCACTCACTCAACCCCACAGCCAAGTCCAGTCGACTGGACCTTTATGGATCTAAATGCGGCACCCAGATGTGTCTGAAAAGTGTCACCTGCCTAAGGTTACTTCTGACAAGCTTGTACAAGCTCGACGGCGACGTCTTTCACTGCTACAAAGTCATCGAAATCACGGCCAAGCGAAATGTAACCTGAATGCTGGTCGGGGCCGTGAACAAAGACGAGACTGTTGTTCCAGACGAGTGCCACTCACTCAACCCCACAGCCAAGTCCAGTCGACTGGACCTTTATGGATCCAAACGCGGGACCCAGATGTGTCTGAGAAGTGTCACCTGCCAAAGTTTACTTCTGACAAGCTTGTACAAGCTCGACATCGACGTCTTTCACTGCTACAAAGTCATCGAAATCACGGCCAAGCGAAATGTAACCTGAATGCTTGTCGGGGCCGTGAACAAAGACGAGACTGTTGTTCCAGACGAGTGCCACTCACTCAGCCCCACAGCCAAGTCCAGTCGACTTGACCTTTATGGATCCAACCGCGGCAACCAGATGTGTCTGAGAAGTGTCACCTGCCAAAGGTAACTTCTGACAAGCTACAAAGTTATCGAAACTACGGCCAAGCGAAATGTAACCTGAATCCGTGTCGGGGTCGTGAACAAAGACGAGATTGTTGTTCCAGACGAGTGCCACTCACTCAACCCCACAGCCAAGTCCAGTCGACTGGACCTTTATGGATCAAAATGTGGCACCCAGATGTGTCTGAAATGTGTCACATTCCTAAGGTTACTTCTGACAAGCTTGTACAAGCTCGACGGCGACGTCTTTCACTGCTACAAAGTCATCGAAATCACGGCCAAGCGAAATGTAACCTGAATGCTGGTCGGGGCCGTGAACAAAGACGAGACTGTTGTTCCATACGAGTGCCACTCACTCAACCCCACAGCCAAGTCCAGTCGGCTGGACCTTTATGGATCCAAACGCGGCACCCAGATGTGTCTGAGAAGTGTCACCTGCCAAAGGTTACTTCTGACAAGCTTGTACAAGCTCGACATCGACGTCTTTCACTGCTACAAAGTCATCGAAACTACGGCCAAGCTAAATGTAACCTGAATCCGTGTCGGGCCCGTGAACAAAGACGAGATTGTTGTTCCAGACGAGTGCCACTCACTCAGCCCCACAGCCAAGTCCAGTCGACTGAACCTTTATGGATCCAAACGCGGCAACCAGATGTGTCTGAAAAGTGTCACCTGCCAAAGGTTACTTCTGACAAGCTTGTACAAGCTCGACATCGACGTCTTTCACTGCTACAAAGTCATCGAAACTACGGCCAAGCGAAATGTAACCTGAATCCGTGTCGGGCCCGTGAACAAAGACGAGATTGTTGTTCCAGACGAGTGCCACTCACTCAGCCCCACAGCCAAGTCCAGTCGACTGGACCTTTATGGATCTAAATGCGGCACCCAGATGTGTCTGAGAAGTGTCACCTGCCAAAGGTAACTTCTGACAAGCTACAAAGTTATCGAAAATACGGCCAAGCGAAATGTAACCTGAATCCGTGTCGGGGTCGTGAACAAAGACGAGATTGTTGTTCCAGACGAGTGCCACTCACTCAACCCCACAGCCAAGTCCAGTCGACTGGACCTTTATGGATCAAAATGTGGCACCCAGATGTGTCTGAAATGTGTCACATTCCTAAGGTTACTTCTGACAAGCTTGTACAAGCTCGACGGCGACGTCTTTCACTGCTACAAAGTCATCGAAATCACGGCCAAGCGAAATGTAACCTGAATGCTGGTCGGGGCCGTGAACAAAGACGAGACTGTTGTTCCATACGAGTGCCACTCACTCAACCCCACAGCCAAGTCCAGTCGGCTGGACCTTTATGGATCCAAACGAGGCACCCAGATGTGTCTGAGAAGTGTCACCTGCCAAAGGTTACTTCTGACAAGCTTGTACAAGCTCGACATCGACGTCTTTCACTGCTACAAAGTCATCGAAACTACGGCCAAGCTAAATGTAACCTGAATCCGTGTCGGGCCCGTGAACAAAGACGAGATTGTTGTTCCAGACGAGTGCCACTCACTCAGCCCCACAGCCAAGTCCAGTCGACTGAACCTTTATGGATCCAAACGCGGCAACCAGATGTGTCTGAAAAGTGTCACCTGCCAAAGGTTACTTCTGACAAGCTTGTACAAGCTCGACATCGACGTCTTTCACTGCTACAAAGTCATCGAAACTACGGCCAAGCGAAATGTAACCTGAATCCGTGTCGGGCCCGTGAACAAAGACGAGATTGTTGTTCCAGACGAGTGCCACTCACTCAGCCCCACAGCCAAGTCCAGTCGACTGGACCTTTATGGATCTAAATGCGGCACCCAGATGTGTCTGAAAAGTGTCACCTGCCTAAGGTTACTTCTGACAAGCTTGTACAAGCTCGACGGCGACGTCTTTCACTGCTACAAAGTCATCGAAATCACGGCCAAGCGAAATGTAACCTGAATGCTGGTCGGGGCCGTGAACAAAGACGAGACTGTTGTTCCAGACGAGTGCCACTCACTCAACCCCACAGCCAAGTCCAGTCGACTGGACCTTTATGGATCCAAACGCGGCAACCAGATGTGTCTGAGAAGTGTCACCTGCCAAAGGTAACTTCTGACAAGCTAAAAAGTCATCGAAACTACGGCCAAGCGAAAAGTAACCTGAATCCGTGTCGGGGTCGTGAACAAAGACGAGATTGTTGTTCCAGACGAGTGCCACTCACTCAACCCCACAGCCAAGTCCAGTCGACTGGACCTTTATGGATCTAAATGCGGCACCCAGATGTGTCTGAAAAGTGTCACCTGCCTAAGGTTACTTCTGACAAGCTTGTACAAGCTCGACGGCGACGTCTTTCACTGCTAAAAAGTCATCGAAATCACGGCCAAGCGAAATGTAACCTGAATGCTGGTCGGGGCCGTGAACAAAGACGAGACTGTTGTTCCAGACGAGTGCCACTCACTCAACCCCACAGCCAAGTCCAGTCGACTGGACCTTTATGGATCCAAACGCGGGACCCAGATGTGTCTGAGAAGTGTCACCTGCCAAAGTTTACTTCTGACAAGCTTGTACAAGCTCAAAATCGACGTCTTTCACTGCTACAAAGTCATCGAAATCACGGCCAAGCGAAATGTAACCTGAATGCTGGTCGGGGCCGTGAACAAAGACGAGACTGTTGTTCCAGACGAGTGCCACTCACTCAACCCCACAGCCAAGTCCAGTCGACTGGACCTTTATGGATCCAAACGCGGCACCCAGATGTGTCTGAGAAGTGTCACCTGCCAAAGGTTACTTCTGACAAGCTTGTACAAGCTCGACGGCGACGTCTTTCACTGCTACAAAGTCATCGAAACTACGGCCAAGCGAAATGTAACCTGAATCCGTGTCGGGCCAGTGAACAAAGACGAGATTGTTGTTCCAGACGAGTGCCACTCACTCAGCCCCACAGCCAAGTCCAGTCGACTTGACCTTTATGGATCCAAACGCGGCAACCAGATGTGTCTGAGAAGTGTCACCTGCCAAAGGTTACTTCTGACAAGCTACAAAGTCATCGAAACTACAGCCAAGCGAAATGTAACCTGAATGCTGGTCGGGGCCGTGAACAAAGACGAGACTGTTGTTCCAGACGAGTGCCACTCACTCAACCCCACAGCCAATTCCAGTCGACTGGACCTTTATGGATCCAAACGCGGCACCCAGATGTGTCTGAGAAGTGTCACCTGCCAAAGGTTACTTCTGACAAGCTTGTACAAGCTCGACATCGACGTCTTTCACTGCTACAAAGTCATCGAAACTACGGCCAAGCGAAATGTAACCTGAATCCGTGTCGGGCCCGTGAACAAAGACGAGATTGTTGTTCCAGACGAGTGCCACTCACGCAACCCCACAGCCAAGTCCAGTCGACTGGACCTTTATGGATCCAAACGCGGCAACCAGATGTGTCTGAGAAGTGTCACCTGCCAAAGGTTACTTCTGACAAGCTTGTACAAGCTCGACAGCGACGTCTTTCACTGCTACAAAGTTATCGAAACTACGGCCAAGCGAAATGTAACCTGAATCCGTGTCGGGGTCGTGAACAAAGACGAGATTGTTGTTCCAGACGAGTGCCACTCACTCAACCCCACAGCCAAGTCCAGTCGACTGGACCTTTATGGATCAAAATGTGGCACCCAGATGTGTCTGAAATGTGTCACATGCCTAAGGTTACTTCTGACAAGCTTGTACAAGCTCGACGGCGACGTCTTTCACTGCTACAAAGTCATCGAAATCACGGCCAAGCGAAATGTAACCTGAATGCTGGTCGGGGCCGTGAACAAAGACGAGACTGTTGTTCCAGACGAGTGCCACTCACTCAACCCCACAGCCAAGTCCAGTCGACTGGACCTTTATGGATCCAAACGCGGCACCCAGATGTGTCTGAGAAGTGTCACCTGCCAAAGGTTACTTCTGACAAGCTTGTACAAGCTCGACATCGACGTCTTTCACTGCTACAAAGTCATCGAAACTACGGCCAAGCTAAATGTAACCTGAATCCGTGTCGGGCCCGTGAACAAAGACGAGATTGTTGTTCCAGACGAGTGCCACTCACTCAGCCCCACAGCCAAGTCCAGTCGACTGAACCTTTATGGATCCAAACGCGGCAACCAGATGTGTCTGAAAAGTGTCACCTGCCAAAGGTTACTTCTGACAAGCTTGTACAAGCTCGACAGCGACGTCTTTCACTGCTACAAAGTCATCGAAACTACGGCCAAGCGAAATGTAACCTGAATCCGTGTCGGGCCCGTGAACAAAGACGAGATTGTTGTTCCAGACGAGTGCCACTCACGCAACCCCACAGCCAAGTCCAGTCGACTGGACCTTTATGGATCCAAACGCGGCAACCAGATGTGTCTGAGAAGTGTCACCTGCCAAAGGTTACTTCTGACAAGCTTGTACAAGCTCGACAGCGACGTCTTTCACTGCTACAAAGTTATCGAAACTACGGCCAAGCGAAATGTAACCTGAATCCGTGTCGGGGTCGTGAACAAAGACGAGATTGTTGTTCCAGACGAGTGCCACTCACTCAACCCCACAGCCAAGTCCAGTCGACTGGACCTTTATGGATCAAAATGTGGCACCCAGATGTGTCTGAAATGTGTCACATGCCTAAGGTTACTTCTGACAAGCTTGTACAAGCTCGACGGCGACGTCTTTCACTGCTACAAAGTCATCGAAATCACGGCCAAGCGAAATGTAACCTGAATGCTGGTCGGGGCCGTGAACAAAGACGAGACTGTTGTTCCAGACGAGTGCCACTCACTCAACCCCACAGCCAAGTCCAGTCGACTGGACCTTTATGGATCCAAACGCGGCACCCAGATGTGTCTGAGAAGTGTCACCTGCCAAAGGTTACTTCTGACAAGCTTGTACAAGCTCGACATCGACGTCTTTCACTGCTACAAAGTCATCGAAACTACGGCCAAGCTAAATGTAACCTGAATCCGTGTCGGGCCCGTGAACAAAGACGAGATTGTTGTTCCAGACGAGTGCCACTCACTCAGCCCCACAGCCAAGTCCAGTCGACTGAACCTTTATGGATCCAAACGCGGCAACCAGATGTGTCTGAGAAGTGTCACCTGCCAAAGGTTACTTCTGACAAGCTTGTACAAGCTCGACAGCGACGTCTTTCACTGCTACAAAGTCATCGAAACTACGGCCAAGCGAAATGTAACCTGAATCCGTGTCGGGGTCGTGAACAAAGACGAGATTGTTGTTCCAGACGAGTGCCACTCACGCAACCCCACAGCCAAGTCCAGTCGACTGGACCTTTATGGATCCAAACGCGGCAACCAGATGTGTCTGAGAAGTGTCACCTGCCAAAGGTTACTTCTGACAAGCTTGTACAAGCTCGACAGCGACGTCTTTCACTGCTACAAAGTTATCGAAACTACGGCCAAGCGAAATGTAACCTGAATCCGTGTCGGGGTCGTGAACAAAGACGAGATTGTTGTTCCAGACGAGTGCCACTCACTCAACCCCACAGCCAAGTCCAGTCGACTGGACCTTTATGGATCAAAATGTGGCACCCAGATGTGTCTGAAATGTGTCACATGCCTAAGGTTACTTCTGACAAGCTTGTACAAGCTCGACGGCGACGTCTTTCACTGCTACAAAGTCATCGAAATCACGGCCAAGCGAAATGTAACCTGAATGCTGGTCGGGGCCGTGAACAAAGACGAGACTGTTGTTCCAGACGAGTGCCACTCACTCAACCCCACAGCCAAGTCCAGTCGACTGGACCTTTATGGATCCAAACGCGGCACCCAGATGTGTCTGAGAAGTGTCACCTGCCAAAGGTTACTTCTGACAAGCTTGTACAAGCTCGACATCGACGTCTTTCACTGCTACAAAGTCATCGAAACTACGGCCAAGCTAAATGTAACCTGAATCCGTGTCGGGCCCGTGAACAAAGACGAGATTGTTGTTCCAGACGAGTGCCACTCACTCAGCCCCACAGCCAAGTCCAGTCGACTGAACCTTTATGGATCCAAACGCGGCAACCAGATGTGTCTGAGAAGTGTCACCTGCCAAAGGTTACTTCTGACAAGCTTGTACAAGCTCGACAGCGACGTCTTTCACTGCTACAAAGTCATCGAAACTACGGCCAAGCGAAATGTAACCTGAATCCGTGTCGGGGTCGTGAACAAAGACGAGATTGTTGTTCCAGACGAGTGCCACTCACGCAACCCCACAGCCAAGTCCAGTCGACTGGACCTTTATGGATCCAAACGCGGCAACCAGATGTGTCTGAGAAGTGTCACCTGCCAAAGGTTACTTCTGACAAGCTTGTACAAGCTCGACAGCGACGTCTTTCACTGCTACAAAGTTATCGAAACTACGGCCAAGCGAAATGTAACCTGAATCCGTGTCGGGGTCGTGAACAAAGACGAGATTGTTGTTCCAGACGAGTGCCACTCACTCAACCCCACAGCCAAGTCCAGTCGACTGGACCTTTATGGATCAAAATGCGGCACCCAGATGTGTCTGAAAAGTGTCACCTGCCTAAGGTTACTTCTGACAAGCTTGTACAAGCTCGACGGCGACGTCTTTCACTGCTACAAAGTCATCGAAATCACGGCCAAGCGAAATGTAACCTGAATGCTGGTCGGGGCCGTGAACAAAGACGAGACTGTTGTTCCAGACGAGTGCCACTCACTCAACCCCACAGCCAAGTCCAGTCGACTGGACCTTTATGGATCCAAACGCGGCACCCAGATGTGTCTGAGAAGTGTCACCTGCCAAAGGTTACTTCTGACAAGCTTGTACAAGCTCGACGGCGACGTCTTTCACTGCTACAAAGTCATCGAAACTACGGCCAAGCGAAATGTAACCTGAATCCGTATCGGGGCCGTGAACAAACACCAGATTGTTGTTCCAGACGAGTGCCACTCACTCAACCCCACAGCCAAGTCCAGTCGACTGGACCTTTATGGATCCAAACGCGGCAACAAGATGTGTCTGAGAAGTGTCACCTGCCAAAGGTTACTTCTGACAAGCTTGTACAAGCTCGACATCGACGTCTTTCACTGCTACAAAGTCATCCAAACTACGGCCAAGCGAAATGTAACCTGAATCCGTGTCGGGCCCGTGAACAAAGACGAGATTGTTGTTCCAGACGAGTGCCACTCACTCAGCCCCACAGCCAAGTCTAGTCGACTTGACCTTTATGGATCCAAACGCGGCAACCAGATGTGTCTGAGAAGTGTCACCTGCCAAAGGTAACTTCTGACAAGCTACAAAGTCATCGAAACTACGGCCAAGCGAAATGTAACCTGAATCCGTGTCGGGGTCGTGAACAAAGACGAGATTGTTGTTCCAGACGAGTGCCACTCACTCAGCCCCACAGCCAAGTCTAGTCGAATTGACCTTTATGGATCCAAACGCGGCAACCAGATGTGTCTGAGAAGTGTCACCTGCCAAAGGTTACTTCTGACAAGCTTGTACAAGCTCGACAGCGACGTCTTTCACTGCTACAAAGTTATCGAAACTACGGCCAAGCGAAATGTAACCTGAATCCGTGTCGGGGTCGTGAACAAAGACGAGATTGTTGTTCCAGACGAGTGCCACTCACTCAACCCCACAGCCAAGTCCAGTCGACTGGACCTTTATGGATCAAAATGTGGCACCCAGATGTGTCTGAAATGTGTCACATGCCTAAGGTTACTTCTGACAAGCTTGTACAAGCTCGACGGCGACGTCTTTCACTGCTACAAAGTCATCGAAATCACGGCCAAGCGAAATGTAACCTGAATGCTGGTCGGGGCCGTGAACAAAGACGAGACTGTTGTTCCAGACGAGTACCACTCACTCAACCCCACAGCCAAGTCCAGTCGACTGGACCTTTATGGATCCAAACGCGGCACCCAGATGTGTCTGAGAAGTGTCACCTGCCAAAGGTTACTTCTGACAAGCTTGTACAAGCTCGACATCGACGTCTTTCACTGCTACAAAGTCATCGAAACTACGGCCAAGCGAAATGTAACCTGAATCCGTGTCGGGCCCGTGAACAAAGACGAGATTGTTGTTCCAGACGAGTGCCACTCACGCAACCCCACAGCCAAGTCCAGTCGACTGGACCTTTATGGATCCAAACGCGGCAACCAGATGTGTCTGAGAAGTGTCACCTGCCAAAGGTTACTTCTGACAAGCTTGTACAAGCTCGACAGCGACGTCTTTCACTGCTACAAAGTTATCGAAACTACGGCCAAGCGAAATGTAACCTGAATCCGTGTCGGGGTCGTGAACAAAGACGAGATTGTTGTTCCAGACGAGTGCCACTCACTCAACCCCACAGCCAAGTCCAGACGACTGGACCTTTATGGATCAAAATGTGGCACCCAGATGTGTCTGAAATGTGTCACATGCCTAAGGTTACTTCTGACAAGCTTGTACAAGCTCGACGGCGACGTCTTTCACTGCTACAAAGTCATCGAAATCACGGCCAAGCGAAATGTAACCTGAATGCTGGTCGGGGCCGTGAACAAAGACGAGACTGTTGTTCCAGACGAGTGCCACTCACTCAACCCCACAGCCAAGTCCAGTCGACTGGACCTTTATGGATCCAAACGCGGCACCCAGATGTGTCTGAGAAGTGTCACCTGCCAAAGGTTACTTCTGACAAGCTTGTACAAGCTCGACATCGACGTCTTTCACTGCTACAAAGTCATCGAAACTACGGCCAAGCTAAATGTAACCTGAATCCGTGTCGGGCCCGTGAACAAAGACGAGATTGTTGTTCCAGACGAGTGCCACTCACTCAGCCCCACAGCCAAGTCCAGTCGACTGAACCTTTATGGATCCAAACGCGGCAACCAGATGTGTCTGAGAAGTGTCACCTGCCAAAGGTTACTTCTGACAAGCTTGTACAAGCTCGACCGCGACGTCTTTCACTGCTACAAAGTCATCGAAACTACGGCCAAGCGAAATGTAACCTGAATCCGTATCGGGGCCGTGAACAAACACCAGATTGTTGTTCCAGACGAGTGCCACTCACTCAGCCCCACAGCCAAGTCCAGTCGACTGGACCTTTATGGATCTAAATGCGGCACCCAGATGTGTCTGAAAAGTGTCACCTGCCTAAGGTTACTTCTGACAAGCTTGTACAAGCTCGATGGCGACGTCTTTCACTGCTACAAAGTCATCGAAATCACGGCCAAGCGAAATGTAACCTGAATGCTGGTCGGGGCCGTGAACAAAGACGAGACTGTTGTTCCAGACGAGTGCCACTCACTCAACCCCACAGCCAAGTCCAGTCGACTGGACCTTTATGGATCCAAACGCGGCAACCAGATGTGTCTGAGAAGTGTCACCTGCCAAAGGTAACTTCTGACAAGCTAAAAAGTCATCGAAACTACGGCCAAGCGAAAAGTAACCTGAATCCGTGTCGGGGTCGTGAACAAAGACGAGATTGTTGTTCCAGACGAGTGCCACTCACTCAACCCCACAGCCAAGTCCAGTCGACTGGACCTTTATGGATCTAAATGCGGCACCCAGATGTGTCTGAAAAGTGTCACCTGCCTAAGGTTACTTCTGACAAGCTTGTACAAGCTCGACGGCGACGTCTTTCACTGCTACAAAGTCATCGAAATCACGGCCAAGCGAAATGTAACCTGAATGCTGGTCGGGGCCGTGAACAAAGACGAGACTCTTGTTCCAGACGAGTGCCACTCACTCAACCCCACAGCCAAGTCCAGTCGACTGGACCTTTATGGATCCAAACGCGGGACCCAGATGTGTCTGAGAAGTGTCACCTGCCAAAGTTTACTTCTGACAAGCTTGTACAAGCTCAAAATCGACGTCTTTCACTGCTACAAAGTCATCGAAATCACGGCCAAGCGAAATGTAACCTGAATGCTGGTCGGGGCCGTGAACAAAGACGAGACTGTTGTTCCAGACGAGTGCCACTCACTCAACCCCACAGCCAAGTCCAGTCGACTGGACCTTTATGGATCCAAACGCGGCACCCAGATGTGTCTGAGAAGTGTCACCTGCCAAAGGTTACTTCTGACAAGCTTGTACAAGCTCGACGGCGACGTCTTTCACTGCTACAAAGTCATCGAAACTACGGCCAAGCGAAATGTAACCTGAATCCGTGTCGGGCCAGTGAACAAAGACGAGATTGTTGTTCCAGACGAGTGCCACTCACTCAGCCCCACAGCCAAGTCCAGTCGACTTGACCTTTATGGATCCAAACGCGGCAACCAGATGTGTCTGAGAAGTGTCACCTGCCAAAGGTTACTTCTGACAAGCTACAAAGTCATCGAAACTACAGCCAAGCGAAATGTAACCTGAATGCTGGTCGGGGCCGTGAACAAAGACGAGACTGTTGTTCCAGACGAGTGCCACTCACTCAACCCCACAGCCAATTCCAGTCGACTGGACCTTTATGGATCCAAACGCGGCACCCAGATGTGTCTGAGAAGTGTCACCTGCCAAAGGTTACTTCTGACAAGCTTGTACAAGCTCGACATCGACGTCTTTCACTGCTACAAAGTCATCGAAACTACGGCCAAGCGAAATGTAACCTGAATCCGTGTCGGGCCCGTGAACAAAGACGAGATTGTTGTTCCAGACGAGTGCCACTCACGCAACCCCACAGCCAAGTCCAGTCGACTGGACCTTTATGGATCTAAATGCGGCACCCAGATGTGTCTGAAAAGTGTCACCTGCCTAAGGTTACTTCTGACAAGCTTGTACAAGCTCGACGGCGACGTCTTTCACTGCTACAAAGTCATCGAAATCACGGCCAAGCGAAATGTAACCTGAATGCTGGTCGGGGCCGTGAACAAAGACGAGACTGTTGTTCCAGACGAGTGCCACTCACTCAACCCCACAGCCAAGTCCAGTCGACTGGACCTTTATGGATCCAAACGCGGGACCCAGATGTGTCTGAGAAGTGTCACCTGCCAAAGTTTACTTCTGACAAGCTTGTACAAGCTCAAAATCGACGTCTTTCACTGCTACAAAGTCATCGAAATCACGGCCAAGCGAAATGTAACCTGAATGCTTGTCGGGGCCGTGAACAAAGACGAGACTGTTGTTCCAGACGAGTGCCACTCACTCAGCCCCACAGCCAAGTCCAGTCGACTTGACCTTTATGGATCCAACCGCGGCAACCAGATGTGTCTGAGAAGTGTCACCTGCCAAAGGTAACTTCTGACAAGCTACAAAGTTATCGAAACTACGGCCAAGCGAAATGTAACCTGAATCCGTGTCGGGGTCGTGAACAAAGACGAGATTGTTGTTCCAGACGAGTGCCACTCACTCAACCCCACAGCCAAGTCCAGTCGACTGGACCTTTATGGATCAAAATGCGGCACCCAGATGTGTCTGAAAAGTGTCACCTGCCTAAGGTTACTTCTGACAAGCTTGTACAAGCTCGACGGCGACGTCTTTCACTGCTACAAAGTCATCGAAATCACGGCCAAGCGAAATGTAACCTGAATGCTGGTCGGGGCCGTGAACAAAGACGAGACTGTTGTTCCAGACGAGTGCCACTCACTCAACCCCACAGCCAAGTCCAGTCGACTGGACCTTTATGGATCCAAACGCGGCACCCAGATGTGTCTGAGAAGTGTCACCTGCCAAAGGTTACTTCTGACAAGCTTGTACAAGCTCGACGGCGACGTCTTTCACTGCTACAAAGTCATCGAAACTACGGCCAAGCGAAATGTAACCTGAATCCGTGTCGGGCCAGTGAACAAAGACGAGATTGTTGTTCCAGACGAGTGCCACTCACTCAGCCCCACAGCCAAGTCCAGTCGACTTGACCTTTATGGATCCAAACGCGGCAACCAGATGTGTCTGAGAAGTGTCACCTGCCAAAGGTTACTTCTGACAAGCTACAAAGTCATCGAAACTACAGCCAAGCGAAATGTAACCTGAATGCTGGTCGGGGCCGTGAACAAAGACGAGACTGTTGTTCCAGACGAGTGCCACTCACTCAACCCCACAGCCAATTCCAGTCGACTGGACCTTTATGGATCCAAACGCGGCACCCAGATGTGTCTGAGAAGTGTCACCTGCCAAAGGTTACTTCTGACAAGCTTGTACAAGCTCGACATCGACGTCTTTCACTGCTACAAAGTCATCGAAACTACGGCCAAGCGAAATGTAACCTGAATCCGTGTCGGGCCCGTGAACAAAGACGAGATTGTTGTTCCAGACGAGTGCCACTCACGCAACCCCACAGCCAAGTCCAGTCGACTGGACCTTTATGGATCCAAACGCGGCAACCAGATGTGTCTGAGAAGTGTCACCTGCCAAAGGTTACTTCAGACAAGCTTGTACAAGCTCGACAGCGACGTCTTTCACTGCTACAAAGTTATCGAAACTACGGCCAAGCGAAATGTAACCTGAATCCGTGTCGGGGTCGTGAACAAAGACGAGATTGTTGTTCCAGACGAGTGCCACTCACTCAACCCCACAGCCAAGTCCAGTCGACTGGACCTTTATGGATCAAAATGTGGCACCCAGATGTGTCTGAAATGTGTCACATGCCTAAGGTTACTTCTGACAAGCTTGTACAAGCTCGACAGCGACGTCTTTCACTGCTACAAAGTCATCGAAATCACGGCCAAGCGAAATGTAACCTGAATGCTGGTCGGGGCCGTGAACAAAGACGAGACTGTTGTTCCAGACGAGTGCCACTCACTCAACCCCACAGCCAAGTCCAGTCGACTGGACCTTTATGGATCCAAACGCGGCACCCAGATGTGTCTGAGAAGTGTCACCTGCCAAAGGTTACTTCTGACAAGCTTGTACAAGCTCGACATCGACGTCTTTCACTGCTACAAAGTCATCGAAACTACGGCCAAGCTAAATGTAACCTGAATCCGTGTCGGGCCCATGAACAAAGACGAGATTGTTGTTCCAGACGAGTGCCACTCACTCAGCCCCACAGCCAAGTCCAGTCGACTGAACCTTTATGGATCCAAACGCGGCAACCAGATGTGTCTGAGAAGTGTCACCTGCCAAAGGTTACTTCTGACAAGCTTGTACAAGCTCGACAGCGACGTCTTTCACTGCTACAAAGTCATCGAAACTACGGCCAAGCGAAATGTAACCTGAATCCGTGTCGGGCCCGTGAACAAAGACGAGATTGTTGTTCCAGACGAGTGCCACTCACGCAACCCCACAGCCAAGTCCAGTCGACTGGACCTTTATGGATCCAAACGCGGCAACCAGATGTGTCTGAGAAGTGTCACCTGCCAAAGGTTACTTCTGACAAGCTTGTACAAGCTCGACAGCGACGTCTTTCACTGCTACAAAGTTATCGAAACTACGGCCAAGCGAAATGTAACCTGAATCCGTGTCGGGGTCGTGAACAAAGACGAGATTGTTGTTCCAGACGAGTGCCACTCACTCAACCCCACAGCCAAGTCCAGTCGACTGGACCTTTATGGATCAAAATGTGGCACCCAGATGTGTCTGAAATGTGTCACATGCCTAAGGTTACTTCTGACAAGCTTGTACAAGCTCGACGGCGACGTCTTTCACTGCTACAAAGTCATCGAAATCACGGCCAAGCGAAATGTAACCTGAATGCTGGTCGTGGCCGTGAACAAAGACGAGACTGTTGTTCCAGACGAGTGCCACTCACTCAACCCCACAGCCAAGTCCAGTCGACTGGACCTTTATGGATCCAAACGCGGCACCCAGATGTGTCTGAGAAGTGTCACCTGCCAAAGGTTACTTCTGACAAGCTTGTACAAGCTCGACATCGACGTCTTTCACTGCTACAAAGTCATCGAAACTACGGCCAAGCGAAAAGTAACCTGAATCCGTGTCGGGGTCGTGAACAAAGACGAGATTGTTGTTCCAGACGAGTGCCACTCACTCAACCCCACAGCCAAGTCCAGTCGACTGGACCTTTATGGATCTAAATGCGGCACCCAGATGTGTCTGAAAAGTGTCACCTGCCTAAGGTTACTTCTGACAAGCTTGTACAAGCTCGACGGCGACGTCTTTCACTGCTACAAAGTCATCGAAATCACGGCCAAGCGAAATGTAACCTGAATGCTGGTCGGGGCCGTGAACAAAGACGAGACTGTTGTTCCAGACGAGTGCCACTCACTCAACCCCACAGCCAAGTCCAGTCGACTGGACCTTTATGGATCCAAACGCGGGACCCAGATGTGTCTGAGAAGTGTCACCTGCCAAAGTTTACTTCTGACAAGCTTGTACAAGCTCAAAATCGACGTCTTTCACTGCTACAAAGTCATCGAAATCACGGCCAAGCGAAATGTAACCTGAATGCTTGTCGGGGCCGTGAACAAAGACGAGACTGTTGTTCCAGACGAGTGCCACTCACTCAGCCCCACAGCCAAGTCCAGTCGACTTGACCTTTATGGATCCAACCGCGGCAACCAGATGTGTCTGAGAAGTGTCACCTGCCAAAGGTAACTTCTGACAAGCTACAAAGTTATCGAAACTACGGCCAAGCGAAATGTAACCTGAATCCGTGTCGGGGTCGTGAACAAAGACGAGATTGTTGTTCCAGACGAGTGCCACTCACTCAACCCCACAGCCAAGTCCAGTCGACTGGACCTTTATGGATCAAAATGCGGCACCCAGATGTGTCTGAAAAGTGTCACCTGCCTAAGGTTACTTCTGACAAGCTTGTACAAGCTCGACGGCGACGTCTTTCACTGCTACAAAGTCATCGAAATCACGGCCAAGCGAAATGTAACCTGAATGCTGGTCGGGGCCGTGAACAAAGACGAGACTGTTGTTCCAGACGAGTGCCACTCACTCAACCCCACAGCCAATTCCAGTCGACTGGACCTTTATGGATCCAAACGCGGCACCCAGATGTGTCTGAGAAGTGTCACCTGCCAAAGGTTACTTCTGACAAGCTTGTACAAGCTCGACATCGACGTCTTTCACTGCTACAAAGTCATCGAAACTACGGCCAAGCGAAATGTAACCTGAATCCGTGTCGGGCCCGTGAACAAAGACGAGATTGTTGTTCCAGACGAGTGCCACTCACGCAACCCCACAGCCAAGTCCAGTCGACTGGACCTTTATGGATCTAAATGCGGCACCCAGATGTGTCTGAAAAGTGTCACCTGCCTAAGGTTACTTCTGACAAGCTTGTACAAGCTCGACGGCGACGTCTTTCACTGCTACAAAGTCATCGAAATCACGGCCAAGCGAAATGTAACCTGAATGCTGGTCGGGGCCGTGAACAAAGACGAGACTGTTGTTCCAGACGAGTGCCACTCACTCAACCCCACAGCCAAGTCCAGTCGACTGGACCTTTATGGATCCAAACGCGGGACCCAGATGTGTCTGAGAAGTGTCACCTGCCAAAGTTTACTTCTGACAAGCTTGTACAAGCTCAAAATCGACGTCTTTCACTGCTACAAAGTCATCGAAATCACGGCCAAGCGAAATGTAACCTGAATGCTTGTCGGGGCCGTGAACAAAGACGAGACTGTTGTTCCAGACGAGTGCCACTCACTCAGCCCCACAGCCAAGTCCAGTCGACTTGACCTTTATGGATCCAACCGCGGCAACCAGATGTGTCTGAGAAGTGTCACCTGCCAAAGGTAACTTCTGACAAGCTACAAAGTTATCGAAACTACGGCCAAGCGAAATGTAACCTGAATCCGTGTCGGGGTCGTGAACAAAGACGAGATTGTTGTTCCAGACGAGTGCCACTCACTCAACCCCACAGCCAAGTCCAGTCGACTGGACCTTTATGGATCAAAATGCGGCACCCAGATGTGTCTGAAAAGTGTCACCTGCCTAAGGTTACTTCTGACAAGCTTGTACAAGCTCGACGGCGACGTCTTTCACTGCTACAAAGTCATCGAAATCACGGCCAAGCGAAATGTAACCTGAATGCTGGTCGGGGCCGTGAACAAAGACGAGACTGTTGTTCCAGACGAGTGCCACTCACTCAACCCCACAGCCAAGTCCAGTCGACTGGACCTTTATGGATCCAAACGCGGCACCCAGATGTGTCTGAGAAGTGTCACCTGCCAAAGGTTACTTCTGACAAGCTTGTACAAGCTCGACGGCGACGTCTTTCACTGCTACAAAGTCATCGAAACTACGGCCAAGCGAAATGTAACCTGAATCCGTGTCGGGCCAGTGAACAAAGACGAGATTGTTGTTCCAGACGAGTGCCACTCACTCAGCCCCACAGCCAAGTCCAGTCGACTTGACCTTTATGGATCCAAACGCGGCAACCAGATGTGTCTGAGAAGTGTCACCTGCCAAAGGTTACTTCTGACAAGCTACAAAGTCATCGAAACTACAGCCAAGCGAAATGTAACCTGAATGCTGGTCGGGGCCGTGAACAAAGACGAGACTGTTGTTCCAGACGAGTGCCACTCACTCAACCCCACAGCCAATTCCAGTCGACTGGACCTTTATGGATCCAAACGCGGCACCCAGATGTGTCTGAGAAGTGTCACCTGCCAAAGGTTACTTCTGACAAGCTTGTACAAGCTCGACATCGACGTCTTTCACTGCTACAAAGTCATCGAAACTACGGCCAAGCGAAATGTAACCTGAATCCGTGTCGGGCCCGTGAACAAAGACGAGATTGTTGTTCCAGACGAGTGCCACTCACGCAACCCCACAGCCAAGTCCAGTCGACTGGACCTTTATGGATCCAAACGCGGCAACCAGATGTGTCTGAGAAGTGTCACCTGCCAAAGGTTACTTCTGACAAGCTTGTACAAGCTCGACAGCGACGTCTTTCACTGCTACAAAGTTATCGAAACTACGGCCAAGCGAAATGTAACCTGAATCCGTGTCGGGGTCGTGAACAAAGACGAGATTGTTGTTCCAGACGAGTGCCACTCACTCAACCCCACAGCCAAGTCCAGTCGACTGGACCTTTATGGATCAAAATGTGGCACCCAGATGTGTCTGAAATGTGTCACATGCCTAAGGTTACTTCTGACAAGCTTGTACAAGCTCGACGGCGACGTCTTTCACTGCTACAAAGTCATCGAAATCACGGCCAAGCGAAATGTAACCTGAATGCTGGTCGGGGCCGTGAACAAAGACGAGACTGTTGTTCCAGACGAGTGCCACTCACTCAACCCCACAGCCAAGTCCAGTCGACTGGACCTTTATGGATCCAAACGCGGCACCCAGATGTGTCTGAGAAGTGTCACCTGCCAAAGGTTACTTCTGACAAGCTTGTACAAGCTCGACATCGACGTCTTTCACTGCTACAAAGTCATCGAAACTACGGCCAAGCTAAATGTAACCTGAATCCGTGTCGGGCCCGTGAACAAAGACGAGATTGTTGTTCCAGACGAGTGCCACTCACTCAGCCCCACAGCCAAGTCCAGTCGACTGAACCTTTATGGATCCAAACGCGGCAACCAGATGTGTCTGAGAAGTGTCACCTGCCAAAGGTTACTTCTGACAAGCTTGTACAAGCTCGACAGCGACGTCTTTCACTGCTACAAAGTCATCGAAACTACGGCCAAGCGAAATGTAACCTGAATCCGTGTCGGGCCCGTGAACAAAGACGAGATTGTTGTTCCAGACGAGTGCCACTCACGCAACCCCACAGCCAAGTCCAGTCGACTGGACCTTTATGGATCCAAACGCGGCAACCAGATGTGTCTGAGAAGTGTCACCTGCCAAAGGTTACTTCTGACAAGCTTGTACAAGCTCGACAGCGACGTCTTTCACTGCTACAAAGTTATCGAAACTACGGCCAAGCGAAATGTAACCTGAATCCGTGTCGGGGTCGTGAACAAAGACGAGATTGTTGTTCCAGACGAGTGCCACTCACTCAACCCCACAGCCAAGTCCAGTCGACTGGACCTTTATGGATCAAAATGTGGCACCCAGATGTGTCTGAAATGTGTCACATGCCTAAGGTTACTTCTGACAAGCTTGTACAAGCTCGACGGCGACGTCTTTCACTGCTACAAAGTCATCGAAATCACGGCCAAGCGAAATGTAACCTGAATGCTGGTCGGGGCCGTGAACAAAGACAAGACTGTTGTTCCAGACGAGTGCCACTCACTCAACCCCACAGCCAAGTCCAGTCGACTGGACCTTTATGGATCCAAACGCGGCACCCAGATGTGTCTGAGAAGTGTCACCTGCCAAAGGTTACTTCTGACAAGCTTGTACAAGCTCGACATCGACGTCTTTCACTGCTACAAAGTCATCGAAACTACGGCCAAGCGAAAAGTAACCTGAATCCGTGTCGGGGTCGTGAACAAAGACGAGATTGTTGTTCCAGACGAGTGCCACTCACTCAACCCCACAGCCAAGTCCAGTCGACTGGACCTTTATGGATCTAAATGCGGCACCCAGATGTGTCTGAAAAGTGTCACCTGCCTAAGGTTACTTCTGACAAGCTTGTACAAGCTCGACGGCGACGTCTTTCACTGCTACAAAGTCATCGAAATCACGGCCAAGCGAAATGTAACCTGAATGCTGGTCGGGGCCGTGAACAAAGACGAGACTGTTGTTCCAGACGAGTGCCACTCACTCAACCCCACAGCCAAGTCCAGTCGACTGGACCTTTATGGATCCAAACGCGGGACCCAGATGTGTCTGAGAAGTGTCACCTGCCAAAGTTTACTTCTGACAAGCTTGTACAAGCTCAAAATCGACGTCTTTCACTGCTACAAAGTCATCGAAATCACGGCCAAGCGAAATGTAACCTGAATGCTTGTCGGGGCCGTGAACAAAGACGAGACTGTTGTTCCAGACGAGTGCCACTCACTCAGCCCCACAGCCAAGTCCAGTCGACTTGACCTTTATGGATCCAACCGCGGCAACCAGATGTGTCTGAGAAGTGTCACCTGCCAAAGGTAACTTCTGACAAGCTACAAAGTTATCGAAACTACGGCCAAGCGAAATGTAACCTGAATCCGTGTCGGGGTCGTGAACAAAGACGAGATTGTTGTTCCAGACGAGTGCCACTCACTCAACCCCACAGCCAAGTCCAGTCGACTGGACCTTTATGGATCAAAATGCGGCACCCAGATGTGTCTGAAAAGTGTCACCTGCCTAAGGTTACTTCTGACAAGCTTGTACAAGCTCGACGGCGACGTCTTTCACTGCTACAAAGTCATCGAAATCACGGCCAAGCGAAATGTAACCTGAATGCTGGTCGGGGCCGTGAACAAAGACGAGACTGTTGTTCCAGACGAGTGCCACTCACTCAACCCCACAGCCAAGTCCAGTCGACTGGACCTTTATGGATCCAAACGCGGCACCCAGATGTGTCTGAGAAGTGTCACCTGCCAAAGGTTACTTCTGACAAGCTTGTACAAGCTCGACGGCGACGTCTTTCACTGCTACAAAGTCATCGAAACTACGGCCAAGCGAAATGTAACCTGAATCCGTGTCGGGCCAGTGAACAAAGACGAGATTGTTGTTCCAGACGAGTGCCACTCACTCAGCCCCACAGCCAAGTCCAGTCGACTTGACCTTTATGGATCCAAACGCGGCAACCAGATGTGTCTGAGAAGTGTCACCTGCCAAAGGTTACTTCTGACAAGCTTGTACAAGCTCGACAGCGACGTCTTTCACTGCTACAAAGTTATCGAAACTACGGCCAAGCGAAATGTAACCTGAATCCGTGTCGGGGTCGTGAACAAAGACGAGATTGTTGTTCCAGACGAGTGCCACTCACTCAACCCCACAGCCAAGTCCAGTCGACTGGACCTTTATGGATCAAAATGCGGCACCCAGATGTGTCTGAAAAGTGTCACCTGCCTAAGGTTACTTCTGACAAGCTTGTACAAGCTCGACGGCGACGTCTTTCACTGCTACAAAGTCATCGAAATCACGGCCAAGCGAAATGTAACCTGAATGCTGGTCGGGGCCGTGAACAAAGACGAGACTGTTGTTCCAGACGAGTGCCACTCACTCAACCCCACAGCCAAGTCCAGTCGACTGGACCTTTATGTATCCAAACGCGGCACCCAGATGTGTCTGAGAAGTGTCACCTGCCAAAGGTTACTTCTGACAAGCTTGTACAAGCTCGACGGCGACGTCTTTCACTGCTACAAAGTCATCGAAACTACGGCCAAGCGAAATGTAACCTGAATCCGTATCGGGGCCGTGAACAAACACCAGATTGTTGTTCCAGACGAGTGCCACTCACTCAACCCCACAGCCAAGTCCAGTCGACTGGACCTTTATGGATCCAAACGCGGCAACAAGATGTGTCTGAGAAGTGTCACCTGCCAAAGGTTACTTCTGACAAGCTTGTACAAGCTCGACATCGACGTCTTTCACTGCTACAAAGTCATCCAAACTACGGCCAAGCGAAATGTAACCTGAATCCGTGTCGGGCCCGTGAACAAAGACGAGATTGTTGTTCCAGACGAGTGCCACTCACTCAGCCCCACAGCCAAGTCTAGTCGACTTGACCTTTATGGATCCAAACGCGGCAACCAGATGTGTCTGAGAAGTGTCACCTGCCAAAGGTAACTTCTGACAAGCTACAAAGTCATCGAAACTACGGCCAAGCGAAATGTAACCTGAATCCGTGTCGGGGTCGTGAACAAAGACGAGATTGTTGTTCCAGACGAGTGCCACTCACTCAGCCCCACAGCCAAGTCTAGTCGACTTGACCTTTATGGATCCAAACGCGGCAACCAGATGTGTCTGAGAAGTGTCACCTGCCAAAGGTTACTTCTGACAAGCTTGTACAAGCTCGACAGCGACGTCTTTCACTGCTACAAAGTTATCGAAACTACGGCCAAGCGAAATGTAACCTGAATCCGTGTCGGGGTCGTGAACAAAGACGAGATTGTTGTTCCAGACGAGTGCCACTCACTCAACCCCACAGCCAAGTCCAGTCGACTGGACCTTTATGGATCAAAATGTGGCACCCAGATGTGTCTGAAATGTGTCACATGCCTAAGGTTACTTCTGACAAGCTTGTACAAGCTCGACGGCGACGTCTTTCACTGCTACAAAGTCATCGAAATCACGGCCAAGCGAAATGTAACCTGAATGCTGGTCGGGGCCGTGAACAAAGACGAGACTGTTGTTCCAGACGAGTGCCACTCACTCAACCCCACAGCCAAGTCCAGTCGACTGGACCTTTATGGATCCAAACGCGGCACCCAGATGTGTCTGAGAAGTGTCACCTGCCAAAGGTTACTTCTGACAAGCTTGTACAAGCTCGACATCGACGTCTTTCACTGCTACAAAGTCATCGAAACTACGGCCAAGCGAAATGTAACCTGAATCCGTGTCGGGCCCGTGAACAAAGACGAGATTGTTGTTCCAGACGAGTGCCACTCACGCAACCCCACAGCCAAGTCCAGTCGACTGGACCTTTATGGATCCAAACGCGGCAACCAGATGTGTCTGAGAAGTGTCACCTGCCAAAGGTTACTTCTGACAAGCTTGTACAAGCTCGACAGCGACGTCTTTCACTGCTACAAAGTTATCGAAACTACGGCCAAGCGAAATGTAACCTGAATCCGTGTCGGGGTCGTGAACAAAGACGAGATTGTTGTTCCAGACGAGTGCCACTCACTCAACCCCACAGCCAAGTCCAGACGACTGGACCTTTATGGATCAAAATGTGGCACCCAGATGTGTCTGAAATGTGTCACATGCCTAAGGTTACTTCTGACAAGCTTGTACAAGCTCGACGGCGACGTCTTTCACTGCTACAAAGTCATCGAAATCACGGCCAAGCGAAATGTAACCTGAATGCTGGTCGGGGCCGTGAACAAAGACGAGACTGTTGTTCCAGACGAGTGCCACTCACTCAACCCCACAGCCAAGTCCAGTCGACTGGACCTTTATGGATCCAAACGCGGCACCCAGATGTGTCTGAGAAGTGTCACCTGCCAAAGGTTACTTCTGACAAGCTTGTACAAGCTCGACATCGACGTCTTTCACTGCTACAAAGTCATCGAAACTACGGCCAAGCTAAATGTAACCTGAATCCGTGTCGGGCCCGTGAACAAAGACGAGATTGTTGTTCCAGACGAGTGCCACTCACTCAGCCCCACAGCCAAGTCCAGTCGACTGAACCTTTATGGATCCAAACGCGGCAACCAGATGTGTCTGAGAAGTGTCACCTGCCAAAGGTTACTTCTGACAAGCTTGTACAAGCTCGACCGCGACGTCTTTCACTGCTACAAAGTCATCGAAACTACGGCCAAGCGAAATGTAACCTGAATCCGTATCGGGGCCGTGAACAAACACCAGATTGTTGTTCCAGACGAGTGCCACTCACTCAACCCCACAGCCAAGTCCAGTCGACTGGACCTTTATGGATCCAAACGCGGCAACAAGATGTGTCTGAGAAGTGTCACCTGCCAAAGGTTACTTCTGACAAGCTTGTACAAGCTCGACATCGACGTCTTTCACTGCTACAAAGTCATCGAAACTACGGCCAAGCGAAATGTAACCTGAATCCGTGTCGGGCCCGTGAACAAAGACGAGATTGTTGTTCCAGACGAGTGCCACTCACTCAGCCCCACAGCCAAGTCCAGTCGACTGGACCTTTATGGATCTAAATGCGGCACCCAGATGTGTCTGAAAAGTGTCACCTGCCTAAGGTTACTTCTGACAAGCTTGTACAAGCTCGACGGCGACGTCTTTCACTGCTACAAAGTCATCGAAATCACGGCCAAGCGAAATGTAACCTGAATGCTGGTCGGGGCCGTGAACAAAGACGAGACTGTTGTTCCAGACGAGTGCCACTCACTCAACCCCACAGCCAAGTCCAGTCGACTGGACCTTTATGGATCCAAACGCGGCAACCAGATGTGTCTGAGAAGTGTCACCTGCCAAAGGTAACTTCTGACAAGCTAAAAAGTCATCGAAACTACGGCCAAGCGAAAAGTAACCTGAATCCGTGTCGGGGTCGTGAACAAAGACGAGATTGTTGTTCCAGACGAGTGCCACTCACTCAACCCCACAGCCAAGTCCAGTCGACTGGACCTTTATGGATCTAAATGCGGCACCCAGATGTGTCTGAAAAGTGTCACCTGCCTAAGGTTATTCTGACAAGCTTGTACAAGCTCGACGGCGACGTCTTTCACTGCTACAAAGTCATCGAAATCACGGCCAAGCGAAATGTAACCTGAATGCTGGTCGGGGCCGTGAACAAAGACGAGACTCTTGTTCCAGACGAGTGCCACTCACTCAACCCCACAGCCAAGTCCAGTCGACTGGACCTTTATGGATCCAAACGCGGGACCCAGATGTGTCTGAGAAGTGTCACCTGCCAAAGTTTACTTCTGACAAGCTTGTACAAGCTCAAAATCGACGTCTTTCACTGCTACAAAGTCATCGAAATCACGGCCAAGCGAAATGTAACCTGAATGCTTGTCGGGGCCGTGAACAAAGACGAGACTGTTGTTCCAGACGAGTGCCACTCACTCAGCCCCACAGCCAAGTCCAGTCGACTTGACCTTTATGGATCCAACCGCGGCAACCAGATGTGTCTGAGAAGTGTCACCTGCCAAAGGTAACTTCTGACAAGCTACAAAGTTATCGAAACTACGGCCAAGCGAAATGTAACCTGAATCCGTGTCGGGGTTGTGAACAAAGACGAGATTGTTGTTCCAGACGAGTGCCACTCACTCAACCCCACAGCCAAGTCCAGTCGACTGGACCTTTATGGATCAAAATGCGGCACCCAGATGTGTCTGAAAAGTGTCACCTGCCTAAGGTTACTTCTGACAAGCTTGTACAAGCTCGACGGCGACGTCTTTCACTGCTACAAAGTCATCGAAATCACGGCCAAGCGAAATGTAACCTGAATGCTGGTCGGGGCCGTGAACAAAGACGAGACTGTTGTTCCAGACGAGTGCCACTCACTCAACCCCACAGCCAAGTCCAGTCGACTGGACCTTTATGGATCCAAACGCGGCACCCAGATGTGTCTGAGAAGTGTCACCTGCCAAAGGTTACTTCTGACAAGCTTGTACAAGCTCGACGGCGACGTCTTTCACTGCTACAAAGTCATCGAAACTACGGCCAAGCGAAATGTAACCTGAATCCGTGTCGGGCCAGTGAACAAAGACGAGATTGTTGTTCCAGACGAGTGCCACTCACTCAGCCCCACAGCCAAGTCCAGTCGACTTGACCTTTATGGATCCAAACGCGGCAACCAGATGTGTCTGAGAAGTGTCACCTGCCAAAGGTTACTTCTGACAAGCTACAAAGTCATCGAAACTACAGCCAAGCGAAATGTAACCTGAATGCTGGTCGGGGCCGTGAACAAAGACGAGACTGTTGTTCCAGACGAGTGCCACTCACTCAACCCCACAGCCAATTCCAGTCGACTGGACCTTTATGGATCCAAACGCGGCACCCAGATGTGTCTGAGAAGTGTCACCTGCCAAAGGTTACTTCTGACAAGCTTGTACAAGCTCGACATCGACGTCTTTCACTGCTACAAAGTCATCGAAACTACGGCCAAGCGAAATGTAACCTGAATCCGTGTCGGGCCCGTGAACAAAGACGAGATTGTTGTTCCAGACGAGTGCCACTCACGCAACCCCACAGCCAAGTCCAGTCGACTGGACCTTTATGGATCTAAATGCGGCACCCAGATGTGTCTGAAAAGTGTCACCTGCCTAAGGTTACTTCTGACAAGCTTGTACAAGCTCGACGGCGACGTCTTTCACTGCTACAAAGTCATCGAAATCACGGCCAAGCGAAATGTAACCTGAATGCTGGTCGGGGCCGTGAACAAAGACGAGACTGTTGTTCCAGACGGGTGCCACTCACTCAACCCCACAGCCAAGTCCAGTCGACTGGACCTTTATGGATCCAAACGCGGCACCCAGATGTGTCTGAGAAGTGTCACCTGCCAAAGGTTACTTCTGACAAGCTTGTACAAGCTCGACATCGACGTCTTTCACTGCTACAAAGTCATCGAAACTACGGCCAAGCGAAATGTAACCTGAATCCGTGTCGGGCCCGTGAACAAAGACGAGATTGTTGTTCCAGACGAGTGCCACTCACTCAACCCCACAGCCAAGTCCAGTCGACTGGACCTTTATGGATCCAAACGCGGCACCCAGATGTGTCTGAGAAGTGTCACCTGCCAAAGGTTACTTCTGACAAGCTTGTACAAGCTCGACATCGACGTCTTTCACTGCTACAAAGTCATCGAAACTACGGCCAAGCGAAATGTAACCTGAATCCGTGTCGGGCCCGTGAACAAAGACGAGATTGTTGTTCCAGACGAGTGCCACTCACGCAACCCCACAGCCAAGTCCAGTCGACTGGACCTTTATGGATCCAAACGCGGCAACCAGATGTGTCTGAGAAGTGTCACCTGCCAAAGGTAACTTCTGACAAGCTACAAAGTTATCGAAACTACGGCCAAGCGAAATGTAACCTGAATCCGTGTCGGGGTCGTGAACAAAGACGAGATTGTTGTTCCAGACGAGTGCCACTCACTCAACCCCACAGCCAAGTCCAGTCGACTGGACCTTTATGGATCAAAATGCGGCACCCAGATGTGTCTGAAAAGTGTCACCTGCCTAAGGTTACTTCTGACAAGCTTGTACAAGCTCGACGGCGACGTCTTTCACTGCTACAAAGTCATCGAAATCACGGCCAAGCGAAATGTAACCTGAATGCTGGTCGGGGCCGTGAACAAAGACGAGACTGTTGTTCCAGACGAGTGCCACTCACTCAACCCCACAGCCAAGTCCAGTCGACTGGACCTTTATGGATCCAAACGCGGCACCCAGATGTGTCTGAGAAGTGTCACCTGCCAAAGGTTACTTCTGACAAGCTTGTACAAGCTCGACGGCGACGTCTTTCACTGCTACAAAGTCATCGAAACTACGGCCAAGCGAAATGTAACCTGAATCCGTGTCGGGCCAGTGAACAAAGACGAGATTGTTGTTCCAGACGAGTGCCACTCACTCAGCCCCACAGCCAAGTCCAGTCGACTTGACCTTTATGGATCCAAACGCGGCAACCAGATGTGTCTGAGAAGTGTCACCTGCCAAAGGTTACTTCTGACAAGCTTGTACAAGCTCGACAGCGACGTCTTTCACTGCTACAAAGTTATCGAAACTACGGCCAAGCGAAATGTAACCTGAATCCGTGTCGGGGTCGTGAACAAAGACGAGATTGTTGTTCCAGACGAGTGCCACTCACTCAACCCCACAGCCAAGTCCAGTCGACTGGACCTTTATGGATCAAAATGCGGCACCCAGATGTGTCTGAAAAGTGTCACCTGCCTAAGGTTACTTCTGACAAGCTTGTACAAGCTCGACGGCGACGTCTTTCACTGCTACAAAGTCATCGAAATCACGGCCAAGCGAAATGTAACCTGAATGCTGGTCGGGGCCGTGAACAAAGACGAGACTGTTGTTCCAGACGAGTGCCACTCACTCAACCCCACAGCCAAGTCCAGTCGACTGGACCTTTATGTATCCAAACGCGGCACCCAGATGTGTCTGAGAAGTGTCACCTGCCAAAGGTTACTTCTGACAAGCTTGTACAAGCTCGACGGCGACGTCTTTCACTGCTACAAAGTCATCGAAACTACGGCCAAGCGAAATGTAACCTGAATCCGTATCGGGGCCGTGAACAAACACCAGATTGTTGTTCCAGACGAGTGCCACTCACTCAACCCCACAGCCAAGTCCAGTCGACTGGACCTTTATGGATCCAAACGCGGCAACAAGATGTGTCTGAGAAGTGTCACCTGCCAAAGGTTACTTCTGACAAGCTTGTACAAGCTCGACATCGACGTCTTTCACTGCTACAAAGTCATCCAAACTACGGCCAAGCGAAATGTAACCTGAATCCGTGTCGGGCCCGTGAACAAAGACGAGATTGTTGTTCCAGACGAGTGCCACTCACTCAGCCCCACAGCCAAGTCTAGTCGACTTGACCTTTATGGATCCAAACGCGGCAACCAGATGTGTCTGAGAAGTGTCACCTGCCAAAGGTAACTTCTGACAAGCTACAAAGTCATCGAAACTACGGCCAAGCGAAATGTAACCTGAATCCGTGTCGGGGTCGTGAACAAAGACGAGATTGTTGTTCCAGACGAGTGCCACTCACTCAGCCCCACAGCCAAGTCTAGTCGACTTGACCTTTATGGATCCAAACGCGGCAACCAGATGTGTCTGAGAAGTGTCACCTGCCAAAGGTTACTTCTGACAAGCTTGTACAAGCTCGACAGCGACGTCTTTCACTGCTACAAAGTTATCGAAACTACGGCCAAGCGAAATGTAACCTGAATCCGTGTCGGGGTCGTGAACAAAGACGAGATTGTTGTTCCAGACGAGTGCCACTCACTCAACCCCACAGCCAAGTCCAGTCGACTGGACCTTTATGGATCAAAATGTGGCACCCAGATGTGTCTGAAATGTGTCACATGCCTAAGGTTACTTCTGACAAGCTTGTACAAGCTCGACGGCGACGTCTTTCACTGCTACAAAGTCATCGAAATCACGGCCAAGCGAAATGTAACCTGAATGCTGGTCGGGGCCGTGAACAAAGACGAGACTGTTGTTCCAGACGAGTGCCACTCACTCAACCCCACAGCCAAGTCCAGTCGACTGGACCTTTATGGATCCAAACGCGGCACCCAGATGTGTCTGAGAAGTGTCACCTGCCAAAGGTTACTTCTGACAAGCTTGTACAAGCTCGACATCGACGTCTTTCACTGCTACAAAGTCATCGAAACTACGGCCAAGCGAAATGTAACCTGAATCCGTGTCGGGCCCGTGAACAAAGACGAGATTGTTGTTCCAGACGAGTGCCACTCACGCAACCCCACAGCCAAGTCCAGTCGACTGGACCTTTATGGATCCAAACGCGGCAACCAGATGTGTCTGAGAAGTGTCACCTGCCAAAGGTTACTTCTGACAAGCTTGTACAAGCTCGACAGCGACGTCTTTCACTGCTACAAAGTTATCGAAACTACGGCCAAGCGAAATGTAACCTGAATCCGTGTCGGGGTCGTGAACAAAGACGAGATTGTTGTTCCAGACGAGTGCCACTCACTCAACCCCACAGCCAAGTCCAGACGACTGGACCTTTATGGATCAAAATGTGGCACCCAGATGTGTCTGAAATGTGTCACATGCCTAAGGTTACTTCTGACAAGCTTGTACAAGCTCGACGGCGACGTCTTTCACTGCTACAAAGTCATCGAAATCACGGCCAAGCGAAATGTAACCTGAATGCTGGTCGGGGCCGTGAACAAAGACGAGACTGTTGTTCCAGACGAGTGCCACTCACTCAACCCCACAGCCAAGTCCAGTCGACTGGACCTTTATGGATCCAAACGCGGCACCCAGATGTGTCTGAGAAGTGTCACCTGCCAAAGGTTACTTCTGACAAGCTTGTACAAGCTCGACATCGACGTCTTTCACTGCTACAAAGTCATCGAAACTACGGCCAAGCTAAATGTAACCTGAATCCGTGTCGGGCCCGTGAACAAAGACGAGATTGTTGTTCCAGACGAGTGCCACTCACTCAGCCCCACAGCCAAGTCCAGTCGACTGAACCTTTATGGATCCAAACGCGGCAACCAGATGTGTCTGAGAAGTGTCACCTGCCAAAGGTTACTTCTGACAAGCTTGTACAAGCTCGACCGCGACGTCTTTCACTGCTACAAAGTCATCGAAACTACGGCCAAGCGAAATGTAACCTGAATCCGTATCGGGGCCGTGAACAAACACCAGATTGTTGTTCCAGACGAGTGCCACTCACTCAACCCCACAGCCAAGTCCAGTCGACTGGACCTTTATGGATCCAAACGCGGCAACAAGATGTGTCTGAGAAGTGTCACCTGCCAAAGGTTACTTCTGACAAGCTTGTACAAGCTCGACATCGACGTCTTTCACTGCTACAAAGTCATCGAAACTACGGCCAAGCGAAATGTAACCTGAATCCGTGTCGGGCCCGTGAACAAAGACGAGATTGTTGTTCCAGACGAGTGCCACTCACTCAGCCCCACAGCCAAGTCCAGTCGACTGGACCTTTATGGATCTAAATGCGGCACCCAGATGTGTCTGAAAAGTGTCACCTGCCTAAGGTTACTTCTGACAAGCTTGTACAAGCTCGACGGCGACGTCTTTCACTGCTACAAAGTCATCGAAATCACGGCCAAGCGAAATGTAACCTGAATGCTGGTCGGGGCCGTGAACAAAGACGAGACTGTTGTTCCAGACGAGTGCCACTCACTCAACCCCACAGCCAAGTCCAGTCGACTGGACCTTTATGGATCCAAACGCGGCAACCAGATGTGTCTGAGAAGTGTCACCTGCCAAAGGTAACTTCTGACAAGCTAAAAAGTCATCGAAACTACGGCCAAGCGAAAAGTAACCTGAATCCGTGTCGGGGTCGTGAACAAAGACGAGATTGTTGTTCCAGACGAGTGCCACTCACTCAACCCCACAGCCAAGTCCAGTCGACTGGACCTTTATGGATCTAAATGCGGCACCCAGATGTGTCTGAAAAGTGTCACCTGCCTAAGGTTATTCTGACAAGCTTGTACAAGCTCGACGGCGACGTCTTTCACTGCTACAAAGTCATCGAAATCACGGCCAAGCGAAATGTAACCTGAATGCTGGTCGGGGCCGTGAACAAAGACGAGACTCTTGTTCCAGACGAGTGCCACTCACTCAACCCCACAGCCAAGTCCAGTCGACTGGACCTTTATGGATCCAAACGCGGGACCCAGATGTGTCTGAGAAGTGTCACCTGCCAAAGTTTACTTCTGACAAGCTTGTACAAGCTCAAAATCGACGTCTTTCACTGCTACAAAGTCATCGAAATCACGGCCAAGCGAAATGTAACCTGAATGCTTGTCGGGGCCGTGAACAAAGACGAGACTGTTGTTCCAGACGAGTGCCACTCACTCAGCCCCACAGCCAAGTCCAGTCGACTTGACCTTTATGGATCCAACCGCGGCAACCAGATGTGTCTGAGAAGTGTCACCTGCCAAAGGTAACTTCTGACAAGCTACAAAGTTATCGAAACTACGGCCAAGCGAAATGTAACCTGAATCCGTGTCGGGGTTGTGAACAAAGACGAGATTGTTGTTCCAGACGAGTGCCACTCACTCAACCCCACAGCCAAGTCCAGTCGACTGGACCTTTATGGATCAAAATGCGGCACCCAGATGTGTCTGAAAAGTGTCACCTGCCTAAGGTTACTTCTGACAAGCTTGTACAAGCTCGACGGCGACGTCTTTCACTGCTACAAAGTCATCGAAATCACGGCCAAGCGAAATGTAACCTGAATGCTGGTCGGGGCCGTGAACAAAGACGAGACTGTTGTTCCAGACGAGTGCCACTCACTCAACCCCACAGCCAAGTCCAGTCGACTGGACCTTTATGGATCCAAACGCGGCACCCAGATGTGTCTGAGAAGTGTCACCTGCCAAAGGTTACTTCTGACAAGCTTGTACAAGCTCGACGGCGACGTCTTTCACTGCTACAAAGTCATCGAAACTACGGCCAAGCGAAATGTAACCTGAATCCGTGTCGGGCCAGTGAACAAAGACGAGATTGTTGTTCCAGACGAGTGCCACTCACTCAGCCCCACAGCCAAGTCCAGTCGACTTGACCTTTATGGATCCAAACGCGGCAACCAGATGTGTCTGAGAAGTGTCACCTGCCAAAGGTTACTTCTGACAAGCTACAAAGTCATCGAAACTACAGCCAAGCGAAATGTAACCTGAATGCTGGTCGGGGCCGTGAACAAAGACGAGACTGTTGTTCCAGACGAGTGCCACTCACTCAACCCCACAGCCAATTCCAGTCGACTGGACCTTTATGGATCCAAACGCGGCACCCAGATGTGTCTGAGAAGTGTCACCTGCCAAAGGTTACTTCTGACAAGCTTGTACAAGCTCGACATCGACGTCTTTCACTGCTACAAAGTCATCGAAACTACGGCCAAGCGAAATGTAACCTGAATCCGTGTCGGGCCCGTGAACAAAGACGAGATTGTTGTTCCAGACGAGTGCCACTCACGCAACCCCACAGCCAAGTCCAGTCGACTGGACCTTTATGGATCTAAATGCGGCACCCAGATGTGTCTGAAAAGTGTCACCTGCCTAAGGTTACTTCTGACAAGCTTGTACAAGCTCGACGGCGACGTCTTTCACTGCTACAAAGTCATCGAAATCACGGCCAAGCGAAATGTAACCTGAATGCTGGTCGGGGCCGTGAACAAAGACGAGACTGTTGTTCCAGACGGGTGCCACTCACTCAACCCCACAGCCAAG
This sequence comes from Alitta virens, assembly GCA_932294295.1. Taxonomy (NCBI): domain Eukaryota; kingdom Metazoa; phylum Annelida; class Polychaeta; order Phyllodocida; family Nereididae; genus Alitta; species Alitta virens. Next base: position 11,282,942 of record OW028583.1, on the reverse strand, counting down.
TCCAGTCGACTGGACCTTTATGGATCCAAACGCGGCACCCAGATGTCTTTCACTGCTACAAAGTCATCGAAACTACGGCCAAGCGAAATGTAACCTGAATCCGTATCGGGGCCGTGAACAAACACCAGATTGTTGTTCCAGACGAGTGCCACTCACTCAACCCCACAGCCAAGTCCAGTCGACTGGACCTTTATGGATCCAAACGCGGCAACAAGATGTGTCTGAGAAGTGTCACCTGCCAAAGGTTACTTCTGACAAGCTTGTACAAGCTCGACATCGACGTCTTTCACTGCTACAAAGTCATCCAAACTACGGCCAAGCGAAATGTAACCTGAATCCGTGTCGGGCCCGTGAACAAAGACGAGATTGTTGTTCCAGACGAGTGCCACTCACTCAGCCCCACAGCCAAGTCTAGTCGACTTGACCTTTATGGATCCAAACGCGGCAACCAGATGTGTCTGAGAAGTGTCACCTGCCAAAGGTAACTTCTGACAAGCTACAAAGTCATCGAAACTACGGCCAAGCGAAATGTAACCTGAATCCGTGTCGGGGTCGTGAACAAAGACGAGATTGTTGTTCCAGACGAGTGCCACTCACTCAGCCCCACAGCCAAGTCTAGTCGACTTGACCTTTATGGATCCAAACGCGGCAACCAGATGTGTCTGAGAAGTGTCACCTGCCAAAGGTTACTTCTGACAAGCTTGTACAAGCTCGACAGCGACGTCTTTCACTGCTACAAAGTTATCGAAACTACGGCCAAGCGAAATGTAACCTGAATCCGTGTCGGGGTCGTGAACAAAGACGAGATTGTTGTTCCAGACGAGTGCCACTCACTCAACCCCACAGCCAAGTCCAGTCGACTGGACCTTTATGGATCAAAATGTGGCACCCAGATGTGTCTGAAATGTGTCACATGCCTAAGGTTACTTCTGACAAGCTTGTACAAGCTCGACGGCGACGTCTTTCACTGCTACAAAGTCATCGAAATCACGGCCAAGCGAAATGTAACCTGAATGCTGGTCGGGGCCGTGAACAAAGACGAGACTGTTGTTCCAGACGAGTGCCACTCACTCAACCCCACAGCCAAGTCCAGTCGACTGGACCTTTATGGATCCAAACGCGGCACCCAGATGTGTCTGAGAAGTGTCACCTGCCAAAGGTTACTTCTGACAAGCTTGTACAAGCTCGACATCGACGTCTTTCACTGCTACAAAGTCATCGAAACTACGGCCAAGCGAAATGTAACCTGAATCCGTGTCGGGCCCGTGAACAAAGACGAGATTGTTGTTCCAGACGAGTGCCACTCACGCAACCCCACAGCCAAGTCCAGTCGACTGGACCTTTATGGATCCAAACGCGGCAACCAGATGTGTCTGAGAAGTGTCACCTGCCAAAGGTTACTTCTGACAAGCTTGTACAAGCTCGACAGCGACGTCTTTCACTGCTACAAAGTTATCGAAACTACGGCCAAGCGAAATGTAACCTGAATCCGTGTCGGGGTCGTGAACAAAGACGAGATTGTTGTTCCAGACGAGTGCCACTCACTCAACCCCACAGCCAAGTCCAGACGACTGGACCTTTATGGATCAAAATGTGGCACCCAGATGTGTCTGAAATGTGTCACATGCCTAAGGTTACTTCTGACAAGCTTGTACAAGCTCGACGGCGACGTCTTTCACTGCTACAAAGTCATCGAAATCACGGCCAAGCGAAATGTAACCTGAATGCTGGTCGGGGCCGTGAACAAAGACGAGACTGTTGTTCCAGACGAGTGCCACTCACTCAACCCCACAGCCAAGTCCAGTCGACTGGACCTTTATGGATCCAAACGCGGCACCCAGATGTGTCTGAGAAGTGTCACCTGCCAAAGGTTACTTCTGACAAGCTTGTACAAGCTCGACATCGACGTCTTTCACTGCTACAAAGTCATCGAAACTACGGCCAAGCTAAATGTAACCTGAATCCGTGTCGGGCCCGTGAACAAAGACGAGATTGTTGTTCCAGACGAGTGCCACTCACTCAGCCCCACAGCCAAGTCCAGTCGACTGAACCTTTATGGATCCAAACGCGGCAACCAGATGTGTCTGAGAAGTGTCACCTGCCAAAGGTTACTTCTGACAAGCTTGTACAAGCTCGACGGCGACGTCTTTCACTGCTACAAAGTCATCGAAACTACGGCCAAGCGAAATGTAACCTGAATCCGTATCGGGGCCGTGAACAAACACCAGATTGTTGTTCCAGACGAGTGCCACTCACTCAACCCCACAGCCAAGTCCAGTCGACTGGACCTTTATGGATCCAAACGCGGCAACAAGATGTGTCTGAGAAGTGTCACCTGCCAAAGGTTACTTCTGACAAGCTTGTACAAGCTCGACATCGACGTCTTTCACTGCTACAAAGTCATCGAAACTACGGCCAAGCGAAATGTAACCTGAATCCGTGTCGGGCCCGTGAACAAAGACGAGATTGTTGTTCCAGACGAGTGCCACTCACTCAGCCCCACAGCCAAGTCCAGTCGACTGGACCTTTATGGATCTAAATGCGGCACCCAGATGTGTCTGAAAAGTGTCACCTGCCTAAGGTTACTTCTGACAAGCTTGTACAAGCTCGACGGCGACGTCTTTCACTGCTACAAAGTCATCGAAATCACGGCCAAGCGAAATGTAACCTGAATGCTGGTCGGGGCCGTGAACAAAGACGAGACTGTTGTTCCAGACGAGTGCCACTCACTCAACCCCACAGCCAAGTCCAGTCGACTGGACCTTTATGGATCCAAACGCGGCAACCAGATGTGTCTGAGAAGTGTCACCTGCCAAAGGTAACTTCTGACAAGCTAAAAAGTCATCGAAACTACGGCCAAGCGAAAAGTAACCTGAATCCGTGTCGGGGTCGTGAACAAAGACGAGATTGTTGTTCCAGACGAGTGCCACTCACTCAACCCCACAGCCAAGTCCAGTCGACTGGACCTTTATGGATCTAAATGCGGCACCCAGATGTGTCTGAAAAGTGTCACCTGCCTAAGGTTATTCTGACAAGCTTGTACAAGCTCGACGGCGACGTCTTTCACTGCTACAAAGTCATCGAAATCACGGCCAAGCGAAATGTAACCTGAATGCTGGTCGGGGCCGTGAACAAAGACGAGACTCTTGTTCCAGACGAGTGCCACTCACTCAACCCCACAGCCAAGTCCAGTCGACTGGACCTTTATGGATCCAAACGCGGGACCCAGATGTGTCTGAGAAGTGTCACCTGCCAAAGTTTACTTCTGACAAGCTTGTACAAGCTCAAAATCGACGTCTTTCACTGCTACAAAGTCATCGAAATCACGGCCAAGCGAAATGTAACCTGAATGCTTGTCGGGGCCGTGAACAAAGACGAGACTGTTGTTCCAGACGAGTGCCACTCACTCAGCCCCACAGCCAAGTCCAGTCGACTTGACCTTTATGGATCCAACCGCGGCAACCAGATGTGTCTGAGAAGTGTCACCTGCCAAAGGTAACTTCTGACAAGCTACAAAGTTATCGAAACTACGGCCAAGCGAAATGTAACCTGAATCCGTGTCGGGGTTGTGAACAAAGACGAGATTGTTGTTCCAGACGAGTGCCACTCACTCAACCCCACAGCCAAGTCCAGTCGACTGGACCTTTATGGATCAAAATGCGGCACCCAGATGTGTCTGAAAAGTGTCACCTGCCTAAGGTTACTTCTGACAAGCTTGTACAAGCTCGACGGCGACGTCTTTCACTGCTACAAAGTCATCGAAATCACGGCCAAGCGAAATGTAACCTGAATGCTGGTCGGGGCCGTGAACAAAGACGAGACTGTTGTTCCAGACGAGTGCCACTCACTCAACCCCACAGCCAAGTCCAGTCGACTGGACCTTTATGGATCCAAACGCGGCACCCAGATGTGTCTGAGAAGTGTCACCTGCCAAAGGTTACTTCTGACAAGCTTGTACAAGCTCGACGGCGACGTCTTTCACTGCTACAAAGTCATCGAAACTACGGCCAAGCGAAATGTAACCTGAATCCGTGTCGGGCCAGTGAACAAAGACGAGATTGTTGTTCCAGACGAGTGCCACTCACTCAGCCCCACAGCCAAGTCCAGTCGACTTGACCTTTATGGATCCAAACGCGGCAACCAGATGTGTCTGAGAAGTGTCACCTGCCAAAGGTTACTTCTGACAAGCTACAAAGTCATCGAAACTACAGCCAAGCGAAATGTAACCTGAATGCTGGTCGGGGCCGTGAACAAAGACGAGACTGTTGTTCCAGACGAGTGCCACTCACTCAACCCCACAGCCAATTCCAGTCGACTGGACCTTTATGGATCCAAACGCGGCACCCAGATGTGTCTGAGAAGTGTCACCTGCCAAAGGTTACTTCTGACAAGCTTGTACAAGCTCGACATCGACGTCTTTCACTGCTACAAAGTCATCGAAACTACGGCCAAGCGAAATGTAACCTGAATCCGTGTCGGGCCCGTGAACAAAGACGAGATTGTTGTTCCAGACGAGTGCCACTCACGCAACCCCACAGCCAAGTCCAGTCGACTGGACCTTTATGGATCTAAATGCGGCACCCAGATGTGTCTGAAAAGTGTCACCTGCCTAAGGTTACTTCTGACAAGCTTGTACAAGCTCGACGGCGACGTCTTTCACTGCTACAAAGTCATCGAAATCACGGCCAAGCGAAATGTAACCTGAATGCTGGTCGGGGCCGTGAACAAAGACGAGACTGTTGTTCCAGACGGGTGCCACTCACTCAACCCCACAGCCAAGTCCAGTCGACTGGACCTTTATGGATCCAAACGCGGCACCCAGATGTGTCTGAGAAGTGTCACCTGCCAAAGGTTACTTCTGACAAGCTTGTACAAGCTCGACATCGACGTCTTTCACTGCTACAAAGTCATCGAAACTACGGCCAAGCGAAATGTAACCTGAATCCGTGTCGGGCCCGTGAACAAAGACGAGATTGTTGTTCCAGACGAGTGCCACTCACTCAACCCCACAGCCAAGTCCAGTCGACTGGACCTTTATGGATCCAAACGCGGCACCCAGATGTGTCTGAGAAGTGTCACCTGCCAAAGGTTACTTCTGACAAGCTTGTACAAGCTCGACATCGACGTCTTTCACTGCTACAAAGTCATCGAAACTACGGCCAAGCGAAATGTAACCTGAATCCGTGTCGGGCCCGTGAACAAAGACGAGATTGTTGTTCCAGACGAGTGCCACTCACGCAACCCCACAGCCAAGTCCAGTCGACTGGACCTTTATGGATCCAAACGCGGCAACCAGATGTGTCTGAGAAGTGTCACCTGCCAAAGGTTACTTCTGACAAGCTTGTACAAGCTCGACAGCGACGTCTTTCACTGCTACAAAGTTATCGAAACTACGGCCAAGCGAAATGTAACCTGAATCCGTGTCGGGGTCGTGAACAAAGACGAGATTGTTGTTCCAGACGAGTGCCACTCACTCAACCCCACAGCCAAGTCCAGACGACTGGACCTTTATGGATCAAAATGTGGCACCCAGATGTGTCTGAAATGTGTCACATGCCTAAGGTTACTTCTGACAAGCTTGTACAAGCTCGACGGCGACGTCTTTCACTGCTACAAAGTCATCGAAATCACGGCCAAGCGAAATGTAACCTGAATGCTGGTCGGGGCCGTGAACAAAGACGAGACTGTTGTTCCAGACGAGTGCCACTCACTCAACCCCACAGCCAAGTCCAGTCGACTGGACCTTTATGGATCCAAACGCGGCACCCAGATGTGTCTGAGAAGTGTCACCTGCCAAAGGTTACTTCTGACAAGCTTGTACAAGCTCGACATCGACGTCTTTCACTGCTACAAAGTCATCGAAACTACGGCCAAGCTAAATGTAACCTGAATCCGTGTCGGGCCCGTGAACAAAGACGAGATTGTTGTTCCAGACGAGTGCCACTCACTCAGCCCCACAGCCAAGTCCAGTCGACTGAACCTTTATGGATCCAAACGCGGCAACCAGATGTGTCTGAGAAGTGTCACCTGCCAAAGGTTACTTCTGACAAGCTTGTACAAGCTCGACCGCGACGTCTTTCACTGCTACAAAGTCATCGAAACTACGGCCAAGCGAAATGTAACCTGAATCCGTATCGGGGCCGTGAACAAACACCAGATTGTTGTTCCAGACGAGTGCCACTCACTCAACCCCACAGCCAAGTCCAGTCGACTGGACCTTTATGGATCCAAACGCGGCAACAAGATGTGTCTGAGAAGTGTCACCTGCCAAAGGTTACTTCTGACAAGCTTGTACAAGCTCGACATCGACGTCTTTCACTGCTACAAAGTCATCGAAACTACGGCCAAGCGAAATGTAACCTGAATCCGTGTCGGGCCCGTGAACAAAGACGAGATTGTTGTTCCAGACGAGTGCCACTCACTCAGCCCCACAGCCAAGTCCAGTCGACTGGACCTTTATGGATCTAAATGCGGCACCCAGATGTGTCTGAAAAGTGTCACCTGCCTAAGGTTACTTCTGACAAGCTTGTACAAGCTCGACGGCGACGTCTTTCACTGCTACAAAGTCATCGAAATCACGGCCAAGCGAAATGTAACCTGAATGCTGGTCGGGGCCGTGAACAAAGACGAGACTGTTGTTCCAGACGAGTGCCACTCACTCAACCCCACAGCCAAGTCCAGTCGACTGGACCTTTATGGATCCAAACGCGGCAACCAGATGTGTCTGAGAAGTGTCACCTGCCAAAGGTAACTTCTGACAAGCTAAAAAGTCATCGAAACTACGGCCAAGCGAAAAGTAACCTGAATCCGTGTCGGGGTCGTGAACAAAGACGAGATTGTTGTTCCAGACGAGTGCCACTCACTCAACCCCACAGCCAAGTCCAGTCGACTGGACCTTTATGGATCTAAATGCGGCACCCAGATGTGTCTGAAAAGTGTCACCTGCCTAAGGTTATTCTGACAAGCTTGTACAAGCTCGACGGCGACGTCTTTCACTGCTACAAAGTCATCGAAATCACGGCCAAGCGAAATGTAACCTGAATGCTGGTCGGGGCCGTGAACAAAGACGAGACTCTTGTTCCAGACGAGTGCCACTCACTCAACCCCACAGCCAAGTCCAGTCGACTGGACCTTTATGGATCCAAACGCGGGACCCAGATGTGTCTGAGAAGTGTCACCTGCCAAAGTTTACTTCTGACAAGCTTGTACAAGCTCAAAATCGACGTCTTTCACTGCTACAAAGTCATCGAAATCACGGCCAAGCGAAATGTAACCTGAATGCTTGTCGGGGCCGTGAACAAAGACGAGACTGTTGTTCCAGACGAGTGCCACTCACTCAGCCCCACAGCCAAGTCCAGTCGACTTGACCTTTATGGATCCAACCGCGGCAACCAGATGTGTCTGAGAAGTGTCACCTGCCAAAGGTAACTTCTGACAAGCTACAAAGTTATCGAAACTACGGCCAAGCGAAATGTAACCTGAATCCGTGTCGGGGTCGTGAACAAAGACGAGATTGTTGTTCCAGACGAGTGCCACTCACTCAACCCCACAGCCAAGTCCAGTCGACTGGACCTTTATGGATCAAAATGCGGCACCCAGATGTGTCTGAAAAGTGTCACCTGCCTAAGGTTACTTCTGACAAGCTTGTACAAGCTCGACGGCGACGTCTTTCACTGCTACAAAGTCATCGAAATCACGGCCAAGCGAAATGTAACCTGAATGCTGGTCGGGGCCGTGAACAAAGACGAGACTGTTGTTCCAGACGAGTGCCACTCACTCAACCCCACAGCCAAGTCCAGTCGACTGGACCTTTATGGATCCAAACGCGGCACCCAGATGTGTCTGAGAAGTGTCACCTGCCAAAGGTTACTTCTGACAAGCTTGTACAAGCTCGACGGCGACGTCTTTCACTGCTACAAAGTCATCGAAACTACGGCCAAGCGAAATGTAACCTGAATCCGTGTCGGGCCAGTGAACAAAGACGAGATTGTTGTTCCAGACGAGTGCCACTCACTCAGCCCCACAGCCAAGTCCAGTCGACTTGACCTTTATGGATCCAAACGCGGCAACCAGATGTGTCTGAGAAGTGTCACCTGCCAAAGGTTACTTCTGACAAGCTACAAAGTCATCGAAACTACAGCCAAGCGAAATGTAACCTGAATGCTGGTCGGGGCCGTGAACAAAGACGAGACTGTTGTTCCAGACGAGTGCCACTCACTCAACCCCACAGCCAATTCCAGTCGACTGGACCTTTATGGATCCAAACGCGGCACCCAGATGTGTCTGAGAAGTGTCACCTGCCAAAGGTTACTTCTGACAAGCTTGTACAAGCTCGACATCGACGTCTTTCACTGCTACAAAGTCATCGAAACTACGGCCAAGCGAAATGTAACCTGAATCCGTGTCGGGCCCGTGAACAAAGACGAGATTGTTGTTCCAGACGAGTGCCACTCACGCAACCCCACAGCCAAGTCCAGTCGACTGGACCTTTATGGATCTAAATGCGGCACCCAGATGTGTCTGAAAAGTGTCACCTGCCTAAGGTTACTTCTGACAAGCTTGTACAAGCTCGACGGCGACGTCTTTCACTGCTACAAAGTCATCGAAATCACGGCCAAGCGAAATGTAACCTGAATGCTGGTCGGGGCCGTGAACAAAGACGAGACTGTTGTTCCAGACGAGTGCCACTCACTCAACCCCACAGCCAAGTCCAGTCGACTGGACCTTTATGGATCCAAACGCGGGACCCAGATGTGTCTGAGAAGTGTCACCTGCCAAAGTTTACTTCTGACAAGCTTGTACAAGCTCAAAATCGACGTCTTTCACTGCTACAAAGTCATCGAAATCACGGCCAAGCGAAATGTAACCTGAATGCTTGTCGGGGCCGTGAACAAAGACGAGACTGTTGTTCCAGACGAGTGCCACTCACTCAGCCCCACAGCCAAGTCCAGTCGACTTGACCTTTATGGATCCAACCGCGGCAACCAGATGTGTCTGAGAAGTGTCACCTGCCAAAGGTAACTTCTGACAAGCTACAAAGTTATCGAAACTACGGCCAAGCGAAATGTAACCTGAATCCGTGTCGGGGTCGTGAACAAAGACGAGATTGTTGTTCCAGACGAGTGCCACTCACTCAACCCCACAGCCAAGTCCAGTCGACTGGACCTTTATGGATCAAAATGCGGCACCCAGATGTGTCTGAAAAGTGTCACCTGCCTAAGGTTACTTCTGACAAGCTTGTACAAGCTCGACGGCGACGTCTTTCACTGCTACAAAGTCATCGAAATCACGGCCAAGCGAAATGTAACCTGAATGCTGGTCGGGGCCGTGAACAAAGACGAGACTGTTGTTCCAGACGAGTGCCACTCACTCAACCCCACAGCCAAGTCCAGTCGACTGGACCTTTATGGATCCAAACGCGGCACCCAGATGTGTCTGAGAAGTGTCACCTGCCAAAGGTTACTTCTGACAAGCTTGTACAAGCTCGACGGCGACGTCTTTCACTGCTACAAAGTCATCGAAACTACGGCCAAGCGAAATGTAACCTGAATCCGTGTCGGGCCAGTGAACAAAGACGAGATTGTTGTTCCAGACGAGTGCCACTCACTCAGCCCCACAGCCAAGTCCAGTCGACTTGACCTTTATGGATCCAAACGCGGCAACCAGATGTGTCTGAGAAGTGTCACCTGCCAAAGGTTACTTCTGACAAGCTACAAAGTCATCGAAACTACAGCCAAGCGAAATGTAACCTGAATGCTGGTCGGGGCCGTGAACAAAGACGAGACTGTTGTTCCAGACGAGTGCCACTCACTCAACCCCACAGCCAATTCCAGTCGACTGGACCTTTATGGATCCAAACGCGGCACCCAGATGTGTCTGAGAAGTGTCACCTGCCAAAGGTTACTTCTGACAAGCTTGTACAAGCTCGACATCGACGTCTTTCACTGCTACAAAGTCATCGAAACTACGGCCAAGCGAAATGTAACCTGAATCCGTGTCGGGCCCGTGAACAAAGACGAGATTGTTGTTCCAGACGAGTGCCACTCACGCAACCCCACAGCCAAGTCCAGTCGACTGGACCTTTATGGATCCAAACGCGGCAACCAGATGTGTCTGAGAAGTGTCACCTGCCAAAGGTTACTTCTGACAAGCTTGTACAAGCTCGACAGCGACGTCTTTCACTGCTACAAAGTTATCGAAACTACGGCCAAGCGAAATGTAACCTGAATCCGTGTCGGGGTCGTGAACAAAGACGAGATTGTTGTTCCAGACGAGTGCCACTCACTCAACCCCACAGCCAAGTCCAGTCGACTGGACCTTTATGGATCAAAATGTGGCACCCAGATGTGTCTGAAATGTGTCACATGCCTAAGGTTACTTCTGACAAGCTTGTACAAGCTCGACATCGACGTCTTTCACTGCTACAAAGTCATCGAAATCACGGCCAAGCGAAATGTAACCTGAATGCTGGTCGGGGCCGTGAACAAAGATGAGACTGTTGTTCCAGACGAGTGCCACTCACTCAACCCCACAGCCAAGTCCAGTCGACTGGACCTTTATGGATCCAAACGCGGCACCCAGATGTGTCTGAGAAGTGTCACCTGCCAAAGGTTACTTCTGACAAGCTTGTACAAGCTCGACATCGACGTCTTTCACTGCTACAAAGTCATCGAAACTACGGCCAAGCTAAATGTAACCTGAATCCGTGTCGGGCCCGTGAACAAAGACGAGATTGTTGTTCCAGACGAGTGCCACTCACTCAGCCCCACAGCCAAGTCCAGTCGACTGAACCTTTATGGATCCAAACGCGGCAACCAGATGTGTCTGAGAAGTGTCACCTGCCAAAGGTTACTTCTGACAAGCTTGTACAAGCTCGACAGCGACGTCTTTCACTGCTACAAAGTCATCGAAACTACGGCCAAGCGAAATGTAACCTGAATCCGTGTCGGGCCCGTGAACAAAGACGAGATTGTTGTTCCAGACGAGTGCCACTCACGCAACCCCACAGCCAAGTCCAGTCGACTGGACCTTTATGGATCCAAACGCGGCAACCAGATGTGTCTGAGAAGTGTCACCTGCCAAAGGTTACTTCTGACAAGCTTGTACAAGCTCGACAGCGACGTCTTTCACTGCTACAAAGTTATCGAAACTACGGCCAAGCGAAATGTAACCTGAATCCGTGTCGGGGTCGTGAACAAAGACGAGATTGTTGTTCCAGACGAGTGCCACTCACTCAACCCCACAGCCAAGTCCAGTCGACTGGACCTTTATGGATCAAAATGTGGCACCCAGATGTGTCTGAAATGTGTCACATGCCTAAGGTTACTTCTGACAAGCTTGTACAAGCTCGACGGCGACGTCTTTCACTGCTACAAAGTCATCGAAATCACGGCCAAGCGAAATGTAACCTGAATGCTGGTCGGGGCCGTGAACAAAGACGAGACTGTTGTTCCAGACGAGTGCCACTCACTCAACCCCACAGCCAAGTCCAGTCGACTGGACCTTTATGGATCCAAACGCGGCACCCAGATGTGTCTGAGAAGTGTCACCTGCCAAAGGTTACTTCTGACAAGCTTGTACAAGCTCGACATCGACGTCTTTCACTGCTACAAAGTCATCGAAACTACGGCCAAGCTAAATGTAACCTGAATCCGTGTCGGGCCCGTGAACAAAGACGAGATTGTTGTTCCAGACGAGTGCCACTCACTCAGCCCCACAGCCAAGTCCAGTCGACTGAACCTTTATGGATCCAAACGCGGCAACCAGATGTGTCTGAGAAGTGTCACCTGCCAAAGGTTACTTCTGACAAGCTTGTACAAGCTCGACAGCGACGTCTTTCACTGCTACAAAGTCATCGAAACTACGGCCAAGCGAAATGTAACCTGAATCCGTGTCGGGGTCGTGAACAAAGACGAGATTGTTGTTCCAGACGAGTGCCACTCACGCAACCCCACAGCCAAGTCCAGTCGACTGGACCTTTATGGATCCAAACGCGGCAACCAGATGTGTCTGAGAAGTGTCACCTGCCAAAGGTTACTTCTGACAAGCTTGTACAAGCTCGACAGCGACGTCTTTCACTGCTACAAAGTTATCGAAACTACGGCCAAGCGAAATGTAACCTGAATCCGTGTCGGGGTCGTGAACAAAGACGAGATTGTTGTTCCAGACGAGTGCCACTCACTCAACCCCACAGCCAAGTCCAGTCGACTGGACCTTTATGGATCAAAATGCGGCACCCAGATGTGTCTGAAAAGTGTCACCTGCCTAAGGTTACTTCTGACAAGCTTGTACAAGCTCGACGGCGACGTCTTTCACTGCTACAAAGTCATCGAAATCACGGCCAAGCGAAATGTAACCTGAATGCTGGTCGGGGCCGTGAACAAAGACGAGACTGTTGTTCCAGACGAGTGCCACTCACTCAACCCCACAGCCAAGTCCAGTCGACTGGACCTTTATGGATCCAAACGCGGCACCCAGATGTGTCTGAGAAGTGTCACCTGCCAAAGGTTACTTCTGACAAGCTTGTACAAGCTCGACGGCGACGTCTTTCACTGCTACAAAGTCATCGAAACTACGGCCAAGCGAAATGTAACCTGAATCCGTATCGGGGCCGTGAACAAACACCAGATTGTTGTTCCAGACGAGTGCCACTCACTCAACCCCACAGCCAAGTCCAGTCGACTGGACCTTTATGGATCCAAACGCGGCAACAAGATGTGTCTGAGAAGTGTCACCTGCCAAAGGTAACTTCTGACAAGCTACAAAGTCATCGAAACTACGGCCAAGCGAAATGTAACCTGAATCCGTGTCGGGGTCGTGAACAAAGACGAGATTGTTGTTCCAGACGAGTGCCACTCACTCAGCCCCACAGCCAAGTCTAGTCGACTTGACCTTTATGGATCCAAACGCGGCAACCAGATGTGTCTGAGAAGTGTCACCTGCCAAAGGTTACTTCTGACAAGCTTGTACAAGCTCGACAGCGACGTCTTTCACTGCTACAAAGTTATCGAAACTACGGCCAAGCGAAATGTAACCTGAATCCGTGTCGGGGTCGTGAACAAAGACGAGATTGTTGTTCCAGACGAGTGCCACTCACTCAACCCCACAGCCAGTCGACTGGACCTTTATGGATCAAAATGTGGCACCCAGATGTGTCTGAAATGTGTCACATGCCTAAGGTTACTTCTGACAAGCTTGTACAAGCTCGACGGCGACGTCTTTCACTGCTACAAAGTCATCGAAATCACGGCCAAGCGAAATGTAACCTGAATGCTGGTCGGGGCCGTGAACAAAGACGAGACTGTTGTTCCAGACGAGTGCCACTCACTCAACCCCACAGCCAAGTCCAGTCGACTGGACCTTTATGGATCCAAACGCGGCACCCAGATGTGTCTGAGAAGTGTCACCTGCCAAAGGTTACTTCTGACAAGCTTGTACAAGCTCGACATCGACGTCTTTCACTGCTACAAAGTCATCGAAACTACGGCCAAGCGAAATGTAACCTGAATCCGTGTCGGGCCCGTGAACAAAGACGAGATTGTTGTTCCAGACGAGTGCCACTCACGCAACCCCACAGCCAAGTCCAGTCGACTGGACCTTTATGGATCCAAACGCGGCAACCAGATGTGTCTGAGAAGTGTCACCTGCCAAAGGTTACTTCTGACAAGCTTGTACAAGCTCGACAGCGACGTCTTTCACTGCTACAAAGTTATCGAAACTACGGCCAAGCGAAATGTAACCTGAATCCGTGTCGGGGTCGTGAACAAAGACGAGATTGTTGTTCCAGACGAGTGCCACTCACTCAACCCCACAGCCAAGTCCAGACGACTGGACCTTTATGGATCAAAATGTGGCACCCAGATGTGTCTGAAATGTGTCACATGCCTAAGGTTACTTCTGACAAGCTTGTACAAGCTCGACGGCGACTTCTTTCACTGCTACAAAGTCATCGAAATCACGGCCAAGCGAAATGTAACCTGAATGCTGGTCGGGGCCGTGAACAAAGACGAGACTGTTGTTCCAGACGAGTGCCACTCACTCAACCCCACAGCCAAGTCCAGTCGACTGGACCTTTATGGATCCAAACGCGGCACCCAGATGTGTCTGAGAAGTGTCACCTGCCAAAGGTTACTTCTGACAAGCTTGTACAAGCTCGACATCGACGTCTTTCACTGCTACAAAGTCATCGAAACTACGGCCAAGCTAAATGTAACCTGAATCCGTGTCGGGCCCGTGAACAAAGACGAGATTGTTGTTCCAGACGAGTGCCACTCACTCAGCCCCACAGCCAAGTCCAGTCGACTGAACCTTTATGGATCCAAACGCGGCAACCAGATGTGTCTGAGAAGTGTCACCTGCCAAAGGTTACTTCTGACAAGCTTGTACAAGCTCGACCGCGACGTCTTTCACTGCTACAAAGTCATCGAAACTACGGCCAAGCGAAATGTAACCTGAATCCGTATCGGGGCCGTGAACAAACACCAGATTGTTGTTCCAGACGAGTGCCACTCACTCAACCCCACAGCCAAGTCCAGTCGACTGGACCTTTATGGATCCAAACGTGGCAACAAGATGTGTCTGAGAAGTGTCACCTGCCAAAGGTTACTTCTGACAAGCTTGTACAAGCTCGACATCGACGTCTTTCACTGCTACAAAGTCATCGAAACTACGGCCAAGCGAAATGTAACCTGAATCCGTGTCGGGCCCGTGAACAAAGACGAGATTGTTGTTCCAGACGAGTGCCACTCACTCAGCCCCACAGCCAAGTCCAGTCGACTGGACCTTTATGGATCTAAATGCGGCACCCAGATGTGTCTGAAAAGTGTCACCTGCCTAAGGTTACTTCTGACAAGCTTGTACAAGCTCGACGGCGACGTCTTTCACTGCTACAAAGTCATCGAAATCACGGCCAAGCGAAATGTAACCTGAATGCTGGTCGGGGCCGTGAACAAAGACGAGACTGTTGTTCCAGACGAGTGCCACTCACTCAACCCCACAGCCAAGTCCAGTCGACTGGACCTTTATGGATCCAAACGCGGCAACCAGATGTGTCTGAGAAGTGTCACCTGCCAAAGGTAACTTCTGACAAGCTAAAAAGTCATCGAAACTACGGACAAGCGAAAAGTAACCTGAATCCGTGTCGGGGTCGTGAACAAAGACGAGATTGTTGTTCCAGACGAGTGCCACTCACTCAACCCCACAGCCAAGTCCAGTCGACTGGACCTTTATGGATCTAAATGCGGCACCCAGATGTGTCTGAAAAGTGTCACCTGCCTAAGGTTAATTCTGACAAGCTTGTACAAGCTCGACGGCGACGTCTTTCACTGCTACAAAGTCATCGAAATCACGGCCAAGCGAAATGTAACCTGAATGCTGGTCGGGGCCGTGAACAAAGACGAGACTGTTGTTCCAGACGAGTGCCACTCACTCAACCCCACAGCCAAGTCCAGTCGACTGGACCTTTATGGATCCAAACGCGGGACCCAGATGTGTCTGAGAAGTGTCACCTGCCAAAGTTTACTTCTGACAAGCTTGTACAAGCTCAAAATCGACGTCTTTCACTGCTACAAAGTCATCGAAATCACGGCCAAGCGAAATGTAACCTGAATGCTTGTCGGGGCCGTGAACAAAGACGAGACTGTTGTTCCAGACGAGTGCCACTCACTCAGCCCCACAGCCAAGTCCAGTCGACTTGACCTTTATGGATCCAACCGCGGCAACCAGATGTGTCTGAGAAGTGTCACCTGCCAAAGGTAACTTCTGACAAGCTACAAAGTTATCGAAACTACGGCCAAGCGAAATGTAACCTGAATCCGTGTCGGGGTCGTGAACAAAGACGAGATTGTTGTTCCAGACGAGTGCCACTCACTCAACCCCACAGCCAAGTCCAGTCGACTGGACCTTTATGGATCAAAATGTGGCACCCAGATGTGTCTGAAATGTGTCACATGCCTAAGGTTACTTCTGACAAGCTTGTACAAGCTCGACGGCGACGTCTTTCACTGCTACAAAGTCATCGAAATCACGGCCAAGCGAAATGTAACCTGAATGCTGGTCGGGGCCGTGAACAAAGACGAGACTGTTGTTCCAGACGAGTGCCACTCACTCAACCCCACAGCCAAGTCCAGTCGACTGGACCTTTATGGATCCAAACGCGGCACCCAGATGTGTCTGAGAAGTGTCACCTGCCAAAGGTTACTTCTGACAAGCTTGTACAAGCTCGACATCGACGTCTTTCACTGCTACAAAGTCATCGAAACTACGGCCAAGCTAAATGTAACCTGAATCCGTGTCGGGCCCGTGAACAAAGACGAGATTGTTGTTCCAGACGAGTGCCACTCACTCAGCCCCACAGCCAAGTCCAGTCGACTGAACCTTTATGGATCCAAACGCGGCAACCAGATGTGTCTGAGAAGTGTCACCTGCCAAAGGTTACTTCTGACAAGCTTGTACAAGCTCGACAGCGACGTCTTTCACTGCTACAAAGTCATCGAAACTACGGCCAAGCGAAATGTAACCTGAATCCGTGTCGGGGTCGTGAACAAAGACGAGATTGTTGTTCCAGACGAGTGCCACTCACGCAACCCCACAGCCAAGTCCAGTCGACTGGACCTTTATGGATCCAAACGCGGCAACCAGATGTGTCTGAGAAGTGTCACCTGCCAAAGGTTACTTCTGACAAGCTTGTACAAGCTCGACAGCGACGTCTTTCACTGCTACAAAGTTATCGAAACTACGGCCAAGCGAAATGTAACCTGAATCCGTGTCGGGGTCGTGAACAAAGACGAGATTGTTGTTCCAGACGAGTGCCACTCACTCAGCCCCACAGCCAAGTCCAGTCGACTGAACCTTTATGGATCCAAACGCGGCAACCAGATGTGTCTGAGAAGTGTCACCTGCCAAAGGTTACTTCTGACAAGCTTGTACAAGCTCGACCGCGACGTCTTTCACTGCTACAAAGTCATCGAAACTACGGCCAAGCGAAATGTAACCTGAATCCGTATCGGGGCCGTGAACAAACACCAGATTGTTGTTCCAGACGAGTGCCACTCACTCAACCCCACAGCCAAGTCCAGTCGACTGGACCTTTATGGATCCAAACGCGGCAACAAGATGTGTCTGAGAAGTGTCACCTGCCAAAGGTTACTTCTGACAAGCTTGTACAAGCTCGACATCGACGTCTTTCACTGCTACAAAGTCATCAAAACTACGGCCAAGCGAAATGTAACCTGAATCCGTGTCGGGCCCGTGAACAAAGACGAGATTGTTGTTCCAGACGAGTGCCACTCACTCAGCCCCACAGCCAAGTCCAGTCGACTGGACCTTTATGGATCTAAATGCGGCACCCAGATGTGTCTGAAAAGTGTCACCTGCCTAAGGTTACTTCTGACAAGCTTGTACAAGCTCGACGGCGACGTCTTTCACTGCTACAAAGTCATCGAAATCACGGCCAAGCGAAATGTAACCTGAATGCTGGTCGGGGCCGTGAACAAAGACGAGACTGTTGTTCCAGACGAGTGCCACTCACTCAACCCCACAGCCAAATCCAGTCGACTGGACCTTTATGGATCCAAACGCGGCAACCAGATGTGTCTGAGAAGTGTCACCTGCCAAAGGTAACTTCTGACAAGCTAAAAAGTCATCGAAACTACGGCCAAGCGAAAAGTAACCTGAATCCGTGTCGGGGTCGTGAACAAAGACGAGATTGTTGTTCCAGACGAGTGCCACTCACTCAACCCCACAGCCAAGTCCAGTCGACTGGACCTTTATGGATCTAAATGCGGCACCCAGATGTGTCTGAAAAGTGTCACCTGCCTAAGGTTACTTCTGACAAGCTTGTACAAGCTCGACGGCGACGTCTTTCACTGCTACAAAGTCATCGAAATCACGGCCAAGCGAAATGTAACCTGAATGCTGGTCGGGGCCGTGAACAAAGACGAGACTGTTGTTCCAGACGAGTGCCACTCACTCAACCCCACAGCCAAGTCCAGTCGACTGGACCTTTATGGATCCAAACGCGGGACCCAGATGTGTCTGAGAAGTGTCACCTGCCAAAGTTTACTTCTGACAAGCTTGTACAAGCTCAAAATCGACGTCTTTCACTGCTACAAAGTCATCGAAATCACGGCCAAGCGAAATGTAACCTGAATGCTTGTCGGGGCCGTGAACAAAGACGAGACTGTTGTTCCAGACGAGTGCCACTCACTCAGCCCCACAGCCAAGTCCAGTCGACTTGACCTTTATGGATCCAACCGCGGCAACCAGATGTGTCTGAGAAGTGTCACCTGCCAAAGGTAACTTCTGACAAGCTACAAAGTTATCGAAACTACGGCCAAGCGAAATGTAACCTGAATCCGTGTCGGGGTCGTGAACAAAGACGAGATTGTTGTTCCAGACGAGTGCCACTCACTCAACCCCACAGCCAAGTCCAGTCGACTGGACCTTTATGGATCAAAATGCGGCACCCAGATGTGTCTGAAAAGTGTCACCTGCCTAAGGTTACTTCTGACAAGCTTGTACAAGCTCGACGGCGACGTCTTTCACTGCTACAAAGTCATCGAAATCACGGCCAAGCGAAATGTAACCTGAATGCTGGTCGGGGCCGTGAACAAAGACGAGACTGTTGTTCCAGACGAGTGCCACTCACTCAACCCCACAGCCAAGTCCAGTCGACTGGACCTTTATGGATCCAAACGCGGCACCCAGATGTGTCTGAGAAGTGTCACCTGCCAAAGGTTACTTCTGACAAGCTTGTACAAGCTCGACGGCGACGTCTTTCACTGCTACAAAGTCATCGAAACTACGGCCAAGCGAAATGTAACCTGAATCCGTGTCGGGCCAGTGAACAAAGACGAGATTGTTGTTCCAGACGAGTGCCACTCACTCAGCCCCACAGCCAAGTCCAGTCGACTTGACCTTTATGGATCCAAACGCGGCAACCAGATGTGTCTGAGAAGTGTCACCTGCCAAAGGTTACTTCTGACAAGCTACAAAGTCATCGAAACTACAGCCAAGCGAAATGTAACCTGAATGCTGGTCGGGGCCGTGAACAAAGACGAGACTGTTGTTCCAGACGAGTGCCACTCACTCAACCCCACAGCCAATTCCAGTCGACTGGACCTTTATGGATCCAAACGCGGCACCCAGATGTGTCTGAGAAGTGTCACCTGCCAAAGGTTACTTCTGACAAGCTTGTACAAGCTCGACATCGACGTCTTTCACTGCTACAAAGTCATCGAAACTACGGCCAAGCGAAATGTAACCTGAATCCGTGTCGGGCCCGTGAACAAAGACGAGATTGTTGTTCCAGACGAGTGCCACTCACGCAACCCCACAGCCAAGTCCAGTCGACTGGACCTTTATGGATCCAAACGCGGCAACCAGATGTGTCTGAGAAGTGTCACCTGCCAAAGGTTACTTCTGACAAGCTTGTACAAGCTCGACAGCGACGTCTTTCACTGCTACAAAGTTATCGAAACTACGGCCAAGCGAAATGTAACCTGAATCCGTGTCGGGGTCGTGAACAAAGACGAGATTGTTGTTCCAGACGAGTGCCACTCACTCAACCCCACAGCCAAGTCCAGTCGACTGGACCTTTATGGATCAAAATGTGGCACCCAGATGTGTCTGAAATGTGTCACATGCCTAAGGTTACTTCTGACAAGCTTGTACAAGCTCGACGGCGACGTCTTTCACTGCTACAAAGTCATCGAAATCACGGCCAAGCGAAATGTAACCTGAATGCTGGTCGGGGCCGTGAACAAAGATGAGACTGTTGTTCCAGACGAGTGCCACTCACTCAACCCCACAGCCAAGTCCAGTCGACTGGACCTTTATGGATCCAAACGCGGCACCCAGATGTGTCTGAGAAGTGTCACCTGCCAAAGGTTACTTCTGACAAGCTTGTACAAGCTCGACATCGACGTCTTTCACTGCTACAAAGTCATCGAAACTACGGCCAAGCTAAATGTAACCTGAATCCGCGTCGGGCCCGTGAACAAAGACGAGATTGTTGTTCCAGACGAGTGCCACTCACTCAGCCCCACAGCCAAGTCCAGTCGACTGAACCTTTATGGATCCAAACGCGGCAACCAGATGTGTCTGAGAAGTGTCACCTGCCAAAGGTTACTTCTGACAAGCTTGTACAAGCTCGACAGCGACGTCTTTCACTGCTACAAAGTCATCGAAACTACGGCCAAGCGAAATGTAACCTGAATCCGTGTCGGGCCCGTGAACAAAGACGAGATTGTTGTTCCAGACGAGTGCCACTCACGCAACCCCACAGCCAAGTCCAGTCGACTGGACCTTTATGGATCCAAACGCGGCAACCAGATGTGTCTGAGAAGTGTCACCTGCCAAAGGTTACTTCTGACAAGCTTGTACAAGCTCGACAGCGACGTCTTTCACTGCTACAAAGTTATCGAAACTACGGCCAAGCGAAATGTAACCTGAATCCGTGTCGGGGTCGTGAACAAAGACGAGATTGTTGTTCCAGACGAGTGCCACTCACTCAACCCCACAGCCAAGTCCAGTCGACTGGACCTTTATGGATCAAAATGTGGCACCCAGATGTGTCTGAAATGTGTCACATGCCTAAGGTTACTTCTGACAAGCTTGTACAAGCTCGACGGCGACGTCTTTCACTGCTACAAAGTCATCGAAATCACGGCCAAGCGAAATGTAACCTGAATGCTGGTCGGGGCCGTGAACAAAGACGAGACTGTTGTTCCAGACGAGTGCCACTCACTCAACCCCACAGCCAAGTCCAGTCGACTGGACCTTTATGGATCCAAACGCGGCACCCAGATGTGTCTGAGAAGTGTCACCTGCCAAAGGTTACTTCTGACAAGCTTGTACAAGCTCGACATCGACGTCTTTCACTGCTACAAAGTCATCGAAACTACGGCCAAGCTAAATGTAACCTGAATCCGTGTCGGGCCCGTGAACAAAGACGAGATTGTTGTTCCAGACGAGTGCCACTCACTCAGCCCCACAGCCAAGTCCAGTCGACTGAACCTTTATGGATCCAAACGCGGCAACCAGATGTGTCTGAGAAGTGTCACCTGCCAAAGGTTACTTCTGACAAGCTTGTACAAGCTCGACAGCGACGTCTTTCACTGCTACAAAGTCATCGAAACTACGGCCAAGCGAAATGTAACCTGAATCCGTGTCGGGGTCGTGAACAAAGACGAGATTGTTGTTCCAGACGAGTGCCACTCACGCAACCCCACAGCCAAGTCCAGTCGACTGGACCTTTATGGATCCAAACGCGGCAACCAGATGTGTCTGAGAAGTGTCACCTGCCAAAGGTTACTTCTGACAAGCTTGTACAAGCTCGACAGCGACGTCTTTCACTGCTACAAAGTTATCGAAACTACGGCCAAGCGAAATGTAACCTGAATCCGTGTCGGGGTCGTGAACAAAGACGAGATTGTTGTTCCAGACGAGTGCCACTCACTCAACCCCACAGCCAAGTCCAGTCGACTGGACCTTTATGGATCAAAATGTGGCACCCAGATGTGTCTGAAATGTGTCACATGCCTAAGGTTACTTCTGACAAGCTTGTACAAGCTCGAAGGCGACGTCTTTCACTGCTACAAAGTCATCGAAATCACGGCCAAGCGAAATGTAACCTGAATGCTGGTCGGGGCCGTGAACAAAGACGAGACTGTTGTTCCAGACGAGTGCCACTCACTCAACCCCACAGCCAAGTCCAGTCGACTGGACCTTTATGGATCCAAACGCGGCACCCAGATGTGTCTGAGAAGTGTCACCTGCCAAAGGTTACTTCTGACAAGCTTGTACAAGCTCGACATCGACGTCTTTCACTGCTACAAAGTCATCGAAACTACGGCCAAGCTAAATGTAACCTGAATCCGTGTCGGGCCCGTGAACAAAGACGAGATTGTTGTTCCAGACGAGTGCCACTCACTCAGCCCCACAGCCAAGTCCAGTCGACTTGACCTTTATGGATCCAAACGCGGCAACCAGATGTGTCTGAGAAGTGTCACCTGCCAAAGGTTACTTCTGACAAGCTTGTACAAGCTCGACAGCGACGTCTTTCACTGTTACAAAGTCATCGAAACTACGGCCAAGCGAAATGTAACCTGAATCCGTGTCGGGGTCGTGAACAAAGACGAGATTGTTGTTCCAGACGAGTGCCACTCACGCAACCCCACAGCCAAGTCCAGTCGACTGGACCTTTATGGATCCAAACGCGGCAACCAGATGTGTCTGAGAAGTGTCACCTGCCAAAGGTTACTTCTGACAAGCTTGTACAAGCTCGACAGCGACGTCTTTCACTGCTACAAAGTTATCGAAACTACGGCCAAGCGAAATGTAACCTGAATCCGTGTCGGGGTCGTGAACAAAGACGAGATTGTTGTTCCAGACGAGTGCCACTCACTCAACCCCATAGCCAAGTCCAGTCGACTGGACCTTTATGGATCAAAATGCGGCACCCAGATGTGTCTGAAAAGTGTCACCTGCCTAAGGTTACTTCTGACAAGCTTGTACAAGCTCGACGGCGACGTCTTTCACTGCTACAAAGTCATCGAAATCACGGCCAAGCGAAATGTAACCTGAATGCTGGTCGGGGCCGTGAACAAAGACGAGACTGTTGTTCCAGACGAGTGCCACTCACTCAACCCCACAGCCAAGTCCAGTCGACTGGACCTTTATGGATCCAAACGCGGCACCCAGATGTGTCTGAGAAGTGTCACCTGCCAAAGGTTACTTCTGACAAGCTTGTACAACCTCGACGGCGACGTCTTTCACTGCTACAAAGTCATCGAAACTACGGCCAAGCGAAATGTAACCTGAATCCGTATCGGGGCCGTGAACAAACACCAGATTGTTGTTCCAGACGAGTGCCACTCACTCAACCCCACAGCCAAGTCCAGTCGACTGGACCTTTATGGATCCAAACGCGGCAACAAGATGTGTCTGAGAAGTGTCACCTGCCAAAGGTTACTTCTGACAAGCTTGTACAAGCTCGACATCGACGTCTTTCACTGCTACAAAGTCATCCAAACTACGGCCAAGCGAAATGTAACCTGAATCCGTGTCGGGCCCGTGAACAAAGACGAGATTGTTGTTCCAGACGAGTGCCACTCACTCAGCCCCACAGCCAAGTCTAGTCGACTTGACCTTTATGGATCCAAACGCGGCAACCAGATGTGTCTGAGAAGTGTCACCTGCCAAAGGTAACTTCTGACAAGCTACAAAGTCATCGAAACTACGGCCAAGCGAAATGTAACCTGAATCCGTGTCGGGGTCGTGAACAAAGACGAGATTGTTGTTCCAGACGAGTGCCACTCACTCAGCCCCACAGCCAAGTCTAGTCGACTTGACCTTTATGGATCCAAACGCGGCAACCAGATGTGTCTGAGAAGTGTCACCTGCCAAAGGTTACTTCTGACAAGCTTGTACAAGCTCGACAGCGACGTCTTTCACTGCTACAAAGTTATCGAAACTACGGCCAAGCGAAATGTAACCTGAATCCGTGTCGGGGTCGTGAACAAAGACGAGATTGTTGTTCCAGACGAGTGCCACTCACTCAACCCCACAGCCAAGTCCAGTCGACTGGACCTTTATGGATCAAAATGTGGCACCCAGATGTGTCTGAAATGTGTCACATGCCTAAGGTTACTTCTGACAAGCTTGTACAAGCTCGACGGCGACGTCTTTCACTGCTACAAAGTCATCGAAATCATGGCCAAGCGAAATGTAACCTGAATGCTGGTCGGGGCCGTGAACAAAGACGAGACTGTTGTTCCAGACGAGTGCCACTCACTCAACCCCACAGCCAAGTCCAGTCGACTGGACCTTTATGGATCCAAACGCGGCACCCAGATGTGTCTGAGAAGTGTCACCTGCCAAAGGTTACTTCTGACAAGCTTGTACAAGCTCGACATCGACGTCTTTCACTGCTACAAAGTCATCGAAACTACGGCCAAGCGAAATGTAACCTGAATCCGTGTCGGGCCCGTGAACAAAGACGAGATTGTTGGTCCAGACGAGTGCCACTCACGCAACCCCACAGCCAAGTCCAGTCGACTGGACCTTTATGGATCCAAACGCGGCAACCAGATGTGTCTGAGAAGTGTCACCTGCCAAAGGTTACTTCTGACAAGCTTGTACAAGCTCGACAGCGACGTCTTTCACTGCTACAAAGTTATCGAAACTACGGCCAAGCGAAATGTAACCTGAATCCGTGTCGGGGTCGTGAACAAAGACGAGATTGTTGTTCCAGACGAGTGCCACTCACTCAACCCCACAGCCAAGTCCAGACGACTGGACCTTTATGGATCAAAATGTGGCACCCAGATGTGTCTGAAATGTGTCACATGCCTAAGGTTACTTCTGACAAGCTTGTACAAGCTCGACGGCGACGTCTTTCACTGCTACAAAGTCATCGAAATCACGGCCAAGCGAAATGTAACCTGAATGCTGGTCGGGGCCGTGAACAAAGACGAGACTGTTGTTCCAGACGAGTGCCACTCACTCAACCCCACAGCCAAGTCCAGTCGACTGGACCTTTATGGATCCAAACGCGGCACCCAGATGTGTCTGAGAAGTGTCACCTGCCAAAGGTTACTTCTGACAAGCTTGTACAAGCTCGACATCGACGTCTTTCACTGCTACAAAGTCATCGAAACTACGGCCAAGCTAAATGTAACCTGAATCCGTGTCGGGCCCGTGAACAAAGACGAGATTGTTGTTCCAGACGAGTGCCACTCACTCAGCCCCACAGCCAAGTCCAGTCGACTGAACCTTTATGGATCCAAACGCGGCAACCAGATGTGTCTGAGAAGTGTCACCTGCCAAAGGTTACTTCTGACAAGCTTGTACAAGCTCGACCGCGACGTCTTTCACTGCTACAAAGTCATCGAAACTACGGCCAAGCGAAATGTAACCTGAATCCGTATCGGGGCCGTGAACAAACACCAGATTGTTGTTCCAGACGAGTGCCACTCACTCAACCCCACAGCCAAGTCCAGTCGACTGGACCTTTATGGATCCAAACGCGGCAACAAGATGTGTCTGAGAAGTGTCACCTGCCAAAGGTTACTTCTGACAAGCTTGTACAAGCTCGACATCGACGTCTTTCACTGCTACAAAGTCATCGAAACTACGGCCAAGCGAAATGTAACCTGAATCCGTGTCGGGCCCGTGAACAAAGACGAGATTGTTGTTCCAGACGAGTGCCACTCACTCAGCCCCACAGCCAAGTCCAGTCGACTGGACCTTTATGGATCTAAATGCGGCACCCAGATGTGTCTGAAAAGTGTCACCTGCCTAAGGTTACTTCTGACAAGCTTGTACAAGCTCGACGGCGACGTCTTTCACTGCTACAAAGTCATCGAAATCACGGCCAAGCGAAATGTAACCTGAATGCTGGTCGGGGCCGTGAACAAAGACGAGACTGTTGTTCCAGACGAGTGCCACTCACTCAACCCCACAGCCAAGTCCAGTCGACTGGACCTTTATGGATCCAAACGCGGCAACCAGATGTGTCTGAGAAGTGTCACCTGCCAAAGGTAACTTCTGACAAGCTAAAAAGTCATCGAAACTACGGCCAAGCGAAAAGTAACCTGAATCCGTGTCGGGGTCGTGAACAAAGACGAGATTGTTGTTCCAGACGAGTGCCACTCACTCAACCCCACAGCCAAGTCCAGTCGACTGGACCTTTATGGATCTAAATGCGGCACCCAGATGTGTCTGAAAAGTGTCACCTGCCTAAGGTTACTTCTGACAAGCTTGTACAAGCTCGACGGCGACGTCTTTCACTGCTACAAAGTCATCGAAATCACGGCCAAGCGAAATGTAACCTGAATGCTGGTAGGCGCCGTGAACAAAGACGAGACTCTTGTTCCAGACGAGTGCCACTCACTCAACCCCACAGCCAAGTCCAGTCGACTGGACCTTTATGGATCCAAACGCGGGACCCAGATGTGTCTGAGAAGTGTCACCTGCCAAAGTTTACTTCTGACAAGCTTGTACAAGCTCAAAATCGACGTCTTTCACTGCTACAAAGTCATCGAAATCACGGCCAAGCGAAATGTAACCTGAATGCTTGTCGGGGCCGTGAACAAAGACGAGACTGTTGTTCCAGACGAGTGCCACTCACTCAGCCCCACAGCCAAGTCCAGTCGACTTGACCTTTATGGATCCAACCGCGGCAACCAGATGTGTCTGAGAAGTGTCACCTGCCAAAGGTAACTTCTGACAAGCTACAAAGTTATCGAAACTACGGCCAAGCGAAATGTAACCTGAATCCGTGTCGGGGTCGTGAACAAAGACGAGATTGTTGTTCCAGACGAGTGCCACTCACTCAACCCCACAGCCAAGTCCAGTCGACTGGACCTTTATGGATCAAAATGCGGCACCCAGATGTGTCTGAAAAGTGTCACCTGCCTAAGGTTACTTCTGACAAGCTTGTACAAGCTCGACGGCGACGTCTTTCACTGCTACAAAGTCATCGAAATCACGGCCAAGCGAAATGTAACCTGAATGCTGGTCGGGGCCGTGAACAAAGACGAGACTGTTGTTCCAGACGAGTGCCACTCACTCAACCCCACAGCCAAGTCCAGTCGACTGGACCTTTATGGATCCAAACGCGGCACCCAGATGTGTCTGAGAAGTGTCACCTGCCAAAGGTTACTTCTGACAAGCTTGTACAAGCTCGACGGCAACGTCTTTCACTGCTACAAAGTCATCGAAACTACGGCCAAGCGAAATGTAACCTGAATCCGTGTCGGGCCAGTGAACAAAGACGAGACTGTTGTTCCAGACGAGTGCCACTCACTCAGCCCCACAGCCAAGTCCAGTCGACTTGACCTTTATGGATCCAAACGCGGCAACCAGATGTGTCTGAGAAGTGTCACCTGCCAAAGGTTACTTCTGACAAGCTACAAAGTCATCGAAACTACAGCCAAGCGAAATGTAACCTGAATGCTGGTCGGGGCCGTGAACAAAGACGAGACTGTTGTTCCAGACGAGTGCCACTCACTCAACCCCACAGCCAATTCCAGTCGACTGGACCTTTATGGATCCAAACGCGGCACCCAGATGTGTCTGAGAAGTGTCACCTGCCAAAGGTTACTTCTGACAAGCTTGTACAAGCTCGACATCGACGTCTTTCACTGCTACAAAGTCATCGAAACTACGGCCAAGCGAAATGTAACCTGAATCCGTGTCGGGCCCGTGAACAAAGACGAGATTGTTGTTCCAGACGAGTGCCACTCACGCAACCCCACAGCCAAGTCCAGTCGACTGGACCTTTATGGATCTAAATGCGGCACCCAGATGTGTCTGAAAAGTGTCACCTGCCTAAGGTTACTTCTGACAAGCTTGTACAAGCTCGACGGCGACGTCTTTCACTGCTACAAAGTCATCGAAATCACGGCCAAGCGAAATGTAACCTGAATGCTGGTCGGGGCCGTGAACAAAGACGAGACTGTTGTTCCAGACGAGTGCCACTCACTCAACCCCACAGCCAAGTCCAGTCGACTGGACCTTTATGGATCCAAACGCGGGACCCAGATGTGTCTGAGAAGTGTCACCTGCCAAAGTTTACTTCTGACAAGCTTGTACAAGCTCAAAATCGACGTCTTTCACTGCTACAAAGTCATCGAAATCACGGCCAAGCGAAATGTAACCTGAATGCTTGTCGGGGCCGTGAACAAAGACGAGACTGTTGTTCCAGACGAGTGCCACTCACTCAGCCCCACAGCCAAGTCCAGTCGACTTGACCTTTATGGATCCAACCGCGGCAACCAGATGTGTCTGAGAAGTGTCACCTGCCAAAGGTAACTTCTGACAAGCTACAAAGTTATCGAAACTACGGCCAAGCGAAATGTAACCTGAATCCGTGTCGGGGTCGTGAACAAAGACGAGATTGTTGTTCCAGACGAGTGCCACTCACTCAACCCCACAGCCAAGTCCAGTCGACTGGACCTTTATGGATCAAAATGCGGCACCCAGATGTGTCTGAAAAGTGTCACCTGCCTAAGGTTACTTCTGACAAGCTTGTACAAGCTCGACGGCGACGTCTTTCACTGCTACAAAGTCATCGAAATCACGGCCAAGCGAAATGTAACCTGAATGCTGGTCGGGGCCGTGAACAAAGACGAGACTGTTGTTCCAGACGAGTGCCACTCACTCAACCCCACAGCCAAGTCCAGTCGACTGGACCTTTATGGATCCAAACGCGGCACCCAGATGTGTCTGAGAAGTGTCACCTGCCAAAGGTTACTTCTGACAAGCTTGTACAAGCTCGACGGCGACGTCTTTCACTGCTACAAAGTCATCGAAACTACGGCCAAGCGAAATGTAACCTGAATCCGTGTCGGGCCAGTGAACAAAGACGAGATTGTTGTTCCAGACGAGTGCCACTCACTCAGCCCCACAGCCAAGTCCAGTCGACTTGACCTTTATGGATCCAAACGCGGCAACCAGATGTGTCTGAGAAGTGTCACCTGCCAAAGGTTACTTCTGACAAGCTACAAAGTCATCGAAACTACAGCCAAGCGAAATGTAACCTGAATGCTGGTCGGGGCCGTGAACAAAGACGAGACTGTTGTTCCAGACGAGTGCCACTCACTCAACCCCACAGCCAATTCCAGTCGACTGGACCTTTATGGATCCAAACGCGGCACCCAGATGTGTCTGAGAAGTGTCACCTGCCAAAGGTTACTTCTGACAAGCTTGTACAAGCTCGACATCGACGTCTTTCACTGCTACAAAGTCATCGAAACTACGGCCAAGCGAAATGTAACCTGAATCCGTGTCGGGCCCGTGAACAAAGACGAGATTGTTGTTCCAGACGAGTGCCACTCACGCAACCCCACAGCCAAGTCCAGTCGACTGGACCTTTATGGATCCAAACGCGGCAACCAGATGTGTCTGAGAAGTGTCACCTGCCAAAGGTTACTTCTGACAAGCTTGTACAAGCTCGACAGCGACGTCTTTCACTGCTACAAAGTTATCGAAACTACGGCCAAGCGAAATGTAACCTGAATCCGTGTCGGGGTCGTGAACAAAGACGAGATTGTTGTTCCAGACGAGTGCCACTCACTCAACCCCACAGCCAAGTCCAGTCGACTGGACCTTTATGGATCAAAATGTGGCACCCAGATGTGTCTGAAATGTGTCACATGCCTAAGGTTACTTCTGACAAGCTTGTACAAGCTCGACGGCGACGTCTTTCACTGCTACAAAGTCATCGAAATCACGGCCAAGCGAAATGTAACCTGAATGCTGGTCGGGGCCGTGACCAAAGACGAGACTGTTGTTCCAGACG
Source organism: Alitta virens (assembly GCA_932294295.1). Lineage (NCBI taxonomy): Eukaryota > Metazoa > Annelida > Polychaeta > Phyllodocida > Nereididae > Alitta > Alitta virens. The sequence goes on along the minus strand of OW028583.1, from coordinate 11,253,637 downwards.
AGTGCCACTCACTCAACCCCACAGCCAAGTCCAGTCGACTGGACCTTTATGGATCCAAACGCGGCACCCAGATGTGTCTGAGAAGTGTCACCTGCCAAAGGTTACTTCTGACAAGCTTGTACAAGCTCGACATCGACGTCTTTCACTGCTACAAAGTCATCGAAACTACGGCCAAGCTAAATGTAACCTGAATCCGTGTCGGGCCCGTGAACAAAGACGAGATTGTTGTTCCAGACGAGTGCCACTCACTCAGCCCCACAGCCAAGTCCAGTCGACTGAACCTTTATGGATCCAAACGCGGCAACCAGATGTGTCTGAGAAGTGTCACCTGCCAAAGGTTACTTCTGACAAGCTTGTACAAGCTCGACAGCGACGTCTTTCACTGCTACAAAGTCATCGAAACTACGGCCAAGCGAAATGTAACCTGAATCCGTGTCGGGCCCGTGAACAAAGACGAGATTGTTGTTCCAGACGAGTGCCACTCACGCAACCCCACAGCCAAGTCCAGTCGACTGGACCTTTATGGATCCAAACGCGGCAACCAGATGTGTCTGAGAAGTGTCACCTGCCAAAGGTTACTTCTGACAAGCTTGTACAAGCTCGACAGCGACGTCTTTCACTGCTACAAAGTTATCGAAACTACGGCCAAGCGAAATGTAACCTGAATCCGTGTCGGGGTCGTGAACAAAGACGAGATTGTTGTTCCAGACGAGTGCCACTCACTCAACCCCACAGCCAAGTCCAGTCGACTGAACCTTTATGGATCAAAATGTGGCACCCAGATGTGTCTGAAATGTGTCACATGCCTAAGGTTACTTCTGACAAGCTTGTACAAGCTCGACGGCGACGTCTTTCACTGCTACAAAGTCATCGAAATCACGGCCAAGCGAAATGTAACCTGAATGCTGGTCGGGGCCGTGAACAAAGACGAGACTGTTGTTCCAGACGAGTGCCACTCACTCAACCCCACAGCCAAGTCCAGTCGACTGGACCTTTATGGATCCAAACGCGGCACCCAGATGTGTCTGAGAAGTGTCACCTGCCAAAGGTTACTTCTGACAAGCTTGTACAAGCTCGACATCGACGTCTTTCACTGCTACAAAGTCATCGAAACTACGGCCAAGCTAAATGTAACCTGAATCCGTGTCGGGCCCGTGAACAAAGACGAGATTGTTGTTCCAGACGAGTGCCACTCACTCAGCCCCACAGCCAAGTCCAGTCGACTGAACCTTTATGGATCCAAACGCGGCAACCAGATGTGTCTGAGAAGTGTCACCTGCCAAAGGTTACTTCTGACAAGCTTGTACAAGCTCGACAGCGACGTCTTTCACTGCTACAAAGTCATCGAAACTACGGCCAAGCGAAATGTAACCTGAATCCGTGTCGGGGTCGTGAACAAAGACGAGATTGTTGTTCCAGACGAGTGCCACTCACGCAACCCCACAGCCAAGTCCAGTCGACTGGACCTTTATGGATCCAAACGCGGCAACCAGATGTGTCTGAGAAGTGTCACCTGCCAAAGGTTACTTCTGACAAGGTTGTACAAGCTCGACAGCGACGTCTTTCACTGCTACAAAGTTATCGAAACTACGGCCAAGCGAAATGTAACCTGAATCCGTGTCGGGGTCGTGAACAAAGACGAGATTGTTGTTCCAGACGAGTGCCACTCACTCAACCCCACAGCCAAGTCCAGACGACTGGACCTTTATGGATCAAAATGCGGCACCCAGATGTGTCTGAAAAGTGTCACCTGCCTAAGGTTACTTCTGACAAGCTTGTACAAGCTCGACGGCGACGTCTTTCACTGCTACAAAGTCATCGAAATCACGGCCAAGCGAAATGTAACCTGAATGCTGGTCGGGGCCGTGAACAAAGACGAGACTGTTGTTCCAGACGAGTGCCACTCACTCAACCCCACAGCCAAGTCCAGTCGACTGGACCTTTATGGATCCAAACGCGGCACCCAGATGTGTCTGAGAAGTGTCACCTGCCAAAGGTTACTTCTGACAAGCTTGTACAAGCTCGACGGCGACGTCTTTCACTGCTACAAAGTCATCGAAACTACGGCCAAGCGAAATGTAACCTGAATCCGTATCGGGGCCGTGAACAAACACCAGATTGTTGTTCCAGACGAGTGCCACTCACTCAACCCCACAGCCAAGTCCAGTCGACTGGACCTTTATGGATCCAAACGCGGCAACAAGATGTGTCTGAGAAGTGTCACCTGCCAAAGGTTACTTCTGACAAGCTTGTACAAGCTCGACATCGACGTCTTTCACTGCTACAAAGTCATCCAAACTACGGCCAAGCGAAATGTAACCTGAATCCGTGTCGGGCCCGTGAACAAAGACGAGATTGTTGTTCCAGACGAGTGCCACTCACTCAGCCCCACAGCCAAGTCTAGTCGACTTGACCTTTATGGATCCAAACGCGGCAACCAGATGTGTCTGAGAAGTGTCACCTGCCAAAGGTAACTTCTGACAAGCTGCAAAGTCATCGAAACTACGGCCAAGCGAAATGTAACCTGAATCCGTGTCGGGGTCGTGAACAAAGACGAGATTGTTGTTCCAGACGAGTGCCACTCACTCAGCCCCACAGCCAAGTCTAGTCGACTTGACCTTTATGGATCCAAACGCGGCAACCAGATGTGTCTGAGAAGTGTCACCTGCCAAAGGTTACTTCTGACAAGCTTGTACAAGCTCGACAGCGACGTCTTTCACTGCTACAAAGTTATCGAAACTACGGCCAAGCGAAATGTAACCTGAATCCGTGTCGGGGTCGTGAACAAAGACGAGATTGTTGTTCCAGACGAGTGCCACTCACTCAACCCCACAGCCAGTCGACTGGACCTTTATGGATCAAAATGTGGCACCCAGATGTGTCTGAAATGTGTCACATGCCTAAGGTTACTTCTGACAAGCTTGTACAAGCTCGACGGCGACGTCTTTCACTGCTACAAAGTCATCGAAATCACGGCCAAGCGAAATGTAACCTGAATGCTGGTCGGGGCCGTGAACAAAGACGAGACTGTTGTTCCAGACGAGTGCCACTCACTCAACCCCACAGCCAAGTCCACTCGACTGGACCTTTATGGATCCAAACGCGGCACCCAGATGTGTCTGAGAAGTGTCACCTGCCAAAGGTTACTTCTGACAAGCTTGTACAAGCTCGACATCGACGTCTTTCACTGCTACAAAGTCATCGAAACTACGGCCAAGCGAAATGTAACCTGAATCCGTGTCGGGCCCGTGAACAAAGACGAGATTGTTGTTCCAGACGAGTGCCACTCACGCAACCCCACAGCCAAGTCCAGTCGACTGGACCTTTATGGATCCAAACGCGGCAACCAGATGTGTCTGAGAAGTGTCACCTGCCAAAGGTTACTTCTGACAAGCTTGTACAAGCTCGACAGCGACGTCTTTCACTGCTACAAAGTTATCGAAACTACGGCCAAGCGAAATGTAACCTGAATCCGTGTCGGGGTCGTGAACAAAGACGAGATTGTTGTTCCAGACGAGTGCCACTCACTCAACCCCACAGCCAAGTCCAGACGACTGGACCTTTATGGATCAAAATGTGGCACCCAGATGTGTCTGAAATGTGTCACATGCCTAAGGTTACTTCTGACAAGCTTGTACAAGCTCGACGGCGACGTCTTTCACTGCTACAAAGTCATCGAAATCACGGCCAAGCGAAATGTAACCTGAATGCTGGTCGGGGCCGTGAACAAAGACGAGACTGTTGTTCCAGACGAGTGCCACTCACTCAACCCCACAGCCAAGTCCAGTCGACTGGACCTTTATGGATCCAAACGCGGCACCCAGATGTGTCTGAGAAGTGTCACCTGCCAAAGGTTACTTCTGACAAGCTTGTACAAGCTCGACATCGACGTCTTTCACTGCTACAAAGTCATCGAAACTACGGCCAAGCTAAATGTAACCTGAATCCGTGTCGGGCCCGTGAACAAAGACGAGATTGTTGTTCCAGACGAGTGCCACTCACTCAGCCCCACAGCCAAGTCCAGTCGACTGAACCTTTATGGATCCAAACGCGGCAACCAGATGTGTCTGAGAAGTGTCACCTGCCAAAGGTTACTTCTGACAAGCTTGTACAAGCTCGACCGCGACGTCTTTCACTGCTACAAAGTCATCGAAACTACGGCCAAGCGAAATGTAACCTGAATCCGTATCGGGGCCGTGAACAAACACCAGATTGTTGTTCCAGACGAGTGCCACTCACTCAACCCCACAGCCAAGTCCAGTCGACTGGACCTTTATGGATCCAAACGCGGCAACAAGATGTGTCTGAGAAGTGTCACCTGCCAAAGGTTACTTCTGACAAGCTTGTACAAGCTCGACATCGACGTCTTTCACTGCTACAAAGTCATCGAAACTACGGCCAAGCGAAATGTAACCTGAATCCGTGTCGGGCCCGTGAACAAAGACGAGATTGTTGTTCCAGACGAGTGCCACTCACTCAGCCCCACAGCCAAGTCCAGTCGACTGGACCTTTATGGATCTAAATGCGGCACCCAGATGTGTCTGAAAAGTGTCACCTGCCTAAGGTTACTTCTGACAAGCTTGTACAAGCTCGACGGCGACGTCTTTCACTGCTACAAAGTCATCGAAATCACGGCCAAGCGAAATGTAACCTGAATGCTGGTCGGGGCCGTGAACAAAGACGAGACTGTTGTTCCAGACGAGTGCCACTCACTCAACCCCACAGCCAAGTCCAGTCGACTGGACCTTTATGGATCCAAACGCGGCAACCAGATGTGTCTGAGAAGTGTCACCTGCCAAAGGTAACTTCTGACAAGCTAAAAAGTCATCGAAACTACGGCCAAGCGAAAAGTAACCTGAATCCGTGTCGGGGTCGTGAACAAAGACGAGATTGTTGTTCCAGACGAGTGCCACTCACTCAACCCCACAGCCAAGTCCTGTCGACTGGACCTTTATGGATCTAAATGCGGCACCCAGATGTGTCTGAAAAGTGTCACCTGCCTAAGGTTACTTCTGACAAGCTTGTACAAGCTCGACGGCGACGTCTTTCACTGCTACAAAGTCATCGAAATCACGGCCAAGCGAAATGTAACCTGAATGCTGGTCGGGGCCGTGAACAAAGACGAGACTGTTGTTCCAGACGAGTGCCACTCACTCAACCCCACAGCCAAGTCCAGTCGACTGGACCTTTATGGATCCAAACGCGGGACCCAGATGTGTCTGAGAAGTGTCACCTACCAAAGTTTACTTCTGACAAGCTTGTACAAGCTCAAAATCAACGTCTTTCACTGCTACAAAGTCATCGAAATCACGGCCAAGCGAAATGTAACCTGAATGCTTGTCGGGGCCGTGAACAAAGACGAGACTGTTGTTCCAGACGAGTGCCACTCACTCAGCCCCACAGCCAAGTCCAGTCGACTTGACCTTTATGGATCCAACCGCGGCACCCAGATGTGTCTGAGAAGTGTCACCTGCCAAAGGTAACTTCTGACAAGCTACAAAGTTATCGAAACTACGGCCAAGCGAAATGTAACCTGAATCCGTGTCGGGGTCGTGAACAAAGACGAGATTGTTGTTCCAGACGAGTGCCACTCACTCAACCCCACAGCCAAGTCCAGTCGACTGGACCTTTATGGATCAAAATGCGGCACCCAGATGTGTCTGAAAAGTGTCACCTGCCTAAGGTTACTTCTGACAAGCTTGTACAAGCTCGACGGCGACGTCTTTCACTGCTACAAAGTCATCGAAATCACGGCCAAGCGAAATGTAACCTGAATGCTGGTCGGGGCCGTGAACAAAGACGAGACTGTTGTTCCAGACGAGTGCCACTCACTCAACCCCACAGCCAAGTCCAGTCGACTGGACCTTTATGGATCCAAACGCGGCACCCAGATGTGTCTGAGAAGTGTCACCTGCCAAAGGTTACTTCTGACAAGCTTGTACAAGCTCGACGGCGACGTCTTTCACTGCTACAAAGTCATCGAAACTACGGCCAAGCGAAATGTAACCTGAATCCGTGTCGGGCCAGTGAACAAAGACGAGATTGTTGTTCCAGACGAGTGCCACTCACTCAGCCCCACAGCCAAGTCCAGTCGACTTGACCTTTATGGATCCAAACGCGGCAACCAGATGTGTCTGAGAAGTGTCACCTGCCAAAGGTTACTTCTGACAAGCTACAAAGTCATCGAAACTACAGCCAAGCGAAATGTAACCTGAATGCTGGTCGGGGCCGTGAACAAAGACGAGACTGTTGTTCCAGACGAGTGCCACTCACTCAACCCCACAGCCAATTCCAGTCGACTGGACCTTTATGGATCCAAACGCGGCACCCAGATGTGTCTGAGAAGTGTCACCTGCCAAAGGTTACTTCTGACAAGCTTGTACAAGCTCGACATCGACGTCTTTCACTGCTACAAAGTCATCGAAACTACGGCCAAGCGAAATGTAACCTGAATCCGTGTCGGGCCCGTGAACAAAGACGAGATTGTTGTTCCAGACGAGTGCCACTCACGCAACCCCACAGCCAAGTCCAGTCGACTGGACCTTTATGGATCCAAACGCGGCAACCAGATGTGTCTGAGAAGTGTCACCTGCCAAAGGTTACTTCTGACAAGCTTGTACAAGCTCGACAGCGACGTCTTTCACTGCTACAAAGTTATCGAAACTACGGCCAAGCGAAATGTAACCTGAATCCGTGTTGGGGTCGTGAACAAAGACGAGATTGTTGTTCCAGACGAGTGCCACTCACTCAACCCCACAGCCAAGTCCAGTCGACTGGACCTTTATGGATCAAAATGTGGCACCCAGATGTGTCTGAAATGTGTCACATGCCTAAGGTTACTTCTGACAAGCTTGTACAAGCTCGACGGCGACGTCTTTCACTGCTACAAAGTCATCGAAATCACGGCCAAGCGAAATGTAACCTGAATGCTGGTCGGGGCCGTGAACAAAGACGAGACTGTTGTTCCAGACGAGTGCCACTCACTCAACCCCACAGCCAAGTCCAGTCGACTGGACCTTTATGGATCCAAACGCGGCACCCAGATGTGTCTGAGAAGTGTCACCTGCCAAAGGTTACTTCTGACAAGCTTGTACAAGCTCGACATCGACGTCTTTCACTGCTACAAAGTCATCGAAACTACGGCCAAGCTAAATGTAACCTGAATCCGTGTCGGGCCCGTGAACAAAGACGAGATTGTTGTTCCAGACGAGTGCCACTCACTCAGCCCCACAGCCAAGTCCAGTCGACTGAACCTTTATGGATCCAAACGCGGCAACCAGATGTGTCTGAGAAGTGTCACCTGCCAAAGGTAACTTCTGACAAGCTTGTACAAGCTCGACAGCGACGTCTTTCACTGCTACAAAGTCATCGAAACTACGGCCAAGCGAAATGTAACCTGAATCCGTGTCGGGCCCGTGAACAAAGACGAGATTGTTGTTCCAGACGAGTGCCACTCACGCAACCCCACAGCCAAGTCCAGTCGACTGGACCTTTATGGATCCAAACGCGGCAACCAGATGTGTCTGAGAAGTGTCACCTGCCAAAGGTTACTTCTGACAAGCTTGTACAAGCTCGACAGCGACGTCTTTCATTGCTACAAAGTTATCGAAACTACGGCCAAGCGAAATGTAACCTGAATCCGTGTCGGGGTCGTGAACAAAGACGAGATTGTTGTTCCAGACGAGTGCCACTCACTCAACCCCACAGCCAAGTCCAGTCGACTGGACCTTTATGGATCAAAATGTGGCACCCAGATGTGTCTGAAATGTGTCACATGCCTAAGGTTACTTCTGACAAGCTTGTACAAGCTCGACGGCGACGTCTTTCACTGCTACAAAGTCATCGAAATCACGGCCAAGCGAAATGTAACCTGAATGCTGGTCGGGGCCGTGAACAAAGACGAGACTGTTGTTCCAGACGAGTGCCACTCACTCAACCCCACAGCCAAGTCCAGTCGACTGGACCTTTATGGATCCAAACGCGGCACCCAGATGTGTCTGAGAAGTGTCACCTGCCAAAGGTTACTTCTGACAAGCTTGTACAAGCTCGACATCGACGTCTTTCACTGCTACAAAGTCATCGAAACTACGGCCAAGCTAAATGTAACCTGAATCCGTGTCGGGGTCGTGAACAAAGACGAGATTGTTGTTCCAGACGAGTGCCACTCACGCAACCCCACAGCCAAGTCCAGTCGACTGGACCTTTATGGATCCAAACGCGGCAACCAGATGTGTCTGAGAAGTGTCACCTGCCAAAGGTTACTTCTGACAAGCTTGTACAAGCTCGACAGCGACGTCTTTCACTGCTACAAAGTTATCGAAACTACGGCCAAGCGAAATGTAACCTGAATCCGTGTCGGGGTCGTGAACAAAGACGAGATTGTTGTTCCAGACGAGTGCCACTCACTCAACCCCACAGCCAAGTCCTGTCGACTGGACCTTTATGGATCAAAATGCGGCACCCATATGTGTCTGAAAAGTGTCACCTGCCTAAGGTTACTTCTGACAAGCTTGTACAAGCTCGACGGCGACGTCTTTCACTGCTACAAAGTCATCGAAATCACGGCCAAGCGAAATGTAACCTGAATGCTGGTCGGGGCCGTGAACAAAGACGAGACTGTTGTTCCAGACGAGTGCCACTCACTCAACCCCACAGCCAAGTCCAGTCGACTGGACCTTTATGGATCCAAACGCGGCACCCAGATGTGTCTGAGAAGTGTCACCTGCCAAAGGTTACTTCTGACAAGCTTGTACAAGCTCGACGGCGACGTCTTTCACTGCTACAAAGTCATCGAAACTACGGCCAAGCGAAATGTAACCTGAATCCGTATCGGGGCCGTGAACAAACACCAGATTGTTGTTCCAGACGAGTGCCACTCACTCAACCCCACAGCCAAGTCCAGTCGACTGGACCTTTATGGATCCAAACGCGGCAACAAGATGTGTCTGAGAAGTGTCACCTGCCAAAGGTTACTTCTGACAAGCTTGTACAAGCTCGACATCGACGTCTTTCACTGCTACAAAGTCATCCAAACTACGGCCAAGCGAAATGTAACCTGAATCCGTGTCGGGCCCGTGAACAAAGACGAGATTGTTGTTCCAGACGAGTGCCACTCACTCAGCCCCACAGCCAAGTCTAGTCGACTTGACCTTTATGGATCCAAACGCGGCAACCAGATGTGTCTGAGAAGTGTCACCTGCCAAAGGTAACTTCTGACAAGCTACAAAGTCATCGAAACTACGGCCAAGCGAAATGTAACCTGAATCCGTGTCGGGGTCGTGAACAAAGACGAGATTGTTGTTCCAGACGAGTGCCACTCACTCAACCCCACAGCCAAGTCCAGTCGACTGGACCTTTATGGATCAAAATGCGGCACCCAGATGTGTCTGAAAAGTGTCACCTGCCTAAGGTTACTTCTGACAAGCTTGTACAAGCTCGACGGCGACGTCTTTCACTGCTACAAAGTCATCGAAACTACGGCCAAGCGAAATGTAACCTGAATCCGTATCGGGGCCGTGAACAAACACCAGATTGTTGTTCCAGACGAGTGCCACTCACTCAACCCCACAGCCAAGTCCAGTCGACTGGACCTTTATGGATCCAAACGCGGCAACAAGATGTGTCTGAGAAGTGTCACCTGCCAAAGGTTACTTCTGACAAGCTTGTACAAGCTCGACATCGACGTCTTTCACTGCTACAAAGTCATCGAAACTACGGCCAAGCGAAATGTAACCTGAATCCGTGTCGGGCCCGTGAACAAAGACGAGATTGTTGTTCCAGACGAGTGCCACTCACTCAGCCCCACAGCCAAGTCCAGTCGACTTGACCTTTATGGATCCAAACGCGGCAACCAGATGTGTCTGAGAAGTGTCACCTGCCAAAGGTAACTTCTGACAAGCTAAAAAGTCATCGAAACTACGGCCAAGCGAAATGTAACCTGAATCCGTGTCGGGGTCGTGAACAAAGACGAGATTGTTGTTCCAGACGAGTGCCACTCACTCAACCCCACAGCCAAGTCCAGTCGACTGGACCTTTATGGATCAAAATGCGGCACCCAGATGTGTCTGAAAAGTGTCACCTGCCTAAGGTTACTTCTGACAAGCTTGTACAAGCTCGACGGCGACGTCTTTCACTGCTACAAAGTCATCGAAATCACGGCCAAGCGAAATGTAACCTGAATGCTGGTCGGGGCCGTGAACAAAGACGAGACTGTTGTTCCAGACGAGTGCCACTCACTCAACCCCACAGCCAAGTCCAGTCGACTGGACCTTTATGGATCCAAACGCGGGACCCAGATGTGTCTGAGAAGTGTCACCTGCCAAAGGTTACTTCTGACAAGCTTGTACAAGCTCAAAATCGACGTCTTTCACTGCTACAAAGTCATCGAAATCACGGCCAAGCGAAATGTAACCTGAATGCTGGTCGGGGCCGTGAACAAAGACGAGACTGTTGTTCCAGACGAGTGCCACTCACTCAACCCCACAGCCAAGTCCAGTCGACTGGACCTTTATGGGTCAAAATGTGGCACCCAGATGTGTCTGAAATGTGTCACCTGCCAAAGGTTACTTCTGACAAGCTTGTACAAGCTCGACAGCGACGTCTTTCACTGCTACAAAGTCATCGAAACTACGGCCAAGCGAAATGTAACCTGAATCCGTATCGGGGCCGTGAACAAACACCAGATTGTTGTTCCAGACGAGTGCCACTCACTCAACCCCACAGCCAAGTCCAGTCGACTGGACCTTTATGGATCCAAACGCGGCAACCAGATGTGTCTGAGAAGTGTCACCTGCCAAAGGTTACTTCTGGCAAGCTTGTACAAGCTCGACAGCGACGTCTTTCACTGCTACAAAGTCATCGAAACTACGGCCAAGCGAAATGTAACCTGAATCCGTGTCGGGCCCGTGAACAAAGACGAGATTGTTGTTCCAGACGAGTGCCACTCACTCAGCCCCACAGCCAAGTCCAGACGACTTGACCTTTATGGATCCAAACGCGGCAACCAGATGTGTCTGAGAAGTGTCACCTGCCAAAGGTAACTTCTGACAAGCTACAAAGTTATCGAAACTACGGCCAAGCGAAATGTAACCTGAATCCGTGTCGGGGTCGTGAACAAAGACGAGATTGTTGTTCCAGACGAGTGCCACTCACTCAACCCCACAGCCAAGTCCAGTCGACTGGACCTTTATGGATCAAAATGCGGCACCCAGATGTGTCTGAAAAGTGTCACCTGCCTAAGGTTACTTCTGACAAGCTTGTACAAGCTCGACGGCGACGTCTTTCACTGCTACAAAGTCATCGAAATCACGGCCAAGCGAAATGTAACCTGAATGCTGGTCGGGGCCGTGAACAAAGACGAGACTGTTGTTCCAGACGAGTGCCACTCACTCAACCCCACAGCCAAGTCCAGTCGACTGGACCTTTATGGATCCAAACGCGGCACCCAGATGTGTCTGAGAAGTGTCACCTGCCAAAGGTTACTTCTGACAAGCTTGTACAAGCTCGACGGCGACGTCTTTCACTGCTACAAAGTCATCGAAACTACGGCCAAGCGAAATGTAACCTGAATCCGTGTCGGGCCCGTGAACAAAGACGAGATTGTTGTTCCAGACGAGTGCCACTCACTCAGCCCCACAGCCAAGTCCAGTCGACTTGACCTTTATGGATCCAAACGCGGCAACCAGATGTGTCTGAGAAGTGTCACCTGCCAAAGGTTACTTCTGACAAGCTACAAAGTCATCGAAACTACAGCCAAGCGAAATGTAACCTGAATGCTGGTCGGGGCCGTGAACAAAGACGAGACTGTTGTTCCAGACGAGTGCCACTCACTCAACCCCACAGCCAAGTCCAGTCGACTGGACCTTTATGGATCCAAACGCGGCACCCAGATGTGTCTGAGAAGTGTCACCTGCCAAAGGTTACTTCTGACAAGCTTGTACAAGCTCGACATCGACGTCTTTCACTGCTACAAAGTCATCGAAACTACGGCCAAGCGAAATGTAACCTGAATCCGTGTCGGGCCCGTGAACAAAGACGAGATTGTTGTTCCAGACGAATGCCACTCACGCAACCCCACAGCCAAGTCCAGTCGACTGGACCTTTATGGATCCAAACGCGGCAACCAGATGTGTCTGAGAAGTGTCACCTGCCAAAGGTTACTTCTGACAAGCTTGAACAAGCTCGACAGCGACGTCTTTCACTGCTACAAAGTTATCGAAACTACGGCCAAGCGAAATGTAACCTGAATCCGTGTCGGGGTCGTGAACAAAGACGAGATTGTTGTTCCAGACGAGTGCCACTCACTCAACCCCACAGCCAAGTCCAGTCGACTGGACCTTTATGGATCAAAATGTGGCACCCAGATGTGTCTGAAATGTGTCACATGCCTAAGGTTACTTCTGACAAGCTTGTACAAGCTCGACGGCGACGTCTTTCACTGCTACAAAGTCATCGAAATCACGGCCATGCGAAATGTAACCTGAATGCTGGTCGGGGCCGTGAACAAAGACGAGACTGTTGTTCCAGACGAGTGCCACTCACTCAACCTCACAGCCAAGTCCAGTCGACTGGACCTTTATGGATCCAAACGCGGCACCCAGATGTGTCTGAGAAGTGTCACCTGCCAAAGGTTACTTCTGACAAGCTTGTACAAGCTCGACATCGACGTCTTTCACTGCTACAAAGTCATCGAAACTACGGCCAAGCTAAATGTAACCTGAATCCGTGTCGGGCCCGTGAACAAAGACGAGATTGTTGTTCCAGACGAGTGCCACTCACTCAGCCCCACAGCCAAGTCCAGTCGACTGAACCTTTATGGATCCAAACGCGGCAACCAGATGTGTCTGAGAAGTGTCACCTGCCAAAGGTTACTTCTGACAAGCTTGTACAAGCTCGACAGCGACGTCTTTCACTGCTACAAAGTCATCGAAACTACGGCCAAGCGAAATGTAACCTGAATCCGTGTCGGGGTCGTGAACAAAGACGAGATTGTTGTTCCAGACGAGTGCCACTCACTCAACCCCACAGCCAAGTCCAGTCGACTGGACCTTTATGGATCCAAACGCGGCACCCAGATGTGTCTGAGAAGTGTCACCTGCCTAAGGTTACTTCTGACAAGCTTGTACAAGCTCGACGGCGACGTCTTTGACTGCTACAAAGTCATCGAAACTACGGCCAAGTTAAATGTAACCTGAATCCGTGTCGGGCCCGTGAACAAAGACGAGATTGTTGTTCCAGACGAGTGCCACTCACTCAGCCCCACAGCCAAGTCCAGTCGACTGGACCTTTATGGATCCAAACGCGGCAACCAGATGTGTCTGAGAAGTGTCACCTGCCAAAGGTTACTTCTGACAAGCTACAAAGTCATCGAAACTACGGCCAAGCGAAATGTAACCTGAATCCGTGTCGGGGTCGTGAACAAAGACGAGATTGTTGTTCCAGACGAGTGCCACTCACTCAACCCCACAGCCAAGTCCAGTAGACTGGACCTTTATGGATCAAAATGCGGCACCCAGATGTGTCTGAAAAGTGTCACCTGCCTAAGGTTACTTCTGACAAGCTTGTACAAGCTCGACGGCGACGTCTTTCACTGCTACAAAGTCATCGAAATCACGGCCAAGCGAAATGTAACCTGAATGCTGGTCGGGGCCGTGAACAAAGACGAGACTGTTGTTCCAGACGAGTGCCACTCACTCAACCCCACAGCCAAGTCCAGTCGACTGGACCTTTATGGATCCAAACGCGGCAACCAGATGTGTCTGAGAAGTGTCACCTGCCAAAGGTTACTTCTGACAAGCTTGTACAAGCTCGACCGCGACGTCTTTCACTGCTACAAAGTCATCGAAACTACGGCCAAGCGAAATGTAACCTGAATCCGTATCGGGGCCGTGAACAAACACCAGATTGTTGTTCCAGACGAGTGCCACTCACTCAACCCCACAGCCAAGTCCAATCGACTGGACCTTTATGGATCCAAACGCGGCAACAAGATGTGTCTGAGAAGTGTCACCTGCCAAAGGTTACTTCTGACAAGCTTGTACAAGCTCGACATCGACGTCTTTCACTGCTACAAAGTCATCGAAACTACGGCCAAGCGAAATGTAACCTGAATCCGTGTCGGGCCCGTGAACAAAGACGAGATTGTTGTTCCAGACGAGTGCCACTCACTCAGCCCCACAGCCAAGTCCAGTCGACTTGACCTTTATGGATCCAAACGCGGCAACCAGATGTGTCTGAGAAGTGTCACCTGCCAAAGGTAACTTCTGACAAGCTAAAAAGTCATCGAAACTACGGCCAAGCGAAATGTAACCTGAATCCGTGTCGGGGTCGTGAACAAAGACGAGATTGTTGTTCCAGACGAGTGCCACTCACTCAACCCCACAGCCAAGTCCAGTCGACTGGACCTTTATGGATCAAAATGCGGCACCCAGATGTGTCTGAAAAGTGTCACCTGCCTAAGGTTACTTCTGACAAGCTTGTACAAGCTCGACGGCGACGTCTTTCACTGCTACAAAGTCATCGAAATCACGGCCAAGCGAAATGTAACCTGAATGCTGGTCGGGGCCGTGAACAAAGACGAGACTGTTGTTCCAGACGAGTGCCACTCACTCAACCCCACAGCCAAGTCCAGTCGACTGGACCTTTATGGATCCAAACGCGGGACCCAGATGTGTCTGAGAAGTGTCACCTGCCAAAGTTTACTTCTGACAAGCTTGTACAAGCTCAAAATCGACGTCTTTCACTGCTACAAAGTCATCGAAATCACGGCCAAGTGAAATGTAACCTGAATGCTGGTCGGGGCCGTGAACAAAGACGAGACTGTTGTTCCAGACGAGTGCCACTCACTCAACCCCACAGCCAAGTCCAGTCGACTGGACCTTTATGGGTCAAAATGTGGCACCCAGATGTGTCTGAAATGTGTCACCTGCCAAAGGTTACTTCTGACAAGCTTGTACAAGCTCGACATCGACGTCTTTCACTGCTACAAAGTCATCGAAACTACGGCCAAGCGAAATGTAACCTGAATCCGTGTCGGGCCCGTGAACAAAGCAGAGATTGTTGTTCCAGACGAGTGCCACTCACTCAGCCCCACAGCCAAGTCCAGTCGACTTGACCTTTATGGATCCAAACGCGGCAACCAGATGTGTCTGAGAAGTGTCACCTGCCAAAGGTAACTTCTGACAAGCTACAAAGTCATCGAAACTACGGCCAAGCGAAATGTAACCTGAATCCGTGTCGGGGTCGTGAACAAAGACGAGATTGTTGTTCCAGACGAGTGCCACTCACTCAACCCCACAGCCAAGTCCAGTCGACTGGACCTTTATGGATCAAAATGCGGCACCCAGATGTGTCTGAAAAGTGTCATCTGCCTAAGGTTACTTCTGACAAGCTTGTACAAGCTCGACGGCGACGTCTTTCACTGCTACAAAGTCATCGAAATCACGGCCAAGCGAAATGTAACCTGAATGCTGGTCGGGGCCGTGAACAAAGACGAGACTGTTGTTCCAGACGAGTGCCACTCACTCAACCCCACAGCCAAGTCCAGTCGACTGGACCTTTATGGGTCAAAATGTGGCACCCAGATGTGTCTGAAATGTGTCACATGCCTAAGGTTACTTCTGACAAGCTTGTACAAGCTCGACGGCGACGTCTTTCACTGCTACAAAGTCATCGAAATCACGGCCTAGCGAAATGTAACCTGAATGCTGGTCGGGGCCGTGAACAAAGACGAGACTGTTGTTCCAGACGAGTGCCACTCACGCAACCCCACAGCCAAGTCCAGTCGACTGGACCTTTATGGATCCAAACGCGGCAACCAGATGTGTCTGAGAAGTGTCACCTGCCAAAGGTTACTTCTGACAAGCTTGTACAAGCTCGACCGCGACGTCTTTCACTGCTACAAAGTCATCGAAACTACGGCCAAGCGAAATGTAACCTGAATCCGTATCGGGGCCGTGAACAAACACCAGATTGTTGTTCCAGACGAGTGCCACTCACTCAACCCCACAGCCAAGTCCAGTCGACTGGACCTTTATGGATCCAAACGCGGCAACAAGATGTGTCTGAGAAGTGTCACCTGCCAAAGGTTACTTCTGACAAGCTTGTACAAGCTCGACATCGACGTCTTTCACTGCTACAAAGTCATCGAAACTACGGCCAAGTTAAATGTAACCTGAATCCGTGTCGGGCCCGTGAACAAAGACGAGATTGTTGTTCCAGACGAGTGCCACTCACTCAGCCCCACAGCCAAGTCCAGTCGACTTGACCTTTATGGATCCAAACGCGGCAACCAGATGTGTCTGAGAAGTGTCACCTGCCAAAGGTAACTTCTGACAAGCTAAAAAGTCATCGAAACTACGGCCAAGCGAAATGTAACCTGAATCCGTGTCGGGGTCGTGAACAAAGACGAGATTGTTGTTCCAGACGAGTGCCACTCACTCAACCCCACAGCCAAGTCCAGTCGACTGGACCTTTATGGATCAAAATGCGGCACCCAGATGTGTCTGAAAAGTGTCACCTGCCTAAGGTTACTTCTGACAAGCTTGTACAAGCTCGACGGCGACGTCTTTCACTGCTACAAAGTCATCGAAATCACGGCCAAGCGAAATGTAACCTGAATGCTGGTCGGGGCCGTGAACAAAGACGAGACTGTTGTTCCAGACGAGTGCCACTCACTCAACCCCACAGCCAAGTCCAGTCGACTGGACCTTTATGGATCCAAACGCGGGACCCAGATGTGTCTGAGAAGTGTCACCTGCCAAAGTTTACTTCTGACAAGCTTGTACAAGCTCAAAATCGACGTCTTTCACTGCTACAAAGTCATCGAAATCACGGCCAAGTGAAATGTAACCTGAATGCTGGTCGGGGCCGTGAACAAAGACGAGACTGTTGTTCCAGACGAGTGCCACTCACTCAACCCCACAGCCAAGTCCAGTCGACTGGACCTTTATGGGTCAAAATGTGGCACCCAGATGTGTCTGAAATGTGTCACCTGCCAAAGGTTACTTCTGACAAGCTTGTACAAGCTCGACAGCGACGTCTTTCACTGCTACAAAGTCATCGAAACTACGGCCAAGCGAAATGTAACCTGAATCCGTATCGGGGCCGTGAACAAACACCAGATTGTTGTTCCAGACGAGTGCCACTCACTCAACCCCACAGCCAAGTCCAGTCGACTGGACCTTTATGGATCCAAACGCGGCAACCAGATGTGTCTGAGAAGTGTCACCTGCCAAAGGTTACTTCTGGCAAGCTTGTACAAGCTCGACAGCGACGTCTTTCACTGCTACAAAGTCATCGAAACTACGGCCAAGCGAAATGTAACCTGAATCCGTGTCGGGCCCTTGAACAAAGACGAGATTGTTGTTCCAGACGAGTGCCACTCACTCAACCCCACAGCCAAGTCCAGTCGACTGGACCTTTATGGATCAAAATGCGGCACCCAGATGTGTCTGAAAAGTGTCACCTGCCTAAGGTTACTTCTGACAAGCTTGTACAAGCTCGACGGCGACGTCTTTCACTGCTACAAAGTCATCGAAATCACGGCCAAGCGAAATGTAACCTGAATGCTGGTCGGGGCCGTGAACAAAGACGAGACTGTTGTTCCAGACGAGTGCCACTCACTCAACCCCACAGCCAAGTCCAGTCGACTGGACCTTTATGGATCCAAACGCGGCACCCAGATGTGTCTGAGAAGTGTCACCTGCCAAAGGTTACTTCTGACAAGCTTGTACAAGCTCGACGGCGACGTCTTTCACTGCTACAAAGTCATCGAAACTACGGCCAAGCGAAATGTAACCTGAATCCGTGTCGGGCCCGTGAACAAAGACGAGATTGTTGTTCCAGACGAGTGCCACTCACTCAGCCCCACAGCCAAGTCCAGTCGACTTGACATTTATGGATCCAAACGTGGCAACCAGATGTGTCTGAGAAGTGTCACCTGCCAAAGGTTACTTCTGACAAGCTTGTACAAGCTCGACATCGACGTCTTTCACTGCTACAAAGTCATCGAAACTACGGCCAAGCGAAATGTAACCTGAATCCGTGTCGGGCCCGTGAACAAAGACGAGATTGTTGTTCCAGACGAGTGCCACTCACGCAACCCCACAGCCAAGTCCAGTCGACTGGACCTTTATGGATCCAAACGCGGCAACCAGATGTGTCTGAGAAGTGTCACCTGCCAAAGGTTACTTCTGACAAGCTTGTACAAGCTCGACAGCGACGTCTTTCACTGCTACAAAGTTATCGAAACTACGGCCAAGCGAAATGTAACCTGAATCCGTGTCGGGGTCGTGAACAAAGACGAGATTGTTGTTCCAGACGAGTGCCACTCACTCAACCCCACAGCCAAGTCCAGACGACTGGACCTTTATGGATCAAAATGTGGCACCCAGATGTGTCTGAAATGTGTCACATGCCTAAGGTTACTTCTGACAAGCTTGTACAAGCTCGACCGCGACGTCTTTCACTGCTACAAAGTCATCGAAATCACGGCCAAGCGAAATGTAACCTGAATGCTGGTCGGGGCCGTGAACAAAGACGAGACTGTTGTTCCAGACGAGTGCCACTCA